>OZ024795.1:13179577-13799577 GCA_964017045.1 Omphiscola glabra
TCAACAGGCTTTGGGGCTATCATGTATGAATTTTTATTTAATGACAGGTTCTCAAATGTCTCTGGCTTAGTTGCTCAAGACAAGTATGCCGGATCACTGGGGTTTTACCACCAGCAAGGTCAAAATGACGAGACCAGTCCTCCCCATCTTATCATTTGTATATGATAATACAGATTATTATGGAGCAACTATGCGAACATTAATTGTTTTATATTTTGATGTACCGTTAAATGTGTGCTCAAAACTTGGTTTTCTTTCATGTGGAAAATCCAACTTCCGGCATTAACAAGGGCAATAACTTGAGTTTTTTAACTAGTTTCTATTTCTTGTAATTTCAAGAAGCCCTGTCTGCCGAGGAAGGCTTCTAGCCGAAAAGTTATTGTCTTATTGTCTTGTCCCTCGATTCAAGCTTGCAGATGCCTTGTTCCACTATTCTTTTTATTTCATTACAATATAAGGTTGTCTGGACCATTCGGAACATGAAATAACAATCGCAGATGCTCTAGATTTCTAGGAGAACCGTTGCAACATTCAAGTGTCCATCTGTCCATCTCGTCATGCCCGTTACTCTCTTTGAATTATTGAGCAAGGCGCATATAAAATATCTTTTTTTTTTACATGTTCTATTCTTGTCACTTCGAATAGTCTGTTGCACGGCGAGCCCCAGCATTGTATTATAAATTATATCTAAGTAACGAAATAATAATTGCTGTCACACCATTCTTTCCACCGTCCTCTTAGAAAGAAAACAACATTGAAATTATAATAAAACTTCCTTTTATGAATTGAACCAAATAAACAGATACATACATGTATGTTGTTTTTTTTACCTAATCGATATGTCGATCAATCTTTTATATTTCAAAATGAATCTGTCACACTACATGATCAATGTATCATGATGCACGATGTAACTGTCACTTTACATCATTTAAAAATAGTTCATATCACAATGTAACTGTGTTATCAGGTCACTGTGTTGTGTACAGCTGTATCATCGGATCACTGTGTTACGTACAGCTGTGTCATCGGGTCACTGTGCTACGTACAGCTGTGTCATCGGGTCACTGTGTTACTTACAGCTGTGTTATCGGGTCACTGTGTTACGTACAGCTGTGTTATCGGGTCACTGTGTTACTTACAACTGTGTTAACGGGTCACTGTGTAATGTACAACTGTATTATCTGGTCACTGTGTTACGTACAGCTGGCTGTGTCATCGGGTTACTGTGTTATGTACAGCTGTGTCATCGGGTCACTGTGCTACGTACAGCTGTGTTATCGGGTCACTGTGTTACTTACAACTGTTTTATCGGGTCACTGTGTTACGTACAGCTGTGCTATCGGGTCACTGTGTTACGCACAGCTGGTTGTGTCATCGGGTCACTGTCTTATGTACAGCTGTGTCATCGGGTCACTGTGCTACGTACAGATGTGTTATCGGGTCACTGTGTTACGTACAGATGTGTCATCGGGTCACTGTGTTACGCACAGCTGTGTCATCGGGTCACTGTGTTATGTACAGCTGTGTCATCGGGTCACTGTGTTACGCACAGCTGTGTTATCGGGTCACTGTGTTACGTACAGCTGGCTGTGTCATCGGGTTACTGTGTTATGTACAGCTGTGTCATCGGGTCACTGTGCTACGTACAGCTGTGTTATCGGGTCACTGTGTTACGTACAGCTGTGTTATCGGGTCACTGTGTTACTTACAACTGTGTTAACGGGTCACTGTGTAATGTACAACTGTATTATCGGGTCACTGTTTTACGCACAGCTGGCTGTGTCATCGGGTCACTGTGTTATGTACAGCTGTGTCATCGGGTCACTTTGCTACGTACAGCTGTGTTATCGGGTCACTGTGTTATGTACAGCTGTGTTATCGGGTCACTGTCTTATGTACAGCTGTGTCATCGGGTCACTGTGCTACGTACAGATGTGTTATCGGGTCACTGTGTTACGTACAGATGTGTCATCGGGTCACTGTGTTACGCACAGCTGTGTCATCGGGTCACTGTGTTATGTACAGCTGTGTCATCGGGTCACTGTGTTACGCACAGCTGTGTTATCGGGTCACTGTGTTATCGTGCAACTATCCACATATTTCCTCCAAATACTGTTTTTTTTCTTCCAATCAACAACTTTACTAATGTGCCGTTTCTAGCAGAGGGTAAACAAGTCTTCTTAAGTCCCCTTACACAACCCGACCCCAACCCCATGAGTGAAGCCCAATGTTAAGCGATATTGACACGACATCACTAGCCCCCCCTGCTAAATCTTCAAATCCTGAGTGCTAATAGTCTGTGGCATCTCAGCATGAGCGCTGTAATAGTTTAATTTTCATGAATCCCCATTGGGGAATTAAAGGATCCCCTGGCCATGGGGTCGATCCTACGATTTTGTTTAAATCATCGCCTAACGCATTTCCTTGTCGACACATTTTTTACTTTCATTCTTGAAATGGAAAACTTGGACACGAATAGAGCAATCTGCTCAGGGATTTGCTCAAAGACACAAATGTGTTTCTCAAATCTCAGTGTCTTCTCGTGTAAGTTAGGAGGATCCTCACTCCATCCGCCGAGAGGTCATGTTTCAGTGTGAAAAATAGTCTTAAAATTATACGTGTTTATTTTTTTTTATTTTTATTAGTATTTTTTTTTCTACTTTATTTTTGTTTGTTTGTTTGTTTGTTTGTTTGTTTGTTTGTTTGTTTGTTCGTTTGTTTGTTTGTTTGTTGTTTTTTTTTTTTTTTTTTTTTTTTTTTTTTTTTTTTTTTTTAATACTTGTAAAAAAAACGCAACACATATTAAGATCTAAGTTAATTATAAAAAAAAATTGAACGATTAGTGTGAGGATTTTTATTTCTGACACTTTCTGTGAAATCTTGTGGGGCGAACGAGGCGTAGGAAATGATTGTAATCGATTACGACATTACAGATTCAAACTAGAAATACTAAGACATGCGACGACTCTAAATCCTTCGTGAATTGTCTTATCGTGATCTGGTGATTAGAGAGGTGTTTCGGGTGACCAATGTGCCTAGGCTGAAAATCTTGGTAGTAATTTCCCTTGTTTTAATGTTCCGGGGAATCTACGGGTAGAAAATCGTGGTAGTAATGTCCCTTTGTTTAGTATTCCAAAATATTTATGGGTAGATAATAGTGTTAGGAATTTGACTTGGTTTAATGTTCCAGGGAATTTATGTTTAGAAAATCCACTTAAGGGTGAATAGTAAAGTTCATATTACTTGAATGAAAAATAATGAGTTTCATTTTAAACTATGAAACTAACGAAACGCGCTAAAGAAAATAACTGTTTGTAATATAGAATCTCGCCTAGAATGTACGGATGCTGTTTTTTAAAACTGTGTCTATTTGAATAATTAGATAAATATAGCATACATTTATTTAGACATACAATGTAATACTCGTTATACATTGCAAAAGTGAAAGGTGTGGCACTACTGTTTCCTAAGTCCATCAAATTCCATAATCATGGATGATGCCTTTTGTATAGACAACAATGAATGTTTCATTTGAACGGGGTTGAATATGTCTGAAAGAGAGAGAGAAGGGAGAGAGAGAGGGGGGAGAGAAAGCGAGAGAGAGGGGGGAGGAGAGGGGGAGAAAGAGAGGCAGACAGAGAGGGGGGAGAGAGAGAGGAAGAGAGAGAGAGAGACAGGGAGAGAAAGAGAGAGAGAGAGGGGGGAGAGAGAGGGAGAAAGAGAGGCAGACAGAGAGGGAGGAGAGAGAGAGGGGGTAGAGAGAGAGAGGAAGAGAGAGAGAGACAGGGAGAGAGAGAGAGAGAGAGAGAGATAGAGAGACAGAGAGAGAGAGAGAGATAGAGAGAGAGAGAGGGGGGAGAGAGAGAGATAGAGAGAGAGAGAGGGCGGAGAGAGAGGGAGAAAGAGAGGCAGACAGAGAGGGGGGAGAGAGAGAGGGGGAGAGAGAGAGGAAGAGAGAGAGAGACAGGGAGAGAGAGAGAGAGATAGAGAGAGAGAGAGAGGGAGAAAGAGAGGCAGACAGAGAGGGGGAGAGAGAGAGGGGGGAGAGAGAGAGGAAGAGAGAGAGATAGGGTGAGAGAGAAAGATAGAGAGGGGGGAGAGAGAGGGAGAAAGAGAGGCAGACAGAGAGGGGGGAGAGAGAGAGGAAGAGAGAGAGAGACAGGGTGAGAGAGAGATATAGAGAGAGAGAGGGGGGGAGAGAGAGGAAGAGAGAGAGAGACAGGGTGAGAGAGAGAGATAGAGAGAGAGAGGGGGGGAGAGAGAGGGAGAAAGAGAGGCAGACAGAGAGGGGGGAGAGAGAGAGGGGGGAGAGAAAGAGAGATAGAGAGAGAGAGGGGGAGAGAGAGGGAGAAAGAGAGGCAGACAGAGAGGGGGGAGAGAGAGAGGGGGGAGAGAGAGAGGAAGAGAGAGAGAGACAGGGAGAGATAGAGAGAGAGATATAGAGAGAGAGACAGGGAGAGAGAGAGATAGAGAGAGGGAGAGGGAGAAAGAGAAGCAGACAGAGAGGGGGGAGAGAGAGGGGGGAAAGAGAGAGAGGAAGAGAGAGAGAGACAGGGAGAGAGAGATAGAGAGAGAGAGAGAGAGGAAGAGACGAACAGATACCATTAAATGACGAGACGCTTAGGCACTTACGTATATTTTGCATATTTACAACATTGCATACATCTATTCCCTTCAGATTGTATTCGTTTTTCTAGCCCCAGCCTGCGAATCATTTCTTTTAGCCCCCACCTCATTTTATTCTAGACGTAAAAGACACGTGGCCCCGATAAGTTAAACAAGAATGATCCAGTGAAGAAAAATAAAATATCGAAAATAGATTTATCTTGAAATTGTTCAATATTTTATTTAGACACCGGTTTAAATTGAACATTTTTCTTAAAATATTTTTATCACGTGACTGTCTCTGCCGGTGATCCCTTGCGTGACCCCATTCATGGTCGCAACCCATGTTTTAGAACCAGAATTTGATTCATTGAAAGCAGACGTGACACGATATTAGGTTTTTAAAAATTAACAGTTAAAAGGTTACTCAACTTAAAAATATGCTGGTAATAACAAAAAAAATATGTATTTGTATACGCTTGTTCTTACATTGTTGTATTTGTTTGTGTTGTAATCTTGCATCTCAATTTTTACCCACTTCCTGATGTAAATGAGCGGACATTTTATACACTTACCCCCCGCCCCCCACCACATGAACAGTAGGTCACCAGGGACCTCCACCGACACCTTGACTGTACTCTGTCGGAAATACAATGATGTTGTGTGACTTCTTCCTGAGGTTGCTCCGTCCGTTTGTTGGTTTGTGTGTGGTAAAACCTTACATCTCAGTTCGACCCACATCCTGATTCCCCAATTGAGCTGACACAAAGAATATTGAGTTCATAGGCGCTCCACGCTTTTTGGGTTACAAGACTAAAACAACTCTTAAGTACTGGTTGACATTAATGTAGTACTTTATTGTGAAACAGTCTTATGAAAAATTAGTTTTCTTTTTTTTTCCTTTTATTTATTTTAAAATAAAATTAAAACTTCTTATAGAGAGAAGATACAGATAAATCCATTTGATCTACTAAAACGTGTGCGCACACACACTACAAATGGGTCAGTGTTGGTATGTACAGCTTTTTCGAATTTACAACCACCAATCTCAGTGCGCCCCCCCCCCACCCAAAACCCCATACACTTTTTTTTCAACTCAATCCCCTCCAGGGATGAATTTGCGTACCGATGTACGTTCAGATTTTAATAATTCTCAACCAGTTACCAGAAAGAGGGTCAGTCCGTTTCTTCTGTGCACACACCAAAATCATCACCCGTGGGAAATCAGGAAAAAGTGGTTTATGCCCCAAAACGCTGCTGCCTTGTCGGGAAAGCCAAACGATGACTTATGGCGCAGCTGTATGGAAACTGTTGGGGATCATTTGTTGGTCACCCAAGTCAGTATAAATCATGGGTCTTGAAAAGGCAGCAGGTACTCAAATATCGAAGAGGCATGGTCTTTAGAGCTCGGGGGAGTGAGGAGAGAAAAGTGATAGAGGATGGCAAAACTAAAGTAATAAGAAATAAATAGAAGAGCCCAGTATTTGCTCCGCATTGATTTAAAGGCAAATGAATGGAAGCGAGCTTCTTTTCTACTGACTTGTAATGGTCCGATTACCATATGTTTGGAATTAAAGTATCAAATCTTCGTCTATTATAGTCTCAATTCAAAGTCTATTTGTCTCAATTCTAAGTTTATTTAAGTCTCAATTCCACTTTTGTTTAAGTCGTAATTCCATTTTCATTTAACTCTCAGTTCTATTATTGTGAAGTCTCAATTACATTTTTTTTTTGAATACTCCATTGTACTTTTAATTAAGTCTCAATTTCTATTTTTATGTAAGTCACAATTCTAAATAGCAGGGGTAAAAATTAACTTTTTTCTAAATCTAAATTGTGTAGAACATGTAACTTACAACATTCCACCAAATTGAAATTAGATGTAAGCCCTCTTCTCTTGACTTCCATATGTCTGTTTTATGTCAAGTAATAAACTCATATGATGAGAAGGAGGGCCGGCCCTAACAATTGCGGGGCCCTATGCGAAACGGATTGCGCGGGGCCCAGTCTGGGTAGGGATAAGGATAATAAGTGAAAATTAAGATTTTTTATTAGAAAATAAAGTGCGGGGCCCACTGCGGCCGCATAGGTTGCAGTGGCCTAAGGCCGGCCCTGATGAGAAGGCTCGGTGCTATTACAATGACGCTTTCGAAGTATAGTAATTTCTGTACCGGTTCCATTGCTCTCTTTATCCAGATAATCTTTAGTAGTTAAAATGAAGGAAAAGTTCAAGAAAATTTGAATGTATGTGCTCTGAAAACAGAGAATCAAGTCGACCATTAATTTTGAAATGTTACTTTTCTTTATTTTTATTGGGATTATTTCAATTATTAAGTAGCAAGATTGATGAAAAAAAATAAAAATTTAACAGTGCCTAAGATATTGAATTCAAGTCGCAGCGTAATGAGACGGGAAGCACGTAAGAAAAACTTTTCCCATGCAATAATATGAAATTTACATTGATGAATGTTTGTGTATTTCGCTGAAATCTTTCAATTCAAACTATCGTGTTATGTGGTCTGCATGAGTTACTGCAGGTGAGATCGAAGTATGATCAACTTGTCTGGCGTTAGCAAGCACTGAATCGCGTTCAGCTGTAATCGACTATGACTCTCACTAATATGTCTCAACACCGTTTCGCGTCGTACTGGCTTTTAAAGTTGCGTTAACCAGACCTGACCTCATGGACTTAATTGATAATTCCAAAGTGTTGTTGTAATCGATATTCTTTCTGAACGATACGCGTATCCAAATCCATATTCCAGCAGGAGGCCTGCCTAACCGTCAGGTTCTTGTATTTGATGATCCCTCCCCCCTCCCATACGAAGCATAAGATATTCGAATCGATATTTCTATGTTTGATTTGCTTTGATTCAAAGAGTTTTAAAAATGGCAACACGATACACTCGAATGGCGATACAAAGCGATTGGGAAAAACATGCTCTGTTTTCAAAGCTGTCTTTGGCATCACTCCCATCAATAGTGTGCGTTATTATGGCAAAAAAAGATTGATACAGAGAAACAGAACACAGCGGGGAGGAAGGGAGAGAATGAGAAAAAGCAATCTAAAAACAAAAAGAAGAAAAGGCATTAAAAAGAAAAAGAAAGATAACTCAGAAATAGTTTAACCATTAGGAAAGTTATACTAATAATGTTCCACGGAAACTTACAGAGAGGAGGCGAGATTCATATGTGGTATAACTATTGGACTTTTCCAAGCTCCTTGTATTTTAACTATTTAATTTTAGCCTTGGCTGTCAACTCATCTAAGAGAAGGAAACTATGAATTCAAACCCGGAGATGGAGTCCCGTAGGCGGATAACATTGACACAATGAAATATTCCGGCAACTCCTGCGACGCCACTGGCGCCAAGCTGTATCATCCAGATATGATGTTTATTTTGGGTTATCCATCGGCGTGGAGAGAGGCGATTTGCTCTGTAGGGAACCAGCTTATAATTGTAGAAAATAAGAATCCTAGGCGTTGTGGATTTTCGTCCTGCAAAGTATACACCATCGTCACATTGTGACGGATCGATGCCAGAAAAAAGAGAAGAAAAAATAATGTATAAAATTGACGCTATCTGAGATATCCTCTCTCAAGTGTTGCACCAATATTGCTTTATAAGCCAAAACAAGCAAAATACATTACACTAATCTTTACATATCAAACTGGTGAATTCTTAAGAGATACCACACATTTTCGAAGCTGAGACGATCATTGTTGTTTTTAAAAAAAAAATTAAAGAAAAGTCTTGAGTCCCAACTATTATATGCTAGTGTCAAAGTCACAGTGAGACGGGTTAGAGAAAATAATTTCAAGAAAGCACTTGGGTTCCAACTAATATCTGCTAGTGTCAAAGTCACAGTGAGATGGGTTAGAGAAAATGATTTCAAGAAAACACTTGGGTTCCAACTAATTTCTGCTAGTGTCAAAGTCACAGTGAGATGGGTTAGAGAAAATGATTTCAAGAAAACACTTGGGTTCCAACTAATATCTGCTAGTGTCAAAGTCACAGTGAGATGGTTTAGAGAAAATAATTTCAAGAAAACACTTGGGTTCCAACTAATATATGCTAGTGTCAAAGTTACAGTGAGATGGGTTAGAGAAAATAATTTCAAGAAAACAGTTGGGTTCCAACTAATATCTGCTAGTGTCAAAGTCACGGTGAGATGGGTTAGAGAAAATGATTTCAAGAAAACACTTGGGTCCCAACTAATATCTGCTAGTGTCAAAGTCACAGTGAGATGTGTTAGAGAAAATAATTTCAAGAAAACACTTGGGTTCCAACTAATTTCTGCTAGTGTCAAAGTCACAGTGAGATGGGTTAGAGAAAATGATTTCAAGAAAACACTTGGGTTCCAACTAATATCTGCTAGTGTCAAAGTCACGGTGAGACGGGTTAGAGAAAATAATGTCAAGAAAACCTTGGGTTCCAACTAATATCTGCTAGTGTCAAAGTCACAGTGAGATGGGTTAGAGAAGAAAATAATGTCAAGAAAACACTTGGGTTCCAACTAATATCTGCTAGTGTCAAAGTCACAGTGAGATGGGTTAGAGAAAATAATTTCAAGAAAACAGTTGGGTTCCAACTAATATCTGCTAGTGTCAAAGTCACAGTGAGATGGGTTAGAGAAAATAATGTCAAGAAAACACTTGGGTTCCAACTTATATCTGCTAGTGTCAAAGTCGTCACAGTCAGATGGGTTAGAGAAAATGATTTCAAGAAAACACTTGGGTTCCAACTAATATCTTCTAGTGTCAAAGTCACAGTGAGATGGTTTAGAGAAAATAATTTCAAGAAAACACTTGGGTTCCAACTAATATATACTAGTGTCAAAGTCACAGTGAGATGGGTTAGAGAAAATAATTTCAAGAAAACAGTTGGGTTCCAACTAATATCTGCTAGTGTCAAAGTCACAGTGAGATGGGTTAGAGAAAATAATTTCAAGAAAATAATTGGGTTCCAACTAATATCTGCTAGTGTAAAAGTCACAGTGAGATGGGTTAGAGAAAATAATTTCAAGAAAACACTTGGGTCCCAACTAATATCTGCTAGTGTCAAAGTCACGGTGAGACGGGTTAGAGAAAATAATGTCAAGAAAACACTTGGGTTCCAACTAATATCTGCTAGTGTCAAAGTCACGGTGAGACAGGTTAGAGAAAATTTGGCACTTGTTTGTGCCGCGTGGCGTGCAATTGATTCGGAAGCTGAAGTCATTATTATTAATTCGGTAAAGTCGTTTCTGGACCGTTTACCCCCACGGGGAATCTTTACAAACCTCGTTTAGTAGTCTTTAAGCTGATTTCTTGTCCATGTACGTGACCAGAGTTATTTTGTGGCCGTCTGAAGTTCAAGGTCTTAGATCACGTCATGAATTTTAACTTCGCTTCATTTGTGCTGTGTAAGTGGGGGAGTTGTTATTATATTAAGTTTGCCTCCAATCACCGAATAATTGTAAATATTTTGCAAACCTGTCAACCAGCTGTATCTGAATAATTTCCATTGTAATTACAGATATTTTTTGTCAAATATTTTTGGTCATCAAAATGTAATAATACTCTTACCACTATGCTCTATGAAAAATCTATGTGAGCTGTCAGTAATATATGTTAGTAAAGGTAGGCACTCTCAAACTATGGTACTACCGGTAAGGAGGGAAAGCAACAACGTACAAATGGTGTTCTGTTTATACTTGGAGTTTCGGTGTCTCTCAAACCGGTAAAGAGACATATTTGTTAGTCTTTGAAAGGGATTTACGTCAAGTCATTATAAATTGTAAATTGAACCCAATCCAAATAAGTTCTGATACTTTGCTGTTGCTAGTGATCACGCCTCAAATAACAATCACGTATGTCCCTGTGTTTGTCTGACACTATTCACTTAGTAGTTGATTAAACCGATGTCAGGTTAAAAAAGTAATGCTACGGTTTTAAAATTTTAATTTTAATTAGCGGTTAAAAAGTAACACCTCTGTTCTTTAACATTTCTTTTTAAAAATCATAATTAAATTTTGCCAAATGAAACCAAGATTTAAAAAAATAAATAAAAATTACAAAATTCACTATTATAATCCACCTTTGAAAAGCTAATCTTCTCTGGTTTAAAAGTTTATGTTTGCTTAGGGAAAAATGTTCCGAAATTGAAAGTTTATAATTTGAGAATACAACAATGTTTTCATATCAGGATACATTGTTTAAATTAAGTGACCAGATATTCCTTAGGCTTAACGTTGGGCGCAACTGTTGGTGTATTAGTGCTCGTAATGAGATAATATCGATTGACCGAAGGCTGCCTAAATATTTATACAGCTAAAATCTCGTGTCAGTGCGGCCTTGCTGGTGTTGTTTCTGCCACAGGACAGCAGAAAGAGATGGACACCTCCACCTAAAGAAATAGTTGAATATTAGAGACATAGAAGGGGCGGGATTGGACGGGTTATAGTGGAAAGCCGGGGTGTGTCGAGATTGTAGAGGTTATAGTGGAGAGCCGGAGGTGTGTCAAGATTGTAGAGGTTATAGTGGAGAGCCGGAGGTGTGTCGAGATTGTAAAGGTTATAGTAGAGAGTCGGGGTGTGTCGAGATTGTAGAGGATGTAGTGTAGAGCCGGGGTGTGTCGAGATTGTAGAGGTTATAGTGAAGAGCTGGTGGATTAAGATTGGGGAGGTTAGAGTGGGGATACTGGGTGGGTCGGGATTGGAGAGGTTAGAGTGGGGATACTGGGTGGGTCGGGATTGGAGAGGTTAGAGTGGGGATACTGGGTGGGTCGGGATTGGAGAGGTTAGAGTGGGGATACTGGGTGGGTCGGGATTGGGGAGGTTAGAGTGGGGATACTGGGTGGGTCGGGATTGGAGAGGTTAGAGTGTCAAATGGAAAAATCCAACGCTTTTAAAAGAAGAGGCTTCTGGAAAAAAAAATTGAAATATATTTTTAGATGATATTTAGTTGATATTCTCTTTATTTGATAGAAACATACTTTATAATGAATTAATATGATAAGACTACACAATAATATTTATTAAAATACTACAGCATATATCTGTGCCAAATTAATAATGATTTCAACTTACTGTAAATGTTACCTGACCATACCATTGAATTACATTTTGAGATAACCTTTAGTTCACCTTTTAAAACAAAAACTATTGAACAAGTCACAAATTCAGTACAAAGAGAACGAACCAAACGTTTCACTTAAAAGGAGAAACGCTTCAAATATGTTGTGAGAGTCTCCTATTGATCACTGCTTTCGCTACAGTCTCAGCACGCAAGATCAGAAAGATCAGACAACGCACTCCCGTGTAGGCGAGAGACGGCAAACATAGTTTTGTGCCCTCGAGACATCCTCGTCGAGGATCTACGAGTTAAGTACGAGATATACCTCATGGGTGTAAGCAAGAAGGTTGGGTTCACATTTGCATTTCCCGAAGCCTGTAGCATCGCCGCTAGCATGGCAAGTAAATGGACAGTTGCGCTTGTTTGAGGGTTTTTCAAATCGAGTCAAGCAATGCTACCACACTTAGACGGTCAACATAAAATTCCAGTGCTATTCCTGAGGGATTTCTTAGAGATTTTAGCTTTGAAATAATAGTGAAATATATCGAAGTTTTCGACTATTTCTATTGCATTGCAGAAAATATTACTTGTTTAAATTAATAAACATGCCAATAGATTTTTTTCGGTTTTATTAATTTTTGGGGGGAAAATATCATTATTCCTAGTTCTTTTTTCGAACTACTTTATTTATAAATATTTTTTTATTTTATAATTGTTTAACAAATGTCATAGCTATATTTAATTTTAAAAAACTTTAAAAGATCTCCGGGTCCAAATATTTAAGTTAATTATGTCCTTAAAATGTATTAGCACGTCAATTTTAGTTGCGAAAATTTTATTATCTTTAAGTGGAAGAAGTCTGGGGGTGTAGAAATAAAAAGGTGAAATATTGGTGTGGCTTTAAAACGCTTATTTGTTTCTGGGTCACTGAGTGTTAATTGGTGGAGGATTAGCACCCTTGGATGCCCCCCCCCCCCCCGGCCCCAATTATATGTAATTTTAAAAAATAATAAAAATTATGAACCATTGAGTCATGCTTTGTTGACATAAAACAGAACTTACGCTTCAGATACAACTGAATTTTTTGACGTGTTAACACCATTTTTTTTTCTCAAACAGGTCATCTCCTGCATTTTATAATTTCCAAGTCTTTTATCACGTCATCAAAGCTGAGTTTGTTTATACTGAGAGTATGAAAACTCAGCTGAGAAATCGGTTATCAGTGTTAAAAAATATGCGGAACCTAAAAATCCACATTTGGAAAGGCACAATCCACATTTCCTACCACTATTATTTTATAAAGTTCTGCATGAGTGAATTTTGTTTTATACATCTTTTAACACTCTGATTTTGTGTCACACATGAATGAACTGATGAAGTTCCGCTGCGAAGTTAGTGCTTAAGTTCTCTGGGCATTAACTGTTATAAACTTTTCCACAAACCCAAAATCACACACTTCCTGCTACTTTCAGATGATGACGGGACCAGCATTTAGTATGTGACACATCATATAGCATGTGGCACATCATTTAGTATGTGACACATCATATAGTATGTGGCACATCATTTAGTATGTGGCACATCATTTAGTATGTGGCACATTATTTAGCATGTGGCACATTATTTAGTATGTGGCACATCATTTAGTATGCGGCACATCATTTAGTACTGGGTACTTCTGGCCTATCACCATCACTGGATACTTCTGGCCTATCACAATCACTGGGTACTTCTGGCCTATCACGTTCACTGGGTACTTCTGGCCTATAACCTGCACTGGGTACTTCTGGCCTATCACCATCACTGGGTACTCCTGGCCTATCACCATCATTGGATACATCTGACCTATCACCATCATCGGATAAATCTGACATATAAACCATCATTGGGTACATCTGACCTATCACCATCACTGGGTACTTCTGGCCTATCACCATCATTGGATATATCTGACCTATCACCATCACTGGGTACTTCTGGCCAATCAACATCGTGCACGTGCTTTTTTTAAGTTCAAATCCTCACTTTGTAGATTGTGGCTTACATAATGATGAAAAAACAAAGTATTCCAAAAACGCCACTGCAACATTATTGATCATATGATTTTCTTCTCATCCAGAATCTCCCTTTAGATAATGATCTCCAGCTATAAAGTCAAATGTCTTTAAAAATTTTAGAATAAAATGTCAGTGCTGTAGCTGTGACATGTTTTGCCAGTCTAGTTACGAAGTAAACGAATTCACAATCAAACCTACTTCACTCAATAACTCTTAGTTGGAGTATTTTGTCTTAGTTGGAGAGTATTTTGTCTTAGTTAGAGTATTTTGTTTTAGTTGGAGTATTTTTTCTTAGTTGGATTATTTTGTCTTAGTTGGAGAGTATTTTGTCTTAGTTGGAGAGTATTTGTCTTATTTACAGGGGTTTTTGTCTTAGTTGGAGAGTATTTTGTCTTAGTTGGAGGGTATTTTGTCTTAGTTGGAGAGTATTTTGTCTTAGTTGGAGAGTATTTTGTCTTAGTTGGAGAATATTTTGTCTTTGTTGGAGAGTATTTTGTCTTAGTTGGAGAGTATTTCGTCTTAGTTGGAGAGGTTTTTGTCTTAGTTGGAGAGTATTTTGTCTTAGTTGGAGAGTATTTTGTCTTAGTTGGAGAGTATTTTGTCTTAGTTGGAGAGTATTTTGTCTTAGTTGGAGAGTATTTTCTCTTAGTTGGAGAGTATTTCGTCTTAGTTTTAGAGGTGTTTGTCTTAGTTGGAGAGTATTTTGTCTTAGTTGGAGAGTATTTTGTCTTAGTTTTAGAGGTGTTTGTCTTAGTTGGAGAGTATTTTGTCTTAGTTGGAGAGTATTTTGTCTTAGTTTGAGAGTATTTTGTCTTAGTTGGAGAGTATTTTGTCGACAACGATTGGACTTTCAAGTTTTGTTTCAAGTCGTTTAGTTGTTGTATTTTTTTAATTTCTTTTTTGGTGGGGGTAGTGTGTGTGTTTTTTGTTTTTGACGTCATTTGTAAATGTTAATGATGATGTTTTGTTTTCAATGACCTTGTCTTCTATTACTTTCTACATTGAAATATTTGAAGTGCGTTCTTTTATCGCTTTCAAGAAACCTAAATCAGATCGAGCACAAACAAGATCCGGTCACGTTTTTGTGAATAAATATCGAAAACAGAAATCAGTTGTAAGTGCTTGCAAATTACATAAATACATCTTTAAGAACATGCAATTTTTAAAAAAAAAAGGATTATTATCATATTTTGCATCAGTTTCTTTTTATCCGGAAAGAAGCAGATAAAATGTACTAAGGTTGGTACCCCAATAAGAAAAAATACATCATCATTACACAATTATTCCACAAGTTATATCACTTCACTCATTAATTTACAAATTGATTTTTTTCCTCTTCCGTTATGTAATGAATTCATCCCCCCTTCCCCCCCCCCCAAATCATCCATCCCCGCGACATATTTCTTTCGGAATTCCGTAGATGACATAATATCGTAATAAAGGATGTACAAAATATTTTCAAAGCTTTTTTTTTTCGTGCTTCACCCAGATTCCACAGATCAAGGATTAAAACTAAAACAACAATTTACTTAAGTCTTCGTCCACTCTATGTTGTAGACTAAAACAACAATTTACTTAAGTCTTCGTCCACTCTATGTTGTAAACTAAAACAACAATTTACTTAAGTCTTCGTCCACTCTATGTTGTAAACTAAAACAACAATTTACTTAAGTCTTAGTCCACTCTATGTTGTAAACTAAAAAATTTGATTATTCTCTACATTTCCACATAGTCAATGTCGTCTGCTAATCCTTATTGTTTAAATTATTATTTACGATACACTCGGGACATTTTTATTACTTAACTCATTTTCTTTATTTTCCCCTGATGTGACTTATGACCCGATGAGAGCGATGTAACGGCCCTAATTTACACAAGATACCATTTATCTCGTAAGTTCTGAAAGGCGCCAGGCCGCGTTTCGATTCTCAAGAATCTCCATTTCCAATATCCCCGCATTTAAGATTATATGCATATGTTTCGATTCTCAAGAATCTCCATTTCCCAATATCCCCGCATTTAAGATTATATGCATATGTTTCGATTCTCAAGAATCTCCATCTCCCAATATCCTCGCATTTAAGATTATACGCATATGTTTCGATTCTCAAGAATCTCCATTTCCCAATATCCCCGCATTTAAGATTATATGCATATGTTTCGATTCTCAAGAATCTCCATCTCCCAATATCCCCGCTTTTAAGATTATATGCATTTGTTTCGATTCTCAAGAATCTCCATCACCCAATATCCCCGCATTTAAGATTATATGCATATGTGGCTAGTGAATCTCAGTAAAGGGTTGAGATATAGAAATAATATTTCTTACATTTTTTTTTTGCTGAATCGCTTTCTAGTGCTTAGCCCAGTGCTAGAAAAATAGATGTCAAAAATCCTAACCAGGATATAAAGATGTATGAATTGATTTATCAATAGGAAACATTTTGAATGGCTCAAGAAGATGGAGTCGAAATAAATTAATATTACGATGGATTTTAATTGTATGAATCAGTAAACCACAAATGTATAATGTCGTTATTCTGTTTATATTTATCTTAACCTAAAAAATAGCACACGCTTTACTCAGTAATATTAGCATTACTGTAAACTCGTGTTCTTGAACGAATCAAGAAAATATATTTAATTTTGATATTTTCGATCAAAGAATTAACATTTTTGACAAGTGTAGACGCATTCATATTAAATCGTAGATCCTATTTTGTCATGAATTAAACATTTAGTTATATTTTATTTTGATAGACCTAAAACACGGACACACAAAATGACGTTTGCTAGACCTAATACACGGACACACATAATGTCGTTTGCTAGACCTAAAACACAGACACACAAAATGTCGTTTGCTAGACCTAAAACACAGACACACAAAATGACGTTTGCTAGACCTAAAACACGGACACACAGAATGACGTTTGCTAGACCTAAAACTCAGCCACACATAATGTCGTTTGATAGACCTAAAACTCAGCCACACATAATGTCGTTTGATAGACCTCAAACAGACACACAAAATGTCGTTTGATAGACCTAAAACACGGACACACATAATGTCGTTTGATAGACCTAAAACACGGACACACATAATGTCGTTTGATAGACCTAAAACTCAGCCACACAAAATGTCGTTTGATAGACCTAAAACTCAGCCACACATAATGTCGTTTGATAGACCTAACACTCAGCCACACAAAATGTCGTTTGATAGACCTAAAACTCAGCCACACATAATGTCGTTTGATAGACCTAAAACTCAGCCACACAAAATGTCGTTTGATAGACCTAAAACTCAGCCACACATAATGTCGTTTGATAGACCTAAAACTCAGCCACACATAATGTCGTTTGATAGACCTAAAACTCAGCCACACAAAATGTCGTTTGATAGACCTAAAACTCAGTCACACATAATGTCGTTTGATAGACCTAAAACTCAGCCACACATAATGTCGTTTGATAGACCTAAAACACCGTTTGTGGCTTTGCAATATTAACTTTAATGAGCAGCTTGTGTTAAAATTCATTGTTGCGCTCTTCGATATTTTAATTTCATTACAGTGAATGTAAATTTTTGGTACTTATACTATTAGTAGTTCATTTCGTAGTTCCAATTGTTACACAGAGATGTCAAATATATGAACATATACAATCAGAATATTTAAATAAGTACTTTGCCAAAATGGAAATGTTATCAAATTATTAGAGTACGACAATATTTAGAGAGTTTGAGAACCTTTGAATCAAGCTACGAAGGAAGAGAATTCAACTAGCTACACACCAGTGAGACATTTTGCAAGCGCTTTTATTGTATTTAATTAACTAATTATAAAAGTGTTTCACTCCTGTGGTCCCTGGCGATTTGTAGGTCTTTGACCACAAGCTTCTAGGATTCAACTGGGGCTTTAGCCTATAATACAATGGTTTAATTTTAGGATTCAATTGGGGCTTTAGCCTATAATACAATGGTTTAATTTTAGGATTCAACTGGGGCTTTAGCCTATAATACAATGGTTTAATTTTAGGATTCAAATGAGGCTTTAGCCTGTGATACAATAGCTTTATTTAGGGATTTCACCTAGTCTATAACCTAAATATTTCATAAAATGTTTTATTTAGTTTTCTTTAAAGATAATGCCATTCCAGTTTGCTCAATACATGTACTTGGAAACTAAATCATAAAAAGTATCTAATATGTAAGCAATTACATTTATAGGAAGTTCCTTTACTTCACTGATGGCATTTGTTAAATTCTGATCACATAATTTATTTTTGAAAAAGGTATTTGTTAAATTCTAACCAAAGGGTTAATTTTTTAAAAGGGGCATTTGTTAAATTCTGACCACAGGGTTAATTTTTTAAAAGGGGCATTTGTTAAATTCTGATCACATAAGTTATTTTTGAAAAAGGTATTTGTTAAATTCTAACCACAGGGTTAATTTTTTAAAAGGGGCATTTGTTAAATTCTGACCACATAATTTATTTTTGAAAACGGTATTTGTTAAATTCTAACCACGGGGTTAATTTTTTAAAAGGGGTATTTGTTAAATTCTGACCACATAATTTATTTTTGAAAAAGGTATTTGTTAAATTCTAACCACGGGGTTAATTTTTTAAAAGGGGCATTTGTTAAATTCTGACCACATAATTTATTTTTGAAAACGGTATTTGTTAAATTCTAACCACTGGGTTAATTTTTTAAAATGAGCATTTGTTAAATTCTGACCACATAATTTATTTTTGAAAACGGTATTTGTTAAATTCTAACCACGGGGTTAATTTTTTAAAAGGGGCATTTGTTAAATTCTGACCTCATAATTTATTTTTGAAAACGGTATTTGTTAAATTCTAACCACGGGGTTAATTTTTTAAAAGGGGCATTTGTTAAATTCTGACCACATAATTTATTTTTGAAAACGGTATTTGTTAAATTCTAACCACGGGGTTAATTTTTTAAAAGGGGCATTTGTTAAATTCTGACCTCATAATTTATTTTTGAAAACGGTATTTGTTAAATTCTAACCACGGGGTTAATTTTTTAAAAGGGGCATTTGTTAAATTTTGACCATGACGTTTTTTGTAAAACGCTGAACGCGCGAGGCAATTATTATCTTAAAGATTGCACGACGCAATGTCAAAATGTCTGAACTTTGAACAATATTAAATCCCGCCTCTCCCACACCCCCAGAAACACACACACACACACACACATGTCTTTTAGTATAAGGTCTATGTATTAGGTCTATCAAACGATGTTATGTGTGTCTCTGTCTCTTAAGTTTCATAGAAACAACATTATGTGTCTTTATCTTAGGTCTCTCAAACAACATTGTGTGTGTCTGTGTCTCTTATGTCTCATAGACACAACATTATGTGTCTTTGTCGTCACGATTGTTCCACTTCACGTTTTCTTTCTGTTTTATCTTTTTCCCTTCTAACCAACTTCCCTATATTTTAAAAAAAAATCGCTTATCATTTTATCCCGTCCAGAATTTTTATCCGTCAAAGTTTGGTGGACCTCGCATTTATTTGATCAGAAATTTTTTTTTTTTTTTTAATAATAATATGTTTTACATTTCTAATCTGTTGAGACAATAAGGACTGGAACAAGCTTCCAAAAGAAAATGTTGAGGCGACTACACTTGACACATTTGTGTCTGTTGCCTCCTGTCTTCCAACCCCCATTTCATAACACCATTGCTGGGTTACCCCTGCGACCAGTGAATTACCAATTACCTTCAAAACCTCGCACAGTAACATCACGAACCCCTCTGAAACATAGGAGCCAGAGTGATCAGTTCATTGATCGTGGGCCCTCAAAATATAGAAGAAGAAGAAGCAGCTTTATTAAATTGAATAATTCATATTATACTAGTGAATCCCCTGAAACAGAAACATACGTATTATAATAAGTGGCGTAAACAGCTCAGCTAGATGGGCTTGCTAACGAACTTAATTGTTAAAGATAAGACGTCTACTCTATACACTGACAACCGACAAAGAGAATTGGTTGACTTCGATCACAGCCCAAGTTCTCGTGCCTCTAATCTAATGTGAATTCATTGACAGAAACTAGTCAAATTCCAATGCTTAAAGCCGGACATTTCTTTCAGCAGACGGGCAGACTTCCAAAAATAAACTTACTTTGTACTCGTCGAATGAATCGGGCTTCCACTCAGGTTTCCTAGGAACTAATGGCATCACCAGGTAAGGTATTTCTGAGTATTAAGTACCGGTTGCCGGCCTCCCACTGAAATTGTGTAGTGTCACGGAGATCCAAGTGATTGATCATTAAACAGTCATCATGGCCTGTGTCTTTGATATTTGGATAAGAGCGATGTAGAAACACGGGCTTGTAGAACTGATTACAGCTGATTCGGCGGTTTGGTTTTTTTTTAATCAAAATATTTCTTATGTAGAAGAGTTGCTCTGTTGGTGCATTTTAAAACAAATTAATTAAAGAGTGGGGTGAATAAAATATCGCACGAGGGCTCATAACACAATTTTTTTATTTAAATGACCAACCCCCTTCCCACCCCTTAACTAACCTCCCCCACACACACGCGACATAATTCTGGTAATTGAATTCTGGGAATTGTAACACCATCAATATTCGTAAGCAAAAAAACATAAATAATTCTAATTTTTTTCTGTCAGTGATATATGATACAAAAACTCACCAAGAAGAGCAGCTCTATTATTAATGTATTCTGATGCAGATCTCATCTAGCGACATAATATTAGCGTGTACGTTGAACGGAGATGACGAATAACACAGAAAAACACACTCTGGCAAAAACAAGACCAGTTCTGAGGAGTTATTTCCTCGACTGTCGTCGAAATTTAACATAGAACATAAGACTCTTAACGCCGAAATTTAGAATAGAACATAAGACCTTTAACGCCGAAATTTAGAATAGAACATAAGACTCTTAACGCTGACAGTGAATGGTGAAATCGATTTCAATGGTTCTTTGCTTTGTTCTTTTTATTTAGTTTTTAAAAATTTACTAAATCATCAAAAGAAAGTCAACGCACTTGCATTCAGCCGCGCTGTAAGTACTTCAATTTTTAGATAAGAAAGCTTATTTCGGGGCCTTTGGGACGCGCCCGTCCTGTCTGAGCCAATACGTCATTAGATTTGCAACGTCTCCTCAAATTTCATCGGTGGGGTCTTTCATCCGATATTAAGAACTGAAAGGGGGGTGGGGACAAGAATAGACCTCCTCTGCCCCTTCACATGACCTCGTTTTATATTTTTTTCCTTCTGTAAGCAATGAGAGGTCTTGACTTCCATAACGTTATTTTAAGCCGAAGTATTCTGTATTTCGTAAAGACTCAAAGAAAACAAAGTCTGATATAATAATGTTGATATTTTTCTTAAGCATGTTGGATCTGATGGATGATGTCCCAAAACGATTGTAGCGAACCGATCGTGGATTTGTGTTGCTTTTCCAATGGACTGGTAGACATGCATGTCGCCATTTTTTAATGGCTCTGACTTTGCTGTCATATTATAAATATGTAACGCTATTTCAGATCTTGCATTTAGTCAAGATAAAATGCCGTACATATTTTTTTATTTTTAAGTTTACTCGAGTGTCTGGTTTCGCAACCATTCAGAGCGACCATCTTCTTCATTGAAGATGCTCAACCAAGTTAACCATGTCGTCTGCTGTCCATTATGTGTACTAACCTGCAAACCTTTAAATAAAAACACGTTTATTCCCGAATTTGCAACCATGGCAACCAACAATAGTTTACAACATCCCAACCCTGCCATCGGCGAGGAGTGTGAGCTGTGAAGTGATGTGTTGGTTAAATCTGCTTGCTGTGTTGGTTAAATCTGCTTGCTGTGTTAGTTAAATCTGCTTGCTGTGTTGGTTAAATCTGCTTGCTGTGTTGGTTAAATCTGCTTGCTGTGTTGGTTAAATCTGCTTGCTGTGTTGGCTAAATCTAATTTCTGTGTTAGTTAAATCTGCTTGCTGTGTTAGTTAAATCTGCTTGCTGTGTTGGCTAAATCTAATTGCTGTATTGGTTAAATTTGCTTGCTGTGTTAGTTAAATCTGCTTGCTGTGTTGGCTAAATCTATTGCTGTATTGGTTAAATTTGCTTGCTGTAATGGTTAAATCTGCTTGCTGTGTTGGTTAAATCTGCTTGCTGTGTTGGTTAAATCTAATTGCTGTATTTGTTAAATTTGCTTGCTGTGTTGGTTAAATCTGCTTGCTGTGTTGGTTAAATCTAATTGCTGTATTGGTTAAATTTGCTTGCAGTGTTGGTTAAATCTGCTTGCTGTGTTGGTTAAATCTATTTGCTGTATTGGTTAAATCTGCTTGCTGTGTTGGTTAAATTTGCTTGCTGTGTTAGTTAAATTTGCTTACTGTGTTGGTTAATTATGCTTCCTGTGTAGGTTAAATGTGCTTGCTTTGGGCTATCATTGGTTCCAACATAAATCAGAGCAAAGAGTTGCTTTTTGCCTAGCTATTCTCATTTCATAGTTGTTATTCATTCGTACTTTATATGATAAAGAAATTGGAACGTCTGATTAAACTAGATTTATATAACGATTTCTAAACATAAGAGCCTGGGTGATTTGGAAAATGAAAATTGCAGTACAGATCACGCTTATAAGTTTTTTGTCATTAAGACTTTTTCCCTGTTGTAATTTTCAACACCCTTTAATATCAGAAAAATGGGCTTGACTTGAGACACTGCAAGGAAGCAAGTCTTGAGACACTGCAAGGAAGCAAGTCTTGAGACACTGCAAGGAAGCAAGTCTTGAGACACTGCAAGGAAGCAAGTCTTGAGACACTGCAAGGAAGCAAGTCTTGAGACACTGCAAGGAAGCAAGTCTTGAGACACTGCAAGAAAGAAAGTCTTGAGACCCTGCAAGGAAGCAAGTCTTGAGACACTGCAAGAAAGCAAGTCTTGAGACACTGCAAGGAAGCAAGTCTTGAGACACTGCAAGGAAGCAAGTCTTGAGACACTGCCAGGAAGAACGCCTTCCGACACTAAAAGGAAGAACGCCTTCCGACACTGAAAGAAAGCAATTTGCGAGACGCTGCAAAGATTCGAGTCTTAGGACGCTGCTATAAAGCAGGTCTTGAGACGCTGCAAGAAAGCAATCAATAAATCATGTTCGTGATTAATTGTTTTCACATTTTATAGACTAAGGAAGACGCCAACGTTTACTGGTTTTACACTACTCTAATCCTTTTTATGTTTTATCTCAAACAAACAAAATACCAATACTGATCTCTAGATGCGTCAGCTTAATTAAAAGATTTACCTAAGTGCCTTTTGTTTTGCCTGAAGCATTCTAACTCTGATTACACGCGGCACTAAAAAAAACGTTCCTTGGCAAAAATAAAACCCCCTAAAAAGTAAGTGTCCTAGGACACTACTCTCCACGTTTGAGAACCCAGACTTGCATCACACAAATCAGCCTTTCCTTCTAGAGTTAAGTAACCCTTGTGACTTGTGTAAGTCGCCCTTGTGACTTGTGTACTTCCGGTCAACACTGGGGTCGCCGGCCATTGATCCTCTTGTCAGGACTGACGGCAAGAACATTGAAATGCCAGCTATCGCCGGTAAAGTCAATGGTCATCGGAGCTGGGCAAGCAAGAGTAGTTGTGAACACACACAAGCCAGTTATCAACTACTGTTGTCCAGTCTGTAAGAGGGGATGTTAGGCTGGGGTACCACGCTATATAAGACCATTAATAATAATAATATTATTATTTATGTATGGTCACCTTAGTTCCTGTAATTTATGTAATTCCTGGTTGTTGTTTTTTCTATTTACTATTCATCCCTTCTACGTTACTTTTTATATAAAACTAGCATTTACACACTGACCATTCGGCCAGAATTATGTAAGTGGTTAAACAAAACCCAACCCGCGTCATTGCTTATGCCATATTTTGCCAAGGCGCACCATGCCAGTAGTCAACAAGTACACATCGAGCTAGCGAATCTAGTAACAATTTGAGAGACTTCTGCGAACAGTATAGTCTATCACACTGAATTGAGCACCAGGTCTTCTTGATGTTATAATCTATCACACTGAATTGAGCACGAGGTCTTCTTGATGTATAGTCTATCACACTGAATTGACCACGAGGTCTTCTTGATGTATAGTCTATCACACTGAATTGAGCATTAGGTCTTCTTGATGTATAGTCTATCACACTGAATTGAGCACCAGGTCTTCTTGATGTATAGTCTACCACACTGAATCGAGCACCAGGTCTTCTTGATGTAAAGTCTATCACACTGAATTGAGCACCAGGTCTTCTTGATGTATAGTCTATCACACTGAATTGAGCACCAGGTCTTCTTGAGGCAGGGCCGGCCCTAACAATTGCGGGGCCCTATTCGAAGCGGATTGCGCGGGGCCCTGTCTAGGTAGGGATACGGATAATAGGTGAAAATTAAGATTTTGTATTAGAAAATAAATTCGCGCGGGGCCTATGAAAGTGGGGGGCCCATTGCGGCCCATCGGTTGCAATGGCCTAAGGCCGGCCCTGTCTTGATGTATAGTCTATCACACTGAATTGAGCACGAGGTCTTCTTGATGTATATTCTATCACACTGAATTGAGCACCAGGTCTTCTTGATGTATAGTCTATCACACTGAATTGAACAAGATTTTTATCCGTTTCGAATTTTTAAATATTTCATGACGCCCCCGGGATGAAGCAGCAGATCCCCAGGGCAACGTGGTGCCCTCTTTGGAAACTACTGAAATTAGTCACTGCCCTTCCGGTATGAGCAGTTTAAATATTTAATGTCTTTGTAATCACTACTTCCATCATCCAATCTCTCAACCTAGTTGATACAAATATAAATGTCTATTCTTTAAAGATTTTCTTCCATATTTCTGGTTTGATATTATTATTATTCGTCAATCGTATAAGAAGATGACCTCTGAACCTAATCCCCTCATTAAAATCCCTAGTAAAATTTTTCACCGCACAATTTCAGGTTTAAAAATAATTGTACAACACAATGCATTCATTACATGGTATCACAAAATACATCGTACAACAAAATGTATGGTACAACAAAATATATAGTACAACACATTGCATGGTACAACTCAATCTACGGTACAACACAATGTACGGTATGAGACACAATGCACGGTTCTATCCTCGGTGACAGGCTCTATCCTAGGTGACTGGTTATATCATGGGTGACCGGCTCTATCCTAGGTGACTGGTTCTATACTCGGTGACCGGCTCTATCCTAGGTGACCGGCTCTATCCTAGATGACCGGGTCTATCCCAGGTGACTGGTTCTATCATGGGTGACCGGCTCTTTCATGGGTGACTGGCTCTTTCCTAGGTGACTGGTTCTATCCTAGGTGACTGGTTCTATCATGGGTGACCGGCTCTATCTTCGGTGACTGGCTCTATCCTAGGTGACCGGCTCTATCCTAGGTGACCGGCTCTATCCTAGGTGACTGGTTCTATCATTGGTTACCGGCTCTATCCCAGGTGACTGGTTCTATTCTCGGTGACCGGTTCTATCCTAGGTGACTGGCTCTTTCCTAGGTGACCGGCTCTATCCTGGGTGACTGGCTCTATCCTCGGTGACCGAATCTATCCTAGGTGACCGGCTATATCCTAGATGACCGGCTCTATCCTAGGTGACCGGCTCTATCCTAGGTGACCGGCTCTATCCTAGATGACCGGCTCTATCCTCGGTGATCGCTCTATCCTGAGTTACCGGCTCTATATTGGGTTACCGGCTCTATCCTGGGTGACCGGCTCTATCCTAGGTTACCGGCTCCATCCTAGCTTGCATTTCTTTATAAGCACTAGTGAAAGTGGATCTAAAATTGCCTGCTCTTATAATTTAAAACATGAGTTAAAACTTTTAGATATGTTTTTTTAGTGGGCGAATAAAAACATAAATATATATATATGCCTGTATGTATGTCTGTAACAGTGCGTGCATGTTTATTCATTTTAAATGTATGTATGGTTGTACCATGCATTTAAAGAAGTTTATGAAAACAATAACTATAGCATTTTACAGTTATGGGAAACAACAAGTAATTCATCTCTTCGTTTTGCTATGGCTTTTATTTCAATGGTACTAATGGTACTAATGGTACTAAAATTTATGTTTTCTCAAATTTTTATAACTATGAAGTTATAACCGTTTTGATTATATTTCAGGTGTCTTTGAAAATATCGTTGAAAATAAAACGGTTCTTGCATTTCGTCATTTTCTTTGCATCATACATACGCCCCCGTTGGATCCTGAGTTCGCTAACTTTAGCACCATTGTGGATGACTTCTTGGAAAAGCCACCGTTCAACTTAAAGAATGTTTACAAGGAAGAAAATACAACCAGAATTGTAAGTAGTTGTAATGTTCCGGTAGTTTTTTAAATCCATCTCAAAATGTGAACAAGATGTGCCTCTGTCAGTTTTTTTTTTCTAAATACTACATTTTGGATTCGACTACTACAAAAACGCTTCAATTTGCCTTAAACATTTAACATAAAAAAAATATTTTTTTGTTAATTTAATGAATCTAATCCTCTTCCTCAATGCTTTGACTAGTTTGTTTTCAGTAATTTTAAAATCATTTCTCCGTAATCAACATTATCATCATGTCCCGTAGTCTTTCGACCGTTGGGACGCCATAGGTGACATAAAAACTATTCTTCCCCATTCCTCTCGGTCTCCTGCCCTACACATAGCACCGCCTAGTTTTGATCCCGTCCATTCTTTGATGTTGTCTTCTCATCTTTTTCTCTGCCTTCCTCTTCTTCTTCCTCCTCTAGTAGTGCCCTGCAAGATTTCTTTGGCGAGCCGTAATGAGAACTTTAAATAAATGTTTTCATTTCTTGACATGCATTACATGAATTGAAGATTTAATATCCTAAAAACTAGGGCTGGAAATACTGTTAAAACGGGTATTTTCAGTTGTGTGCGTTGTCCTCAGATCGCACCGGAAGCAGCGTATCTATACGATGCCGTACTGCTGTATGCCAAAGTGATCCACGAGATTATTGAAGACGGCAACGATACCCGTGACGGCAGGGCTGTCATCGGCAAGATCAGGGGCATTTCTTATAAAAGTAAGCCCTTAGTCTCAAAGAAACGAAATGGATTTACTCCTAGCTTAGCTGTTTAGCCGTGCTGTAGGTGAAAGTTAGCCAACACAATCGGGCTACACAAATGTATGTACTCCCTGTAGCGTAGACTTTCTGTAGACTTACACCAATACATCTAGAAAATTATTTTCGATTTACGTTTGGTACAGAGTTAGGTTTCAAAGTTAGGTTAAAAAATTAGGTTTAAAAGTTAGGTTTCATAACCTCAAACGTTAGTTTATTTAAGACTTATCTAATATGGACATCACAGTATGTCAGTGTTTCTTTCAGAAATTTTCCCCCGAGGGGGCACTTTTGACGCTCGGGGGGGCAGTGCCAGTTTTTCAGTGGCCAGAGCCGTAGCTAAGGGGTGGCAGATGGGACATATGTCCCCGGGCGCCAGACTAGCGGGGGCATCTAATGGGCTATAGTGTTAATGGATGATAATAATAGGTTTCAGAGTTTAGCGGGGGGGGGGGGGGGGTTGTAAAAATGAATCTTGTCCCCTGTCATCAAAGACTCACGTCAGTGACGTAGAAGTGGGGGAGGGGCGAACATTTGGTCTTCCCAGGTGTCATTTTTTCTTTAGATAGAGCAGCGGGATTTTCGGACATCTGCAGAGTTTGTATCGAGAAAGGTAGCGTGGCAAAAAAGTTAACCCACCTACGGTGGCGCTAACACTAGGCACGCCGCTGGGCAGTGTATATATCAGCACCAAATTTGGCTGTCATGGTTAGTAATTTTTATCGGGAAGTAGGGCAGCAGAAAATGTTTGATTATTTAACAATCAAGAGGTGCATTTTGCAGTATACATGATTCGAATGTTTTGATAAGACTTTCATTTGATCGGGGTGAAATAATTTTTCAAGCGTCAGGGGAGGCATTATGGCGACCAGTGCCAGACACAAACTAAATTCATTCTGGTTGTGGTGTGCTGAAGAAAATCATTTGACACAAGATTAGATTCAACCCGTTAGTCACATTGATCGACCTCAAGGAAAGGGGGGGGGGGGGTAGCAGAAATTGAGGAATCCGAAGAGTTTGAGCAAAAGTGAGGGCAGGGGTCACCTTAATTTTAAAATAATAAATTCAAAATGCAGTGATGCATTGTGGTGCACATTTTTCTTCTTCTTTTTGCGTCTATTAAGGGCCCACGATCAATTTATTGATCATTATGGCGCCTATGAATGTAGATGGGATTTGCAATGTTTTTTTGCCTGGTGTTGATGCGGATATTTCACTGTTAACAAGAGTTACCTAGTGAGGGTATCATGCACTGTATTTAATGTATCTTTAAGACAATGTGTGAAGGAGCATTTCAAACGTTCATATATTTACTGGTAGATGTCTCGTAGAAAAATGCTAAGAATACATCAACATACACCAACTATATGTGGACTACAAATCAGGTTATGATAGCATAGACAGGAAATACATGAACGATGCTGTGCTGGAACTTGGAGTCCTTAACAAACTTACCCGACTCATACATATGGCGATGGATAACTACAAAAGTAGAATCAAAGTACAGAGGGAGTACTTGAGGGAGTTCCCAATCAATCTGGGCCTCAGACAAGGAAATCCGTGTATCATTTTCAACATCACTTTAGAAAAAAGCATTAGAAACATACATGTGAGCATCTGAGAGGTGATACAGAAGAACCATAAGGAACTTTATAAAGCCAGCCACTGCAATACCTGGCCTACACAGACGATAAAGCGCTACTTGGTAGAAACAGCATTGATGATATAATTAAAACTTTCAGGGAACTTGAAGATGTGACGGTCAAAGCTGGTCTTGATGTAAATAAAGCGAAGGCAATATTTATGATAATGTCAGGAAATACGCACTGATGACTTCATCAATATGAACATCTACGCCTTTGAGAGGGTAGCTACTTTCAAATATCTAAGGGTGACTATAAATAAGCAAGAGGAAATACAATCGGATGTGCAAGAAAGAATAACAGAATGAAACCGTTCTTATTTAAATTTACAAAAGCTACTTCAAAGCCAAAATCTCGCTAAGGGAACAAAGAAGGCAGTATACACTACTATCACAAGACCAGTAGTGAGACTTGGTTCCTACGAGAAAAGCAGAGAACCTGCTAAATATATGACCCGATGATAGACAATTTTGTTTTGGGAATCCGTACAAACTAAGAGCTATATCAATTGTACAAATACCCATCCATAGTCACAACAATATAAAAAAAAGGCAGACTGCCCTAGGCAGGACACATTGAAAGGATGCCGGATTCTGGAGCAACAAAAACGATCTACAGGCAGAAACCTAGGGGCAGACGGCTCACCGGTCGACCAAGACTGAGATGGATTGACGATGTAGAGAAGGGCTTACAAAGGTTGGGGTTCGCACATGGAGGTGTAAAGCGATGGATCGATCCCAATGCAAGAATGGGGTGGAGCAGGCCAGGGCCCTAAATGGGATGAAGCGCCACTGAAGTAAACATTTCAGACATTTGGGTGGGAAGCGCTCGAAATAACGATAATAACAGGACATCCCTAACTCTTCCACCAGCACAATATTAAATAAATTCAGTCCAATTGGGATCCCTTAGGGTATGTTTTTTATCGAGAGATACTCCTTAGCTTAGACTCGCCCCTTAAAACCTTATAGGCCCAGGAAATTTGTTTATAAATTCAAAATGCAAGAATGCATTTATTTAACATACCGTAGTTAAATTTAGTTTCGCATCATTAAACACTTAACTGTAGAGCAACGGGAGAGATGCTAGTTAAGATTTTTTGTGTCATTTGACATAAGAGTCATCGTGTGAGGTCTGCAACCCACATAGCTGCATGGGGCCTCGTATATTTTAGGGGTATAAAGTTGGGCTGTAATTACATTAAATTATCAACTTTTACTGCTAGGTAGGGAAGGAAAAAACCGAAAAGTAGCACGGGTGCCATAAAAATTCAAGCGACGTCTCTGCTTGACTAAGTGTGGTATGCAAACATTTTTTTTTAAAAATTGAAAAGTAATGTATTTTTAAAGTTATTATTTTAAAATATTTTTGGGATCAACTACATAAAAATAATTAATTTTCTACAAAATATGTTTAAAATTAAGAAAAAAGACTTCCTTCCAAAAAAGGTATCCATCCCAAAAAAGAAATGCTAAAATAGTTTTACATTTTGAACGAAAAAGAAAAACCAAAAACATACGTTTATTTCAACATTTTTCCAAGTTTCACCAAAGTCAAAAAGAAAAAAAGCTTTTCTGTACAAAAGGCTATAGAATATATCTTTATGGGTTTTCAAAATTGGTATTTATTTATAAATCATATGTAACCGACTTAATTTTTTAGAAGTCAAGAATTGTTTACAAAAGACTCATACATTTATTAATGTGTGAATGTGTGATTTTTTTTCTTATAAATTATTAAAGTTTCAATTCTCAATATTCAGTTGATTTAAATGTTACTTAAGAAATTTAGACTACTATAATTTGCTTTAGATCATTACAACTTGCCTCTTCGATATTATACTTGAAAACAATTTTTTTAATAATTCCATATAATTTTTTTTAACTACTACCAAAAATGGCATTTACAAGATAATCGAAATACTCGATTTTTTTTTATTCGTTGTTTAAATATATATTATATTCTTTCTACTGGATTATCATCTTAAAATATTTTTTTAAAATAGTTCAAACAGCTGGGGAAGATTGTTTATTACTATTATATTAACAGAGAAAAGTCATTGGGAATTTAATAAATAAAGACTTTTTTTTAAAAATCATTTTACTCTGTTCCCGAAACTGTGTTCAAAAATTAGAAACACTCGATTTAATAATTATGATGAAATGTCCACTATTTGTATGTAACCGGTAAATTCCTAATTTTTTGTTTTAAAATTATTATTATTATTATTATTAAATTTTCATTTTATCTATGTCAGCATACATCTATGGAATCTACTACATTAAAATGTTTGCTAAAAATGATTTTTTAAAGCAATATGCTATTATACAATATAATTTGAAAACAGATTGCACATGTTTGTTTATTAGCAAGAACTATATTTAAAAAGTCTTTCAACTTTTGCAGCTGCAAAATGTAATTAAATCAGAAAAAGTAAGATTTAGCGTATGATCAGGAGCGGCCAATTTTCAAAACAATACCATATTTATAATCGATTTCTGCGAGCCTGTAACAAGATTAACCTGAACGCTATGGATCATCAATATATATCGAACAAAGCGATATTTTATTTGTTCCAATAATTGTAATCGATTTAAGGCACACATTTCAATAACTTTAAAAATTTTTATAAAAATTAAATTTAGAGTATTTTTTTTTTTTAAATTTTTCTTTTCTTACACATTTTCCCCGGGGGGGGGCACTTGACTTGCTCCGGGGGGCATTGCCCCCCCCCCGGAGGTATGCCTGAAAGAAACACTGCAGTAGGTATGCGTATACGTTCATGTGAATAGTTTAAAATGTTGGATTTAATTTTTATCCTAATCCAAAACATGTATTTTTTAAAAGTTGTATTGAACGTTTTTTAAGTCTGCATGATATTTGATCTGAATGATTCAAAAAATTCTAGAAATGTTTACATTGAAAACAAAGTGCACAATTTTTTTAGATGAGACCTTCCCCCCCCCCCTTATTACCATATCGAATATGTGTTTAATTGACAGATATAATATGTGGAATAGTATTTCGCTTTTTGAAACTTTTTTGCCATTTTACATAGTATAACAGTGTATGAGACATGCCTTTTGTATGCCAATATACATGGTACACCAGTGTATAAGAAATACATTTTGGTCACATTATGATGATTATCTCTAATCGCTATCTCCCTCCAACGAAGGTGCATTTGGTTACTTGACTCAAATCAATGAAAATGGCGACGCTCAGGGAAATTTTTCAGTCATTGTCTGCAAAGGTAACGAAGCCGGAGTTTGGGCCATGAAACCTATCGGATCCTTTAGGCTGGAGGCGGACCTAAGCCCAATTCCAGTAGGTCTTTAAGTTACGTAGAAAGAAGAAGTTACTGCTAAAACCACTTTCTGACAAAAATAAAAATAAGCAATTATTGCCAACCTCCGTATTGAGCCTAACATAAAGAAATAATGATGAACATAAGTCAGTTTTCAAAATTGGAGACACACTGCAAATTATCTTACGTTACAGCTATATTTTCAAATAGGAATAATTCAAAATTAATGTTTCGTGCCTTTTATACTTTTAGCATAAGCATCTTCGATTAGTACTTTCAACATGTTCAATTCTATGTCAATGAAGTAGATTTAACATGATGTATCCTCTTTTTGACCACATAAATATTAAAACTTTTCTGCCATCAGTTTCAGGGTCATCATAGAATCTTTACCTTGTGAAAAATTATTTTGAAATCAAATCAATTTCTTGTAAATGTTAGCCCCAGAAGGTAGAGTTAGTTATTCGGGGATAAACTGAGTAAGATTTGATTGTAAAAAGAGATGAGTTATTGTACGATACTAAATTGTTTTCAAATAACAAATTCTCGCTGCTGCTATTTTCTCATTAAAACTCTAGACGTTTCACTTCGAGAAAGGGGAGAGCATTCGATGGATTAACGGAGCCCCGCCCCTCGATGAGCCAGTCTGTGGATTCCGACGAGAAAAGTGCATCCCACCTAAAAGTAAGACTTTTGTAATATTATAGTCGCCATTCGAACCGGAAAAATAGTGTACACATTAACACTAGCCCAGAGTTGTGTCGAAATTTGGTGACTGTCCACAAGATGATTGGCAGTCGCCAAACTAATACTGGATGCTCTTAAACGTTTAGAAACTGCAAACGATTCTATTCGTCGATTTTCTATGAAACAAACATTCATTTTAAAAAGTATCTTTTTTGTAATTTAGGCAACGCCGCGAAACAACATAAAAATTTGATGTTAATGGTTGAAAAGATTAGTTGAATGTTGGCAGTCTCAAGTTTAAGTCAACACTCATCAATAAATTTTGAACTGTATTTTTATATAATTATATCCTTTCCATATCTGAAATTTTCAGCATACACGTACGAGATTGCAGGAGGTGTGGCCGGCGGCATGATTTTTGTGATAATCGTGGGTGCTTACATATTCTACAGGTGAGTACTTACGTATTCTAAAAGTGAATACTTACATATTCTACAGGTGAGTACCTACATATTCCTCAGGTAAATACTTACATATTCCTCAGGGGAGTACTTACATATTCTACAAGTGAGAACTAACACAAGCGTAATAGAAAGTTGATTTTTTTTAAATTTCAGCCGGCATACCATCTACTACTCACCAGGGTAATGACACCAGAGTAATAACACCAGGATAATGAAAAAGGATAATGACACCAGGGTTCAATTTTCTACATACGCAAAAAATTGTCCGGACAGTATGCTCTGCAATTAGTATTTTTAGTCACTTCCAAATATTATTTAAATACTCAGAAAATCTTCATTCCTTTTCATGCATGTTTTAATTACATAATAAACAACCCTTCCCCCCCTACCCCACCAAAAGAAATAATTAAAAAATATAACAAAGATGAGATGTTATTAGTTTGGCTATACTCGCACTTTTAACGTCCAATTTCTCATGTGGCCCCTCATTGCTATAATGACCATCGATTTCCCAGCATTCCCTGGCCACTCATCGCCTCTTGTATCCAATCGTAGCCCTCTCGCTGGTGGCTTCCTTTAATTAACACCAATGATAACAGGACGAACATACCCTTCTCTGGACCTGCAGATGTCAAGTTGTCAGGCACGGACCAGGTGTCTGCTACATTAAAAATTTACAGATAAATGGCCAAACTAGCATACATTATTTTATACTGATAAATACTGAGGCTACTCACTTTTGGGTTTTAAAAAATCTCTCTGTTGGAGTTAACACATTACGATTCGTTTATAAATCACAATCATAAAAGTCAATATTTTTTCAAGTTGCTAAGGCTGTAATCGACCGACGTAGTTAAGACTCACGCAGTGAAGTCCAATGAACTGCGTGGCACTGGATCAATCGATGAAGTCCAATGAACTGCGTGGCACTGAATCAATCGATGAAGTCCAATGAACTGCATGGCACTGAATCAATCGATGAAGTCCAATGAACTGCATGGCACTGAATCAATCAATGAAGTCCAATGAACTGCGTGGCACTGAATCAATCGATGAGGTCCAATGAACTGCATGGCACTGAATCAATCAATGAAGTCCAATGAACTGCGTGGCACTGAATCAATCGATGAGGTCCAATGAACTGCATGGCACTGAATCAATCAATGAAGTCCAATGAACTGCGTGGCACTGAATCAATCGATGAGGTCCAATGAACTGCGTGGCACTGAATCAATCAATGAAGTCCAATGAACTGCGTGGCACTGAATCAATCGATGAGGTCCAATGAACTGCATGGCACTGAATCAATCAATGAAGTCCAATGAACTGCGTGGCACTGAATCAATCGATGAGGTCCAATGAACTGCATGACACTGAATCAATCGATGAAGTCCAATGAACTGCATGGCACTGAATCAATCGATGAAGTCCAATGAACTGCATGGCACTGAATCAATCAATGAAGTCCAATGAACTGCGTGGCACTGAATCAATCGATGAGGTCCAATGAACTGCATGGCACTGAATCAATCAATGAAGTCCAATGAACTGCGTGGCACTGAATCAATCGATGAGGTCCAATGAACTGCATGGCACTGAATCAATCAATGAAGTCCAATGAACTGCGTGGCACTGAATCAATCGATGAGGTCCAATGAACTGCGTGGCACTGAATCAATCAATGAAGTCCAATGAACTGCATGGCACTGAATCAATCAATGAAGTCCAATGAACTGCGTGGCACTGAATCAATCGATGAGGTCCAATGAACTGCGTGGCACTGAATCAATCAATGAAGTCCAATGAACTGCGTGGCACTGAATCAATCGATGAGGTCCAATGAACTGCATGGCACTGAATCAATCAATGAAGTCCAATGAACTGCGTGGCACTGAATCAATCGATGAGGTCCAATGAACTGCATGACACTGAATCAATCGATGAAGTCCAATGAACTGCATGGCACTGAATCAATCAATGAAGTCCAATGAACTGCGTGGCACTGAATCAATCGATGAGGTCCAATGAACTGCATGGCACTGAATCAATCAATGAAGTCCAATGAACTGCGTGGCACTGAATCAATCGATGAGGTCCAATGAACTGCATGGCACTGAATCAATCAATGAAGTCCAATGAACTGCGTGGCACTGAATCAATCGATGAGGTCCAATGAACTGCGTGGCACTGAATCAATCAATGAAGTCCAATGAACTGCGTGGCACTGAATCAATCGATGAAGTCCAATGAACTGCATGGCACTGAATCAATCAATGAAGTCCAATGAACTGCGTGGCACTGAATCAATCGATGAGGTCCAATGAACTGCATGACACTGAATCAATCGATGAAGTGCAGTGGACTGCGTGGCACTGAATCAATCGATGAAGTCCAATGGACAGCGTGGCACTGAATCAATCGATGATGTTTCAATGAACTGCGTGGCACTGAATCAATCGATGAAGTCCAGTGGATTGCATGGCATTAACTCAACCAATGAAGTCTATTTTTCAGCAGTTTAAGGACAGAGATATCAAGAAATTTCCTATACTGCCTTCTGTATGTTTTATCAAAATTATAACAATACACAATCACCGAAGTGCTTGTAATTTCACTTCAATCTGTTAAATGTCCCTAAATAATTCGTACCAGCTTTTTAATGCTGTTGTGTATGGTCCCAATGATATTAACTTTAATGAGCATTCTGGTGGTGTTTTCTTAAAAATGAAATGTTTTTTAGTATGTTTCATGATAATTATAGTAAACCCCTCCCGTAACACCCCTTCTCTAACACCCCATTACCTTAAAACGCATTCCAATATAATCCCTCCCCTCCCTTCCCATAACACCCCATCCCCTTACACCCCTCACCTAACATCTCCTCCCATACAACCCCTCCCCTAACACCCTATCCCCTTACACCCCCTCAGCTAACATCTCCTCCCCTGACACCCCATCCCCTTACATCCCGCCACCTAACATCTCCTCCCCTACCACCCCTCCCCTAACACCCCATTCCCTTACACCCCCTCACCTAACATCTCCCCCCCGTACCACCCCTCCCCTAACACCTCATCCCCTTACACCCCTCACCTAAAATCTCCTCCTCTACCACCCCATCCCCTAACACGCCCCTCCCTTTACACCCATTATTTTAAAATGACATCCTTGAGTCTGTCTTCTGTTCACGCCATATTTCTTGCTATTGAAACGTTTCCACAGCAACTGGCGGTATGAACAGGAACTGGCCGGTCTGTTGTGGAAGATTGACATGTACAAGGACATTGTTTTAACAACAAACACGTACTACAACAACAGCACCCAAAGTAATAAGGTAACGGCAACCAAAGTATTAAGGTAACAGCAACCAAAGTAATAATGTAACAGCCACCAAAGTATTAAGGTAACAGCAACCAAAGTATTAAGGTGGCAGCAACCAAAGTATTAAGGTAACAGCCACCAAAGTATTAAGGTAACAGCCACCAAAGTATTAAGTTAACAGCAACAAAGTAATAAGGTGGCAGCAACCAAAGTAATAATGTAACAGCCACCAAAGTATTAAGGTAACAGCAACCAAAGTAATAAGGTAACAGCCACCAAAGTAATAAGGTAACAGCCACCAAAGTATTAAGGTAACAGCAACCAAGTAATAAGGTGGCAGCAACCAAAGTAATAATGTAACAGCCACCAAAGTATTAAGATAACAGCAACCAAAGTATTAAGGTAACAGCCACCAAAGTATCAAGGTAACAGCCACCAAAGTATTAAGGTAACAGCAACAAAGTAATAAGGTGGCAGCAACCAAAGTAATAATGTAACAGCCACCAAAGTATTAAGATAACAGCAACCAAAGTATTAAGGTAACAGCCACCAAAGTATCAAGGTAACAGCCACCAAAGTATTAAGGTAACAGCAACAAAGTAATAAGGTAACAGCCACCAAAGTATTAAGGTAACAGCAACCAAGTAATAAGGTAACAGCAACAAAAATAATAAGGTAACAGCAACCAAAGGTAATAAGGTAACAGCAACCAAGTAATAAGGTAACAGCAACAAAAGCAATAAGGTAATGGCAACCAAATTTTTAAGGTAACGGAAATCAAAGTATTAAGGTAACGGCAACGGAAGTAATACGGTAACAGCAACCAAGTAATAAGGTAACAGCAACCAAAGTATTAAGGTAACAGCACCCAAAGTATTAAGGTAACAGCACCCAAGTAATAAGGTAACAGCAACCAAAGTAATAAGGTAACAGCCACCAAAGTATTAAGGTAACAGCACCCAAGTAATAAGGTAACAGCAACAAAAGTAATAAGGTAACACGACCAAAGTAATAAGGTAATGGCAACCAAAGTATTAAAGTAACGGCAACCAAAGTGTTAAGGTAATGGCAACCAAAGTATTAAGGTAACGGCAACGGGAGTAATACGGTAACAGCAACCAAAGTAATAAGGTAACAGCAACCAAAGTAATAAGGTAACAGCAACCAAAGTAATACGGTAACAGCAACCAAAGTATTAAGGTAACAGCACCCAAGTAATAAGGTAACATCAACTAAAGTAATAAGGTAACAGCAACCAAAGTAATAAGGTAACTGCCACCAAAGTATTAAGGTAACAGCACGCAAGTAATAAGGTAACAGCAACCAAAGGTAATAAGGTAACAGCAACCAAGTAATAAGGTAACAGCAACTAAGTTATAAGGCAAAAACAACCAAAGTAATAAGGTAACAGCAATCAAAGCAATAAGGTAACAGACACCAAAGTTATAAGGTAACAGCAACCAAGTAATTAGGTAATCGCAACCAAAAAGTAATAACTTAACATCAACCAAAGCAATAAGGTATAAATAAAATAATATATGTGATTAAGAAGACAATTAGATGTTTATTTTAAATTTAAAATGTAGTTTTATGTTTGCCAATTATTTGAATAAATTAAAATTCATAGCGGGTCGTTATGCTCACAATACACGGCTGTAATGTTATTAGCAAAACATTTCGCTTCAAATGAATTCCAAATGTGACCTCACATATTTACATATTAAGTTCTTCAAACATAAACCTACTTTCGGACAAATTAAAAGCCGGTTTCAAACTAGGTTGTGCAAATAAAGTTCATATCATCAAATTAGTTCATCATATTTTGGAGACTTAAGAACATAATAAACTGACTTTAGCTGTAAGAAAATGTCTGCACATAATGAAAGTTCACGTAATATTCTTTTCAACTTAAAAAGTAGCTATTTTCCTACGAGATTATGTATTAAATGTCTGTATGATTTAATTTTGTTCCAAATATTTCGCTAAAAGCTTTCCATCCCATTCACTTCTGTGGGACCACAGTCACAATGGAGGGCGTCGGCATGCTCTACCACTTCCTACCATGCAGACCTAGCAGATGTTCTTTGGTGATGCTTTGATTACGTACCAGGCTGCTGTAAAACCGTGTTTACGTCTTCGTCGTCTATCCGTTTAGGCCTAGGCCTGCCTTAGCGCTGTTTCCTCCGGGGATATGGTGGTTCACCCTCCCACGCCTACCCTCTTCTGTCACCCAACCCTACCCTCTTCTGTCACCCAACCCTACCCTCTTATGTCACCCATCCTTACCCTCTTTTTTCACCCAACCCTACCCTCTTCTGTCACCCATCCTTACCCTCTTCTGTCACCCATCCCTACCCTCTTCTGTCACCCACTCCTACCCTTTTCTGTCACCCATCCCTACCCTCTTCTGTCACCCATCCCTACCCTCTTCTGTCACCCACCCCCACCCTTTTCTGTCACCCATCCCTACCCTCTTCTGTCACCCATCCCTACCCTCTTCTGTCACCCATCCCTACCCTTTTCTGTCACCCATCCCTACCCTCTTTTGTCACCCATCCCTACCCTCTTCTGTCACCCAACCCTACCCTCTTCTGTCACCCATCCCTACCCTCTTCTGTCACCCATCCCTACCCTCTTCTGTCACCCATCCCTATCCTCTTCTGTCACCCATCCCTACCCTCTTCTGTCACCCACCCCTACCCTTTTCTGTCACCCATCCCTACCCTCTTCTGTCAGCCATCCCTACCCTCTTCTGTCATCCCACATTATTTCTAGGTGCCTAGCCTAAAACTTTGGGTCTTACTTTTTTGCTGTTGTCTTTATTATTAGACTGAACGTTTTTCTTTAAAAAAACTGTATTTTGTCTGACTTTTCTTGCAGTCTTCATTGAACAAATCGACAAGCCAGTCCTCCCTGATATCGTTCGCTGATATCGACATGCGGCAATTGTTCACCCATGTCGGCATATACAAGGGCGCCGTTGTCGCTGTTAGGAAAGTCAACAAGCCGCACATTGAATTGACCAGGAGCGTCAAGAAAGAGCTCAAAACGGTAAATTTGAATAGAGAAAAATCGCCAGTGGCCCAGGGTTTATGCAAACAATAAATTTCCACCAGAATTTAAGCTATCGTATTTGGCAATAAGTCCTTTGGATGCCAAAATCAGCCTAATCCATATCTAATTGTGATAGAAAATAAGTTTTGAACAGTGTAGCCATAAATAAATAATATGACATTAGCATGCCCCTATCATTTGTGTGTTCATGCAGTGCACTAAATCAAACCAAGAGCTTGTTAGCAGGCTCATTTAAATAACCACCAAGAGCCAACATTAAGTATATTAAGCATTACTTTAAACGCTCAATTTACACAAAATGCGCATATTTTTTGTATACCTGTTCAATCAGAGAATGTACACGTCTATTTTAACAATGTCTTCCAATATCTTAAGTGTAAAGTCCATTGATTGTGCAGGTCCGAGAACTTCGTCACGACAACATCAACCCGTTTATTGGCGCATGCGTAGAGCCACCTCACATTTACATCGTCTCAAACTATTGCAGCAAAGGAAGTTTGCAGGTGAGACGATAGTATTGATTTATATCAGTAGTTCTCAACTTGTGGGTCGAGACCCCTTTGGAGTTCGAACGACCTTTTCACAAGGGTCACCCAAGACCATCGGAAAACACATATACTCTACAGTTATGAAGTAGGAACGAAAACAATTTAGGGGTTGGGGTCGACACAACAAGAGAAATGGTATTAAAGGGTCGCGGCATCAGGAAGGTTGAGAACCACTGATTTCAATGTTTTTTTCGCTGGTGCCAACGGAACTCACAACATTTAAATAAGCAGCTATAACTGTCACCATTGTGACTGATTTTGTAATGTTTGTACCATTGCTATTTTATTATAATTACTGTGGAGAATGATTCATCATATGCTATTTCAATGTGTCTATCTGAGTATTTGGGGACGCCATCCACCACACACGGCTCTCAATGAAAATAAGATTTCGGGTTTCTGCACACCATTTTTTTCTTGTCACGGTAATAATACAGTAAACTAACCAAATGTAATATTCAAGTTCATCATCATCATGTCCCTTAGTCCTTGGACCGCTGGGGCGCCACAGATGACATGAAAACTATCCTTCTCCATTCCTCTCTGTCTCCTGCATTACGCATAGCATCGCCTAGTTTTAATCCCGTCCATTCTTTGATGTTATCTTCCCATCTTTTTCTCTGTCTTCCTCTTCTTCTCCCTCCTCTAGTTATGCCTTGCATGATTTCTATGGCGAGCCCTTGTTTTCTGGTCACGTGGCCATACCATTCAAGTTTGCGCTTTTTTTAAAGACACAAGGAGGTCATCGTATTGCCCAATTTCTTGACGAATCCTTTCTTTAAAATACAATGATGATTACAAGTGGGCTCTTCTTCTAATCTCTCACATCTATGTTAACAAACGTGGTTGCTCCATACTCATTTTCTTCCTCCCCTTCAATGTCTACCCTTCTTTCCTGTCCTCTGCGCATGACTCAAAAAATCATTACCTTAATACATCTAAATTATGAAACAATATAGACAGGGCCGGCCTTAGGCCATTGCAACCTATGCGGCCGCAATGGGCCCCGCACTTTCATAGGCCCAGCCCCGAATTTATTTTCTAATACAAAATCTTAATGTTCACTTATTATCCTTATTCCTACCCAGAAAGGGCCCCGCGCAATCCGTTTCGCATAGGGCCCCGCAATTGTTAGGGTCGGCCCTGAATATAGAGCAGTTACAGAAACGATGGCAAATGAAAGTGTCGTAAAGAGCTTAACAAGAGAAACACAATGAAACAATTGCGCCAGTCCAACAGATTTTATATGCTGCAGTTTTGCCTGCGCCATTTAAACTCCATAGTTGCTAATTTCTTTCATGTATCTGTGCAGGATATTTTAGAGAATGAAGACATTCAGTTGGACTCCATGTTTATTGCATCTCTCGTGTTGGATATCATCAAGGTAAGCCTTTCGTACGTACACAGTAATCTCGCATATCATCAAGGTAAGCCTTTCGTATGTACACAACAATCTCTCGTGCTTGATATCAACAGGGTAAGACTTGCATCTGTACACAGTATTCATTATATGTTTCTTAGGTCGGGTATGCTGTATGTATATTTATGTTTGTCAAATGACTGCTGGTTTTCAAATCTTTCACTGGCGTCAGAATAAGTAGCTTTAAAAGAAACTTGTCAAGTCATGCCTTTAACTCGAGTGACAGCTGTCTAGTCATGCCTTTAACTCGAGTGACAGCTGTCTAGTCATGCCTTTAACTCGAGTGACAGCAGTCTAGTCACGCCTTTAACTCGAGTGACAGCTGTCTAGTCACGCCTTTAACTCGAGTGACAGCTGTCTAGTCACGCCTTTAACTCGAGTGACAGCTGTCTAGTCATGCCTTTAACTCGAGTGACAGCTGTCTAGTCATGCCTTTAACTCGAGTGACAGCTGTCAAGTCCTGCCTTTAACTCGAGTGACAGCTGTCTAGTCATGCCTTTAACTCGAGTGACAGCTGTCTAGTCATGCCTTTAACTCGAGTGACAGCTGTCTAGTCATGCCTTTAACTCGAGTGACAGCTGTCTAGTCACGCCTTTAACTCGAGTGACAGCTGTCTAGTCATGCCTTTAACTCGAGTGACAGCTGTCTAGTCATGCCTTTAACTCGAGTGACAGCTGTCAAGTCCTGCCTTTAACTCGAGTGACAGCTGTCTAGTCATGCCTTTAACTCGAGTGACAGCTGTCTAGTCATGCCTTTAACTCGAGTGACAGCTGTCTAGTCATGCCTTTAACTCGAGTGACAGCTGTCTAGTCATGCCTTTAACTCGAGTGACAGCTGTCTACTCATGACTTTAACTCGAGTGACAGCTGTCTAGTCACGCCTTTAACTCGAGTGACAGCTGTCTAGTCATGCTTTTGACTCGAGTGACAGCTGTCTAGTCATGCCTTTAACTCGAGTGACAGCTGTCTAGTCATGCCTTTAACTCGAGTGACAGCCGCTTTTAAAATTTGCTCAGGATGTGACCTGCTATGGAAAAAAATCCAACATTTCAGCCGTCCTTTCCCAAAAATCCTCATCATTACTACAGAGTCTTCTCAGTCTCAGCAACTGAGAATAGGGGATGAAGATTTACATGATTGAGGATGGGACGATGAATATTGAAAGAAACTGTTACTGTCTTTTTTTCTTATTGAAAATGGACGTAAATAGAGATGTGTGTTTACGGTAGGCAGTCTTTGATATTCCGTTTCCTTCAAAGTAATATTAATCTGAAGAAAAGTTACATAACTATCCAAGTTAAGGGAAATAAATTTAATAGATAGGTGAAATGAACCTAGAAAGTTTACAAATTGTTTAAATTCTAGTTACAATCTTTGAAACATGGTCGCATTTGATTTGAAAAAACTTCCTTCTAATATTTTTTTATATATACAGTGGCTAGCTAAGAGCTGATTTTCCTAATATCTTTTGATTTTCATTGTTGAGATTGTTCGAAAGGAGGCTTTGTGCCGAAACGTTCTTTTGATTGTCTTGTACCATATCATCTTCTTATTTTTAAGTTTTTATCGACCGGACACCTCAAAACTCAAACGACCAACACCAGGTCCTTGTTGATGACCCTGGCGTCACGTGTCACAGCATACTTACAAGTAGCATTACTTTGCTTAACGTTTTAATTTGGGCCATACCTCTTGTAGTGCGACGAAAAGCTCTTAAACCACACATTTGAGATCCCTTGCGTAGACCACACTTGTTACTTTGAATACATCTTTACTGGCTGTCATTTCATTAACGGTTTGAACATCATTGTTCAGGCAAGTCTATGAATCCTAACAACTAAATGTGGACACAGGGATGGAGCCCTTCCTTTAAGCATTCTATGCGATGAATGTGCATCATTTAAAGGGCTAAATGCTTGCAGTGCAAAAATAAAAGCAATACAAAATTCTTAGAATGAGCCACTCAGCACTGACGCCACACATGACAATCTTAGAATGAGCCACTCAGCACTGACGCCACACATGACATTCTTAGAATGAGCCACTCAGCATTGACGCCACACATGACATTCTTAGAATGAGCCACTCAGCACTGACGCCACACATGACATTCTTAGAATGAGCCACTCAGCACTGACGCCACACATGACATTCTTAGAATGAGCCACTCAGCACTGACACAGGACAATATTAGAATGAGCCACTCAGCACTGACGCCACACATGACATTCTTAGAATGAGCCACTCAGCACTGACGCCACACATGACATTCTTAGAATGAGCCACTCAGCACTGACGCCACACATGACATTCTTAGAATGAGCCACTCAGCACTGACGCCACACATGACATTCTTAGAATGAGCCACTCAGCACTGACGCCACACATGACATTCTTAGAATGAGCCACTCAGCACTGACGCCACACATGACATTCTTAGAATGAGCCACTCAGCACTGACGCCTCACATGACACTCTTGGAATGACCTACCCTGCAATGACGCCTCACGTGACATTCTTAGAATGACCCACTCACCACTGACATATGACAATCTTAGAATGACCCACTCACCACTGACATATGACAATCTTAGAATGACCCACTCACCACTGACATATGACAATCTTAGAATGACCCACTCATCACTGACAGGTGACAATCTTAGAATGACCTACCCAGCAATGACGCCTCACGTGACATTCTTAGAATGACCCACTCACCACTGACATATGACAATCTTAGAATGACCCACTCACCACTGACAGGTGACAATCTTAGAATGACCTACCCAGCAATGACGCCTCACGTGACATTCTTAGAATGACCCACTCACCACTGACATATGACAATCTTAGAATGACCCACTCACCACTGACAGGTGACAATCTTAGAATGACCTACCCAGCAATGACGCCTCACGTGACATTCTTAGAATGACCCACTCACCACTGACATATGACAATCTTAGAATGACCCACTCACCACTGACAGGTGACAATCTTAGAATGACCTACCCAGCAATGACGCCTCACGTGACATTCTTAGAATGACCCACTCACCACTGACATATGACAATCTTAGAATGACCCACTCACCACTGACAGGTGACAATCTTAGAATGACCTACCCAGCAATGACGCCTCACGTGACATTCTTAGAATGACCCACTCACCACTGACACAGGACAATCTTAGAATGACCCACTATGCACTGACGCCACACATGACAATCTTAGAATGACCCACTCAACACTGACATATGACAATCTTAGAATGACCCACTTACCACTGACAGGTGACAATCTTAGAATGACCTACCCAGCAATGACGCATCACGTGACATTCTTAGAATGACCCACTCACCACTGACACAGGACAATCTTAGAATGACCCACTCAGCACTGACGCCACACATGACAATCTTAGAATGACCCACTCACCACTGACATATGACAATCTTAGAATGACCCACTCACCACTGACAGGTGACAATCTTAGAATGACCTACCCAGCAATGACGCCTCACGTGACATTCTTAGAATGACCCACTCACCACTTACACAGGACAATATTAGAATGACCCACTCAGCAATGACGCCACACATGCCAATCTTAGAATGACCCACTCACCACTGACATATGACAATCTTAGAATGACCCACTCACCACTGACAGGTGACAATCTTAGAATGACCCACTCACCACTGACAGGTGACAATCTTAGAATGACCCACTCACCACTGAGATTTGACAATCTTAGAATGACCTACTCACCACTGACATATGACAATCTTAGAATGACGCACTCAGCACTGACGCCACACAGCACAATCTTAGAATGACCAACACAACACTGACATATGATAATCTTAGAAGGACCCACTCAAAACCGACGCAAGACAATCTTAGAATGACCCACTCACCACTGACATTTGACAATCTTAGAATGACCCACTCAACACTGACGCAAGACAATCTTAGATTGACCCACTCACCACTGACGTCACACATGACAAAGCCAATATATGAATCCCAGGCGCAACGACCCTTGCATCAAAACAGGGGTAATCACTCTGTCACTATAAATTCACTATCACAAAAAAAATCGTTACTCGCGTCCCATCAATGTGTGAGCTGAAAACTAGAAGGGTGATATCTTAGCTTTACTTGGACGAGTCACGACGTCCTTGCGTTAGTCTCAACCACCTAGTCCGTTGTTGTTATTATTGTTTCAAACGCAATTCTTTCAACGATCAGCCAACAGTGATTAAGTTTCACGATGGGACTCCAAAAACACTGGCACCATCAGTTTGACTATTTCATTTGATTAATATAAAGGACAAAAAAAAATGCTTTTTTTATAAAATTCTGCATAAAAGTGGGACTCAGCTTAAACAATGAATGAAATGTTTATTTTCCCAGAATTTAAACTGGAACATAAACAGCTTGATTCGTTCGTGATGCACACAATAAAATAACTTTCTATTGTGTGTGTGTGCGTGCGTGCGTGTGTGTTTTGGGGGTGTAGAGGGATGGGTATTTTTCAGCGATCTCTTCTATCAACAAAAATAAAAGACAAAACCAGACAATCTCAAACCTTTCTCCAAATTACAGTAATTCACCGTTAAGCCTCAGCGCCCTTTCTAAATGTAGAGGTTGCGCGTGCACATATTAACCAGCCCTTTGGTTACAACTGCACATCACGTGATCTCTAAAAGCATATTGTCATGTTATTTCCATCCCGGTCCATTTTCCAATGCCCCACACTTCAGTTGCAGTTGTTTGTTACGCGTTGTTTACTTAGATAGGTTAAGGTCTCGGCCTTAAGTTAGGACGTGCAGAGTCTATATTAATCTTCTAGGTCTCGGCCTTATGTTAGGACGTGCAGAGTCTGTCTTAACCTTCTAGGTCTCGGCCTTATGTTAAGACGTGCCTTTCTTAATCTCCTACGTCTTGGTCTTATGTTAGGATGTGGAGAGTCTGTCTTAATCTTCAAACATGATGTTATTTAGAGGGGACACACATTTTAATTTTAACGGACGTCCTGATAATTACTAAGCATTTGAACTGCATACCAAATGATATTAATTTTCTTGCAAATGACCATATGTCAAATTTGATCAAAAACATCAGGAAGACAAAATAAATGATTATTGCTACTGAACTGTTAGATTCCTTATTTGATTTGATTTGTAAAATATTCAAACCATATGAACAACTATAGAACCAAGTATTTCTTACGTCACGACATACCTAGAAAGGTTGTCTTTTCTTCGAAATTCAAATACTTTCTGAACAAGGCACGTGAGGATAATGCTTTAAAAAGCCCACCCACTTTTCCCCCCTTATCTGCACTTTAGCTAATGACCAGTTGAGAATTTAAATGAAGTAATTGTGTTGTGAATATAAAACCAGTGCAACTTTCTCGATGAAACTTTAGCCTACATCTGTTTGAAACTCTAGCATACAGCTGTTTGAAACTCTAGCCTACAGCAGTTTGAAACTCTAGCCTACAGCTGTTTGAAACTCTAGCCTACAGCTGTAGAAGTGGCTCCATTCATGCAGTAAGAATGTGATGAATGATGCAGTAAGAATGTGATGAATGATGCAGTAAGAATGTGATGAATGATGCAGTAAGAATGTGATGAATGATGCAGTAAGAATGTGATGAATCATGCATTAAGAACGTGATGAATCATGCAGTAATAATTTGATAAATCATGCAGTAAGAATGTGATGAATCATGCAGTAAGAATGTGATGAATCATGCCGTAAGAATGTGATGAATCATGCAGTAAGAATGTGATGAATCATGCAGTGAGGATGTGGTGAATCATGCAGTAAGAACGTGATGAATCATGCAGTAAGAACGTAATGAATCATGCAGTAAGAATGTGATGAATCATGCAGTAAGAATGTGATGAATCATGCAGTAAGAATGTGATGAATCATGCAGTAAGAATGTGATGAATCATGCAGTAAGAATGTGATGAGTCATGCAATAAGAATGTGATGAATCATGCAGTAAGAATGTGATAAATCATGAAGTAAGAATGTGATGAATCATGCCGTAAGAATGTGATAAATCATGCAGTAAGAACGTGATGAATCATGCAGTAAGAATGTGATGAATCATGCAGTAAGAATGTGATGAGTCATGCAGTAAGAATGTGATGAATCATGCAGTAAGAACGTGATGAATCATGCAGTAAGAATGTGATGAATCATGCAGTAAGAACGTGATGAATCATGCAGTAAGAATGCAATGAATCATGCAGTGAGGATGTGGTGAATCATTCAGTAAGAACGTAATGAATCATGCAGTAAGAATGTGATGCATCATGCAGTAAGAATGTGATGAATAATGCAGTAAGAATGTGATGAATCATGCAGTAAGAACGTGATGAATCATGCAGTAAGAATGTAATGAATCATGCAGTAAGAACGTGATGAATTATGCAGTGAGAATGTGATGAATCATGAAGTAAGAATGTGATGAATCATGCAGTGAGAATGTGGTGAATCATGCAGTAAAAACGTGATGAATCATGCAGTGAGGATGTGGTGAATCATGCAGTAAGCATGGGGTGAATCATGCAGTGAGGATGTGATGAATCATGCAGTAAGAATGTGATGAATCATGCAGTAAGAATGTGATGAACGATGCAGTAAAAACGTGATGAATCATGCAGTGAGTATGTGGTGAATCATGCACTAAGCATGGGGTGAATCAAACAATTAGGAATTTATTGCCTTCATTTAACGTTAAAAGAAGATATATTTCTATGTGCATAGTTTATCTCTGTTGTAGATAAACATTTATCTTTGACTCAATTCGGCGAGATGTTGGTGGCGCCATTGCTAGATCGACAATGACACATTACTTCTTCTTTCAACTATTATAGTCCCAAAAATTAAGATCCAGGGCAGTATTAACACTTAAGTTTTGTGATGTTATTTTACTCAAACATTTTATATTTATATACTTTGTTCTTAAGTAAAATACTCGGCATTAAATACAAAATAAAACAATCATTTTCTTAACAGTAGTATTTAAGAATTACTGATCCCAAAATGTCGAAAAGACTTTAGAAGGATAGAACATTGTGTCTTATATTCTGAAATAAGCAATCAATTTTTGATGCATAAACAACGATGGCAATTTAATTTAGGTCTATATTTTTTTGTTTCTATGAGGGAGAAAAATTATAATTCTAAAAGTTCGTATGTCTACCTCATACAATGTACGAATCATCAATTAACAATCTTTAAACTGATTCATTCTTGATTTTACGCATGATTATGTTTCAATTTTCCTGGTTTCTCAAAGATGCCGTGCCCGTAAATGTACACAAAAATGTCATTTGCTTCATGTTACCATCAACGACTCTACAGCTGATTGATATTATATTCCCTTGGCTATAACCAGATTTATAGCATATTATACTGTGGAGACATAAGCCATCGTTGTGTTGACTCGTTCTTGGACCAGCCCAAACCTAATACAGCCATCACTGGACATAGTACACGACAGGCAACAGGCTAACCAGATTATATAGAGCTATAAATCATTAGAAACAATTTTACATCTTCGAGATCTTAAGAAAGATATTCTTTTTAATTTTTTTAAATTCCTAAATTCAATTTTATCTATCTCTGCATCTATCCATCAATCCATATATCCATCAATCGATCCATCTATCCTTCTATTTCTCTATCTATAAATAAGTATGGATGTCTACAAAATTTACTCATGCGTGTATATGTCTTGCTATATGTATGTTTTTTTTGTTGTTCTTTTTTACCTTCAAGAATCCTAGTGCATTGGGGGTAATGGGTCATTTTGCTCCCATAAATGGGATCACGACTTTTAAAATGTGAGAACCAGTGGTCCAAAAGCTTTCAATTTTTAAAGAGCCCCCAATTTATTTTATGTGACGTGACTACATTTACACAACTAATCAAGAAGAACTTAAAATGTCAGCGATTTTAGAAGAAAAAAAAAAGTGATGCTATGTAATTCAGGATTAAATATCGATTGTTGCTCATTAGAGCTGGATCTCTTAGCCTCAAGCTCCAAAAAAAAAAATTATTTTTTTTCCCGTAGTAATTATATTTATATGTCATTTGAGAGGATTTGCTATATAAGAAGTCACAGCCGCAAAATGTCTTCATGTCTATAGAGATAGCCATGACAAATGTTTTTTTTTAGTGTTCTTTTTTTAAATAACATTGTTACTAGTTATACATCTCCTTGCAGGTTGCTTTTTTATGTCATTATTTAGTTTGGTTCTGCGTGGACGTAGTCTGCTCACGAGATAACCAACTCTTTCATATCAAATCATTCAGGGCTACTTCCCCCTTAGTGGAGGTCTTGCCATTGTTCCATTAAGTTGCGTTAAGCTCCCTGGTCCTCGACCGCTGGCGGGCCCAGACCCGGGCATCCCCGTCAGACAGCGGTTCACATAACGGGACGAGTCAGATATCAGGGCTCACCGGGCCAGCACAATCAGATTGGGCCCTTGTCTGGGAGACCCAGTGTTTTGATCGATACCCTACTTGCCGTAGAGATCAAAGCTACATTTTTGAATTCGTCAGATCGATGTTTACTCCTGACGACTGTGTACTGCTCCTCTGTGCAGATGACGTCTTGTGGTGACCACAGTGACGGTGTACTGCTACTCCGTGCAGATGGCGTCTTGTAGTGACCACATTGTCAGTGTACTGCTCCTCGGTACAGATGCCTTATTGTGGTAACCACATTGACAGTGTACTGTTCCTCCGTGCTGATGACGTCTTGTGGTGACCACTTGGACAGTGTATCGCTACTCCTACTCTGTACAGACGACATCCTGTGGTGACCACTTGGACAGTGTATCGCTACTCCTACTCTGTACAGACGACATCCTGTGGTGACCATATTATTATATTTCTTTATCAACGCATATCATTATCAAAATAATGTTGCTTGTCTCGTAATAATTAGCGGAAATAAGGCCTTATTGTATTTCTATACGGGTGATGTAAAACTATGAAAAGATAAAGGTTTCGTAATGTTATAATTATAATTGTTTATTTATAAAAAAAATAAATACATTTTATTCACTTGGTATCTGAAGCGAGTGTCGCGTCCTATCATACAACATATGCTATTTAAATCTCAAAATTTCATAAAGATTACTTGATTTCTATTATTTCCCATATGAGCAATATCTTTAATACCAGAGATTCACACACGGCGGGTTAAAACATATTTAGGTTTTTAACATCAGGTAAACATATCAATACGTTAAATTTCGCTTTCACTTTAACTCTGCTAATTATGCTTTATTATTTCCCTTTCTAAAAATCACAACAGCTGCTGGGTCACTATTTTTTTTTAAAATATTATTTTAAGTGGGATTCCTGGTGAATAGTTCAACTTTCGATTAGTTGAAAATTTTGTAAAGCACAGTTTTTTTTTTTTTTCTTAATGAACCTGGAATGATGATTAATATTAAAGTACATACAATGTTCGAAAATGTTTGCACAAACCACTTAGATTACCCTTGATTTATGACAAACCATTAAATGTTCCACTCTACTTGGCATCAGCTCTACAGTTTTGTTAAATGGATTAATCTAGACTCACATGTGAGACAGATTAGATTAATAAATTATTATATTTTGCTAACAAGTTGTCGGTTGCAATAATCCTTAAAATTCAGCCCTCGCAGGAACGCAATAAAACGCTGTTCCGTCTCCTAAGTGTTTTCCGGTTCTTTTCGCGTGGCGATGTCGGTTCGTGATTTTAATGTCATAGTTTGGGCACCGCAACTTAATTTGTTTTGGTGACCGGAGCGATCGTTGTGTCAGTTGTCAGCCAATTTTGTAGTACTGATTCACGTCCCACGCAGCTTAAATTTGACCTAATAACTTAATTTCGTTTTGTTTTCGTAAGATTTTTTATTTCAGCGATGTTTCAAGCTCCAATCCAAATGGTCAATTAGTGAGGGGGGGGGGGGGTGTTGCTGGTTTAAAATCAAAATACTTGTTGTGTAAGTAAATCCACAAAACTGGTTAGGTAAGTTAACACAAATAAATATATCCTGTATCTGTCCGGCGCTTTGTTTGTTAAGGATGAGAAAAGTTCTTAGGCAAGCACATTGGCAGTTAAGTTTTAACTACGCAATTGTCAAAGAGATAATATTCTGGTTGGTTTATTGAGATCGAGACCGCAAAGGCCGATCGCTGTTATCCTTATTCGATTGCTTACGGTGTAAACACAAAAACTTCGGTAACTTGTTATTGAAACACGTCGGTTATTTATTTTTTAATTTAAAATTAAAACGAACATACATAGTCCCGTAGTATTAGGCTTATAAGCGTAATTACTACGGCGAAAGCGAGTGGTTTACCGGTCTGCATTCCTTTACATTATAAACTTAGATCTTAAAAGATATAATTTTTAGTGAGAAATTATTGTGTAAAAATCATTCCTATTTCTATCTATATCCGACTAAAAATAATAAAATTCTAAATAATAAAATTCTAAATAATAAAATTCATCTTATATCGCTTGAAGGCATAATCACTATAACAGATAACCTTTTCAAATTAACAACCGGACAGAGCTGCGGGGTCATGTTCAAGCACTTTTGAAATGTTGTTTTGTGGTGTTGATGTTGTAGTATTTTTTACTGCAGACGTACAGAAGTTACCCGTATCCGGAAGTTTGATCGAAAGAAATTTCGTCGATGGCAATTTGATCGACGGAAATTTGATCGAATCTTTTTTTTAGTTTACACGTTAAAATTTTGCGTCAAATTTCTTTTTGAACGCATTATTTTTTTTTTTCAATATAGTATAGTACGTTCAAGAAGAAATTTGACGAAAATTTTAACGTGTGAACTAAAAAAAAAGATTCGACCAAATTTCCGTTCGATCAAATTTCAGTCGATCAATTTTCCGTCGACGAAATTTCTTTCGATCAAATTTCCGGTAACCGAAGTTACCTCGTGGGCTTCATCGCTGTGAACATATTAAACTCTATAGTTGCTGACTTGACTTATCTCTGTGTATTTTTGAAATAAAAACGAATTACCCATGAGAATATTTTAACATCAAATGACTTTCCTGGGTGATAATATGTAAATGATTTTTTGTAATCCTATTACATGCGGCCTTATTGTGTCATTTTAATCAGGGGCGTCATTTTCAGTTTTTTTCAAGAAAGGCAAACCCAAAACTTGGTCGGCTTGTTTAGTTGTTTATTTCTGGAGGCGCCATCGTACAATTGAAATAAAACCTGCAAATTCAGAGGAGGGGGGGGGGAACCCCACCTCTCCCTACCCAAATGACATTCTTCATTTTAATTGTAGGGGGAAATATATATAGAAATTCATGGCCCTGTATGGAAGACAAAATTGGATCCGATAAATATTGCAGTATGGTATGGACGATAAAAATGAATCCAACAAGCAAAACATCATAATATTGAAAATAGTGATTGATCAACCAAAAATGGCATCAGTGTATTAACAATCAAGATGGATCTACCAAACAATACATAACGCTATTGACGATTAAGATGAATGAACCGAACATGACATCAGTGTATTGATCCATCGAACATGACATCAGGGTATTGATCCATCGAACATGACATCAGTGTATTGATCCATCGAACATGACACTATTTTTATATACGTCCAGAATTGCTCCAACTACACTACATGTATTCCAAGACTCGCCCCGACAACCATTCTTGTATTCAGCACAACAAGAAGTCGCCCAGTTTATTGAGCGATATTCAGTACACTAAAGACGTTCACAATCTCTATTCTGAGCGCAGGGACGTCGACATTGCTCGGTCCGCGGTAATGGCTTTGACCCCGTCGTGATAATGTTAGCTCATTTGCGGCGGTAGCTCCTGGCCAACGGAAGAGCACTGTGTATTCTTGTACAGAGAAATATTGATAGGTCTACTTCTGTATCCTATTCCCCGAAGGTGGCCACTAATTGGACACTGTAAAGCAAAGTTTCACGATGACCACATGTCGACCAGGAAGATGCCAGAGATACTTTTTTTTTCTTTCTGGTATTTGCCAGTGCCGGTTAGGGGTCATCAAGGTAAACGTTAATTTCCTGCTGAGACTTATTTGTGTTTTTGCTTTATTTTGGGCTGTATGCTGGACACTTTGATTTCTATTAATGCATCTGAGGATCGCAAGGATAAAAGAAATATTTTGAAATGACACCTTATAAAATGGAATTATTGAACCTCTAAAACAGGGGTTCTCAAACTTCCTAATGCTGCGACCCTTTAATACAGTTCCTCACCTTGCGGCGACCCCCAACCACAATATTGTTTCGTTGTTACTTCATAACTGTAGAGGATATATGTTTTCCGGTGGTCTTAGGCGACCCCTGTGAAAGGGTCATTATATCCCCAAAGGGGTCGCGAGCCACAGATTGAGAACCACTGCTCCTCAAGATAACACTATTGTTCCCAGTGTAAACAGCTCCTGGATCTCTAGCGAACTTGTTTTCATGAGTTACTCTATTTAAGAAACACTTCCTATTGTTGTGCCACATTTTGCACTCTATTTCCCTTGTTAATGTTATCAAACATTGTTGGACATTTGCGATCATTTTATGAGCTTGGCTCAGTTTTAACTGTCATAAGCTTAATGAACATCGAACATTGCAAGTTCATGCTAAAGAACCCTTTGGAAGTATGGGAACTACAGTTTTTTTATATGTTTTTTTTACCTCTATTATTGTTATCATTTATTGAAAACACATCACACGACTGGGTTATTGTTAACTCGTACAATATTTGTTAAAAAAAAATTTTTAACCTTATCTAATCAATACACTTTTAACAACTTTCAACGCTTCAGACTGCAGGACAATAATAACTAAATGCTTCAATGTGACAATAAATGTTCAAATAGGTTTATGAATATAATATTTTATATTAAATTAGCATCACGATTGTCATGTCTTCATTTACGGGTTGTGTTTTTTAGTTAGATTGAAGTTTAAGATAAACTTTAAAAGAAATGCATGGACATAGCTGCTTGAGTTAAAAACTGATACAATCTAGATATTCATTTGTACATCTGCTTGAGTTAAGACCTGATACAATCTAGATATTCATTTGTACATCTGCTTGAGATCAGAACTGATACAATCTAGATATTCATTTGTACAGCTGCTTGAGTTCAGAACTGTTACAATCTAGATATTCACTTGTATATCTGCTTGAGTTCAGAACTGTTACAATCTAGATATTCATTTGTATATCTGCTTGAGTTCAGAACTCTTAAAATCTACATATTCATTTGTACAGCTGCTTGAGTTCAGAACTGTTACAATCTACATATTCACTTGTGGTGTGATTCGTGACATAATATAATTTGAATGGTGATTAATGACATTCCCGGACGATGCCTATTTCAACCACTGACACCAATAACCGCTTGTTTTCTTTGTGAATAAAAAGCATGTCTACTGGATCATTTGCATTTTATTCAGATTAAAACGCCATTTTCTTTTATTTTAAGCCTAGTACAATATTAACAAAACAAGATATTGCCAAAACTTGGACTCGTATTCAATAGTTCTACTCTTTGGCCGTTAATGGAAGTAGAAATATTTGTCGAGATACAATATTATTATTATTATAAGAAGTTTTTTTATAGCGTAGTACCCCAACCTAGGGCTGGGCTCAACACGCTGTACATACAATTTCAAAAACATAATCATGAACTGAAAAATTAACTTACTTTACATTAATTAAATAAAACAAAATAAATGTATATTCGCCCAACCACTCGATTACTTTTTACATGTCCAGCCATGGACGGCACCCAGCAGGATACAGAGAAAAGGACAGTTTAATAAACATAAAATATTTTATTGATTCGAATAGGCCTCGCAATTCGTCTGACGACAAAACGAACGCCTCTGACATTCTTTGCCAAGTAAGCCAGGTTTCAACGAGAAGATAATATTATGAAAACCTTTTAGTAAATAGAGGGTTAACACCAGCCTGAATTTCAACAAACACAGCCTACCCTCGTTGTCAAATAAATTAGCAATGTACAAATAAATTGTGTAAACAAAACGGTCTAGCTAAGCTTTATTATTATTAATAGTATTATTTAATTTTGTGTACAAATTGAAGACGTTTCGGCGTATGTCTTCATTCGTACAACAATAACTAAATGAAGTCTTTACAACTTCGTTTTGTATACGTAGATCCATATTTTTAAGTTGAGTTCAAAGGAGAAGATATATAGTTAAATGTGTATCAACACAAATAATTACTTCAATAAAAGGCACCTTCAGTGGCGTAACTATAGAGTTAATACCGCCCGAGGTGGACCAAGCCTTTTGCCGTTCCCATCTCAGAAAAACCAAAATCTGCAGATGGCCGAAAATGCCGCTCCTCACCATAAAGAAAATAAGTGCCGCCTGAGGCGGACCACCCACTCCGCACCTTCATCCCTACGCCTTTGGCGCCCAAGATGATCCTCATCAATCATGCTATTTTTTTGTACTTCCGCAACTGTTAATCGCATTATTCAAACTTGTGAGGTTTTTAGCATGAAACTATGCTCTAGGATGACCGAGAGTAATAATCATAAGGCAAACACCGATGTTAATGGATGTCTATTTATTGACCATGTCTTTTTCCCCGATCAAACATTTGATCATCCAGTTGGTTGTATCGATGTGTGCTAGCATTAATGCTCGTAGGCTTTTTTCTATTTTGTTTTTGTTGCTGTTTTCAGAAAACAGAGGATGTCCATGTCCAAATGAAACAAAATATTGCTCAGGAAAACAAAGTCTAATATTGAAATAAATCCATCAATTTCTTTTTGACATTTATAAAATGACATTACAGATGAAGAAAGCGTGAATTTTAGTTGATTATTCTTAGTCTTCGTGTGTTCCATTATCTTGTTCGAAACAACAAGAATCATTGAATTTATATTTAGAAGCAACCAATAGTAATAACAACTACAACAACAAATGGTACAGGTTTTTGAGCTACAAACGTGTGTGCATTTACTTAGTTGAAATGATTTACTTTCCACAGAGGCGTGTATCTTTGTAAATCACACTCTGCTAAAGGAACGTTTTATACGCCATGATATGACCCGATTTTAAAAGGGCTGTAATTTTTGTATTGCTTTCGATCCGAAATGTATTCATTTATCTTTACTTAATCGATACTTGAGTGACATGGGGGTCCACCTAATTTTCTTGTAGTGAAGCCAGACTGAAACTATGCTGTGTACGTTATGTTCACTCTATAGCGTCCCTCCGACACAGAGATGTGATGAGATAAATGAGATTCCCAAGTCACTACAATGATTCATGTTATTAAACATGAGAAAATTCTTTATCATATTGTCAAGTCCACTAACCAGTGGCGTAGTTAGAATTAGTGACAATCGGGATGGGCCTAACCCCCCCCCCCCCCACTTTCCCCAAGGAAAAACTCAGCAGTTGCCCAAAAATGCTGCCATTCACTATAAAGAAAGAAGTTCCTTCACTTCCCCCACATTTGTTCCCCTACGCCAGCACCACTAACGCAAAAAAAAAATTCTTCAAACTGAAAGCTTCTTTTCTTTTATTTATAACCATCTACTTATATAAATCTACTAGCTGTACTGAATGTCTCCGTTAACAGGGTATGACCTATCTCCACGCCTCAGAGGTCGTGTCACACGGCAAGCTCAAGTCTTCCAACTGTGTCGTGGACAGCAGGTGGGTGCTGAAGATCACGGACTACGGCCTCCATGAATTTACTGCTGGCGAGGTCCAGCCGCTGGGAGAGTACGCTGTGTATAGAAGTAAGTCCCACCGCTTAGGACACGATTGAGAGAATACTTTTCTTCGTTGACATTGTGTCTTATACAATAGCAAAGGTCTATTAATTTTAGTTTTTTACTTTAACTACAAAGAATATCATTTTATTTGTTTCGTCCATACAACACATTAAAATCACACATTTTTATCAATGTTTTGGATTTACTGTGGCTAAATCGAAGATTATTTTATTTGTTTCGTCCATATAACTCATTTAAGTCACAAATTTGTATTAATGTCTTGTTATTAATGTGGCTCAATCGAAGATAATTTTATTTGTTTCGTCCATATTACTCACTTTTTTTAAACCCATTTAAGTCACACATTTGCATTATTGTTTTTATTTTATGTTCCTCAAGTTTTATTGAATTGCAATGATGATTGCCCATGATTGTTACTACTGTAATGTCTTATTTATTTAGCTTACTTGCGCATAGTGTTAATAAACATAGTTAATTGTATCAGGCATCTAGTCTCATTATACATTATTAATGCTGAGCATTCACATTATTTGTATTATATATAAACGTAATTTATATCATTTATATCTCTTTGTGTGTGTGTGTGTGTATCAGGCTCGAATGATTAGATTTTATTTCTTACAAATTATTCATTTTAAATCATTGGCGTTCAAGAAAATGATCCAGGGGAAACAACTTTTAAATTACTATGATATAAATACTTTCGGATCTCTTGGTCTTTAATGTAGTCTTTAGTTATCTGTAAACCGTGACTGTTCTCTACCATTAACACCGAAATCCTCAAATTGCATTGGCTGCACCTATTCTTACCCGGGTACCGGAAGTGACAGGAGCTATTCGCACCCGGGTACCAGAACTGAGAGGTTGGGATTTAAAAAAAGTATTTAAAATATTATTGTTGTGTTTGTAAGACAAAAATTTGGTATCAAATGAAAGATAATTGAATGGACTATACGTTTGTAAGCTTACTTCTTCAGTTTAACCAAAATAAACTACCACAAATGACATCCGAATAGCATTGAGTCTAATAGGACCCTGGTGCGAATGGCGACGCTGCGCGTCCGGGTCCATAATCCCAACATCTCACTCTGGTACTCGGGTCCGAATAGCCACTTTGTTACGTTAAAGATATATTCAGAATTCAGGAATGTTTCACTTTATAATCTTTTTAAATATAACTTTTTTTTTTTAAAAAGAATAAATGAAAACAATGTTATGCCCTTTTTTTGTTCCTTTTTTTTTTTTTACAATTTGTTGTGTACGCAGATATGTTGTGGAAAGCCCCAGAGCTAATCAGAAACAAGCATTCCCCAGGCAGAGGGACTCAAGAAGGGGATGTCTACTCATTTGGTATCATTCTCTTTGAATTTCACTCAAGAAATGGGCCTTATGGAACATGTGAACTGACTCCTAAAGGTAGATGTCTCCACAATCTAGTAGTTAAACTTTACAAATTTAGGGAAAAAATTAAACAGAGTGTGGGGAAAAAACATCATCCCTTAAACTATTTTCAGTTTTTGTGGATTTTCTAAAAATTTAGATTCTACAAATCTTTTTAAAGTTACATAGTAACGAAATATAATAATTCATGTGTGCTCATTGTGTGATTACATTGTAGAAATAATTGAGAGAGTTATCACAATGGATGAAAACGGCCATCCGTACCGGCCACGCCTTTCAGAGATCAGTTCCACACCAAAGTTCATCACTGATGTTATCAAAGAATGCTGGGATGAGGATCCTTTGAACAGACCAGATTTCAAAACACTGAGAACAAAACTCAAACCTATGCAGAAAGGAATGTAAGAATAATATTTTGTTGAATGAAATTGGGTTTATGTTTTGCAAGGTTCATCATTGAAATATTAATATTTAACTACATTTTACAGTGGCGTGTGCCAAGTATGCTAAGGGAAACAATCATTTGAATCTCCATACATTCATATTTGATGTTGCTTTATTGGCCTTGGTTTTGAAAAAAAAAAAAATTCTGTACTATTCTATAATTATTTTAACACATTCACACCCCAAATTTCTGTAATTCATGTTTAATTATTTTAATTTTGCTCAATGAATTATTTAAAAAAAAATTTAAATCTCCTCTTTATAAACACCCTGTAGATGTCATTATATGTATTTATTGGGTGTCTTTGAGTAAGTTTTATTTTTTTCAACTGTTGCCAGCACCTAGTGATTGCATTTGTTTCTTCCTAAATGTAATGTGTCAAATTAAACCATTAATGATGTAAATTAAAAAAAGATGTATTATTTCAATGTTTAGCCCTACTCATAGCATTGATTATTCTCTTTAATAAAAGTATCTATGATGAACATGAACAACATGTTCAGATGTTTTTTAAGCACACTTGTCTATTAAAGAATAATTCTGAACATCACTAAAATAATCACATTAACCTCTTTTCTAATTACTCCAATCATTACAAGAATGTGTCAAACAAATTTTTAAAAATTTATTACGCTATTTATCACTTTTGAACATATTATTTCTTTATTCTACAACAGGAAATCGAGTATATTTGATAACATGATGGCAATTATGGAAAAGTATGCCAGTAATTTAGAGAGTCTTGTTCAGTCTAGAACAGATGAACTAATAGAGGAGAAAAAGAAAACAGAAGAGTTGCTGCAGGACATGCTACCAGGGTAATATTATTTAACTCAACTTGCGTCACCATCAGAGCATTGATTTAAAAAAAATACAAATGATAGTTCAAATATTTTATAACTGAGAAGTAATGTCGGTTAATTTTTTTTATCATTTTTAGCTTTGTTATAACATTCATTGATGAACTATTATATTCTTTTTTTAATAAAATGGTTGGCTGACATATTTTGCCCCATTAGCATAATGCTTATTGTTATAACCTAGTGGCTGATTATTCAGAACTGGAATTCTGAACACACTTTAAATTTGATGTAAATTGTTGGTGGAATTGAAACATCTGTTTTTTTAAATCCAGTTTGATTTATGAAGAAACCTTAATACAAAAAAAATATTTTTTTTTAGATGCATAGTTTTTTTTAATAATGGTTGAGACAAAACTTTTTAGTAGATGTCAATTATATGATTTATGCTGGGAAGCTCCATATCATCATCAGTTCTGAGATTTTAAATCAACTATGTTTTAAGGACTGTTGCTGAGCAACTGATGCATGGAAAGCAAGTTGAGGCAGAGAGTTTTGATATGGTTACCATATTCTTCAGTGACATATGTGGCTTCACAACTCTAAGCTCAGAGAGCACACCAATGCAGGTCACGGACTGTTGTAAAACATATCAATTTATAAATGTGTTTTTCTGTAAAAATGAAGATTAAAAAATATCAATAATAATATGCTTAACTAACAATTGAGGTGATTGTTTGTAATGCAAAAACTTCTTTAGAAGATAATTAATGAAGGGGTACATTTTAGTTGGATAAGCCGTTTTACCTGCATTTATTATTTTATATTAACTTTCCATAAAGATTTTAAAAATAGTTTCTTTGAAAGTGAAATTTAAGTGTCAACTATCTAAGACAGCAATTTAATGAATTCATAAAAATTTAAGATAATAGTTACATTTTAATTAAACACATAAAAAGATTCCACTATAATAAAATATCTTTAATTTACATAGGCCTATAAAAGTTTGACTTATCATTTTGCCTATTTCTTCAGATTGTTGACATGCTCAATGACCTGTACACTCTATTTGACTCCATCATCGAGTTCTATGATGTATATAAAGTTGAAACCATTGGAGACGCCTACATGGTTGTCAGCGGGTTACCTAAGAGAAATGGTAACAGACATGCCGGGGAGATTGCTTCAATGGCACTGCACTTATTACAGGTATTCATAAAAACATCCACTGCGTGCAAGATGGAAGAAACTGTAAACTAGTTTTTACAAATGTTAGAATGTTTAAGACGTTTGATAATTTTGAATGTTTAAGACGTTTTTTAAAATGGTGTTTTGAATGAATAGTTCACACAGTTTATCAAATTTAATCTTAGCTTTAATTAACAGCACAGCAATAATAATTAAATGAATGCAGTGTATCAACATTCTCTTTGCCATGCTATCGTCTTGGTCAATGTATTCATTGACATCACTTGAAACAAGATCCTCACAGGGAAGAGTTGACAGCATGTATGCCCTTTAGCCATCTTCTTGGTCAATTTATTCATTGAGATCACTTGAAACAAAGATCCTCACATGGAGGAGTTGACAGCATGTATTCCCTTTAGCCATCTTCTTGGTCAATGTATTCATTGAGATCACTTGAAACAAAGATCCTCACATGGAGGAGTTGACAGCATGTATGCCCTTTAGCCATCTTCTTGGTCAATGTATTCATTGAGATCACATGAAACAAGATCCTCACATGGAGGAGTTGACAGCATGTATGCCCTTTAGCCATCTTCTTGGTCAATGTATTCATTGAGATCACATGAAACAAGATCCTCACATGGAGGAGTTGACAGCATGTATGCCCTTTAGCCATCTTCTTGGTCAATGTATTCATTGAGATCACATGAAACAAGATCCTCACATGGAGGAGTTGACAGCATGTATGCCCTTTAGCCATCTTCTTGGTCAATGTATTCATTGAGATCACATGAAACAAGATCCTCACAGGGAAGAGTTGACAGCATGTATGCCCTTTAGCCATCTTCTTGGTCAATTTATTCATTGAGATCACTTGAAACAAAGATCCTCACATGGAGGAGTTGACAGCATGTATGCCCTTTATTACAGGAGCTGAAAGTCTTTAAAATTCCTCACCGCCCAAATGATCAGATCAAACTGAGGATAGGAATACACTCAGGTCCAGTGGTGGCAGGAGTCGTGGGGCGAAAGATGCCCAGATATTGTTTGTTTGGAGACACGGTGAATGTTGCATCAAGGATGGAAAGCAATAGCCAAGGTTATTTGATAAGTTAAAATCAAGTCACAAAAATTAGGCTACTAGTGTAGAAATGTAGGTCTACAAACCAGAAATTTAATCTTTAACAGCTCTTTAATTCAATAAGTAATGGCAACATTTTAAGTCTTTTTTTTTAATAATAAGATTGCTTTAGTCTATTTAACTATCATTTAAGTTTAAGATAATAAAGAGCATGTATAACTATGCTATTTTAACGGTTGCGTTTTTTTAAAGTGTGTTGTAATTAAATTTTATTCCTTACATATTCCAGCATTGAAAATTCATATTTCTGAGCCCACTATGAATCTCTTAGTACAGATTGGAGGCTTTGAGCTTCAAGAGCGAGGAAACATTGATATAAAGGTGCCGTATCCGATTCACATTTTAGTTGATGATTTAAAAATATATATATTTTATGGAGGTGATTAATGTTTTATTTTCATTCAACTATAGACTATTGAATTAACACTATTAGAACGAAGAAACAAAAGAAATATATCGCTTTGTTTTGCTGTTTGCTTTATCCCACAGGGCAAAGGAGTGATGAAGACCTACTGGCTGACAGGAGAAGACAGCAGCAGAAGGAAAATGAGGGTCCAGAGAGGGATAGCCAGGCTGGAACGAACGGGGTCAACCAGGCGAAGGCTGAAAGTGGAGAAGCCTGTGACTCCAAAGTACAGCTTTAGGTCTGATACATCTCCCCAGCATCAGATCTCCCCCAGCATCAGTGGAGGCAACTACAATTTTTCCTTGGACTCGCCGTCAACATTCAGACACAACAATTATCTCCATCCATACTCATTACTCGTTGGCCCGACCAGTGAAGATCTCATTCGTCGGTCATCTTCCAGAAGGAGGAGGTTGAAGTTTGCTATTGGTGGGGATGAATCGGAGAAAGAGACATCAATTAGTGTTGATGAGAAAGATTTAGAGCCTCTGGAGTTTACCGCCGATTCTATCCCCACCATAATAAGGACTAAAACAGAACAGGAGTGCATTTCGATCAGTGATGGTGAACAACACAGCAGAGAAAAAACTGACAGATCAAATAGTTTAAGCAATGCTTCTGTTAAAGACAATGATGATGTTTTTTTGCTAGATTTTCCAACCAAAGAAATCTCTAAGATGACATTTTCTAACTGTGAGCACACTCCCAAGGAAACTAGCAGTTTGTCCTCAACGCAATCCCTGCCGACCTCGTGTAAAGGTAAGGCGCCAATTGTTAGGATTGAATCTTTTGATTTTGAATCTCCAGTCAAACTGACCAAGACTAACTTAAAGCCAGCATCAGTCCCACAAATAAGCAAGCCCGCTCTAAAATATAGTCAGCAGTGTACAGACGATGTCAATAATGAAGATGCATTTTGTAGCAATGACTCCAGTGTTATGGTTGTTACAAACTCCTGGCCGTTGGGCAGAGATGGGGAGAGACAACAACGAAATCTAAGACATGTTGACATTGAAAATAAGGAAGGCAGACCCACACAAGTTAGTGATAGCTCTAAAAATGTTAAGGCCATAAATGGTCTCACGCCAGGCTTTTCAAGTCCTGTCATAGCCAATCACAGGGTTTCTCCGTTTGTTGACGTGCCTGAGCAATTCTGCGTTGATGGAGACGACGATGAAGACATCTATCAGTACAGCCCTCTAAGTCAGGAAACGTTTCCCTTCATGGACTCAGTGCATTGTGACAGTTCCTGCAATGTGGAAGTTGAAACATTACCGCACAAAAGCAGGGCGAAATTTGGGTGCAGTGAAAAGAAAGGGGGAAAACTTGGGAACAGCCAAGAGGCATCTGAGAAAATCAGACATGAAATGATTCCACTTTTATCCAATACAGAGAATGCTGTAAACTGCGGCTTTGCTGCGGGGTGTGAAGATGATGAGCAGGTTTAACAAAAAATAATAAATTGATTTAATCTGCTGGATTTTTATCTAAAGAATAAAGTTGAAGACTAAATAATCTCAACATTAAATATTTATCAAACTTTTTCTGGTTCTGGTAGTGTATGTTGCTTTATCCATAAACTGGCATATGTGCAACGGTTGGGGAAGCGACGCTGCCATCCTAATGGCTCCTAGCAGATGCCAGGGCAGCCTTGAAGCTTTCGATAGATGTTGAGTTCACAGCGGTATTGTCTAGGTGGTTCTAAGCGATTATTGTGCGTGGAAAGAATGATTGTTTATGTTACACTGTGTTACTTTTTAATCAAGTTTTATCCAGAAAAGTATTTTTTTTAAGATAACTTAAAATTAGTTGGAAACAAAATAATGTTCTACCTATTAAGAGTTCAATTAAAGATAAATTTAATTTCAAACAATAGATTGTATCATTACTATGTAAAAGTTTTAAACCTTAACTAACTTTCTGTCCAATGTAAAGTTTAATGAAACTTTTTAACTATAAGGCATTTTATAAGTATTCCTTTTTTTCTTCTGTTCAAATAAAGTTATAGACTTTGCAATAAAAAACAGTCTTTGTACTGGTACTAATGCTTAATTATAGACTTTGCAATAAACACACTCAGTGTACCGGTACTAATGTTTAGTTATAGACTTTGCAATAAACACAGTCTTTGTACCGGTACAAATATTTAGTTATAGACTTTTCAATAAACACAGTCTGTGTACTGGTACTAATGACAAATGTTTTAAATTTTGCAAAAGTTTCTTTTATTATTTCTTTTATTATGTGGTTCATAAAAAGTGCAAGAGTGTCCTAGACAGGAGTGTCCTAGACAGGAGTGTCCTAGACAGGAGTGCCCTAGACAGGAGTGTCCTAAACAGGAGTGCCCTAGACAGGAGTGTCCTAGACAGGAGTGTCCTAGACAGGAGTGCCCTAGACAGGAGTGCCCTAGACAGGAGTGCCCTAGACAGGAGTGCCCTAGACAGGAGTGCCCTAGACAGGAGTGTCCTAGGCACTAAGAATATGAAAAGAAAAAGTATTTTAACTAGAAAGAAACAAGCATAACTGGGACCAACCACTGAAGGTTTGAGTAATTGTAAGTTCATGTCTGAAGAACATTTGATACTTGTTAAAAATTTCAAAGTAACATAAACTGAGTTCCATCTATATCGGGCCAATTTTTTTAACTCTTATGATTAATGGCATTTACGATCATAACTGAAACTCTTTTAGTTTTATCAAAAGTCTACTCTATTCCAACCTTTTTATTTATTTTTTAAAATTTTAATTAATAAACATTTATATTTGAAAAATTCAGTGATATTGACATGTGGGAATTTTGAACTATTCATTTTTAAAAAGTAAAAAAGACACCAAAAAAAAAAATGAAAGGATTCCTTTATCTGTTAATATTTTATAGGTTGTGATACGTCAATGTTTTGCCAATAATATATTTGCTTAATAATTTTAATATTCATTTCTGGTTTGTATAGAAAATGTAATTTATTTACCTCTGGCTCTACTATCTGCTCTGCAATATTGCACTTATTTTAAATGATAATAACTTGTTAATTCATTTAATGTATCCATTTCATGCCAAAATGTTAAAAAAATATTTTCTTTATTTAATTTCTCTTTATAAATAAGAAATTTTAATTTTGTAGGCAGCTATGAAAATAGATTGGGGGTTTTTTCAATGCTAAGCAGCATGAACTTTGATGAAAATAGAGAATTGATCTTTTTCATCATGCATTTTCTTTTTTTTAGATAGAAAAAATGTGTTTTAATTGCCACATCAATTAAAAAAATTTAAAATAGTAAATAGAAAAGAATGAACATTGACTCAAATGTGTCCTATTTCCAGTATGTGATGTGAAATTATATGTGTAAACAAAATTTTAAAATGTATTAAACATAAGATAAAGCACTCACAAGCAAAAAAAAAATTTTGCAATGATTTTCTTTTAATCTATGTATGTCTTATATTTTTTTGATTCTTTTGATTATTTAAATAATAATAAACTAAGTACTTTTATGTGTTGGATTAATAGAGGAATGTTGCCATTAAAGAGAATATTTTAGGAACAAGACATATGGAAGTTTGACATATAAAACAAAACAGTAACACTGCTTTTTTTTTTTTTCCGGTTGACAAGTCTGTAGTGGCTTGTCGATTTGGAAGCGCTGGCCACCGACCCCCTCGGCGTTAACCCGGGGCACACTAGCAACATTGCGTGTCCCGCGTGGCAGACACGGCCATGCATGGTAGTTGCTGGAATAAACGGCTCCTACAGGGCTGCCACCTGTGATACTTCGCAGGGGGAAGAAAAGGCAAACACAGGGTAGGGATCATGATTACAAGTTGCCGTTAAGGGATATGAGGCTATAGGCTGTGGTGGAAGCCTATAGCCGGTGATTCTAAATATGCAGCCCTGAGAAAGCTGCTCCTAGGCAACCGTTTCGTCCCAGCTATCTCGCAAATTAGTTGCGGGGAGGAAACCCACTGTAGAATCCCTTTTAGAGGGCGTCCGATGCTTCCCCGGGACGGGTGGGGGGAGATTTTAGGACGTTAATTTACCGTTCCGGCCCCTAGGAGAGTGGACCACGGACGCTTGAAACACAGCGTCTTCGGTCGACCAGATGTCTCCGGGCGCGGAGGGTCTCCGTCGGCGAACCCGATCGAGCGGTTGCGGGCGGGGACGCTCCACGTCCGGGGAGGTCTCTGACGCCCTCCCGCACGGCCTGCCGCCGAGGCGGCTGGCAGGTGCGAGTGGGCGCCGGGGAGGGCATTAGGAGCGTAAGCTCGACGGCCCGCTGACGCCATTTCCTAATGAGATATTCGAGTAACACTGCTTGAGCTCAGTTCTCCATCATATTAAATATACTTTTTAAAAAAAATATTTTTTTTACAATTAATTTCAGATATCACATACTATACCTTTAAATTGACTAATTTTAAATAGTTCTTAATTTTTTATTCTAACCAAAAAAAAATATTAAGAACAGACGATCCTGTACTGTTTGGTTGCATTAGCCTACCACAACTCAATGTAATTTTTACATTACTATATTTTGTCTTTTTAATTCAACAGAGACATAACTGAAGCATCATAAAATCATAAATAGCATTTATTAATATAACATGCATTTTTAAAAAGGTATATAAAATAATTTTCTCCTTTTAAAATAGGATAATATATAAACTGGACTGTGTTCAAACCTTTTGAAGCAAATGAATAGTGAACAAGACATGTTTGGGCTTGAAACAAAAAATTGAACAATTAAGCTGACATTTGGGCTAATGTTTTCTTTACCAGACAATAAAAAACAAGAAATAGCAGATACTCTAAATTTAGGGGGGGGGGGGGGGGGGAATATCACTTATGTTTTCAAAGACCTCAATAAAGCAAATATGGCTCAGTGTTCAGAACAGGAATAGATCTATGTTACTGTTAGAAATGGAAGTTAGTCTGTGGTGAGTAGGGCCTACTATCAAGGTAGAAGAATTTTAGTGTTGTTGATTTAAAATGTTAGACAACAAAAATGGAGAATAGAAATGGAGGGAAATTAAGGATCACTAGTAAGAGAGTATTTGATTGATTCCATATGGTGATGTGGTACCAAAAATGTACCTTTATGTTATTTTCCGTTAAAATGGTATGACCTGGGTATGGCTTGTTTTGTTCAATACCCCTCAGATGTTCACAGAACCTCTTAGATATCTGAAAATACCTATCTGACAATTAAGCTTCATTAACTTTATTGAAATTTTTAAAAAACATAACTTTTTATTTTATTTTAAGTATTTTTGTTTCTTGATTTGTATTGTCTGCTGAAGAAGGTTCTAGTCGGAACATCCATTTAAATGAAAGGAAAGTTAATCTCTGTTTAATTTCATCCAAAATAGTTGAGCTAATGAATGATATTTTGATGTGAATAAAATTAAGTGTGGTGAAATTATTTTTTTTAAAAAGCATTATTTCTAAGGCAGGTATAAGCAATTTAACAAAAGAATAAATCAAATGTTGTATTGAAATAATCAAGTCAACAGCTGAACTTGCTAGTTATATTGATTTTATTTCTTTAAATTCTATTGGCAATAACATCCAAGACATTTCCAGCATTAATATCAATTCAATAGCCATTTGAATAGTTTGATCATTAAATTATACACACAATACATATAGAGTTAATGTGGAAATGTTTACACGGTTGTGAATTATTGAGGTTGTGAATAATGATACATTTTAATAGACACATATTTTGATAGAATATAATAAGCAGGAAGAAGTTCATAAACTACAAAGGAATCGTTTTCGCATGTAGGCTATTTAGTTATATAAATATTTCATATTTTAAAAAACAAATTGGTCATATTTTAATTAATACATAATGCTAGCTTGACAATTTTTTAAAAAAGTCTATGTTGTTTTTTCTTGTGTATACTCTAGCATCATTGTTATTTTTACTACAATGGTTTAAATAAATTCAATGAAAGAAAAAATTAGATTGAGACATTGTTAAAGTTAGTTACCAACATCAATGCATAGTCATAGACAACTAACTTACAGAACTAAAATATAATGTTTTATCTAAAGATACAATGCAAAATACATGGTGGGCTAATTGTATCAATGTTAAAGAATGTATTTCACTTATTTTGCAAAAGAATAATTTAAATATTAGGTCTATATTAATCATAATTAATGCTTATAAAAAAAATAGATATTGCAACTAGTAAATCATTTGCTCAAAATAAAGACTTACTAATCAAATGAAATACCTGAGAATACATAATATTACAAATCAATAAATTAATTGGAAATAATTGTACTTGGAATTAAATAAATAACTGAAAACTCATGAAACCTACCACATACCATAGATAAATAATAAATATGTACAAAAAGCAGATACAATTACAAGGTGAAAGCTTACAGTATAATATTCGACTTTGCAAATATTTGGAGCATAAAAGTTTACAATGCAAGAAAAAAATGTTAAAATAATTTGCACAGTACCATACAAGGTTCAAAGGAAATATTAACTAAAATATGAAAAATAATTTGAGTAAAACAAGAGGTTAAATATTTGAATTACATGTGACTAAAATGAACATTAACAAGCTGTAGACCTACAGTTATTTTTTTCTAGACTTAATTAAACACTGACATATGGTCATTACAATTTTTAATGATCATTCTTGTATACTCTTATGTCCAGATGAAAGAACCAAATGATATTATTAAATTATACTTTAATTTAAAGAGAAAAGAAACAGATAACTTCCTTGTTCATGATCACCAAATGTATTTAAATAAAAGAGAAAAAACTGACAATGTGAGATGTAGGCCTAATATTATCATATTAAATGTACTTCAAATGACTCGCTAATATGGATTTTATAGAGTAATTTAGAACTTGACAGAGCGCTAAAAGCTTACTCAATTAAATTAATATAAATAATACAATTTAATCATTCAAAACCACATTAACATTTTAATAAATTATCTATTGCAACATCAATATCAAACATATTTTTCAAAATTTTATAGTTACAATACATTTTTAATAACTTAGGAAATTACAAGAAAAAATACATTATTTCTTGCTTGCTATTGTTAAGATCACAGATACCCCAAAAATATTTACACTAAATTGTAATTATGTTTTTTTTTTAATTTATCTTTTCATTATCAACATGTGTATACAATATTACATTTGAAATTAAGTCAATATAAAAAATAAAAGTATTAAAGTAAAAGTAAGAAATTATATATATTTTCTGTATTCTCAGATATCCTTGATTTCAACTGATTTCCATAGCCATATGCATAATTATTATTTTTTACAAATATATTACTATTCAGACTAGAGTTTCACACAAATGTAAGGTGGAATGTGTATCTTATATGTGTGAGAGTGAGTCACATGTAGTTAGAGTTAGGCTCATTTTTAAAAAAATGTTTCTTTCACCTTTTTGTTACCGTTGTCGTCATAACAAAGAGGACAAGAACTTTTCTGAAATACCTAGGACATTACATCGACGTCATATTTCCTTACAATATATTTCTAGATTCGTTTATCGATAGAGAAGTTAAAAAGCAAATCGGATACAGAATAAAAAATACTGGAATTGTTGTTGTTTTTTTTTTTGCTGAGTCAACAAAAATCGATGCCAAAACCAGCGGTAATGAAAGGGCTAAATGGTGTTTCTGGAGTCATGGACAGGAAGCAATATGAAAAAGGGGAAGCATTCACACCTGTTCATTTATTTATTAAACAGACCCAAATGTCTTTATACACACAGCAACATTTCGAATTCAATAAATATAAATTATATTGTTAATGATTTAAATTTAAAAACCACTTCAAATAATAATTACAAGAAAGTCATCAAAAGTATTTTCTGGCCTATATACTACATGTATTTCTAGTGTCAATTATTATTTGTTTCTAGGCAAATTTATCTGATAGATTCTGATAGGGGGAATTTTATAGAATAGTAAATTTAAAGTTTCAAGGCTGGAAGTCAAATATTTATAAAATCTAACTAATTTGGATATTAATTGAATATTATGCTTAATTCAAATCAAGTTAAATTGTTTTGAAAATCATAAGACACTATGATTTATTTAACAACAGTTCTGAATATTTGTTTTAACTTTAAATAAATGTTCATATTATTTTATTAAATGATTTTATTGAAAATCTGTGAGACATTGTAATACCAAGATTAGCTGGGCGTGAGCTCCCCTTGAAATGATAGACGGCAATCTCACCTTTCTTTTCTTTAACTATTCGTTTTAAAAAAAATTGCCACTGTCCACTATTTGTTTTTCGGTTCGAACTTAAGAGTTTTTTTTTAAAGTATTAAGCCAATTAATAACTTTAAAAATTCAAAGATAAGGTGAGTGTAGGTATAAGCAATATTATATATACTAATTGAAGGCCTCATTGTGGGCCTATTTTCAAATTCAGTGAAATATTTAAAAAAATACATTGTATCATAATAAGCTTAGTGAATGAACAAAAATGCAGTGGCGTCTACTGATTGCGGCGGAGTAAGCAGTAGCTTTAACTCTAATCTGAGTGGTGTAGGGGGATGATAAAATTTGGTGGTGGGTGTTTGCAAGGAGGAAAGTTTTTAAAAATTACTGTTATGTTTAGGTGGGGAAATGAACCCATTAGTCATGGACTGAACAAAACGCATTTGTGAGTGTACAGCCACACGGACGCTTGAACTGTCCATGAATTTTAAGAATGAAGAAAGCAAGATAAAAATAATCATTTCATTGGCTGAAAAAACTATTTGGTAAATGTGTAGCTGTAGGACCACTCTTTTTTACCATGGCCGCCATCTTGGTTGCCCCGACCCGCGCACTTTTACGTGTTCACGGGTCGGGACAACCAAGATGGCGGCCGAGGAAAAATAAAATAACTCATGTTTTTGATACAATGACGAATAAAACGTTTTTAAAAATGAAAAAATGATCTAAATCTATCCCTCACCCTAACCTGAACCCTAAATTCCTCCCTAACCCGGTTTTGACCCTCTACCTAACAGGGTTGTGACCCTCTCCCTAACAGAGTTTTGATCCTCTCCCTAACAGGGTTTTGACCCTCTCCCTAACAGGATTTTGACCCTCTCCCTAACAGGGTTTTGACCCTCTCCCTAACAGGGTTTTGACCCTCTCCCTAACAGGGTTTTGACCCTCTCCCTAACAGGGTTTTGACCCTCTCCCTAACCAGGGTTTTGACCCTATCGGAACCAGCGTTTTGACACTCTCCTTAGCCTAACGTGGCGCTGGGTTTTGACCCTGAAAAGTTGGAAAATTTTAACAAAAACAAAGAAAAGTGGCCAAAATTAATTATAAAATAAAAAGTAATGAAAACCCAACTTACATTTTCATGGAATACACTTTTGCACACTTTATTTCAGATTCCAACTAAAAGAATATCCAAAAATTAATGAAACACACCGTGGTCAACCTCTAAGATTATCTTAAAAAATGGCGCCGCTTTGCGGCGCTTTTTAACATATTTAATAGCCCAACCAATGAAATTTTAAAAATCATAATTAATCAACCAATAAAAATTTGCCACCGTCATATGAATGAAAATGTAACTCTATTTAAAAAAATATTTAAAAAATCAGGGGAGTGAATCCACGCAAATGACGCCATGGCCCTACAGCTACACATTAGCCAACTATTTTTGTATTAATATAATTATTGAATAGTCAACAATGCTCAAACTCAAATAATTTTTAACTGTACATTTTGTATTATTAATATTTAAAGTGAACCTCCGAATTAAACACCAATACCATGACTTGCTTGACGCACACTGACCCACTGACCCAGTATAAAATTTATCAAGGTCTAGAGGTTGAGGAGGTTGTCTTCCACCACTCAGGCTCAGGGGGAGGGTAGACCCTCTGGAACCCGTATCCGGAAATTTGATCGAAAGAAATTTGGTCGATGGAAAATTGATCGAAGGAAATTTGATCGAACGGAAATTTTGTCGAATCGTTTTTTTTAAATTTTATACGTTAAAATATTGCGTCAAATTTCTTTTTGAACGCATTATTATGTTTTACGATATAGTATAGTGCGTTCAAAAAGAAATTTGACGAAAATTTTAACGTCTGGACTGAAAAAAAGATTCGACCAAATTTCCGTTCGATCAAATTACCGTCACTCAATTTTTCTGTCGACGAAATTTCTTTCGATCAAATTTCCGGTAACCTCTGGAACCATGTATGGTTCTTTGGCAAGCTGCTGATTCCTCCACAGGCTGTATGAGATGACGTTCATAATGTTGTAAAGAGAACATGGGGATGATGCTGGACTCACAAGCTACGCTATCAAATGAATTATGTTTGCTGTTTTCTTTGGTTTATTTCGGCAATGCCAGGTGTCATCGATGTTATTGATCTAACCAAACAGACGGCACTTGTCCATAGGATTCATGTACATATTGTCAGAGCACTGGAAGGCATCAGCAAAATCGTCAAAATTGCGGAAAAGTCCATTTATCCTGAAAAAATATTTTGAATATTTATATTATATGTAAATAAATGTTTTACATGGACCATTAGGAAATGAATAAACGAATCTTAACTAATATTTTATTGTTTGTAAGACTGCATACTAAGATGATTATATGCCCATTGTCTTAATTAAAATACTTAACTAATTGTGTCTAGAAATATAAAAAAAAAGTCAAATATACATTAAAACATTAAAAGTTCTGTTGTGAAGTATTTAATTAAATTTTGTTAAAATAGCCACTAAACACGAAGCTAAAGAGCACTGGTCTATAATCGTTCATTTCAATCGATAAAATCAATTTTATTATTTGATTACACTACACAATGCGGTGTTACCCCGTGAAACTGATTCCATTAACAAACGATTTTGTCACATGACATCACCGTCGGCAACAGTCTGTGAGAGCAGCCATGCTTTAACTACTCATCGTGTTTACTTTGTTTAGTTTTATGAATATTTTTAGACTCATTAAAGAGCTACGTCTACGTCCAATATATTTAAAGAGAAGTTCACGATACTTCAGGTTGCTCGCGGGGGGGTTGGGGGGGGGGGGGCTTAGGACTAGGACATTTATGATCTTAGATAGTCTATAGTTATAGTCATGCTTTTAAAGGAGATCACATTGTGTTGTAGGCCATGTTAATACCTTTGGAGAGGACCTCCATTTATAAGCATATGACTTTTCAGTGCGGACCCTCTGTGCAAAAAGTTCGGAACCTCTAATTAAAATGAAATATGTAAATGTGTTCACATCACAATAAGTTAACTAAGAAGGGCTGAGTGGGAAAAGTAGGCCTACTTAAGTTACAATGTTTCAAAAATAGTTTTAAGACCGACATTATATTCTATCACGCCCCTTGTATCATTCCTGTATATATCATTCATGAAAACTAATCATATCGAGCAGCATATTAGGTGTTTAAATAAGACTTGAACAATTTTAAACTCATTTTTCTCAAAATTGCAAAAATAAACTAGTACTTTTCTACTCTGCTCTTCGACCCATGCCCATACCACAATAAGTTAACTACATGGGCATAATTTACCACGTAAAATGTTGTCGTCTGGAGAGTGTTTGCCATGTGAATGAGCGACTGCTTTAACCGGTAGGCCCTACATACCTTTGTTTCCCAGGTATGGCTGGATGCGTCCCGTCTGTAACGTAATACTGGAGAATGCCACGCTCACTCACTTTTTCACACTGAGTCTATAAAAGGATTAAATAAATAAACACTGAAAAAGCTTATTTTAAATAAATGTATGTGCCATCTTACATCGATTGACCCTCAAACTGCTGGGCACGAAACACATCAAAGAAGCATTCATTACTTTGTAAGATTTTATGTTAAAATTGTGAGACAAAATTAAGAACCTGAGACAAATTTATGAACCTGGGACAAAATTATGAACCTGAGACAAAATTATGAACCTGAGACAAAATTATGAACCTGAGACAAATTTATGAACCTGAGACAAATTTATGAACCTGGGACAAAATTATGAACCTGAGACAAAATTATGAACCTGAGACAAAATTATGAACCTGAGACAAAATTATGAACCTGAGACAAAATTATGAACCTGAGACAAAATTATGAACCTGAGACAAAATTATGAACCTGAGACAAAATTATGAACCTGAGACAAAATTATGAACCTGAGACAAATTTATGAACCTGAGACAAATTTATGAACCTGAGACAAATTTATGAACCTGAGACAAATTTATGAACCTGAGACAAATTTATGAACCTGAGACAAATTTATGAACCTGAGACAAAATTATGAACCTGAGACAAAATTATGAACCTGAGACAAAATTATGAACCTGAGACAAATTTATGAACCTGAGACAAATTTATAAACCTGAGACAAATTTATGAACCTGAGACAAATTTATGAACCTGAGACAAATTTATGAACCTGACACCAAATTTAACTTTGTTACTGCAACTCCCGTTGAAGAGATCTGGGCTTTTGTTTGTATTTAAAGAAATTACAGTTCAATCTTAATCTAGAAGGAAAGCTATATATTTTAATGAAGCATTCTTATGGTATAATTCAATCTATGATATCATGATCGTTTAACATGAAGGATCCTATTACAACCTACTGATGTTAGAATCTACTGTCATCAAATATTACGTTATAACCTAATATCATGTCATTGAACATCATGCGACAACCTACTCTATCAAAGAATATAGCGTTACGTCCTACGGATATTTCATAAAAGATCGTGTTACAGGATGCTGACATGTCATCAAAGATCGTGTCACGACCTACTGACATGTCATCAAAGCTCATGTTAATAACTACAGATATGTCACCAAAATAACTTTACTTCTTACCTGTGCAAAGGCAATGAAGAACATCTGAGGCCTTGTGAAGGAAAGTCCAGGAATGAAATGGTCAATTTCAGAATCCATGTCAGACTGTGTCCACGCCTAAAGAATAAAGATAATTGAAGTTTTTTTGTTTTTTAATTTTGTTTATAGACGTTGTGTAAGACCTACTGATAAAGATAATTGAAGTTTTTTTGTTTTTTTTAAATTTTGTTTATAGACGTTGTGTAAGACCTACTGCAAATATATTGTCTATATGCATCTCCAGGTTGTAAATATAATAAAATCCCACACCGAGGACATAAAGCACATATGTCCAGCGGTGGTTCTGAGTGGTCCACCACTCACCTTGTAAGAGAGCCGTAAAGTCAGCTGATCCTTTAACTGTTGTCCTTTGGTAAGCTCACCATCTACCTGCAAAGGGAAAGATAAAACATCTTAAGAATCACTTTATCTAATCACCACTTCAGCTAATCATCACGTAAGCTAACCATCACGTCAACTAATCATCGTGTCAATTAATCATCACGTCAGCTAATTATCGCGTCAACTAATCATCACGTGATGAAAAGGTGGCTACATCTTTTGTTTTTTCCTGCATTTGTTGCTGGTTGTGGGACAGAAGTGCAATGTCATCTGCAAAGTCTAGGTCATTCAGTTGTTCCCAGAGTGTCCACTGTATCCCATTCCTTTTTTTGTCTGTGGATTTTTTCATTATGCAGTCAATGGCAAGGATGAATAGAAATGGGGACAAGAGGCATCCTTGTCTGACTCCTGTTTCGACTGTAAAGGCATCTGTGAGTCTACCTTCGTGGACCACCCTGCATGTCATTTCTTCATAAGAGCTCTGAATAATCCTGACTAATTTCCCTGGTACTCCATAGTGCCGAAGAAGTTTCCACAATGTTTGTCGGTTCAGGCTATCAAAGGCCTTTTCGTAGTCTATAAAATTTATGTATAAAGGGGAGTTCCATTCGATGGATTGTTCTACAATGATTCTCAGTGCTGCAATTTGATCTGTGCATGATCTGTTTTGGCGGAATCCAGCCTGTTGATCTCGTAGCTGCATGTCGACCTGGTCTTTCATTCTATTCAAAATAATTCTGTTAAAGACCTTTCCTGGTATGGACAGCAGTGTGATTCCTCTGTAATTTGCACAATTGCTGAGATCCCCTTTCTTTGGTATCTTGATGAGGTATCCTTCTTTCCAATCTTTTGGAACTCTCTCTTCTTCCCATATCTTTTCAAACAGAGGGTGCAGCATGTTGACTATTGTATTTATATCAGCTCTCATCATCTCTGCTGTGATGTTGTCCGGTCCCGGTGCTTTCCCTAATTTGAGCTGCTTGATGGCCAGAGCTATTTCTTCCGTATTTGGGGCGCTTTCTTCTATTTGTAAGTCTTCATTTGCTGGTTGTATGTCTGGTGTGTCTGTGGGTGGGGGTCTGTTTAATAGTTCTTTAAAGTATTCCACCCATCTTTTTTGTTGCTCTTTCCTTTCTGTTATTGATCTACCTTCTCTATCTTTGACAGGTCTCTCCGGCCTTTTGTATCGCCCTGACAGCTTTCTTGTTATATCGTACAGCTCTCTCAGGTTGCCCTTCTTGGCTGCTTCTTCTGCTGTTGATGCTAGGCCATCTATGTAGGCATTCTTATCTTTTTTTATGCTGTTTTTTACTTTTTGGTTTGCTTCTTTATATTTCTCTTGCGCTTTTGTTTTCTCCGCCCTGGTGCGGCTGCTGTTAACTAAACTTTTCATTTCTTTTCTCTCTTTTATTTTTTGCAGTGTGTTGATTGAGAGCCAGTCTTTGTGTTTCTGTTTCACTGATCCTAAAACTTCTTGGCAAGTGGATGTTACAGACGACTTTATGTTTTGCCATTTATGTTCTACTTGGTCATCTTCTGTTTGGTCTTCCAGCACTTGGAACTTATTCCTTAAGGTAACAATGAATTCCTCTCTTTTCTGCTCATTTACCAAAAGTGCTACGTTGAATTTTGTTCGCTTAACAGTTGGCGGTTCCCAGTTCTTCTTCAACTTTAACTTTAGTCTTGCCCAAACAAGATGATGATCAGATGCGACATCTGCTCCTCGTTTTGCTCGTACATCTTGTAGAGACTTTCTAAATTGTTTGTTAATGCATATGTGGTCTATTTGGTTTTGCGTTTTGTTGTCCGGGGATACCCATGTTATCTTGTGGATGTTTTTATGTTGGAATTCGCTGCCTCCGATAACAAGCTCATGTGTTGCGCAGAAGTCTGCTAGTTTTTCTCCGTTCTCATTTCTCTCTCCTACACCATGGCGTCCCATGATTTCCTCATATCCACTGTTGTCGTTTCCGATCTTGGCGTTAAGGTCCCCCATTAAAATGTTCAGGTCTCTATTTGGGAATTTTTCTATTATTGTTTGTAGTCTATTGTAGAATGTTTCTTTCTCGTCTTCTTTGCTGTCGTTGGTGGGTGCGTAACACTGTATTATGTTCATCTTTATTTTCTTTTTCTTGGTTCGGAATGTTGCTGTTATTATTCTTGGTCCATGGGCTTCCCATCCAATCAATGAATCCTGTGCCATCCTAGACAACATTAGAGCGACTCATTGTGTGTGCGGAGTATTTTCCTCCTCATGCCCAGAGTATAGTAACATTTCTCCCGAGGCCAAAGTTATTTGTCCAGCTTGTATCCATCTTGTTTCACAGATGCCCAGCAGTGTAAGTTTGTAAGTTCTCATTTCTGCTGCCACCTGCGCTGCTTTCCCTGTTTCATACATGGTTCTGACATTCCACGTGCCTATGTTTGTTTCCTTAGAAAGGAGGGTCTTCGGCTTTGAGACTTCCAGTATAGTCTGGGTTTGGCCACAAGGCTTCATAGCTCTTCTTGGAAAAGAAGAGCCCTCTCTTCTCAGGGCTGAAATTTGTTGGTTTTTTCTTGTTGACGTTTCTGTAGCAATTTGTTTTTACGGGTGAGGTAAAACCCGTCACAGCTCATCACAGCTCGGACTTAATATAAATAAAAGCAAGACGAAAATCATGAAGGTGAACTCATCCAACCAAGAGCATATCTGTCTGGAAGGAAAGGTACTGGAAGAAGTGGAGTCCTTCAATTACTTAGGCAGCACCATAGACACAAACGGCGGATCCGACGCAGACGTGAGGTCTAGAATTGGAAAAGCTAGATCAGCATTTGTGTTATTAAAGAAAATATGGGAGTCGAAGCAGCTGAAACTTCAAACCAAAGTCAGAATCTTTAATACAAATGTCAAAACAGTCTTACTTTATGGAGCAGAAACGTGGAAAACATCAGCGAGCATTACACAGAAAGTGCAGACATTCATAAACACATGCCTTAGAAAGATCCTTAACATCAAATGGCCAAATACCATCACCAACAAAGATCTATTAGAAAGGACATACCAGGTGCCCGTTGATGAAGACATCATAAAGAAAAGATGGAGGTGGATTGGGCATACTCTGAGAAAACCCCCAGATAGCACCACCAGACAATGTCTAACATGGAATCCACAGGGAAAAAGAAAGAGAGGAAGACCTAAGAATACATGGAGACGTGAACTAGAGACAGACACGCAAAATATGGGATACAACTGGAAGCAATTGGAAAGGAAAGCACAGGACCGGGATGAGTGGAAAATTCTTGTGGACGGCCTATGCCCCAGACGGGGTAAAAAGGCATAAGAAGAAGAAGAAGAATCATCACGTAAGCTAATCATCACGTCAACTAATCTTCACCTCAGCTTATTATTGTGTCAATTAATCATCGTGTCAACTAATCACCACGTTAGCTAATAATCACGTTAGCTAATCATCACGTCAACTAATCATCACGTTAGCTAATCATCACGTTAGCTAATCATCACGTCAGCTAATCATCACGTTAGCTAATCATCACGTCAGCTAATCATCACGTCAGCTAAACATCAGTTGATCGACTTGTATTGGCGAAAAAGTTAACATTATTACACTTTAAAGCAACAGTGAATCTTAATAAACTGCGATGGGCATAATATTTTTTCAGGATGCCATTCGTACCTGAAGATTGGGTCACTTGTATCTTTTAATACTGATCAATTTAACTTAATTGAGCCATTCTTCTTTTTCTCGCGCAAACCTTCGCCTGGACTCTTCGAGGAAAGTGACCAAAAATGCAGAGCGGTCGCATGACTTCTAGAGGCCTCCCTGACACTTTTCGGTTGTTTACTCCCCTGCATTCAAAGTTGCTGGCTAAACATTTTTCCCTCATTACAAAGGTTGACCCCTTTTACATCCGAGGCCCCTTGGGCCCTCTCATATTCGAGCCCCATGAACACTTTTGTATCCAAGGCCCCCCTGAAGCTGCACGGGTTGCAGAATCAACAGGTTATCTCTGCACAGCTGGTATTAAATTCTGCGTGGACTAAGAGCGACACATGGTTTGTCATTCACTGATCTAGCTCTCCGGGACTCACAGTTTGTCATTCACTGATCTAGCTCTCCGGGACTCACAGTTTGTCATTCACTGATCTAGCTCTCCGGGACTCACAGTTTGTCATTAACTTATCTAGCTCTCCGGGACTCACAGTTTGTCATTCACTGATCTACCTATCCGGGACTCACAGTTTGTCATTCACTGATCTTACTATCCGGGACTCACAGTTTGTCATTCACTGATCTACCTATCCGGGACTCACAGTTTGTCATTCACTGATCTAGTTCACCCGACTTATAGTTTGTTATTCATTGATTTAGTTCACCAGGACTCATAGTTTTTATTTCATTTATCTAGTTCACTATGCCTCATAGTATGGCATTCACTAATCTAGTTCACTATGCCTTATGGTTTGTCATTCACTGATCTAACTCTCCGGGACTCACAGTTTGTCATTCACTGATTTAGTTCACTATGCCTCACAGTTTGTCATTCACTGATCTAGTTCACTATGCCTTATGGTTTGTCATTCACTGATCTAACTCTCCGGGACTCACAGTTTGTCATTCACTGATCTAGTTCACCATGCCTCATAGTTTGTCATTCACTGATCTAGTTCACTATGCCTCATAGTTTGTCATTCACTGATCTAGTTCACAAGACTCACAGTTGATCATAAGTTTACGTTATTTTACAAATTACTTTCTACACTTCCCCAAAAAGTCTTCATAAATGTATCCCTCCTTATCTCATTATCTCTCTTTCCCTATCCTTCCCTTTCTCTCCTTCTATCCCTCTCTCTATCTCCTTTTTTTTTTGTCTCTTCCTCTTTTAAGCCGCCTCTCTAGTTCTCATAGTTGGCATACACATTTTCTACCTTCAATCCAATCGAATGTTTTTAACCCATTTCCAATATATACTACTAAACCATGAAGTTAGGACCCTGCAATTAACCTCTTACCTCTCATTTCCTCCCTATTCCATCCCAAGAGTGATACAAAAAGAAACCAACCCCTCGCCCACTGTAGCACTCATTTTCAATTTACAGTAATTTACAGATTGGGAATGCAATACTCTGTGGCCAGCTTAATAACGCACTTTGCATCCTGTAAATAGAATATTTGTTGTGGAAAAGCAATGCTAATTTGCTGCATCTTCCTGCCTTGCCTTGGGCGATAGGTAATCGAATCCTCTTCTATGTATGAACAGTTTGAATACGTTAGAAAAATAAACCACCTGCAGATGGGAATAATAGACCTATATGGCAGACCTATATAATAGACCTATATAATAGATCAATATAATAGACCTATATAATAGACCTATATAATAAAACTATATAATACATCTATATAAAGACGTATATAATAGACCTATATCATAGAGTCATAGACTCATATAATCGACATATCCTATACGATGACAATTTTGCGAAAATACTTTTAACTATATTCGAAGCTCTGTAGGATTTTGCTGCAGGGAGTTCAATTCGTTTGCGCTGAACCAGAACAGAATAAATACATTTACTATTATTTAATGAAATGCCATGCGATGGCAAGAAAGAGTTTCCCAAATACGGATGTACTCTCGTATGTTTACAGTGTGCGGTCTGCTAAGCATCGTACGATCTCTCTGAGGCAGCTTACTCAAATGCCCCGTGTCGTCCTATTATAGGCTGCTTAACAATTGTTTTTTTACCGTTTTTTTTTACCGTAAACTAATATTTAGAGTTGCCCACTGAATCCTACACTGTCCATCTTAAACCTACAGCCTTTCTTATTATTAGCCGGACAAATATATCTGGACAAAGAACTCTCTCTTCAGCGTGATCATTTTTGTTAGAAAATAAATCAAAAATTGTTCAACCAACTCCAACGTAAGAAACACATGCCTATCCATAAATTTTTTCCGTATTTCGTTTACGTAAATCAAGTTTGGTCGCCTATCACACCCCTGTTGTGGCATTTCGAAACATTAAAACCCAATTTATAAATTAAAAATAAAATTGTGAGGGTTTATTGGCGTAAACTAATGGTTTCTTTGTGTTACAGCGTGTCCAGAATTCAGGTGCGCTGTCAACTATTGTCAACTCAAATTCCGTTTAGTAGCGAACTCGTTCATGTTTACGGCACTTTGATTAATGGTCCTTTCAGTTCATTCAATATGCCTGGATGGACACTGAAATATAGCTATTTAATTTTGAATAATGGCTGTGTCCACTCATCCCTGTGCGCGCTACAGCCCATGTAGGGCTTTGGCTGCGTCACCACATACTTCTACTCAGATCTTCCATCCATCTCTGTGGCACTACAGCCCAAGTCGGGATCTGGCCTTCTTCATCACATCCTTCCACTCAGACTTTCCATCCATCCCTGTGGCACCACAGCCCATGTAGGGCTTTGGCCTGCCTCACCACATTCTTCCACTCAGACCTAACTGATGATCTTCTTTTCCGTGATTGGATTCTCAGGTGCTGTAGATCCCTGTCCACATCATCCATCTAAGAGTCGGTCTGCCTTTGAGCTGTTTTCCTCTGAGGTATTGGTAGTGCACCCTATTTCCTCCTCTGTCATTTAGCATTCTTTCTAAATGAGGCCAAGCGTAATCTGTCTTTTTTATCTTTACAACTAGTGTGGGATAATGATATAGTCTATACAACTCCTAGTTGGTTTGTATTCTCCATCTATATGCATCTTCTTTTGGCCCGTATATTTTCCGGAGAACTTTTGTCTTCGGCGTGGAACTTTTGTGTGGGTCCTTCAAAAATTCACTTGCGTATCTCGCAACTGGTCTGTTTACATTTTTATATATAGTTTACTTTGTTTACACAGAAAGTCAAGAGTCGAACTTATATCGTCAATGTTTAAAACCGGTTTTACCCAATAAACCTCATTTGAATTGATGAAACCTAATGTTTTGGGTTTATGCATGATGTACACTCATTTGTAGGTTGCGAATTCCTTTTATAGCAGCGATGGATATTTAAAGAGGGAAAAAAAATCCTTCCTTTAAACTTTAAATCAATTTTATAAAAACAAATTTTAAGCTGTAAATCAATTTTTTATAAATGTGTGGATGAAAGTTTTTGTTTTTAAAAATCTTAAGTTTATTTTGTATTCCGCTTAATAAAAATGTACAGATACCCAATTACAATACCACAGGGATCTCAGTGTTTGCGATCAATACAAAGCAAGAGGTATGTCTATTATATGAATATAAAATCAATTTACTGGTTGTATCGCCATATACTTGGATGTTGGGCTCAACATAAGGTCTCCGAGGAACTGGTTGGTATAGGACCTTATTCTTTTTGTGCTCATGGTGAGCCCGAAGTTTGTGCAAGCATTAGAAAAGTTTGTGACGCAGCGTTGCATATCCATTTCTGATACAGCGTTTAGAGCACAGTCGTCTGCATACAGGATGTCCCTGATGGTGTCTTTCAGGACCTTCGTTTTGGCATATGGATTCTTGGGGTTAAATAGATTACCGTCAGTTCGGAATCTGAGGCCAATTCCAGCATCTCCCTCTCTGAAGGCATCGGTCAGCATTGCTTAAAACATGAGGCTGATAAGTGTTGGGGCAATTACACAGCCTTGGTTCACGCCGTTTGTTACAGGGAATGGTTTGGACGTCTCTCCATTATCCCGAACTGTAGTCTGCATACCATAATGGAATAGTCGTACCATTGACACGAACTTAAAAAAGACTTAAGGTGGTGAAAAGCTTTTCTTATCTCGGCAGCACACTGCCTGTCACAGAACGGTTGTTACGGAGGAGGGCTCCGGTCCCAACTTATCACAAACTGTGTTGATTGAGTAGTGGTCAGTACAGGACCGCTCCTCTCTGTGATTTGTATTGTGGGTATCTAGGCGTTGGGACAGACAAAAGCACAACGTAGACAGATGTAAACTGATCAACTCCAACTTCAGGTGTCCAGATGATGAAAATAATATGTTTATTACTATGATAAAAAGGTTCTTCTGTAATCTTCACTGATTGTCAGCTATCTATATGAATGTCCAACGCTATGACTGTTTCTAGACTGTTCACTGCTTCGTCTCAACTATTCCTATGTTCCACAAGTCAATTATCGTCTCCTGGTCTCTCTTGCAACTATTCCCTAACAACTGCTATCTTAGCTCTTTTCTCTCTACTTCCAACACAACGAACTACTACCAACTTCAACTCTCACTAAACTCAACTCCCTCTCCCCACCTGGCTTCTCTCTTTTATACAGTTCTCTACCTGCCCCCTAATTTCCGGTCAATTAGAATTTCCCATCGTTAACCCCAAAATTATCATGCGAAGTCATGGAAAGAAACATCCCCAAGTCTAAAAGATGCACGACTCTATTAACCTTACCCTCGACCCTTGAACGATACTCTCCCCAAACTAACAGCAGTTTCCGCCCATCCTATAAATTACCTGAACAATGGAGCCTTGTCCTGTACCCCTCCCAGTCATTTGTGACACTGCCTCAAAGCGCAACCATCGATGATGAGGTTAACCTCTGTATTGCGAGAGTCAGTGCAACCTATGGCAAAGTGATTAAGAATGTGTGGACCAGGAGAGGTATCAGCACTCAAACTAAACGGAAAGTGTATCAGGCGGCTGTTCTCCCTATGCTTTTCTATACCTGTGACACTTGGACAGTATACTAACGCCATGCAAGAATGCTCAATCACTTTCATACAGCAAGACTCAGAAAAATCCTCAAAATTAAATGGCAGAACAGAGTCCCAGACACTGAGGTGCTCACACAGGCACTCCCCAGAATCTTTACCATCTTAATGAAGGAAGCTGGGCGTGACATGTAAGAATGTCTGCCCCCCAAAAAATTTTATGGTGAGCTCCAACAAGGAATTACGGTCTGCGGGTGGGCAGAAGAAATATTTTAAAGACAATCGAAAAGCCCCACTGATAGCGTTCGACATAAAACCCAGACACGTGTGAGGACAAAACAAAGGATCGAACATCATGGCATTCCACTTTACACAGGGGCTCCATGCAACATGAAGTTGGCAGAACAGCGGCTACAGAGCGTTATAGACATACCAGGAAGGCCAAATCTGACTCTGCTCCTGGAGATGCCCAATCATTCCCTTGCACCTACTGCACAAGAAAATTCCGTGCCAGAATCGGCCTCCCTAAACATCTGCGCAACCTCAGACAAAACTAGCACAAATCTGATGATTAAAGTGATCATGGTCGACTCCCGACTGACAAACAACTGGTTGTATACTTTATCACTATAGTTCATTCGTATGTAGATCATATTTATGTATAGATCACATTTGTATATAGATCACATTTGTATATAGATCTCATTTGTATTTAGTTTCTGCTGTATGATAGTCACAAATGTCAGATCATTTATAATGCTTAGATTCACTAATCATATAGAAACATCACATTTCGTTACTGCTGTCTGACACCTACGCACGCCAGGACACATCTAACCCTAAGATTCTTTACTCGTACCAACACCACTGTAAGCATTAGACTCAACATATCAATGTTAGCTTGGACCTATTAAATTCTCGGGCGGGTGTACCACAGCCATTTTATTTTTACTTTAACGGTTCCCAATGTTTTATTTCAAATAGGATTTTTCACATCTTAGGAGAAGTAGTATTAATACGTTGTAATTTAATTAATGTTTTAATGCCCATTAAATTTTCATATTGCGAAACGCGAGTTCCATTTACCAGTCCTGTAATGTACTATTGCTACACTTCACACGTATCGTATTTTTAAAATATACTGCTACTATAAACAAATTACAGTGCTATTAAACTATTGTGCCCCAGAAAATAGAACGCCCGGGACAATTCGAAAGTTGCATCCACGACACCAAATGTTATGCTTTTAATTTCTGGGTCCTAACTTTTAAACATATCTTATTTGCAAATATTTCTGTACTTTTCAAAATTTATTCATTCAGCCCTTAGACCTAATTATTATTTTTCATAAAACTGGCTAAAAAATATTTTGAGAACCGTTGCTTTTTAGGAAGAAACCCTTTACCCAAAATCCAGGATTATGATATGTTCGCTAGAATCAATTTAAATAAAATGCATCTGCGACCACGGGATGGCAAATGCATTAGAGGCTATTTCCAGCCACGGGCAATGTTCAATATTGGCAAGCTGGGGAAGAGGCTATCGATGTCGTCAACATATGCGGGAAGGTTAACATACTGGACGAATGGAGAGGGAATGGGGTAAAAATAATTCCTGATAACTTGTCATGTGCGCCAGCTTCAGGGCATCTAGCCGGATGAGCTGTTGGTTGATCTAAGCGTTTTAAAAAGTTATGGTGGTTTTACATCTTGAATACCTCTTTAGAAGTTTCTGGCGCTTCAAGTAATTTGCTAATTTTAAATACTTTATTTTTATCTAATTTCTAAAACTGCATTTTGAACAATTTTTTTTTACATTTTGCGTCTTTTCATTTTACTCCATGCCGTATACTTAAGCACTAAGTAACGTATTTGACAGGTTGTAAACTATGCGCTAGTATCTACAGTTTTAAATTAAGAAGACTTAAAAAAACAAGTGCAGTCGTCCTTGGTGGTCATTTTCAATGGCGAATTGTGTCTTTATTTTGAGCAGGTGTCAATTCTGAAGAGTTTCCTATAAATATTCCACCAGTTTTAACACGTGATACCAAAAATGAGACGCCGACCAATGACTTTTTAAACATACCGTATAAACGTGTGAACCGTAGTCCAACATGCACATCTTACCATACATCGCCAAACTAACCTTTCAAGCTTGTGAACAGTAGTACAGCCTGCCCATTTTACCATACATGTCCCACTTACCATATATACGTGTGATCCGTAGTCCAGCATGTCCATTTTACCATATATGTCCCACTTACCTTATAAACCTGTGATCCATAATCCAGCATGTCCATTTTACCATACATGTCCCATTTACCTTATAGACCTGTGATCCATAGTCCAACATGTCCATTTTACCATACATCTCCACCAGACAGTTGAGACGTACCGCCAGGCTTAGAACGACACTGTGATTGAGGAGACCATCGGCGTGATGATCCAGTAAATCTAAATAAGAGAATAATTAACGAAAGAAATTCGAAATGAGGGTTTAAAGACAATATACGTTGAATCATTCAAACAGATCGCAATGGATCATTATCGATTTTCATTGATTTACTTTGTAAAAATATATTTATTTAACAATTTTTTTGATGGTCCAGCTTAGATATCTTTTTGTAAGTTTTTAATATAAGGAATGTGTATTAATTTTTTAATGACTTTCCTGGGTTTTTTAGAAATATAAATATATTACATATGGTATAACAAACCTTCTATACTAAGGCCTTCAGCAACCCTTGAGGCCAGAAAGGATCCGAGAGAACCGTACATAATTGGCAGCGGAACCGGAGAGCTGTATACTATTGGACCGGCACGTGATCTGTGGTTGTCTGAGGGAGGGATAAGATAGTGGCTATCAGAAGTAAGGATACAGTAGTGGCTATCAGAAGTAAGGATACAGTAGTGGCTATGAGAAGTAAGGATGCAGTAGTGGCTATCAGAAGTAAAGATACAGTAGTGGCTATCAGAAGTAAGGATACAGTAGTGGCTATCAGAAATAAGGATACAGAAGTGGCTATCAGAAGTAAGGATACAGTAGTGGCTATCAGAAGTAGGGATACAGTAGTGGCTATCAGAAGTAAGGATACAGTAGTGGCTATCTCAAAAAGGGTTTGTGTGGTGGTTGTCAGAGGTAGGGTTTAATTGCGACTGTCTGAGGAAAGGATAAAATAGTGGCTTTCTTAAGTAGGGATAGGGTATTGACTATCTGAAATAGGCTAAGATTAGTGACTATCTGATATAGGCTAAGATTAGTGACTATCTGAGATAGGCTAAGATTAGTGACTATCTGTGATAGGCTAAGATTAGTGACTATCTGAGGTAGGCTAAGATTAGTGACTATATGAGGTAGGCTAAGATTAGTGACTATCTGAGGTAGGCTAAGGTTAGTGACTATCTGAGGTAGGCTAAGATTAGTGACTATCTGAGATAGGCTAAGATTAGTGACTATCTTAGGTAGGCTAAGATTAGTTACAATTCGAGGAAGAACTGGTTAGAATAGTGGCGGTCAGGCGTAAGGTTTAATTAGTGACTGTCTGAGGGAGGGCTCAAAGAGTGGATAGCTGAGTTAGGGTTAGAATAGTGTCTGACTGAGGTAAAATTAGGATTAGGGTTGTCTGAGGTCGGGTTATAATAATGGTGATGAGGTATGGTTAGAATTGCTGATAGCTGAAATAGGGATAGTATAGTGTCTAACTGAAACGGCGATAAAGATAGAGTATGATCTCGTTGGCAGAGATAAAAGGCGATAAAGATAGAGCACGATCTCTTGGGAAGAGATATAAGAGAACGTATAAAATAGCTGCCAGCTGAGGGAATTACAACACAATTTGTGGGAAGGATCTAAAATTGACTGTATGAGGTAGAGAGAAATAATTGCTATCTTCTGTAAGTCTGAATGAGATTGATTCTATCTATATGAGGGTTGTATGGAATAATGCATATGGGAGGGAGATATAGATTATTTATTATAGAAAACTAGGTAGCAGATTTTGTCTGAGTAGTGGTTGCATAGAAAGGTGAGTATCTTTGAGAAGCATAATATGTGGGTTCTCTGAAGGAATGTTAGCCGAGATAGATATTACATAAATGAATTAGGTATAAAGCTCACTAATGTGACATTGGCCAGTCTTAAATACTGTCGATCGTTAACAAATGTTATTGAATCAAATGTAATATACCTATATTATTATACTCTGGTGACACACATTGTAAAATTATACATTAGATCAACGAACGTCTATTTTAAGTTCGCACGTACACTAACATTGTAAGTCTAAAAATATGAAGTTTTAGTATTTCAAATGATCATCCAAGTACAAAGTTGTCTATTAAAAAGATTAATTAAGCAGCAATTTTACATGAAAAAAAAAATGAAATTCATTAGAAACGTCTAACAATCTTCCAAGGTTTTTTCGTTGCTTTTTTTTTTCATGTTTTACACTTTTGGCATTATTTATAAATAAAATGAAAACGTTAAGACCAGTCCAAGAGAAAAAAATATTTCCAAAGCTCCAAGTCCATGAAAAAAAAATGTAGAATAATTTGCTTGATCTGCTTGGAAATTTCATGATACCCTACCCCCACTTTCCCCTCCACCCACTTCCACCCACTTTTCCCCTCTACCCACTTCGCCCTACATTTCCCCTCCACCCACTTCCCCCCACTTTCCCCTCCACCCACTTCCCCCTACTTTTCCCCTCCAACCACTCCCCCCCAACCCACTTCCCCCCACTTTTGCCCTGCACCCACTTCCCCTTACTTTTCCCCTCCACCCACATTTCCCTACTTTCCCCCTCCACCCACTTTCCCCTACTTTCCCCCTCCACCTCACCCATTCTTTTGTTAGAACAAAATGGCAAACCGCCGTAAACCCGGTCGAGTCGTGACATTCCTAATGACAACTATGTCTTGGTTCTCTTCCTGTCCTCTCACTGGTCTCTAGCTACCAACTCTCCACCCTGCCTGGGGACAACTGGACGATACCTCGCTGTCCCAGAATGTCAAGATCGATCCCCTTTTTTGTAATGACGATGGCATAATCGGTCTCGGAAAAAAATTAATCATATTATACTCTTGCCACGTATTCATTCATATAATATTGAAGCGTATTCGATTCTGAAACATCAAATATTAATGCAATCAAAGTTTAGTAGAAAAGATGTGTTTATTAAATGTTATGACACAGCAAGCTTAGGGTAAAATGATGTCTAAAAAAAATGGACTTCCTTGTCCTGGCCTAGTATATCTAAACAATAAAATTCACTTCAAATACTAGAGTTATTCAAAAAGCGGCTTTGTGTTGTCTAGAGACCGGCCGAAACCGAAACGAGACCAAAAGTTAAAAATGAATTTTGGCCGAAACCGAACCTGCGACCAAACGTTTAACGAAACTTTCGACCGAAGCTGAAGCTGAAATTCGGTTTATCTCTAGTGTTGTCTAGTGTCACACGGTTTCCAAGCCTGTCGAAATCGTTGATAAACAAATCTATAAATACATTTAGACTATTTTATAGATATTTATTAGATGTTAGAAAAGCTGCTACCATTTGGTAGGGATTGTGAATGGGATACCTTTTGTCTTATCATTAACTACCTAACATAGACATTTGAGAGCTTATAACTTTGCTTATTAAGAAAATCAAACACCCAAAAAAGTATCAAAACTGATCAATGAAATGACTGCAGTTGCAAGAAATGATGTTTGAGTGCAGCGGTGAAATGTACCATTGCCACATGCAAGAAATGATGTTTGAGTACAGCCGTGAAATGTCCCATTGCCACATGCAAGAAATGAGATTGAGTACAACCGTGAAATGTCCCATCGCCACCATGCAAGAAATGATGTTTGAGTACAGCGGTGAAATGTCCCATTGCAACATGCAAGAAATGATGTTTGAGTACAGTCGTGAAATGTCCCATTGCCACAATAAAAGAAATGATGTTTGAGTACAGCGGTGAAATGTCCCATTGCCAGATTCAAGAAATCATGTTTGAGTACAGCCGTGAAATGTCCCATTGCCACATGCAAGAAATTTTGTTTGAGTGTAGCCGTGAAATGTCCCATTGCCACATGCAAGAATTGATGTTTGAGTGCAGCCGTGGTATGTCTTATCGCCACATGCAAAAAATGATGTTTGAGTAAAGCCGTGAAATGTCCCATTGCCACGTGCAAGAAATGATGTTTGAGTACAGTCGTGAAATGTCCCATTGCCACCATAAAAGAAATGATGTTTGAGTACAGCCGTGAAATGTCCCATTGCCACATGCAAGAAATTTTGTTTGAGTGCAGCCGTGGTATGTCTTATCGCCACATGCAAGAAATGATGTTTGAGTACAGCCGTGAAATGTCCCATTGCCACATGCAAGAAATTTTGTTTGAGTGCAGCCGTGGTATGTCTTATCGCCACATGCAAGAAATGATGTTTGAGTACAGCCGTGAAATGTCCCATTGCCACATGCAAGAAATAATGTTTGAGTACAGTCGTGAAATGTCCCATTGCCACCATAAAAGAAATGATGTTTGAGTACAGTCGTGAAATGTCACATTGCCACATGCAAGAAATGATGTTTGAGTACAGTCGTGAAATGTCCTATTGCCACCATAAAAGAAATGATGTTTGAGTACAGCCGTGAAATGTCCCAATGCCTCACGCGTCCAACTCTTCTCATTCACTCTGGACGTATACACGTTTCGGAAAAGAAGCGAGAGGTATATAGAGAAATAGATTTCTCTCTTTAGCATAGGCAGTGCATTAACATGGTGTCTTCTCCAAAGATCCAACTCGTTTATTTAATCACAGCTTGACATACTTGCATCCGATCCATGACAAATTGGTTTTCTATGTTGAAGTTAAAATTATATAAAACTTTACCGCTATTTTAAAGACGTCTTAAAGGGAAGAAAGCTGTATGTGTGTGTGGGGGGGGGGAGGGGGCTTGTTTCGTTTTCGTTCCTGTTATGTACGAAAATAAAATAGATCCGTCTTTCTTTTACAGGCACGCTTAACTTATTACTTCATCCCTACTCGAATTTGATGAATTTACACCGATAGCCACACACTCCACCTTCCACCCTACCCCCAGTGAGATTTCTTCCTTTCATTAAATACTAGCATTACAATGACATTCATTATTTTATCATTTTTCTTCACACGTCTCCGGGAGACACTAAAGAAAAAGAAAATATCGATACTCAGATACGCAGCACACACGCGGGCGTAGTGTCTTGAGGAATCGACGTTGTTGATTACTTATAAGTGCCCAGACTCATTATTTTCGTAGCCTCTTACAGGGTTGTCGTTGACAAACCGAAGTCATTATCCGTGTGACAGAGGATGTCTCAACATTAACCCTTGGAGTGCCAGCACAAAACAACGTTATGATACATCACTTCTTTGTGCTCGAGAAGAGAGGGCTCCTCTAAAGTTATTCGTCACCAGGGAGAAAACACAGAGCGCATGCTTAGAAAATCTAGAGTTACACTCTATATATAATATATAACATTCGGTCCCATTTTTAAAGACTATTCTCAAAAGTATATCAAACCCAAAGATACAACAGATATTATTGACATTGTGAAAACTTGTGACTCTTATTTCTCTTATCATTAATGTATGTCACCCACCCCTAAACACTTAAACACCTTTCTATTAAATCCACTAAATCTCCAGATTACCCCCACCCCTTCACACAGATCGTAAGAATACAACCCCCCCCCCCCCACACACACACAAACAGAGACACATACACACACTAGCACATACACTCGAATACACATTAACACTGTACAAACATCTTTAACTGAAACCAAATTGATCTATTCAAACTTGTCCTGGAGCCTTGTTGTATTTCATTTAGGTCTTTGTTGTAGTTGGAATAGGACAACAACGGAAGTCGATGGACACCGTTTAGAACTGAAACTCTTTTTTCTCAATGTTTATATATTAAGATTTTAAAAAATAATTTAAAGCTTATACCGCTTACCTAAATTCTAGTCTAGATTTGTTTTCTTATGCTGACCAATCAGGGAGTAAACATTGAGCTTTCTATGTTCAGTATCGCGTCAAGTAATTTTTCAACCTTTTAAATAAGTCGAAAACAGAATTGAAAAAAAATATATATATATTGAAGTGCTTATGCAAGTTATATCAATATATCAATATATTCTACAGTTAATTCAAGGGATTTTTGTTTAAAGTAAAAGTTGTATGTTTTTAAAAAAAAAAAAAATAAGGATATATGTCAGAATTAATGTCGATCGACACGTCACGCTACAATGCCTGACTTTTATTTTAAAATGAATCTATTTATGAATTGTGCACTTTTGAAGACCCAATTTCAAACAAGCACGATTACAGTTATCATGTAATAGATAATACATTTGAAAGTAATTTTTTTTTTTAATTAGGTATCTATGCTGATAAACAATATAATCTGAAAATGTCACTAGGCCTGCTATAAATACAGCATTACTATCAAATGCTGTGACAATGTCAAATACTTGCCTAAATTACTATTAAAATACTTCATAAATATCAAAAACACTACATATCTATCAAAATACTGCATAATTATCAAAAATACTACATAACTATCAAATTACTGAATAACTATCAAATTACTAAATAACTATCAAAATACTGCATCAAAATAACATACTAAATTCATATCAAGAATAAAATTCTATTATGTCTTACTACAAACAAATCGAATTTTACATTTTACTGAAACTTGATAAATCAATAACAACAATTTCAATTGATGAATTATTTTTATATAATGAGTCTGAAAATAAGACGTATTAAGTACGCGCGTAAGCGCTCATCTAATAATCTTATTGCGACCGACGTGGACGTGTCCAATAGGCGTAGATTGAGATGTCGGAATCGACATCCGGGTACAGTGTGACAAGTATAGACAAGGTTAACTGTTTCCCTTTGAAGCATTGGATGTTAGCAATGTGACTTGTCGGAATTTGACTATGATTTATTGAATTGTTAGCCACCGCCTGACCTGATGGAATGCGTAGTAGGAGAGTAAGAGATTTATGAGAAAAGTTCATTAACTTGTCAGGCTGACTAACAAGGGCTGGTTGTTGAAATAGTTGGATACAAAAAAAAAAAAAAGCACCATCATAATATTTTTTTTTCATTTTCAACCTGAACCAACAAAATTAACTCTGTTTCAGTGTCATGTAAAACGAGAAACATTTCAGTTTGAGTGTCATGTAGAACTAGATACATTTTAATTTTGAGTGTCGTGTAGAACTAAATACATAGCAGTTTTATTGACATATCGACCAAGAATCTTTGCAGTTTCAGTGTCATATAGGCCTATATACATCGCTGGAGAGACAAAATGAAATTGGGTGGGTTTATTGTCCTCACAAAAACATATCGTGAAATTGTCGATGATGTTAACTAAGCATCCTGGCATCATCACAGAGTCACAAGGGATGAATAAAAAAAACTACGTGAACACTCAGAAATCTTACCCAACCCATCACCTTTCATCTGTATAAAAATATTACTGAAAAACAAATCTGTTGACTATAGACAATTAAAGGTTCTTTGCATTCATTCAAGTAAAGGGATTGAGATTATTTGAGATTTGTGTTTTTGTAAAGACGCATCTGCGATTCGATTTGTCATTAGCCTCCGGAAATTTAGGAACAAAAATGATGTTATTTGGTTATTGACGATGTTACCTTAAAGGTTAAATTTATTTTGTATTTGAGACTAGGCATCACTCTGGCAACTCTTCCAACGTACATAATTTATTTAGCAATGAAGGAACTTCAATTACTCTTTTGAAATGGAATAACTTTGAACATGCCAAATAACTTGAACTGGTCACATTTTTAATGCCTCTCTCTTTCTCTCTCCCTCTATTTTGCGCCCTATCTCTCTCTCTCTCTCTTTACTCTCTCTCCTTTCTCTCTCTATCTCTGTTCTCTCTCTCTCTCTCTTTCTCTGCCTTTTCTTTCTTCCACATTCTTGTCTCTTTTTTAAGTTCGAGGCTAATGTCTGATTGAAGCAACTGGCTGTATAAACATTAATGAGAAATTTTATTATGTGGAATAAAATGCACTGTGAAAATGTTCTTTGTTTGTTTGTTTTTGTGTGTTGTTCCGTTTAGTTTAGTGATAAGGATAAATAAATCTCCAAGACTTGAAATTAACTATTTAGCTATCCCAATCAACTCTTTCCTACGTCTTCAATCCGTGTTTCATAGACTAAATTAGATTAAAGAGGTAATCAATTTTCTCTCAGCGCGTAAAACAAATCGGATATTCCCACAAATGGCACGCCAAAATAAGTGTGCACTTTCTAAATTATTGAAAGTCTTATCCCTCCTGTTTCATCATCCTTACCAACGGCCCTTTCCCTGCATTCTCGTACGCCCTTTCCCCGGATTCTCGTACGCCCGACAAAAACTAATATTGTTTTCTTCAACCCCAAGGCTTCCCGATATTGGCTTAATCGGTTTATATTCCACAATCGATTCGTTGGCCTGGTAAAAGTTAATGGTTTTAAAGACGCCGAGCGTGGTCTGGCATACCCGATCCGATACCCCACAGCGAGAGTGCACGCAGCATCCTTTGGACGTGATAAGAAACGGCCCGATTGTTTTAAACTCGAGCAAAATGCCGAGAACCTAAAGACGTGGAGAGGAATTTACGTGAAGAAAAAAAATCTCCTATAGATGTGCCTGTATGGCCGAAATAGGGTTTTGCCCTTGCTGGCGTGATCCCTGATTTGTTTGTTGGTCTGCTTGGAACTGGGGGTCGTTTCGGTATAATGGAAACATAGCGTAAAGAATCAGGGAGTGCTTCATAAGGGTACCTGATCCACGGTGTCCATCAGACAGACAGCTGTATCAGGGTGTCCATAATACAGGCAGCTGTCCCAGGGTGTCCATCATACAGACAACTAGTCCAACATTATGACAATTAGTTCATGGCAACATTTATTGTATCATCTCTTTTAAAAATATGTTGGTGTTTAGAAAAGTGAGAGAATGAGATGGATACGCCTGTGGTGTTTAGTAAGAATAACAAAATAATGTGGATACGCCTCTGATTTTTATACAGAGTGAGATAATGGGGTGGATATGCCTCTGATATTAGTAAAGTGAGAGAATAAAGTGGATACGCCTCTGGTTTTTAGGAAGAGTGAGAGAAGATGTGGGTACGCCTTTGGTATGTAGGAAGAGTGAGAGAATGAGGTGAATAAACCTATGGTATTTAGTGAGAGTGAGAGAGATGTGGATACGCCTCTGGTGTTTAGCATTTATTTCTCCAGTTATTTATACCCTGGTCCCGTCATTGTTACTTCAGTATAAACGGTCGTGACTTTAATGTCTCTGTCATTTCAAAGCTATCTGTGTAACCTCCCGAGGCCAAGTCATCCAAAGTGGAGAAATGCTGTTTGTGAACCCATACAGCTATGCTCAAGATGGTTTGTTGGTGTTTGTAGCTGTAACATAATTAATTCGTATCACTATACCATTCTATGATAGAAAATTTTAAGAAATCTTTTTAAAAAATAGAATAATTTAATTGTTAAATACGTTATTTTTGTTGTTATTTTTGTTTTTTTATTCAGAGGATAAGTAATCGATAAATTAACAGACGCGAAATGGAGTAACCAATGAGAAAACACTGATGTAGTCCCTCGTGACAGATTATTCTAAAGAGCGACATAACACTTGTAACAGCCCATACAAGGACAATGTTGGCTTTGAACACGTCCAATATTTTAAGTTTTGTGGATTGAACATATTCTTTATTTGAACAACTTTGATAGAATTCGGATAATCCGTTGTTTAATTAAAGGTAATCTTCCCGAAAAAAGTATTCTTTGTATTATCGTTTGAACCTTGACATCATATTGCATAACTTATTTACACATGCTAAAAAACTTTAAATAGATTCTAATTAACAAAATATTAGGGATAAACCTTTCTTTTTTTTCTTTTTTTTCCCTAGATAAACAAACATTTTAATTTTTTTCTATATAGATTATCAGACATGAAGGATTTGTGTGTATGTGCATGTGTATATATATCTATATATATATATATGTGTGTGTGCGTGTGCTCTTAAATTTTAATTTTCCCACTTAAATATTTATTCTTTATAAAATGAGCTTTTTACAAAGTGAGGCGGAAAGTTCAATTTTGGCCTTTAAATTCGCTGCGATGACGTTGATAATGGACAATTTATGTAACGAAACTGCGGGTACTACGCCACACAATCGATCAGGCTGGGAAGAAGAGTTGAGATTTAGAATTTGAGACTTGAAGCTGAATTTCGGAGTCGAGTATACAACATATGTTTGAAATCGATTCCATATTCAACATGCCAAGATTTTGTATTATAATCAGACGGTACACACAATCCATGGATTTTGGTGGAGAATAATTGGGTGTCGTATTGTCAAAATTAAATGAGAGAGTCGGAGTTTCAGTGCACCGACTCCAATTTCCTTTGTAATCGTTCAAATTAAAATATCGATTTCGCAGCAGTGGTTTAAGGTCGTGATTTATAATCATCCCATTAATTTTGTTTTTAAAAAGACATGCTCCTAAAAAAATCTAATTTAAACTTGTGTGTCACGTGTCATCAAGTATTTTTAACCTTTGATTACATTTTTTTTTTTTTTGAAAATGTCGCTACAGTTTGAGGATCCCAGTCCTGGTAAACCTGTTTCTCAAAGTTGGAGATTCGTATAGCAACATGAGGTCACATCCGTTGTTTTACCGCAGATTCATGTACACGTGGACGAGATCGCACCATGAGGTCACATCCGTTGTGTTACCTCAGATTCATGTATTGTGGACGAGGTGTTAGAAATCTGGCCCGTATATTAGAAACAGGAAATTGAAGGCGTGCGAAAATAATAGCCTTTGACATTGGCTGATTGGGTTAAATTTGTTACACAGGTAATTAAATCGCCATTCCAAATGGGAGATAGATGGCATCAATTGGGGGTATGTTGATGTATCAAGTGGGGTATGTTGATGTATCACGTGGGGGTACGTTTATGTATCAAGTGGGGGGTATTGATGGAAGAAATGTGAATCAGCCAGGTGTTTAAAAATTGCAAATACATTTTCAATGTCATCTGTATGTAAATTGGAGGCAATTATTGCTACTTATCGCGTATCTTTTGTGATCATTTATAGGTCTACATCGTATTATTGGGTCTCTTTGGCCATCATGTATAGGTCTGCATCGCATTCTGTTTGAGGACCCATTAGAATATTTCGTTTCACTTTTCTTTACTTTTTAAAAGAATTTACATTATGTTTCCTCAATATTTGTGAGATACACCACCAACATTCCATTACTGTTTGTACTTTTTAAATCACATCCCATTCAGTGGTTTCATAAGTTAGCTCAATTTCTAAATACAAATAGTTCACAGAAACCCAAATATTGCACTTGAAACATTGTTTTACTAGCATTCATATTTTAACCATGACTCCAGTGGTCAGTGTGTAACTTCACGGCTCCAAAACAACAGCCACGGTTTGCTGTATTGACGTCAAGCCAGAAGCCCTTTCTATAACCCATGTTACGTAATCAAACAAAGATATCGTCATACGAATGAGCTATCAGACAAATTGACAACGAATCGTACGCGTCACGTCACAAAAAGCCGCACCACCCGAAATTCCGCTGACAAGCGCTTCCTAATTGACTTACCTTGGACACTGGAAGAGATCCACAAGGCAGATAACCCCACATCCCGCGAGGCCCGCGGCAAGCGTCCGCGAAAGTACTCGCCGTGATGGTACTGAATTACCTTCAGCATATTCGCATTGAAGCTGTATTCATCGAACGGTCCCTGGGGCCCAGCGCCGGACTGGCACCTGGTAACCAGCTCTTCGCTGACCGATTCGATTACCGGCTTCATGCTCGAATTCGTCACCACCGCCGCATTGTCTTTGGCCACTCTGAGAGACGTCGTTAAGACGTTGTAAAGCGCTGTCCGGATATTGCGCAACGTACCGAACGTGTTGGCCCTGTGTTTGTGCAGCGAGTCCGTGTCGCAGCCGGAGAATTTCTCTAAGGCCGGTAGAAAATGGAGGATCAGATCCAGGCATTGTTCTTCTCTCGTCTCCGACAACTCCCGGCCGTCCGGGGTCGGCACGAGGGATTGGTAGTTTCTGGAAATTAGGATGAACAGATCAGAATGGATTAGCGTGTGCAGGATGATGAACTGTCTAAGCGCGGTCTTTGGCGTGATCTTCAGCAGATGCTGAAGCTCGTTGCTGAGTTTAACTTTACAGAACTTCACATCCGACACATCGCCCGTGTCGAGAATGTTTTGGAAGAACGCGAACCAGTCAATACCGAAGGCGTTGTATTTGATTTGCAGCTCGCCGAGTGTTTTTTGATTGCTGGGCTGGTCACACGCGACGATCCGGTTGTCCAGAATGTCTTCGTCTTCTAACTGTTCTTGACCCGTGTTGAGAATCTGAGCGGAGATAGAATTGTAACCGAGCAATTTGAGTTTGATTATTGAAAAATATATTCTGAACATTAAATATTACAACATAAAGAAATAATCCTTTTCCCAATGAAATTAGAATGTATATATTAATTGTGATTTAAAAATTATATTAGTGTACAATTTTTATTTCAGCTATTAAAAAATAAAAAAAATCATATGTATACTTTCATCTAATATTTACCAGGTTAATAAATTTCCATCCATGCAACAGTCAGCCGACATAGTCAATCATCCATTTCTATAATTAAAACATTCCCTCAACAAAATGAGCGGCTCCCCCCCCCCCTCCACCGATTCCACCAGTCAACCCAATAATGACTAAACCACTTGACTATCAAACAAAATTCTTAAATTTAACTTCTAAACGAAAACGCTCTATATTTTTATGTTTCAACTTCATTTCGAAGGATACGTTCCATTTATTATGTATTTGCCACGAACCATTCTGTTCTAGACATTGAGACTAATACCAACACACACAAAGAATCATTGAAAGCAAACAACAAACGATAAGGTTGTTTTCTTCTTTTTTTTAAAAAACCAGAAGGAACACCAGCCGTAACACATAACCGAATCAATCTATTTACCCGACGAATGTTGGCCTCCAGACGTAGGAAATCGTTGACAATACTTTTGGCATCGGAATCGTTCAGCGATGGTTTGATCAGATGAAGCAACAGGTCGCTGAGTCGTGCCTGATTAGAACTGGCATCCTAATGTGGGTTCGGGGGGGGGGGGGGGTGTGCAGGCGTACGGGCAGCAAGGGAAGAAACAAAGATAGTTGCAGGGGTTTGATACAAGAGAAGGCCCTAGATTTGTTTTGATATTTACATATTATCATGATAGGACAAATGTTTACGATTTTTTTTTAAAATTATGTTTACATTTTCTGTGATTAATTCTTGTGAACTTAGATATTATTCCCTTCAGTGTTCATGTTTTCCTTTTCATTACTAATAATAAGATACTATTACATGTCTAATAAGATAGCCTTACGTGTCTAATAATATAGTCTTACGTGTGTAATAAGATAGTCTTACATGTCTAATAAGATTTTCTTACATGTCTAAAAAGATTTTCTTACATGTCTAATAAGAGAGTATTAAATGCCTCTGGATTTTTGTGAAAATGAATGTAATCACTTGCGATTAATGGCAATGTGTCAGCAACTGTGTTTTACTTTCCAAAAGAAATTACATTAACATCCAGATACCTTTGTTAAAGGCGTCTCATATCCTAATTGTAGTAATGTGAAGTTGTTTGTTATAAATGGTGAGATGTCGGTGATTATGGTGGATGTTGTGAAATGTTCTTTGTTAGATGTGTTTCTGAGATTGTGTGGATGTTGTGAAATGTTCTTTGTTAGATGTGTTTCTGAGATTGTGTGTATGTTGTGAAATGTTCTTTGTTAGATGTGTTTCTGAGATTGTGTGGATGTTGTGAAATGTTTTTTGTTGGATGTGTTTCTGAGACTGTGTAGGGTGGAAGAAATGCGTTTCGGGCCATTGTAAATGTCTGGATACGGAGATCCGTTTGGTCAGAGGAAAGTTTTTGGGATGTGAAAAGGTTTAAATAAGATGGCACGTGTTGTGCTCCACCGGGAATTACCGAGTCTTAACTTAAAGATCATTAATAAAAAGAAGGACGCACCATGGTGCGGCCCTGGGTCGGGTCGCACGGCGCTGCTACTGAACGCCCATTCAGACAAGTGTCTGCTCTTAAAAAATGGATATGGCCCTAGATGTCAATTTTCCAAGACAGCTCTCGAATGTTCTTATGTCTTCAACTTAACGCCCTCTGAGAGACGCCTCTACCAGTCTCGCCATAACACACGTATATTTAATAATATATAAACTATTTTTTTTTAAACCGGAGACAAGATTTTCTCCCTTACAATATCCATGAATAAAATCATTGCCAGCTATGTATACAACTTTAACCTTTAACAGTAGTATGATGTCCCATACAACTATCATCAAATGTAAATGTATCAAGTATTTAAGATTAAGAAGTGTACGAAAATAACCTGAAATAAATATCCTCATTTTTCAAAAAATCTGAAAAAAGTCGGGTGATTTCTAATTTAAGACAATACCTCTAAACTTACCTTTTGTTTTGTTGACACTCTAGTTCTGGAATAGTCCGGGGCAGAAGTAAGTGGATCAACATAGTCGGTTGCTCTGGACACCAGCTTTAACATATAACGATAAAATCATGCACCATAACGGCATATAATATTCGTTTATGCATAAATTCATACACAATGCATGCAAACGTTATGCTAAGGCCATACAGATGAAAGAGTGCTGATAACGTCCTGAAAGCGTAAGGTGTCTTAAATGACTATAAGAGGCTATCACACATGGCATGATATTATCATGATAAGAAATAATTGACCACGAAAGGTATTTTAATTTTTTGAATTGGTTTTCTTTTGTTACAGAAGTACTGCTGTAAAGTTTGAAGTACATGTGAATCAAAATATTAGGTGATAAAACACCGCTCTCACAACAACTTTCAGATTTAAAAAAACGTAAGTCTCACTACGTCAATATTTCTTAATTGGATGTATTATTTGGGAAACACAACAAAGACGATAACCCAAACTAATCACACGATAACCCAAACTAATCACACGATAACCCAAACTAATCACACGATAACACAAACAAATCACACGATAACACAAACTCACATGATAACCCAAACTAATCACATGATAACACAAACTCACATGATAACCTAAACTAATCACATGATAACCCAAACTAATCACATGATAACCCAAACTAATCACACGATAACCCACACTAATCACGTGATAACACAAACTAATCACGTGATAACACAAACTAATCACAGGATAACCCAAACTAATCACATGATAAAACAAACTAATCACACGATAACACAAACTAATCACACGATAACACAAACTAATCACATGATAACCCAAACTAATCACATGATAACACAAACTAATCACATGATAACCCAAACTAATCACATGATAACCCAAACTAATCACACGATAATCCAAACTAATCACGTGATAACATAAACTAATCATACGATAACACAAACTAATCACATGATAACCCAAACTTATCACACGATAACCCAAACTAATCACGTGATAACACAAACTAATCACGTGAAAACACAAACTAAGCACACGATAACCCAAACTAATCACGTGATAACACAAACTAATCACGTGAAAACACAAACTAATCACACGATAACACAAACTAATCACGTGATAACACAAACTAATCACAAGATAACACAAACTAATCACGTGATAACACAAACTAATCACACGATAACACAAACTAATGACGTGATAACACAAACTAATCACATGATAACACAGGGCAACTTTAAAAAAAAATTAAAACAATGTGTATATAAATATTTAAAAATGAGTAACAAGACTTCACAGCATTTTCAAAAAAAATTCTGCAATTAGAAATATTGAAGGGGATTAACGTATCATGAATTTTTGATGCCTTCGCTAATCTATTGCTCCGATTGCAAAATTTTAAATTTAAAGTAAAAAATTATCAGTTGCCCATTAATGGCTTAACCATGAATTTTTATACATTTTTATTTTCCCAAACCCTTGATATATTTTTTAAAGTCTCAACCATTAACTTTCTGATCGCATTGTAACGTGATGTATGGATGACCCACTTCTGATCTCATTGTAACGTGATGTACGGATGACCCACTTCTGATCTCATTGTAACGTGATGTATATATGACCCACTTTTGCCATAAGGTTTTATACCACATGACCGTTAATCACCAGCTTGACATTAGTATCAAGAGAATGTAAGCAAATATCGGCTGCCCTTACCGAAAGGTTTTTGTCGCTGTGAACCATGACCTTAAAGAAAGGCGACGCTCCAAACATCTTGGTCACGTTCGCCAATAACAGGGTCAGGTCTGCTGCTTCTGTTGGCGCCATTAACCCTCCCAAGATTTCGAGGAGCTCAGAAACTAAAAACATTTTAAAAAAAAACAAAGGTCAAGATCAATTATGTGTGTCACATTCATGTGTGTCACAGTCATGTGTGTCACAGTCATGTGTGTCACAGTCATGTGTGTCACAATCATGTGTGTCACTTAAATATAAGTGTGCTAAAATTAAAAGAAAATTGCAGGCTGTCTGCTATTCCAGGTACTGACCAAGGTTGCAGTTGACCTCAAGACGTCTTATGTTTAAAACGTTTTTTCTTTCTTTTTAACTAATTTTTTATTTTAATATCTTTGTTATTTTCGGAAATAGTCTGATGAAGAAGAAATCTAGCTAAATATTCAACGATTTTTTATGCTATTAATCTACTTGATTATATAAAACCTTTATTATTAAATAATTTTGACCATTTTGTCCTAGAGTTATAAAATGATCACGTCGTCCTAGAGTTATATAATGATCACGTCGTCCTAGAGTTATATAATGATCACGTTGTCCTAGAGTTATATAATGATCCCGTCGTCCCAAAGTTATATAATGATCACGTCGTCCTAGAGTTATATAATGATCACGTCGTCCTAGAGTTATATAATGATCACGTCGTCCTAGAGTTATATAATGATCACGTCGTCCTAGAGATATATAATGATCACGTCGTCCTAGAGTTATAATATTTATTTTCATGAACGTTACTTTTTAATGGCACAAATAGTTCGCCATATTTTGACATAGTTAATAAAATATTTTCTTAACTGTGTGCTTCAGGCGTAGAATAATTTGCATTTTGTGTAGGGCTTGTACATTTCAATGCGGAAATCTATTAATAGAACATCCGGGCATACAGTCTGGCCAATCTCATTAAGAATGTTATTAAAGCATCCCGGTGTTCCGTTTGGCCATTCTTTGTCGGTATTCCTACGTTAATGTGAGCCAGCGTAGTGGTTCCTAACATGGACAAAAACGTGTTTACATCTTTTTTTTTTTAACGAAAGATTTTACAAACAATTTGTTACTGCTATATACATGCGAAAATACATCGTTAGAAGCTATGTTTTACGAAACCATTGTCTAAGTAACATGACGTACTGCGATGGGACGCTTTCCGGTTTAAGAAATGACAAACCCTACTCAATAAAAATGACATCATCAATATAGCTAGAATCAAGGCTGCGTCCCAGTTTTGTAAACATAATAACATTTTTTCTTGGGCTTGAGCCCATGTAGTAACCCTATTAATGTTTAAACGGTTCCATGACAAAATGACAAGGGACAAAACGACAAGTGACAAAACGACAAGTGACAAAACGACAAGGTGACAAAATGACAAGGTGACAAAACGACAAGGCGACAAAACGACAAGGTGACAAAACGACAAGGTGACAAAACGACAAGTGACAAAACGACAAGTCTTCAACGCCTCCACTGTCTTTAATGCCTTACATCGGTTTTTCCCAACGTGGGGCCCACACCCCACAGTGGGGCAATTTGAAAATGAGCTATCTAGAACTTGAAAACACAAACATCTCACTAACGTTAAACAATAAATTATTACTAATAATTAAAATAATATCGAAAAATATTTCATTAAAATTATTTCATACATGAATGTCAGTTCTCCATATATGTTTTGAAAATTTACTTACTATGTTTCCTCACCGATTTCCTTGTGATTTCTTCCTAAAATCTATCATTAAAGCTTCTTGACTGAACAACCGTATTTTTGAATATTAAAAATTATGTATAAGTTACATGGCGGCAAAGAATTTTAGAAAAGCTTAGTTGGGGCATGGCTCGAAAAAGGTTGGGAAACACTGGCTTAGGTGGGGCATGGCACAAAAAAGGTTGGGAACCACTGCCTAGCATACAATCAGTGGCGTAGTGAGGGGGGCAAGGGGGGCATCATGCCCCGGGTGCTACTCATAAAGGGGCGCCAAATGGTATATTTTACTATAATATTGTATGGTTTTCGAATAGGGGGGGCGCTAAAAAGGTATTGGGGGCGCTAAAAGGGTATTGTGCCCCGGGCGCGAGTTATGCTCGCTACGCCACTGCATACAATAAAGTATGGTCAACTTTTTTTTTATATTTAACATGCCTTATAGTTGGGGAAACACGGTATTGGATTATCAGACTAACCTTAACCCTAACCTCAAACCTTGTCATGTTGTCACCTTGTCGTTTTGTCACTTGTCGTTTTGTCACCTTGTCGTTTTGTCACTTGTCGTTTTGTCACTTGTCGTTTTGTCACCTTGTCGTTTTGTCAGTTGTCGTTTTGTCTGGTTACCGTTGCAAACATGATAAACTCGTGCGGCGGTCACATCAAAGAGCTTTGATGTTCGCAGCGATGGGTTTGAAATATTGTTCCTTTCTTAGTGGAGTCGTCCGCCTAATTCTGTGTTAGTCGTGATGAAAAATAACTTGAGTTTGACACATGTGCTCTAGCAGCTGGAGTTTGTGTGCAACAGTGTAGTGCTGTGTTAGTGCAGTTTCCTGTACAGTGTAATTAGATAGTAATAGACCTTTTGAGAACCTAATCTTATGCATAATAACAGACATACTTGAGATAATAATTAAAAACTTTAATTAATTACACATTTTATTTTTAATTACTGTAATTAGTCATTGTAATTAATTACTATCCATGTAATTGTCCTTTTTTAATTGTTCAGTAAATGTTTATTTTCAGAGTAAAAGTGAAAATACTGAATAGCAGATCACATCTTTATGAATATAGTGTCATGGTATACAACCTACTCATATAGTACTTTGACCCAATATGACATACATTTTGTCTCCAAGGAATAAGCAAGCTGAACATTATAATTTAAATTATGTCATGGTTGCTCATACACACAGACAATCACTGAAATTTTTAAGGGTCTGCTACAAAATATGATTGTGTATTCAAATATACAGTAAAATCATTTAATGAACTTCTCTGACTTTCTTGTATAACAATAAAATCCAAAAGCGGGTTCCCAAAAATGTACATGTACTGCACTGTAAAAGGAAATATGTCTTAATAAAACAATGTTTAAATTTAAAAAAAAGTAATTGTAATTACAGGTCAATAGTGGAGTAATTTGTAATGGTAATTAAGTACACTTTTGAATGAAGTAATGTAAATTGTAGATAATTACAAATATAGGTCATTTAATTCTAATGGTAATTAATCTCATTTTAATGTAATTATGCGCAAGTCTGATAACAGAATACCGTGTTTCTCCAACGATAAGGCATGTAAAATATCTTAAAAATTGACCTTACTTTATTGTATGTAAGGCATTAAAGACGGAGGATGAGTTGGCGTTGAAAACTTGTCGTTTTGTCACCTTGTCGTTTTGTCACCTTGTCGTTTTGCCACTTTGTCGTTTTGTCACTTGTCGTTTTGTCACCTTGTCGCTTTGTCATCTTGTCGTTTTGTCACCTTGTCGTTTTGTCACTTGTCGTTTTGTCACTTGTCGTTTTGTCACTTGTCGTTTTGTCTTTTGTCGTTTTGTCTGGTTACCTGTTTAAACATGATTTAATTGTTTTTTTAATATTCCGCCAAAATTTTGGTCCCACTCATTGAAACCACCAAAAGGAGTTATGGGTGCAAAAATTAAAATTAAATTTTTTTTTTTTTATTACGTTATAACTAAGTTACTGTTGGAAAAATCATAATTTTGAGAAGAATGGAAGCAGGTTACATTAGGGCTAATTTGAGTCTTTGTGCTTTATTTTTTCAACGTCTTACTATAGTTAAATCAACAAATGTACAAATTGAAGATCAGATCAGGGGACCATCCATTTATTTAGTACGTACGCAAAAAAAGTCACATTTTAGACCTCCACCCCCCCCCCCCCCAACCACACTTTAACACCTCAGTGCGTACGTTCTAAATAAATGGGGGTCTAAATAAATGGGGTCTAAATAAATGGGGGTCTAAATAAATGGGGGTCTAAATAAAGCCTTTGAAAATTTAGCAGCAAAAAAAAAACTACTGAATTTGATAAATATTATAAAGATTCCCATACACATTATAGTAAGCTCATTAAGGAGATTTTAATATGTTTGTTTATATTAAACATTATTCCAATACAGCGTATATAGGAACTCATTAAGGAGATGTTAACAAGATCGTTTGTTTTCACAAAACTGTATTCAATGACAAGGTTTCTTTCAATGTGTAGATCAGAAACCGCGCTGGTCATGTTGATCTAGATCAGGGGTGGGCAAACTACGGCCCGCGGGCCACATGCGGCCCGGCAACTGATATTATGTGGCCCTCGAAGGCATTAAGACATTTTTTTTTTTAATTACTTAGTTTTTAAGTTATTTTGTTGAATTTTACAGAATTTCATGTACTGTACCGTTATGATTGTTTTAACAATGTTTGATCAACTTTCTAATTCTCTATTTTTTTAAAACTGTCCTTGACTTTTGTCATGTAAGGCTAAAAAGCGAATTTACCGATTTTAACATAGAGAAATGTTTATCGGCATAAAATTGGACATAATATACATCCGCCCCCCCCCCCCACAATAGCCATTACATTTGTCAATGTGGCCCGCCGCACAAAAAGTTTGCCCACCCCTGATCTAGATGAATGTACATTCACCTGTGGTCTGACATTTGGTTGTCAGTGGTTGATTGTCAAAACTAGCTATCCACCCGCTCACAAAGATAGTCTCTGTATCCTTATCTTTTGTCACGTCATTGTAACATTTCTCGACATTGCTTTGGGGGGTTATTCTATTGCATTTATTGGACCACTTGTCTTGTCTTATACGGTCATGTCTTGTCTTATACGGTCATCTGTTGACAAGACGATTTCTCGAGACCCAAATGTTGTTTGTTATATTTTTCAACAAACGCTGGCAGCAAACGAGAGTCCTGGTCTGATTTTTCTATCCGGTGAAATGTTTCAATGTGGTCTTCGTATAATTGGAAAAAGCTTGGTACAAACGCCACACAAGTATCGGTGTCTAATTGGATTAAATTAGTCTAATAATATTACGTGTCTTAAAGATTGTGATTTATTCTTAAATTTGCTTTAAATATAACAGTAATGTATACAAGAATATACATACAGGGTGGGCCAATAAAAGTGAGAACATCTCGTAGCATATGATTTATTTCAAAATATTATTAAATTAATTATAACTCTTCATACATTTTTTTGCGAAACATTTAGCTAATCAGACATCATGTTCAATATGTAAGTACGTATATCAGTAAACTATTTAATCTAGTATGGGTATAGTTCAACTACTTTTATGTGATCAAATCACATTTTACGAGATGTTCTCACTTTTATTGGCCCACCCTGTAAATATATATATATCATTTCTAGGTTTCACTATTAACTCTTACAAATCATTTTGAACGAATGAGAAGATCAGCACGCGACTTAGCAGTATACAGACCTACAAACTTACAGCACGTTTAAAACAAGAGCCCGTATGGCACAAGATTGCACTAAATTGTTTTCAAATCGCTTAAAGCCAAACTAAAAGATCGTGTGCATTTGTTAGCTCTCTCTTAGCAGAGCATCAAAGCTTAAACTTTCCCTTACTGACTATGCGTTACTAACGTTGTTGATCTATACATTTGAGGTGGAGCACATACATTATCAGTTGTTTGTTTTCAAAAATAAATATAATGGAAAGCTATTTCCAATCAAATACAACTATTAGTTCTTACAATGCATCGACGGCTTCGCAAAGCTTTGTTAAAGTCCACGATCTAAATAGAGACGTGTTTTTCTTCTATCTCACTCAAAGGTAATTATGGATGAACTGATTGCGCGTAGGTGGCTGCTCTGTAAAAAGATTTTCCAACCAATAGCTGTATTTGTCTTTTAGCGGGAACATGTTATTGACAATCTATTTGCTAAAATTATGCTCAGGGGGGAAGTAGTTTTTAAAAAACATCTGCCAATGCATATCGCAATCAATAGAGCAAGAATTCGTCCAAATCTAAGACCGATTTAGTTTTAGACAACGCAATGGTTTTGACGAACAATCAGGACAGTTTAATCGGCTTATTCTTTTGTTTCAATTTTTTGTGTGACGCAGGGGGTGGTGGTAGTAGGGGTGTCGTATGCCGGACGCAGGTTCATTTAATTTGACCGACTGCACACAACCAAGAAACTAAATCAAATTCATGTTAAAGGTGTTTAAAACTTATGGCTGTTCAGATATTTAACATCTAGTTAAAGGCAGAGATAACGACAGAAAGAGAGAAACAGGGAGAAGTATAAAAAAAAAACAAGAGAAAGGGAGTTGTAAAAAGGTTTCATCTATTTCTCATAAATCAAGTAGGCGGGTCAAGTTTGGGGGTCCAGTTGAAGGGTCAAGTTTGTGGGTCCATTTGGAGGGTCAAGTTTGGGGGTCCAGTTGGAGGGTCAAGTTTGGGGGCCCAGTTGGAGGGTCAAGTTTGGGGGTCCAGTTGGCGGGTCAAGTTTGGGGGTCCAGTTGGAGGGTCAAGTTGGGGGGGGTCAAGTTTGGGGGTCCAGTTGGAGGGTCAAGTTGGAGGGTCAAGTTTGGGGGTCCAGTTGGCGGGTCAAGTTTGGGGGTCCAGTTGGAGGGTCAAGTTGGGGGGTCAAGTTTGGGGGTCCAGTTGGAGGGTCAAGTTGGAGGGTCAAGTTTGGGGGTCCAGTTGGAGGGTCAAGTTGGAGAGTCAAGTTTGGGGGTCCAGTTGGAGGGTCAAGTTGGCAGGTAAAGTTGGAGGGTCCAATTTGAGGGTCAAGTTGGCGGGACAAGTTGGGGGTTCAAGTTGATACGACAAGTTGGGGGTTCAAGTTGGGCGTGTTAATTTCGGGGGTCTCGTTGGGGAGTTAAGTCTGTGGATCAAGTTGGGGGTAAAGTTGGCTGATCAAGTTGATACGTCACGTTGGTGGGTCAAGTTGGGGTTCAAGTTGGTGGGTCAAGTTGGGGTTCAAGTTGGTGGGTCAAGGGGGCGGATGAAATTAGCGGTTAAGTTGGGGGGTTAAGGCAATTTAACAAGATGTAAAAACTGATCAAAGCTTTGTCAGAAAAAACAATTTATTTTGAAAAGAAAACCTGAACAATTCATGGAACAGTTTTAGAACCACTGATTAATACAAAGATCTTCGTCACTAACGGGAATGATTTTTTCAAAATATATATAACTCATCGCTCACAATTAAGATAAAAAGTACTGTGGGTAATGTCATTTGTAGCTGTCAATGTGTATAGCTATGGATAATGTCATTTGGAGCTTTCGACGTGTATAACTGTGGATAATATCATTTGTAGCTGTCGACGTGTATAACTATGGATAATGTCATTTATATCCACATAAAATTCATATTTAAATTGTCGTAGACAAATCAGTTTGTGGGAATGAAAAATATTGACTACATCATAACTTAATTTCAAGTCTAAACATAGTTCTCTTACAGTTCTATCATCATGTAATCCAGTAGACATAATCTGGGTGTATCGTTCCTACTCTGATTTTGTCACACTTATCGAATTGTTCATTACAATTTCCTTTACTTCAGCATTGATGTGTGCTCAGCACATTGTCGTTTTTAAATCTATTACATTAACTACGCCTTTGTTCGTGTGTTTCTTCCGTCTAAGTGACAAAATCTTCAGACGGCTAATTGACCCACTTCCGCCAAACTATCGAGTTGAAACTTGGCACATAGACTCGTTGCCAATGAGCACATTCTATCAAATTTTCAGCCCCATCCCCTAAACACCAACATCTGTTTTTGAAGTTTTTTCAAGGGGAAGATGGAAATATCATGGCACCGATTTTCCGAAATAAAATTCCCGATAACTGCGCTAAATGAGATACTAACTGAAAAAAATATCACATATGAGTTTGGTGCTTAACATTGTCTTTTGTTTTACTGAAACAGTTGATGTAATAAATCTGCGGTGTAACAGCGGTTGGGACATTAGAATATTAATACAAAATAAAATAGTAAAAAATTGACTGTAAAGGATGGACGCAAAAACTTTTGATTTTAGGGGATGTTTAATTTTAATTAACAACAGACAGCTCCGGGCGAAAGATATATTGCCTCATATTTCATTTACATTTTTTGGGGGCGCTCATAAACAAGTCTTTCTTTTTGTATGGAACAAAAAAAGTTATATTTGTGGAACATACCGATACAATTATCTAGCTACCCCGCTGATCAGAAAAAGTTTTGTTAACTTACCGAATGATGATGATTTGTTTAAAAAAAAATATGTTCTTACTGCATTCAACGTGAGCACTTTCTAGATAAATGGATTTTCACGCAACAATCTTTCTTTACGGGGACCCAGTGATTTTTTTCCACATGGAGATGCGCCACTGACTTGTTTGTAGCGTATTCTATGAGCGGGTCTGTTGACCTTTCATCGTCTCCGACCTGGCGACATTTAAGATCCACGTCAGTCAATGATTGTGGTTGGCAAAACTGTTGAGTAAGTTCTGTTAACGCTCATTGTCAATCTAACCCACCCCTCTTTTACTCAAGGCACGAAGCAACGAGACTGGGCTTTTAATTGACCCTTGTGTTCACAGATCTGGTGTATTAAGTCAATTACATTCATGCAGACAGGATAACAAGCACGTGACCACCGTCACCGACCTGGTGATAACAGACATTTATTTGTGTTTTCGTTGGTGAGCAACTTGGCCTACAAATGGTAAATCGAGCTAACACGGGTGCACGGAGGTGAGTCGTCCCATGGTAGACTCAATGGATTATTTTTTTTTTCTCAAAATTGATTTAATTTAATCTCATACTTGTATTGGCATTTAAATGGGCATTGCTATGGTTTTCTAAACTTTTGCCATGTGCTTGTCTTTACAGTACCATCTCTTCTAATTATTTCACACGTGCCCCCACACATGCCCCCACACATGCCCCTCTAGCATACCCCACATACATAATACCCCGCCCCTACATGCGCACTGGTTATCACTCCCCATCAAATGTCCTCAACTCCAAAAATCCATATTTATATATAATTGGAGGTTCAAACCTTACGTTAAGACACCAGAACATGTAAACAGAGCCAGTGGGGTCAAGTTCAATATAAAAACATGACTGCCACAAGGTCAACGTTTTAACATGTCAGTGGCGATAGTACTGCGATAGCAGAGGGTCGGCATAATCATGTCCGGATATTCGAGTCTCTCCTTTATTTCTAGATAATCGTTGTAACCGGCCACGTCTGCTTCACCTGAGAAGGTACGAAAGGTTGCCATTTAACCAACCGATCTGCTGCGTTGTACTGCCGGTGTTATTGATAAGCATAAAGGAGAGATGAAATTCTCGTTCGGCTCTTGAAGACTTGCATGTATGCAATTTTTAAGAATATTCAAAATTATCCAGTCCGTGTCAAATTGCAAGAAAGACAGCATTAATCAACACAGCATAAATCAACACAGCATTAATCAACACAGCATTAATCAACACAGCAGTAATCAACACAGCAGTAATCAACACAGCATTAATCAACTCAGGTAGCTGGAGAAACATCCAACTAAAATATCAACTCAGCCGTTATTGGCTTAGATGTAATGAGACGTTGATCCAAGGTGTGCAGTTCTTTCATTCGTCCTCCCTATCCGGTGTTCACAGTCTTGGGAAAATAACAATATAATAAACCAGTACCAAATGTGACGTGGCGAGCAAATTGTAGGTGACAAATGTCAGTGTCATTAGTTCAACATTGTTTCATTTTGTTATTGACTCGGTGAATCTTGAGGTAGAGACCTCACATGATAGTGAGCACAGTAGAGACCTCACATGTTAGTGAGCACAGTAGAGACCCGACATGATATTGAGCACAGTAGAGACCTCACATGTTAGTGAGCACAGTAGAGACCTCACATGTTAGTGAGCACAGTAGAGACCTCACATGATAGTGAGCACAGTAGAGACCTCACATGATAGTGAGCACAGTAGAGACCTCACATGATAGTGAGCGCAGTAGAGACCCGACATGATATTGAATCTAGTAGAGAGCTCACATGCTATTGAGCGCAATAGAGACCTCGCGTGATATTGAGCGCAGTAGAGACAGTACATGATATTGAGCGCAGTAGAGACAGTACATGATATTGACTGCAGTAGAGACAGTACATGATATTGAGCGCAGTAGAGACAGTACATGATATTGACTGCAGTAGAGACAGTACATGATATTGAGCGCAGTAGGGACAGTACATGATATTGACTGCAGTAGAGACAGTACATGATATTGAGCGCAGTAGGGACAGTACATGATATTGAGCGCAGTAGGGACAGTACATGATATTGAGCGCAGTAGGGACAGTACATGATATTGACTGCAGTAGAGACAGTACATGATATTGAGCGCAGTAGGGACAGTACATGATATTGAGCGCAGTAGGGACAGTACATGATATTGACTGCAGTAGAGACAGTACATGATATTGAGCGCAGTAGGGACAGTACATGATATTGAGCGCAGTAGGGACAGTACATGATATTGACTGCAGTAGAGACAGTACATGATATTGAGCGCAGTAGGGACAGTACATGATATTGAGCGCAGCAGAGACAGTACATGATATTGACTGCAGTAGAGACAGTACATGATATTGAGCGCAGTAGGGACAGTACATGATATTGACTGCAGTAGAGACAGTACATGATATTGAGCGCAGTAGGGACAGTACATGATATTGAGCGCAGTAGGGACAGTACATGATATTGACTGCAGTAGAGACAGTACATGATATTGAGCGCAGCAGAGACAGTACATGATATTGACTGCAGCAGAGACAGTACATGATATTGAGCGCAGCAGAGACAGTACATGATATTGAGCGCAGTAGGGACAGTACATGATATTGAGCGCAGTAGGGACAGTACATGATATTGAGCGCAGTAGGGACAGTACATGATATTGAGCGCAGTAGGGACAGTACATGATATTGAGCGCAGTAGAGACAGTACATGATATTGAGCGCAGTAGAGACAGTACATGATATTGACTGCAGTAGAGACAGTACATGATATTGACTGCAGTAGAGACAGTACATGATATTGAGCGCAGTAGGGACAGTACATGATATTGAGCGCAGCAGAGACAGTACATGATATTGAGCGCAGCAGAGACAGTACATGATATTGAGCGCAGCAGGGACAGTACATGATATTGAGCGCAGTAGGGACAGTACATGATATTGAGCGCAGTAGGGACAGTACATGATATTGAGCGCAGTAGGGACAGTACATGATATTGACTGCAGTAGAGACAGTACATGATATTGAGCGCAGTAGAGACAGTACATGATATTGAGCGCAGTAGAGACAGTACATGATATTGACTGCAGTAGAGACAGTACATGATATTGAGCGCAGCAGAGACAGTACATGATATTGAGCGCAGTAGGGACAGTACATGATATTGAGCGCAGTAGGGACAGTACATGATATTGAGCGCAGTAGAGACAGTACATGATATTGAGCGCAGTAGGGACAGTACATGATATTGAGCGCAGTAGAGACAGTACATGATATTGAGCGCAGTAGAGACAGTACATGATATTGACTGCAGTAGAGACAGTACATGATATTGAGCGCAGTAGAGACAGTACATGATATTGACTGCAGTAGAGACAGTACATGATATTGAGCGCAGTAGGGACCTCACATGATGTTGATCGTGATGACGTAAATCTAGAACCAAGTAAATAATTCAAAGTTACATTAAAGTTCTATGACACGATATTTAAATTCGTTTTTTGATTGCCGGAAGTTCATTGGAATAGTGAAATTATGAGATGGGCCACGTGATAAAAAAAATTAATTACATTAAAGATTCTATCGATCTCAGAGTTCAATTATTATTAGTGGAAAACAAAATCAATCGGTGTCAACTTATTGAACATGTTCCAAAATTTAACAAAGTGTATCATCATTTAAATGAGCATGTTTTTAATGATACTTATTAAACTGACATATTTCCTATGATGGGTTTTGCATCCTCATATGTTTCTCAGAAACAACTGTTCACTAATGAGTGACAAACAATTGAAAAAATCCACATTTTTTAATGCTAATTTATTTCAACAGGGGGATCGGCACAGATATTTTATATATTTTATTACATTATTGCCAAAAGAACAAACAGAAAGATTTACAGCTCTAAATAGAAATAATTTGTTTACACTTTTCATCACCCAGCAACTGGGCTATTCCTTGAACTTTCCCTGACCGGAAGTAAATACAGACAACGTGGAATTAATGTATTTCGTTGCGGGTTAGAAGATAAAGAAATTATAGTGGCGCACTCTCTAGCCTTCCGGTCATCCATCTTTTTTCACTCCAAAAATTCTTGTACACGCCTTAAAAAATGCCGAGTAGTGCAGACAGTTCATACTAAATAATATTAGTATATAAAGGGTGGTCTGCCACTGATATATACTCTTAACACTTTCTTAGCTACCACGGCAGTGAATTTTTGAGACTACGTACAGAACGAATCGAACAGTGATATACTTCTCTCCATATACCATGGTGTCCTTGGTCACGTTGCGTTGTCAACCATATACCAGGGTGTCCTTGGTCACGTTGCGTTGTCAACCATATACCAGGGTGTCCTTGGTCACGTTGCGTTGTCAACCATATACCAGGGTGTCCTTGGTCACGTTGCGTTGTCAACCATATACCAGGGTGTCCTTGGTCACGTTGCGTTGTCAACCATATACCAGGGTGTCCTTGGTCACGTTGCGTTGTCAACCATATACCAGGGTGTCCTTGGTCACGTTGCGTTGTCAACCATATACCAGGGTGTCCTTGGTCACGTTGCGTTGTCAACCATATACCAGGGTGTCCTTGGTCACGTTGCGTTGTCAACCATATACCAGGGTGTCCTTGGTCACGTTGCGTTGTCAACCATATACCAGGGTGTCCTTGGTCACGTTGCGTTGTCAACCATATACCATGATGGCCCTGGTCCGGTTTTTTTATCAATATACCATGATGACCCTGGTCACATTGTATTATCAATCATGAACTATGATTCCCTGGTCAGATTGCATTATCAACCATGTACCGAGATTGCCCTGGTAAATATGTGTTATCAACCATGAACCATGATGGCCCTAAACCGGTCGTGTTATCAATCATGTACCATGATGACCCTGGTCAAGTTGTGTTATCAACCATGTAGCATGATCAATATAAATATATTTTAAGGAATGTACACGATGGTCAATTAAAGTATTACGATACATGTTCACGGTATCGTGTATGGTTAAATACAAGGCAACTTGTGCACTCAACAGAAAACTGTTATTTCATGGAATATAAACTACCTAAGCGTATAGCATTCTGTTTTTGAAAAACTTGATTGTATATAGATATTGATATCCGTCGTGTTTGCTGTTTATGTTATGTTTAATTTACTTAACTTATAGAAATAAAAATGAACCCAAAACGAGACAAATATTAATGTTAGGAATAAAAAATATTTGAATACATTACCTTAATAGTAAAAAAATGAACATACAGTATATATAATGTATACACCTCAAAATCGTACATTGTACGCCTAAATCGTAAGAGTAAACAGGTCTGTATTCAGTAAACTTCTATATCAGATTAAAACATAACGTTAACATTCAACTCATCCAGATATTGTTTGCGTAATTGTATCTGGAATTTTGTTACATTAACCCTTTAACTATACATGATTTGCTATGACTTTGTAATTAAAAGGTATCTTTTCTTATATGATAGTATATGACTCAAATCTGTATGTTTCCCAATATTACGTTCTTAAGTACCCGTCCCGCGATAAATCTTCCGAAATGAATTTCAAATAAAATATTTAAGAAATAAAAGTGGCGTGGTAGAGAGAAGGAAAAAAACGAATTGAGAAAAATCCCCCAAAAACCTGTCACATCCTCGGCAAATCTCGGCCACAAGCAAACTCACAAACTGACCTACGGTTCTCGTGCCATCGTCAATCGCACTTGATCTGAACAAACAGGACCGGAAGATCTCCTTAGACGATGCCAGCAACCTGTCATCACTTGGCTCGAATGATGTAGATAGACGGTCTGTGGAAGAACGGCAGAAAGACACATTACTGGACAAATAGAAGCAACATATTTGTTGTATAATAGTATTCGTGAAAACGTTTATCACTAACGCGTTAATCTCATTTGAACATGAAGCAATCCAATGATTGCACAAGAATAGATTGGTGTTCGTGAACAATTTTAAAATTAACTCCTGAATTGTTATTGGTATATACCATTGGACAAAAAACAAACCAAAAAATGGGATGGTGTTCATGAACAATTGCTCATTTTTAAACCTTAATTATTTATGCAGCATATCATCGAATATAAGACAAAGAAAAGTTGCACGTGAATGACTTGAATGTTCATGAACAATGTTAAAATAAACTCAAGAATCGTTCATGTTTAAACGTTATTTGTAGTAGTAAATGCCAGTATGAACGTCTCGGCGGTTCAATTGATTTTAGTTTTTTTTAGTTTTATTTACCGTACAAGGATTAATAATCTTATTGGTTGGTAGTACAGATGGCATAACTGTGTCAATGCGGTATTTTATGAACAGTATCCACTTCAATTCAGATCCCACTTTCTATTCAAGATGAACGAGCGAGGAGATGATTTCTATAGATAATCTGGACCTTCTAACGAAGTCTAATCCTCGCTGAATCTCTCGTTGGGTCTCGCCAGTTCGTTACTTAAACATTTAAATATACATTAGTTTATAAAGATAAGAATCTCGGAATTTTCAAAACGTCATTACAGCTATTCATCATTTGAGGACATTAGACAAACATTTGTCAAAGATGTCCCCCATTTCATCGAAATATATCACAAATCGAGATGCATGGTTTAAATACTGAACGAACGGTAAAAAAAAACAAACAAATAAGATGAAATGGAACTTCACATATCCTCTATGAAGATAGAAGGCACACTTTATCACAAAGATTTATTTTTAACTTGAAATGCATGTTTAATGTAAACGTAATTAGCTATGTTTCTTTTAAAAAATTGTTTGTAACTTATTAACTTTGTCAACGCATTTTTTTTTTGCGTGGTAAGATATTTGAAAATGTTTGGCATATAATATCATTTACTTGAATGACCAATAGAGCAAGTTAAAAAACACAATTCAAAGAATTTGAAATCCAATTTAAGAATTGTTTTGTACTACCCTCGTATTATCGACGTCCGATAAGATCAAATAAGATAGCACACGAGTGTATTTGAGATCGGTAGCTCATTTGGCCCAGTGAATAGCTACGCTCATTGGCCCTTCTTGTTTCTCAAGTTTGCACGGCAAAGATCTACGCGCGTGCTGGCCAATTGAATCAATCCGTTATCCCAATCGATTGGAGGAGAGATTAGAAGGTTGGGATCTCGGGGAGACCCCCCCCCCCGGGGGTGAATGGGTTGGTGGATAAGGTAATTGGGATGGAGGTAGTGTGATCAGGGAGGGGAGGGGGGATGTGGATGAAGAAGGATAAAAAAAAAGTTGCAGCATATTCTTCGATTAAAGTGGACATGTTGATGCGGGGTGTGCGTAAAACTTGTGTGGCGTTCGTGTATCAGATGGAAGGGTGTATGTTAGTTTATGGGAGTCGATGAGTTCCTGTATCAGACGGATGGGTGTATGATAGTTTATAGGAGTCGATGAGTTCATATAATGGAGAAATCAATATGAAAAAAAGTGTGGGGGGATATCCGAATGTAAAGGGTTTTATTGGTACGATATCGAAGAATTGAACCTATCCTTTTAGGTGCGTAGCTTTGTGGCATTCCCCTTAACCCCCCCCCCCCCTTTTATGTTTTGGTAGCCGATGCTGCATTTATGAATAGAGAGACTAATCCCAATGTCTAGTAGCTACATAAAGAGGAAAAAAATCAGGCTGAGAACGAGAACAGTGTGGCTGTGGTTGGGAGGGGGGTGGCTGTGTCTCAAGTAATTATAAGGTCAAGTATTTAGCATTGATTGGTGCAGATGGATTTGTTGACTGACCCGAGGCAAGGGAATGTATACATCAGGAAGGTGACGTCACTAGTAGATACAATTGTAACGATTCGTGTTTGTGATTATTTTGTTTGTGATTATTTTGTTGGTGATTATTTTGTTTGGGATTATTTTGTTGGTGATCATTTTGTTTGTGATTATTTTGTTTGTGATTATTTTGTTGGTGATCATTTTGTTTGTGATTATTTTGTTGCTGCTTATTTTTTTGTGTGATTATTTTGTTGGTGATTATTTTGTTGGTGCTGATTATGTTGTAATTTTTTTTTTAGTTATTATTTTGTTGATGATTATTTTTGTCTTTACAGTTAAGGATCGCCTAGAACAGTGGTTCTCAAAATCTTAAATCAGCATCTTAAAATGTATGCACCAACATTTGAAATGTTCTTTTAACTCAGACTGTAATGTGCTGGACTGTGTATTTTTTGCTACATATATTATTTTACACAAATCTTGGAAAAAAGTATTGCACCACCGGTGGCAAATTTATACCAAATTTGAGACGTTCTGAATTGAAACACGAAATTAAATTCAATGAACTAAAAATGAGAAAATAAGTTTAAGTGGAAAAAGAAACAGCCTTGACATTTGTTTTCTTCCATTCATTAACTGCATTTTGTCTTTTTAGCAATGTGTACCAAACAAATACCCGTGGGTGAGCCAGCTGGTGCTAGCGTCCAGCATTAAAAAAAATGCATACGGTTAGCCAGCTGGTGCTAGTATCCAGCTACAAAAGTTATCGTACAAAGTTCACCGATTCTTCACCTAAGTGCATCATTACTACGTGTATATTACGTGCATGTGAACGTTTTTTAAACCAGAAAAAGACAACTCAAAAAGGTTCAAGAAGGAAACAGTTAAATGCACTAAGCACGCAAGATTTCACGGCCCAAGTCATGCGACGCATTAAGCCAAGACAGGCCGAGTGAGCTTAACTCTTAACTTCCCACACGATTGAAAACTAAAAGTGATAAATTACTAAATAAGTTACTTAACACTTTTTTTTACTAGCCAAAGTTATTAAAGCTACTAAATTGTTTCAAGGCGCTTAATTTTGTCCTGTAAAATCTACAGATTTCTTTCTAGATTAGCCCCTGGATGTGTGAAGAATTGACTGAGGCGGGTTTGGCCAATGAGAAAGTCATTCAATTTCTTGCGGGGACCAGAGAATCTGGACTATCAATGTGGAGGCATGAATTCCTGTTAACTTTCTCTAGGATAAGTTGACCGCGCGCATGCGATATTGCCGTTTAGTGGCACTGGAGGCTGCGTTCAGCATTCTCGTCAGTGACAACAACCGTTTGGTGTGTGTGTGTCCTACTGATACTAAATATTGGTTGTGTAAGATGTTGGAATACTAGTGAATGGTTGAAATCAATTCAATTAAATTCAACCATTTGAAAGAAGGTTCACAGAAAATAATACAGTTTTTAGAGGCAATTTCACAGATTTGCTCAATTTGATTTCACAATTATTATTTTTTATACAAATATTTCATAAATTAAATCAGTTTTTCATAAATTTAACTCGCGGGTACAAAAAACTTTTTTTATAACGAAACAAAATAAACTCTTTGACCGTTGCTTCGAGTTTGAAGTAGTAACGTTAGAGAAACTAAGAGATGAAGGGAGCCAACTCTAACAAGGAAAGATAATCACATATAGCTTGTTTATGGCCATATTCAATTGGTCCTCATTTGGAGATTTAATAACGACTGATCGATTAGTGTCAATCAATGCGCATTGCTAGTTTATTATTTTAAGGTTAAAAATCGTTTTGGTTCAGTGCAGAAGTGAGGTATGTGCAGTACTGCAAAGAAAGAAATCAAATTGTGTCAAAAAGTACGTAATGAAGCAATTTTAAAACCCTTTAGAAAAGTAAAATGACTTTTTTTTTAAATTAGTGGGGCGATGACGTGGCTGAGTGGTCGGCAAATCGTGGCTCGCCAGCCGCATGCAGCTTTTTAGCGACCTGAGTGCGGTTCGGCCAGCCGACCACAAATCGGTTTTGACTCCGAAAAACATAGTTCTTGACAGGCTCTAGAAAAGAAATTTGGATCTCAAAAACATTTTTTTAATCGTCCTGCTGCTTATATGTGTCTCTTTTGACTAATGAGTTTGTCGATCACTGAGTAGCTAAATGACACTTCGTCAAATGACGGATCTGTTCGATCTAGCAATGGCGGTCTCAGCTGTACTTCTCTGCAGGAGAACCTTGACTCCTGTTAACATTGGCTTTCCGTAATGCACTTCCTGTTCCGGGAAAAAGGGTGTGGTGCGGCGGGGGGGGGGGGGGGGGGTTGTTTCTTCGTATCGCGTATCTTCTTCTCGTTTGAAACCCCTGAAATATTTCGTTAATGTTTTTGATAATTTGGAGATAACTTTATAGTCTTCAGGACCTTTTTTAAAAAAAAGATAATTATTTTAATTAGTTGGGTTTTTTTTCCACACTTTTACGTAGCATGTAGAAAGTTGCAGATACTAAGGACTTTTTCATCATGACGTTTATTTGATTTATTTTTTTATATATATATTTTTTTAAAAGAAATTAATTGAAGATCCACAAAAAACTTTTTAAAAAAATCCTTTGTATTAACTTCGCTTATGTCGGTGTGTTTCTTTCTGACTGGGTGTGTGGCAAAATCTTCGGACGCCTAAATGACCCACTTCCCGTCAACCTACCGAGCTGAAACTTGGCAAATAGACTTCATGCTGATGACAACTTTCAGACCCATCCTCCAACCAACCACCGAAAAATGATTTTTTTTCAAGGGGAAGTATGAAGGAAGTATGAAGGAAGTATGATGCCACTGATTTCACGAAATTAGATCCCCGATAACTGCGCTAAATGAGATTCGTTAAAAAATGTGCAAGTGCTTTTGGTGCGTAATAGTTTCTTTTGTTTTTTTCGGAAATAGTTGGTGAAATAAATCTGCGCTGTAAAAGCGGGTGGGACGTTAGAAAACTACTTTAGAATAAAACAATTTTAAAAATTCATCTAAAGGATTAATATGAACATTTTGTTTTAATGATTCTTTAATATTAACTAATTTTGTTGAAAATTATCTGTGTTTCCTAAAACTATCTTTATAAAAACAAATGGTCATAATAAAATCATTATGAAAAAAATATTTGAAATGAAAATATCTATTAAATTATTCAAAATTCGATTTTGTGAGAACTGATTATTTATTTTTAAAAAACTTAAATATAACTCAACAAGTACGAATAAGTTTTATCACTCCGATAAAGTTTAGAAATAATCACGACGCAACAGAAGGTATTCAATTTTTTAAAAATTGCGTTCAATAATCTCACAATGAAAACTCGGTAAATCTATCGCGACATCCAACTCAAATGCCGATATTAATAAGTTCAGGGAGTAAAGGCCGATGCTGTCACCCCTATTTGCAAAGCTTTCAACGCTAATGCGACCGATGGACTATGCCCTCCGCTCTCTCGTCACTGAGGGCTAAGTGAATGCTGGGGGACCTTGTACAGGGAACACATTTCAAGGCAAATATCCCAAGGGATGAACAAGATAGAAAGAAAACGTGTAAGGTCGTCCAGAAGAATAAAACTAATCTTAAATCATGACCGTCTGAATATATAACAAAGTGAGAGGAGGGTCCGTGTGGAAGGAAAGGGGGCCCTCAGAGTAATAAATGAACTGAAAATTAGTCTTATAAAAGACAGCAACAAAAAATATATTATATATATAAAATATATATATATATATATATATTTTATATATATATACATTTTGGCTACTCTATGGCTTATGTATATAAATAAATATATAAATATATATATATGTCTGTATATGTGATATAAATAAGCAAATTTTCTGTGTTTTCACATTTTGAAGTTTGAAAAATTAGACAGGACAATTTTGATGCAAGCTTCAACATGCTTAGCTCTACTATTTCATTTACATAGTTTAAATGAATTCCATCAATTATTATCTTGTGTTTTCTCAAATGCCCGCTGCGTTTTTTTAAAAAACTATTTTACGTTAATAAATAATATGATATATTATCATAAATTTGGAGAATGTTTTTTTAAAAAAGCGTTCGAGTACCCCTGTCTGCTTAAAATGGTTTAATTCAACTTTCTACCACTTCTGTTATGTTCAATAAACTATTGAGTTAATCCAGCAGTTTGAAAATTGTTTTTTCGAAATAAAAAAATGTTCCACTGATGTTTAAGAACAACTCAACATGGCTGGAGTTCATTTTATCAATTTTTTTTTTTAAAAAAGTACTTTTATATTATTATTATTATTATTATGGGTAGTTTTCTATAGCTCACCACGCTGTACATGCAAATTAAAATGAACTTAAAAAATATAAGTTAAAAACCAACCATTCCATAACAGTTTACATGTGAAGCCATGGACGGCACTCAGCAGCATCGTTTAACTTTCAGAGGGGGAATCAGTCAGGATAGTAAAGTTTAAAGGGGTGTGTTTTGAGTGCAGTTTTGAAGGCTGTGATGGTTGATATATTTCTGATGTGTAGTGGAAGAGAATTCCATTGTTTGGGGGCACAGTAAGAGAAAGATCTTTCACCGTATGTTTTTGTGCGAGTCTTAGGGACAGAAAGAATACGATCGTCTGCGGAGGAGCGAAGCTGTCGAAGGGGTGAATAGACAGAGAGAATTTCGGTTAGATATGAAGGGCAGGAATTCGAGAAAAAGTGGTGGCACAGAACAGAGAGTTTATAATCAATCCGTGCTTGTACAGGGAGCCAATGAAGTGAATGAAGTAGTGGTGTGACGTGATCACGTTTTTTTGCCTTTAAAACTAGCCTAGCTGCTGAGTTTTGAACCGTTTGTAATCTTTCTAAGAAGTGTTTTGGTGAGCCTGACAGAAGAGAGTTGCAGTAGTCAAGACGAGAGAGAACAAGAGCACAGACTAAGGTTTTTGTTGCACTAACTGTGAGGTAGTGGCGGATGGAGCTGATCTGACGGATAGCAGTGTATGCAGAGCGACAAATGTGAGATATATGTTTATCTAGAGACATGTTGTTAGACAGAATATAACCAAGATTCCTAGTTGAGTATGTAAACTGTATGTCTGAGTTACCTACTTGAAATGAGGTGGGGAGAGCTGAGTTAAAGGATGATTTGTGATCATGAATAAGAAGTGCTTCCGTTTTGTCATCGTTAAGTTTCAACTTGCTGAGTGTCATCCATGACTTGACATCACCAATACACTCCTGCAAAGTCCGGACAGCTGAATCTACAAGAGAGGGATGGGTATGCTTGTATAGTTGCGTGTCATCCGCGAATGACTGGCTCCCCACAGCATGCCTCTCTAGCAATGGCTCTCCACCGCATGCCTCTCGAGCAAGAGGAGCAGTGGCCTGGTATACATTGTAAATAGAACCGGGCCCAAAACGGACCCCTGTGGCACTCCATACACCAAGTCAGCACTGCTGGAGATACAGCCATCGACAGCGACTGCCTGCGTTCTATCGGAGAGGAACGACCTAAACCAAGACAAAACAGAACCAGAAATGCCAAAGTAATTTTCAAGCGTTTTGTAAAGGGTTTCATGGTCGACAGTGTCAAAGGCCGCACTGAGGTCCAAGAGGATCAGGAGGGAGACATCACCACTGTCCAATGCAAGCAAGAGGTCATTGGTGACTTTCAAGAGAGCCGTCTCAGTGCTGTTTATATCTGGTTTCAATTGATTGTTTGAGATTTTATTAGCAATGAAAACCTCTGTAGCAATCGTTTAAAATTGTATAATAATAAAAACAGAATACTTTGTATTGATCCCAAAATATATTGATATCTTTACGGCTTGATTTCACTAAATAATATTTTTAGGTACATATTTCTTTTTCCTTTATCTTTTTTACAACATGCTTATAACTTTACAACCAGAAGGAGTGAGTTATCATATTAAATACTTCATTCCATTGACGTCTATTTCGGTCAAACTCCACAAGTATGACTCAACAGTTTGAAATGGTGCTTATTCTTTCTATATCCGAAGACATATACTCTAATCGACCACTCTAAAACAACCCTGACATATACTGTAGTGCTACCACTTTAAAAAAAAGCTGAATTTGCTTTATTGTATACTATAAGATCTACGAAGACGTAAGAAATGTTGTATTGATCGTTCTATTTCTACATCCCCGCAACTGATTCATGGACCTGACACTGATCTACAACACCTAGTTAGGGAACAGGTGCCAGCTGTAGTTCACTAGAGAGTCGTTAAAATAAGAAGCCCATGGCAAGTGTAGGTGTGCAGACCATTTTCCCCCCATTATCTGCTCTCTCATCGTTAAACGAGTCTCGAGTCTAAAGTCTATGTTGGCGATATTTATCAACGTTCGTGTACTGGGAGTGGCAATGAACTACGTATATACATGATAAAATTCACGAACTTTCGCTTTATTTTTTAGTTATAACAATTAATTTCTCATAAATACAAGAATTCATTAAAAATGAACAGACAAAAATGCAAACAAAGAATGACGCGAAAAAACGTCCTGTCACAAGTCGCAACAGGGCCAACGTTTTATTTTTTTTCTTAAACCTTCTCAACAAAAGGATATTAATGCTATAAAATTACAATGGACTACGATGAGTCGATTGTTTTGTCATGTGATAAGAGTAAGTTCGAGTAAGACTTCCGGGAGGCTGTCTGCAACACACTAGTCGCTCACGAATTTTTCTTCAAACAACTTTCTTCCTTTAATCATAACTGAATTATAATTATTGTCACATTTAATGAATGTCATTAAAAAAACACGTGTACTCAAGAATATTTTGAAAAGTAAAATTTTTAATTAACATTTGGGAAGCGCTGATGGAGACAAACATTCTGCTTTAAAATTAATGATAATGGCCGATCAGCTGTTATCCGTTGTTATCTGTTGTTATATGTAGCAGACAGCCTACCGAAGGCTTACACATATCACGTGACAAAACAATGAAGTGACTAATCGTAGTCCATTTACCCTTACGCAGTAGCAGTAATATTTACTAGAATTTCTCTTTAAATATAGCAAGTGCGCTGAAGATTTCAAAAGCATTTCTCACCTATTATGTACTTTCGATGTTCGTGGATGATCTCATCCGGAGATTCCCGAATCCTCGTTTTGAACCAAGACAAATCCACCTCTTTGATGTAACCACCACACGCGTAGTTGTAGAAGTCCTAATGAATGGAAAGTTGACACAACATTATAAAAGAGAGATTATGTTGCTAGGGTAAATAAAACTACCAGCACGGAGGTTTGCATTCATCAGATAATATAAAATCAGATTCAATAAATTTACCATGTACATTACAGTAAAGTTTACCAAACTAGGCTGATATTTATAGAGCAGTGCTGCTCCGCAACCCTTTTTTACTCATTGCACACCTAGACCCTTCCTAGATTTACGCGGCACACCTAGACCCTTCCTAGATTTCCGCGGCACACCTAGAACCTTCCTAGATTGCCGCGGCACACCTAGACCCTTCCTTGATTTCCGCGGCACACCGAAATAAAAGCGTTATTTAAAACAAAACTGGTTAATTAAGTGTTGCTTACATGTTGAAACATTTAAAATACTTTTAGTGTCCAGTTATTCCTCAATTCCAGATACCCATCTGAACCTGAAGAGAGAGTTCTTCTGTAGAATTTTGAGCCTTTAAGTTCGAGGATTTATGATACAATTATATATCTGAGATTTCCTCTACAAATGTATCGGTCACATTTTCGATGCAGCAATGTTGCGATTTTCTTGCGCTCAATTTAAAACTATTTGTTTTCGATAGTGGTCGAATTGGTTCGTTGGTAAATCTCTAAAGATCATTGGTGTCGCTTCGTTTACCAAGGTTCAATATTCTATTTTTTAATCCGACTATTGTATCGGTTGGATTTTAAGTAAATTCTCATTCCAACCTTGTATTTTCTATTTTTGCATTCAGGCGTCTGAACAAAAATGTCAGCCATGAAAGTTTAGCTACACAGTGATTATCTTTCAGAAGCTGGTGTTGTTTGGGCATGTTTCGATGAAAGAGACATTGATTGACCTCATAGAAGCTAGCAAGAACCTTACGTCGGGTTAGCCAACGAATTCCGGTGTGCTATAATAAGGATTTACATCCCGATCCCATTTCTTCGAATAGTTTTTCAAGATTTTGAAATTTTGGTGCTTTGTTTAATCATTAAGTTTATGATGTTGACACATTTGTTCATATTTAACGTATTCATCTGCGCACTGCCTATTCATAACCACTGGGTTTTTTTTTTGGTTTTTTTTTTTGTTACAAATGATAGAACTGTTTGCATCCATGTTAGATGATAACAAATAAAGCAAAATCAATATTTAAAAAAAATTGTCGCAAGATCTCACATGTTTGATTAAAATCAGATGATGGATCTTCGGGGGTCTCAGTAAGGGGTGGGACTTGTTTGTTTTGGGTTTGTTTCATTTTACGGGCGTGAAATGTTACATCGGTTGTCGTAGAAAAGAATTTTAACAACCAGCAACAACAACAAAAAACACATAGTCGAAGTGCTACACAGTGTAAAGATGAAAAGCGTGGGATCAAATCCCAAAGAAGATGTGAACATTTAATTGTCGCTTCAGATACGTCGGGATGGTGAATTGTCCTGTGAACCGCTTTATTTAAACATAACTTTTACATTTTTTAAACATATCCTGTTGCCGTGTTTATGTGATTTAAACAGGAGGTGCTATTTCTAATTTAAACGTTGACAACTGGTTATTTATAGCTAATCATTTTCTCTTTTGTTTCAACAAATTAATAACATCGTCCTCCCGTGGTTTCCATCCTCGTGGAGGGATTTTTCCGCGGCACACCAAGCATAGTCTCGAGGCACATCAGATTTCCGCGGCACACCTAGGACAGTCTCGAGGCCCACAAGAATGGCGCGGCACACCCAGCATAGGTTCGGGGCACACCAGATTGCCGCGGCACACCTAGCATACTCTCGAGGCACACCAGATTGACGCCGCACACCTAGCATAGTCCCGAGGCGCACACCGGTAGCGGAGCTTTAGTCTAGAGTATCCATTCAAAATCACGATAGAGCTAATCATGAGAAGCATATAATATTTTGGATTCACCAAAACTCAATGGTACACCGAGTAGTGTCAGCAGATGGATATGCATAAATGTGGGCACAACTATTTTAATGAACTTCGTCTCTCAGAAGCAAAGTTGAGCTGCGTTGATTCATTAAAAATATGGATTTCTTAATAACGAGATATTCATTGGTTTCTGTATGACATTCATCAATCTTGCGACGTACACCTTATTCATTGTTCCTTGTTGTTTGTTCTTTTGTCTTTGTTTGTTTGCTTGTTCTTTGTTTGTTTGTTCATTGGGTGTTTGTTCTTTGGTTGTTTCTTCTGTGTGTGTTTGTTGTTTGTTTGTTTCTTTGTTTGTTCTGTGTTTGTTTTTGTTTGTTTGTCCTTTGTTTGTTTGTTCTTCGTTTGTTTGTTTGTTATTTGTTTGTTTGTTCTTCGTTTGTTTGTTTGTTTGTTCGTTGTTTGTTTGTTTGTTCTTTGTTTGTTTGTTGTTTGTTTGTTTTTATTTGTTTTTTTGTTGTTTTTTTGTTGTTGTTTTTTTTGCGGGGGGGGGGGGGGGCTGGGGGTGTTGGAGAATGGTCATAAAAATGCTATTTTCAACATTTTAATAGAAATCAGAACTGTCAAGAGAGTATACCAGACCTCTGCTCTTAGTAAAACTAAAGATTGTGATAAAATACAGTGGACGACTCCAAAAAGAAAAGATATTGAAACAACTCGCTACTACTTTTAATCTGATGTTTAAAACAAAGAAAGGAAAAACTTTCGACGCTGATTTATTTCACTGGGTGGCAGGGGGGGGGGGGCTTTCTTTGACCGGCCAAACATGTTCCCTTCTTCTCTCTGTGATCACCACATCCGTCCAAACATGTTCACTTTTTCTCGCTGTGATCACCACATCCGTCCAAACATGTTCACTTCTTCTCTCTGTGATCACCAAATCCGTCCAAACATGTTCACTTCTTCTCTCTGTGATCACCACATCCGTCCAAACATGTTCACTTCTTCTCTCTGTGATCACCAAATCCGTCCAAACATGTTCACTTCTTCTCTCTGTGATCACCACATCCGTCCAAACATGTTCACTTCTTCTCTCTGTGATCACCACATCCGTCCAAACATGTTCACTTCTTCTCTCTGTGATCACCACATCCGTCCAAACATGTTCACTTCTTCTCATCCGGGTTTTTACAGACCAAAAAAAGGCAAGGATTCAGGACACGAAGATATGGATCTTTCAGGGGCGTGGTTATTAAAGTTTTTTTTAAATTATTTTTCTAGAAAGATAAAACGGTTTATTTTGAGCAGGCAGTCTAGAAACGCATAAATAGTTGATCTATAAAATGCACATAATGCGGTAGAACAACTGAGAAACAAAACTATAAATTTACATTATTTTATTAAACTTTTTATTGCTATTTTTTTTTGGGGGGGGGGGTGAGATTTGACAAGTTTTAATAAAATGTTAGATCAAATATTCAAGTCGAACGATTCGCATCTCAAGCCCTGAGAGATAGAAACTTAAATTAACACCAACGTTTCTGATTTCATTTATGCTGAAACCAAGGGTTCCTTAATGTTACTGGTCCCCGGTGAGTGTGCCCCATCTAGGCGAAGGGGTAGGTACGCCACTCGGAACAGGCCACTTCACACCCTGGCCTTGTTGAGGAGATGCAGAGAAATGAAGAAGCGGCCCCAGACCGCAACAAGTAAAATTTAATACCTCATTACCCGAACTTGCTCGAAACTAGAATTTTATAAATCATGTGTGAACGATTGATGGTCCCAGGGGGTGAAGGGCCATTCCCTGCGTCATATTAACGCATTACGATCACGCAGGCCGAATTTCCCACGGATTTCCAAGCTTCCCCCCGAAATCATTACCGCTCGGTTCTCTTCGTTTACACTCGATAATCTCCGTAATCTCGCGACTCCACGCTCATTTTTTTCCTCTTAACTCTCGAGATTTGTGAAAGCCGGCCCTCGACTATTCCTCGACTGTACATCGACTGTACCTCGACTGTACCTCGACTGTACCTCGGTTCGATCTTCTTTTCTGTTTTAAAATGTTATTTATAAACAAAATATATCGTTTATGGTCCGAGGTAATGAAATTTATCTCCCGAGAATCAATCGAAATCAAATTGTTATGCGTCATTTCCTATTTCTCAACCTTAACAGAAATGGCAGATCCGACCCTGTTTGTTTCTAGAACGTGGTCGGGACCAGAAAACTAATTGCCTCTCTTAGGTTAGTCTACTACACCCCAGACACACACAATTCTAGTACCAAATAAAATAATTGTTCAATGCAAAACGGTAATTATCATCAATGCAGTGGCGTAGCGAGCTTAACTCGCGCCCGGGGCACAATACCTTTTTAGCGCCCCCAATACCTTTTTAGCGCCCCCCATTCGAAAACCATACAATATTATAGTAAAATATACCATTTGGCGCCCCTTTGTGAGTAGCGCCCGGGGCATGATGCCCCCCTTGCCCCCCCTCACTACGCCACTGCATCAATGTTACAGCTAGTTTATTATATTTATATCAATGTTACACTTAGGAATCTGACGCTGTTCACGGGATGTTAGGTTTTGTTCACAAAGTTATTGTGAAATATTTGGAGAGTTCACTGACAGGCCAACTTGTGTATTCAGCACACTGATCTTTTCAGCTTTATAAAAGGGTTTGTATTTTTGTTGGCATGAAATACGGCTGACAGACGGGAGAACATGGAAATCTCAACACTTTTGTAAAATCATTTTGCAGCGGAAATTGTATAAATGATAGATTTCTAAATCTCCAATTTTTTTTACAAGATAGATAGGAAATGAGACATTATTATTCTGCTAATAGATATCTGTTGAAAATAAAAAAGAAAAGTGAATTAGTTTCTTAAAATGAATTCAGTGCACGAGAAGAGAAGAATCTAAATCATGGATCTAATTGGATTTGTCGTTGACGTCTTTTAGATAAGCTAACTGTCGTCGTACGAATAGTTCTATACGCAAAAATATGTGGCTTAATACATATGCCATGTATGGCTTACAAGATATGCCAATGTATGGCTTAAAACATATACCAAGGTATGGCTTACAACATATGCCAATGTATGGCTTAAAACATATACCAAGGTATGGCTTACAACATATGCCAAGGTATGGCTTACAACATATGCCAAGGTATGGCTTACAACATATACCAAGGTATGGCTTACAACATATACCAAGGTATGGCTTAAAACATATGGCCAAGGTATGGCTTACAACATATGCCAAGGTATGGCTTACAACATATGCTACTGTATTCAACATAAAATTGGTGAAATAAAAAATGTAGTTATATTTTTATTGTACAGTTGTTTCCACTCCCCCACCACCACCCCCACCCCATTTCCATTTTATCACCTCTAATAAATCAGCAGGCCCGCTGTCTCTTGAAATCAATGACGCCTCTTTTTAATAATGTTATAAAAACGTAAACATTGGAGTCCTCGCATGGTGATGTTTTTATAATTTTTTTTTATAATCACATAAAACTATAACTGATCACGCATAAACTTTGATTACAGAGGACATCTCGACACAGTCCACGAAATGCGGACAGCTTCCTCTATATTTAGTATGTACGATTAAAAACAGGGATCGGAGATTTTTCTCCTAACCCCATTATTTGTGATAATAATCAAAAAGGAAGAGCCTCCAACGCATTGAATGTTTCGTACACCGCGTCCTAACCCAGCAAACAACTAGTCAATAATTTCTTACACCGCGGAGATGCTATTTTTGGAAACAAATCCTTGCAAATTACTTTTTTAAATAACGGGCTAATTTGAAAGATTAGTCTCCCCCCCCCTTTCCCCCCCCCCCCCCCCCCAACGGTGACATCGCAGGCAATAATATGATTTGGAATACGATGTTTGGTCGTGAGATGAGCTTGGAATCTTTCATACTACTTTTATCTGATTTAAGTCATATAATTGCCATCTTCCTTCTGGTTTGAGTCAAGAGATAAGAAGTGTGGGCGATGTTAACCTCGATTTCAGCCCCAAGTGCTTGGTTCACTATCTATTAAGTACGTATAAATAGCTCAAGCGGAAAATCTTTATATGAATAGAAGATATCAATCATTAACCTTTTAAATCTGGGTTGTTACAGAAAAATAGTACACCAAACCATCATGCCCCCCCACCCCCAACCGCCCCTTTATTTATAACAACATAGCTGTCCTTAGAAATATTATATAAGGTAAAAAATTGTCCGATTCTTTGTGTTGTAGCTTTTTAATCCCGTACTATTATAGAAATGGTTGAGTGCAAAAAACATAAACGGAACAACGATGCAAACTATTATAAACGCAATAATAAACCCGATGAGTTGTTTTGTTATATCTCGAGTCAAAGAGAGTTCCTATTTCATGTATTATTATTTATCAGTACATTTTAATAATATTATATTTTTTTAAATTATTCAAATAGTTATTATTGTTGTTACGGACAGATTATCTCTGGGTTATAGTTATTATTGTTGTTACGGACAGATTATCTCTGGGTTATAGTTATTATTGTTGTTACGGACAGATTATTTCTGGGTTATAGTTATTATTGTTGTTACGGACAGATTATCTCTGGGTTATAGTATATTATTGTTGTTACGGACAGATTATCTCTGGGTTATAGTTATTATTGTTGTTACGGACAGATTATTTCTGGGTTATAGTTATTATTGTTGTTACGGACAGATTATCTCTGGGTTATAGTTATTATTGTTGTTACGGACAGATTATTTATGAGTTATATTGGAATCAGTGATAAACCATTCTGACGGTTTCACTCTTCAAATGACTTTGCATCAAGGAACTAGCTACACAAACACCAGTAAACAAACCACTATTGCAACCAACCTGCTCTTGTTTTGCACGCTTTTTATTCAAGTTTTAGGACTTACATTCAATATTCCTTAAAGTTTAATTTGAAGCTTAGGCTCTTCAAACCCCCACCACACCCAACCCTTGCGCCCCAAACCCTTGCGCCCCAAACCCTGAATGTGTCAACATAACGGGAGATTGTTTGAAAAAGTAAGAACGACTCTAATTTGTTTTTTTCTGTTCATGTGTGTTGGGTCTTTTTCAATTGTTAGACACGCAGCATTTACTTTCGTTTTTTTATAGTAATTTTCATAAGGATCTGAATGCAGTGGGGTAGTGAGGGGGCAGGCAAGGGGGGCATCATGCGCCGGGCGCTACTCACAATGGGGCGCTAAATGTTATATTTTAATATAAAATTGTATGGTTTGCAAATGGGGGGGGGCGCTAAAAAGGTATTGGGGGCGCTAAAAAGGTATTGTGCCCCGGGCGCGAGTTAAACTCGCTACGCCACTGTTTGAATGTTAATATTCACAATCACAAATCATCCTCTACCTCAACTCTCCCCAACTCACTTCAAGTAGGTAACTCCGACATACAGTTTACATCCTCTGCTAGGAATCTTGGTTATATTATTTCTAACAACATAAATATCTCTCACATTTGTCGTTCTGCATACACCGCTATCCGTCAGATCAGCTCCATCCGCCACTACCTCACAGAAAGCGCAACACAAACACTAGTCTGTGCTCTTGTTCTCTCTCGTCTTGACTATTGCAACGCTCTTCTGTCAGGTTTGCCAAAATACTACATAGAAAAACTACAAAAGGTTCAAAACTCAGCTGCTAGGCTAGTTCTAAGGGCAAAAAAACGTGATCACGTCACTCCACTCACTTCATTGGCTCTCTATACACCTCTTCGACAGCTTCGCTCCTCCGCAGACACGCGTATTCTGTCCGCTGCTAAGACACACACTAAAACATATGGTGAACGATCTTTCTCTTTCTTCGCCCCCAAACAATGGAATTCTCTTCCACTACACATCCGCAATAAAACAACCACCCCGGCCTTCAAAACTGCACTCAAAACACATCTCTTTAAACTCTACGACCCCGACTGATCCCCCCCCCCCCCGACCGATAAACGATACTGCTGGCTGCCGTCCATGGCTTGACATGTAAAAGTTCTGGGGTGGGGGTGAATATGCATTTGTTTTTGTTTTGCTTCTATACAGCTGTTCCTTATTACATAAATTTATTTTATTTTCAAGTCACGATTATGTCTCTTTTGCTGATATTTTTATGTACGGCGCGGTGAGCCCCAGAGGCGTAGCGCTGGAGGGGCAGGGGGGTACAGATGTATCCGGGCGCCAGCTAGTTAGGGGCGCCAAAATGTGCTGTGGTATTATTTTATTGATGAAAATAATGGGTTTGAGAGTTGAAAAAAGGAAAAGAGGGCGCTTTAAAATGAATCTTGTCCCCGGGTCCGAATCTTGTCCCCGGGTGCCAAACACTCTAGCTACGCCTCTGGTGAGCCCAGCCCAGGCTGGGGAACCGCGCTATATAAGACAACTTATAATAATATAACATTTTATATCCTGGTCGGCGGTGATGAAATATTAAAAGTGACTAACAGATTTTCCGATAGCGAAACAAGTCCTTACCTTATAATGATGAATGTAGAGTAACGGAATCTTACAGCAGGGGTCGGCCAACCTTTTAAGCCTTCACCCCAATATATATATATGTTTACGCTGACGTTACCCACGATTTGAATGGATTACATTCAAAATACTTTTTTGAATCTATTTATCCAGAAAAATCGATAAAATTTTTAAAAATCAATTTGATAAAAAAATATAGTAATAAAATGCTCTTATTGGAACAAAATAATTTTTTTTTTTTTTTTTTTTCTTTAAAAATGTTTATCATCAAAAAAAAAAAATTGATGTTTCATTTTGATACAGTCACATAACATTGGGGCTTTTTTCAAATCAAAGAAACCTGGATGATATCTTTCGGGTTAATTTTCTATGCTTTCTTTTTATGCTCATTAGAGTGAAGATTCCTTGTTTTCAAAGTTAGATTGTTTCAAGGGGCAGACAAATTTTGACTGCCTCCTCTAGAGCAATTTTGAAAACCTTAGCCACTCTTGACGGTTTTGGGCGTAAACAGTAGCGTCACTGAGGGTGTAGGGTCTGGACCGCACTCGGTGAAACCCTCAGATGGGGATGACACGCTCTTAAAAGTTTGACACCAAATTACAAAATAGTAAATTTGACAGGCGTCGATCAAGTCGGTTTCATAACGCATCTAAGTTAATTTCAAGAGCAGGGTGCCACCAATCACCGGAGTAGGGTACCACTAGAGAAGGGGGTGCCATCAATCTCCAGAGTAAGGTACCACTAGAGAAGAGGGTGCCATCAATCTCCAGAGTAGGGTACCACTAGAGAAGAGGGTGCCATCAATCTCCAGAGTAAGGTACCACTAGAGCAGGTTGCCATAAGAGCAGAGTGTCATCAGATCGGGTCGATTCCGAGGTGGTCTATGGAAAACCTTGAACTAGTAACCACGTCATTTTGGTTGCGGTTCTAAATTGCCCTTGCCAGAGGCAGTGTTGCCAGAAAAATATATTCCTTAATTTTAAAAAAGCACTCTTTAAATATAGTTTTATTTATATCTTTATTAAGCCCTCGTTATCGTAAATATTTCCCTTTTTATCTCACTTGAGGTAAATGAACCCAGTTCACCGACCACATGGGCTATAATCATATGAGAAGTAAATCGAAATATTCAACTGTTCAATGATCACAGTTGGGTGCGTAATACTAAACTCCAATAATTTAGTATTTGTTTAACCACCGTGCCACAGCGTCTTAAGATAAACCATTAATTTGCTTGATTTTATTCAAATGTCTTGGACGCACTTTCCTTTGTTTTTTGTTTGTGGGTATCTATTCGGCTGCAGTCTGCGTGGAAGATATCTGTGTGCTGAGCAACTAATCAGTATTGATCGTTGTTCTCAAGTAAATTGATTAGGCCATGAATTCCATTCATTTGGATATTGAGGGGCGGGGGGGGGGGGATGCCTAATCATATTGAACTGATTATGCGAATAACAGGAGCAAATCCACAACAATTGTTTTTTGTGCCCAGTCAACTATTTTCTGCGTGTTCTTTTGCGTGATACAAAAGTGGGTTTCTGTGGTAGCCCATACGATGGTAACCAATGGACGCTAGAGACATTAGCTTTGCCATGGTAACCAATGCAAGCTAGAGACATTAGCTTTGCCATGGTAACCAATGCATGCTCGAGACATTAGCTTTGCCATGGTAACCAATGCATGCTCGAGACATTAGCTTTGCCATGGTAACCAATGCATGCTCGAGACATTAGCTTTGCCATGGTAACCAATGCAAGCTAGAGACATTAGCTTTGCCATGGTAACAAATGCATGCTCGAGACATTAGCTTTGCCATGTTAACCAATGCATGCTCGAGACATTAGCTTTGCCATGGTAACCAATGCATGCTCGAGACATTAGCTTTGCCATGGTAACCAATGCATGCTCGAGACATTAGCTTTGCCATGGTAACCAATGCATGCTCGAGACATTAGCTTTGCCATGGTAACAAATGCACGCTAGAGACATTAGCTTTGCCATGGTAACCAATGCAAGCTAGAGACATTAGCTTTGCCATGGTAACCAATGCATGCTCGAGACATTAGCTTTGCCATGGTAACCAATGCATGCTCGAGACATTAGCTTTGCCATGGTAACCAATGCATGCTCGAGACATTAGCTTTGCCATGGTAACCAATGCATGCTCGAGACATTAGCTTTGCCATGGTAACCCATGCACGCTCGAGACATTAGCTTTGCCATGGTAACCAATGCAAGCTAGAGACATTAGCTTTGCCATGTTAACCAATGCAAGCTAGACACATGAGCTTTGCCATGAAGTGTGCAATGAAACTCACCTGTTTAACATGCACGGCAAGTGCTTTGATTTGGTTTAGAGTGGTGTAAAGCTAAGTCTGTTTGAATACTAATGCTAATTTTCTTTTTAATTTAAAAGTTGTGGTAAATCCGAAAACTCAAGACATAATTATATTTTACAATCACTTGCAATTTTCATGTACATGATTTAAGGACAGCAATTATCAATACATAAAAATACACTATAGGTGGTGTGTTTTAGTTGAATAACATCATAGGTGTTGTATGTCAGTTGAATAACACCATATTTGGTGTGTATCACTATCAGTTGAAAACACCATAGCTCGTGTGAGTCAGTTCCATAACACCATAGTTTGTGTGAGTCAGTTCCATAACACCATAGTTCGTGTGAGTCAGTTCCATAACACCATAGTTTTGTGTGAGTCATTTAAGTAACACCATAGATGGTGTGTATCAGTTGAACTAATAGTTTGACCAAAGGTCATCAATCTTTTTGCTATCCGGTCGGATCAGGTCGCCATATTCTGGATGTGTTTTACGAGGAGCGTTTGTCTGATATCCTATCTCATACCATCACTATGAGTGAGCTATTTCAATCTATCTACTTCTCCCATCACTATGAGTGAGCTATTTCAATCTATCTACTTCTCCCATCACAATGAATGAGCTATTTCAATCTATCTACTTCTCCCATCACAATGAATGAGTTATTTCAATCTATCTACTTCTCCCATCTCAATGAATGAGCTATTTCAATCTATCTACTTCTCCCATCACAATGAATGAGTTATTTCAATCTATCTACTTCTCCCATCACAATGAATGAGCTATTTCAATATGTCTACTTCTCCCATCACAATGAATGAGTTATTTCAATCTATCTACTTCTCCCATCACAATGAATGAGCTATTTCAATATGTCTACTTCTCCCATCACAATGAATGATCTAATTCAATCAATCTACTTCTCCCATCACAATGAATGAGCTATTTCAATCTATCTATTTCTCCCATCCCATTTAACTATTCAAATATGTCTCCTCATACCATATCATTCCTTACGTCCCCCTCCTCCGACTCGTAGGTTTTTTTTATGTCTTAGATGGCATTTCTACTTGCGAAAAAGATTCAGTTATTCTATGAAATTTCTATTCGACACTTCCATAGTCCCTTGTGAGAGATACAACTGAATTTAAATAAATGATTAGCCTTTTGGGGTTTTCGCTTGCATTATCTGTTCTCATTTTAGTAATTTGGTCTATACAATCATAACTCCACCCGCATCTCCCCCGCCCCCTCCCCGCCCCCCCCCCCAAAAAAAAATTATTATTAACTTTCATTTAATAACTTTTTAAAAGATAAATATAAATGATATTGTTAGAACATGTTCTCAAACATTCTGCTAAAATTTGATGCATAAAATAATTTAAGAGTGTAAACAACGGCCTACTGCTCGAACTGTACATTAATATCTGGGGGCTGTCAATTCAAGAGTAAAACATAATGATGGCTGCACTCAAAATAAGTTGACTTATTTCAAGGCTCGATTGTGAAACTAATCCAAAATAAGAGCTTAAGAATACTTATGGATACGGTGAATTGGTACGCCAGTGAGTTACAGCCCAGACGTAGGGGGGGAGTAGGTGTTTCAAGTAAATTTTTCCTTCTATTCAAACTCATTTGTAATCTCTGTCCCTCAGTGTGACAGCATTGACCAGATCAACCCCCCACCCCCGTCCCAACCCCAGGTCAGACTTAGAGCCACACGTTCTCCTGATATCCAGCAAAGGGCTTCCCTCACAAGGATCTATCTGGCTCGGCTGGCCCAGCCTCGATACATACGGCTTTGAGGGTATCGGCTTCGGATACTATCAGACGCCAGGTTCCCTTGAGATACGCACTGAAAAGGGCTAAGGAAAAAAAAGGAGGGGGGGGATTGAGTGGTGCGGGGAAGTAAAACTACAACAACGCATATGTAGTTATAAACGAGAAACTGTTTCAACACTATTAAAAAGAAAGTATCTTTCTTATAATGTGTCGTTATAGTTTTCTCGAAAAGTTTAATAAAGTAAGAGAACAATATTAATCAATGAAAAGTAAGTAAAGGTTATTCGTCCACATGTTACGAAGAATTCATGCCGCGAAAACGACAGGCTCAATATTACCTTCCCAACCAACCACTAAAGAGTTTCAATAGAATTCTATCATGTTTTGCTGGGCACGCCATGTTGTTCGCGATGGGGCAAATTGTTTACACGGGTTTCATTGGTTTGTTGTATTCTTTTTTTTTTTTTTTTTTTTTGTATTTTTTTGTTGGTTGTTTTTTATAAGAATCTGTTAATATCACGTGATAAGCGTAACACAGCACTATGCTCAAGGAAGGAAGCCATATTTAATTAAATTACGTCACTTCTGTTATTCCAGGTACAAATTAGTTTATATAAAACATGGATCACATCCTTGAAGTCGCTTATACAAGGGACAATTACAGAGAGAAATTAAGATTTTTCTCTATAAAAACCTATAAATTTATAATTAGAAATGAAGTGACAACCTTAAGGTCTCAAAATACGAATGAATGCTACGAAACAATACGGTTCCAATAAAAGACCAGCCCAATGTAAGGTTATGTTAATTACCAACGAATCTATTTTTAGGAGAAGGAGGGACACAATTTTAGAAGCGGCTTGTCGGATTTGCATCTAAATTCTAAAGAATATCATTATAAAAATCAATTAAAATGGCACGCTAGATCGTTTCTTCTCGATACCTGGTCCAAGCTGGGAAACGTTATAACGTTAACTAGTTGTATTGTTTATTCTGATTCTATCATTTATTTCTTATTGTTTATTATAATAACTTCTCTCTATGACTGTACACTGTTTGCATGTTAAATAACTAACTCATCGGTACGTCTGACATTTTGTCATGGAAATTTTCAGTCAACATCATGTTAGTACATTATTTTTATAACATTTCTTCTAGCTTTATCGTATGAACATCTTAATGTCGCAAAACCATATTCCTTGATCAGACAATGAACATCTAATGTAACAAAACTATATTCCTTGCTCATACAATGAACATCTAATGTCACAAAACCATGTTCCTTGCTCAGACAATGAACATCTTAATGTCACAAAACTATGTTCCTTGCTCAGACAATGAACATCTAATGTCACAAAACCATGTTCCTTGCTCAGACAATGAACATCTAATGTCACAAAACTATGTTCCTTGCTCGAAAACGGGCAGTTGACATCTTCGTGACCTCAAGGTCACCTTGTTATTGTCCGACCAATTAACGCGTCCCCTTGATCAAATTGTGCCACATTTATGCGCACCGGCGCCCGGGCGCCTTTCACTCAACTATCACGCGCTAATGTGATTTAGCGTTTGACGTCCACTGGGCTCGCGTTTGCTGTAGTGGTTGTATGAGACATCAAATATTTGATTAGCCCGTCAGATTAGGCACCCAAGATGCCATGTTGTAGCACAAGATATTGGACTTTCCAGTCAAGAAAACTGACGAGTCACTTTGAAAGTTGGGGGGAAATGTGTCATTTTTAGTCATGTCAATTATCTACTTAATTGTAGTCTATGATCTTATCTTTAAGGCATAACAGATTTATTTTGTCCAATGTAATAATATTAAAGAAGGGCATAAACGGGCACATTTTGCTTACATCGTGTGCGGGTATTTTGAGAAAATACCTGTTGGGTCCAAGTGCTACAAAGAAGAGTTAATATCTCATTTTCTAAATATATGTCGGCCTTTTAACAAAAGTCCTACTTACAGTCCTATGGAAAGTCATACACCATACCAGTAGTTCTTTTTGTTTAATATATAAGCCAGTACCCCCCCCCCCCCAGAAACGAAAAAAAAAGAAAATATCTACCTGAGTTCAACAGTCACGCATGACCCTTGCTCAGTGAAAGCCTTTTTTCCCCCTCAGAACTATTGACATAGAACATGTGGTGTTGGGGGAAAGGCTGTTTTGTAGCAAAGCATGACACGCCAGAAGCAATATATATATGTATGTATGGCAGATTGACTCTTTTAATTTAAAAATAGCTCCCCTGTTACAAGTAACTATGAAAATCATGTCTGTATTTAAAAAGTGCGAAAAGAAACATCGATTTGTAAGCACACTATGTTTATTAGCAATGAACTTGACAATATAATTTGACTTAAGATAGGTATAATAATCTTGTTTCAGCACTTTCAGACAAAGAAAAAAATTCTTGCCTATAACATTGAAGGAAGTTGCTGGATTCGTTTACCATTTAATAAACTTCCGCTTTATTGTAATAAAGTTTAGCCAAGGACTAAAATTGCCAAAATCACTCGATATCTTAAGATCGCATTATAAAAATATCGCTACTCAAAATTCCGTTTCTTGGATTTTTCAGTTAAATGTTTCATAATTCAATTCAATTATGTTGACATATCAAATGAGAGCAATAATGTGGACATATCAAATGAGAGCAATAATGTGGACATATCAAATGACAGCTATAGCATATTCAATCAATATACAATAAATTTCATAGACTAAAGGAGAAACGAATATAGTTAGTTGAAATTGATACCGAAAATATTCATCCCACCACTGGATTGTGAGCATAGACTTTGACTTCCTACCACTACTGGACTGTGAGCATAGACTTTGACTTCCTAACACCACTGGATTGTGAGCATAGACTTTGACTTCCTACCACTACTGGACTGTGAGCATAGACTTTGACTTCCTACCACTACTGGATAGTGAGCATAGACATTGACTTCCCATCACTACTGGATTGTGAGCATAGACTTTGACTTCCTACCACTACTGGATTGTGAGCATAGACTTTGACTTCTTACCACTACTGGATTGTGAGCACAGACTTTGACTTCCTACGACCATTGGATTGTGAGCATAGACATTGACTACCTATCACTACTGGATTGTGAGCATAGACTTTGACTTCCTACCACTACTGGATTGTGAGCATAGACTTTGACTTCCTACCACTACTGGATAGTGAGCATAGACATTGACTTCCCATCACTACTGGATTGTGAGCATAGACTTTGACTTCCTACCACTACTGGATTGTGAGCATAGACTTTGACTTCTTACCACTACTGGATTGTGAGCACAGACTTTGACTTCCTACGACCATTGGATTGTGAGCATAGACATTGACTACCTATCACTACTGGATTGTGAGCATAGACTTTGACTTCCTACCACTACTGGATTGTGAGCATAGACTTTGACTTCTTACCACTACTGGATTGTGAGCACAGACTTTGACTTCCTACGACCATTGGATTGTGAGCATAGACATTGACTACCTATCACTACTGGATTGTGAGCATAGACTTTGACTTCTTACCACTACTGGATTGTGAGCATAGACTTTGAATTCTTACCACTACTGGATTGTGAGCATAGACTTTGACTTCATACCACTACTGGACTGTGAGCATAGACTTTGACTTCCTATCACTCCTGGATTGTGAGCATAGACATTGACTTCCTACCACTACTGCATTGTGAGCATAGAATTTGACTTCCTACCACTACAGTATTGTGAGCACAGACTTTGACTTCTTACGACCATTGGATTGTGAGCATAGACTTTGACTTCTTACCTCTACTGGATTGTGAGCATAGACTTTGACTTTCTACCACTACTGGAATGTGAGCAAAGACTTTGACTTTCTACCACTACTGGATTGTGAGCATAGCCTTTGACTTCCTACCACTAATGATTGTGAGCAAAGACTTTGACTTTCTACAACTACTGCATTGTGAGCATAGACATTGACTTCCTACCACTACTGGATTGTGAGCATAGACTTTCACTTCCTACCACTACTGGATTGTGAGGATAGACATTGACTTACTACCACTACTGGATTGTGAGGATAGACTTTGACTTCCTACCACTACTGGATTGTGAGGATAGACATTGACTTCCTACCACTACTGGATTGTGAGCATAGACTTTCACTTCCTACCACTACTGGATTGTGAGGATAGACATTGAATTCCTACCACTACTGGATTGTGAGCATAGACTTTCACTTCCTACCACTACTGGATTGTGAGGATAGACATTGACTTCCTACCACTACTGGATTGTGAGCATAGACATTAAATTATTTATTTCGCAATTGCTTTAATTAAGCTTTATTCTAATGAGCTACTTGTAAAATACAATTCAGTGGAGGTGGGAGGGGGTATTCATCTTCGTTAGTATGCGTAAATTAGAAAGAATTCAATGTTTTCAAAACTAATTTCTATTATGGAAATTTATCGAAAGGAAGTTAGTTCAAACAGACGCCTGTTACAAAGGAAGTATGTTTACCAACGGAAGTTCGTTCGAACGGACTCCTGTTAGAAAGGAAGTATGTTTACCAACGGAAGCTAGTTCAAATGGACGCCTGTTCGAAAGAAAGTAAGTTAACCAACGGAAGTTAGTTCAAACAGACTCCTATTAGAAAGTAAGTATGTTCACCAACGGAAGTTAGTTCAAACGGACTCCTGTTAGAAAAGAAGTATGTTTACCAACAGAAGTTAGTTCAAACAGACGCCTGTTAGAAAGTGAGTATGTTCACCAACGGAAGTTAGTTCAAACTGATGCCTGTTAGAAAGGAAGTATGTTTACTGAAGGAAATTTGTTCGAATGAAAAATGGTGGATGGGAAAAAATATTTATAATAAGTGCATATTTTCATCAATTTCTAACGTGTACCTTCCTTTAAAAAAACTTTTGTTTTAAAATCCCCTTTGAACAAGTTTCCTTTCAAACAAATATCCGTTTGAACCATCTTTGATCTATCTTCAATGGACGCTAAACTATTCTCCACAAATGGACTTTCAGCCCATGATCACATCAGCCCATCATCACATAAACCCATCATCAAATCAGCCCATCATCACATAAGCCCATCATAAAATCAGCCCAAGATCACATCATCCCATCATCACATCAGCCCATCATCCCATCAGCCCATCATCCCATCAGCCCATCCACATGAAAGATTTCCTGGATAACATCTCATGGACAGCCTTGAAGTCACGAGGTTAAGTCGCTTGTTGGGAGCTGACATATCCGGGCAGCGAGATGTTGGGTCAAGAGCCCAGTGACCTCAATGTTTGCATAACATGTCTATCGAAATGTGTGTGTGAGTGGCCGTGTGTGTGTGGCCGTGCGATGCGTCTATCAGATGTGACAGTACATACCGTCTTAGACTAACGCTGACAGCTGGAAACTGTGCTGACAAAAAGAGGATTGTGGGATGAAAATTAAGAAGGGAGAGGTTTTTTATAACATGGTGTGAACTGTTACGAACTGGATCGTACCAGGTTCGATAGCTTCGTTTGTCTAGGGGTTATTCGTTTACTTAAACCAACCATCGAATTATTCGATTAATCATCTTGCTAATTGTTCTTATTGGTGCCTTGCGTCAAAACTCTGGTTCCGATAGGGTCAAAACCCTAGTTTCGATAGGGTCAAAATACTGGTTAGGGATAAATTTAGGGTTCAGGTTAGGTTTAGGGATACATTTAGGAAATTATTTCATTATTTTTTAACGTTTTATTCTTAATTTTACGGGTCGCGGCAACCAAGATGGCGGCCGCGTGAGACATCGCGGCACCAATAGTATCAAATTACCAAACATCTCTTTATTAAATATAAAAGCAACTTATGAAATCCAACGCTACAACACGGCCATCATTGCACATTATAACACCAGCTAACACGCCATGGCCCCTTACTCAAATTACGTCACAAAATATCAGCATACTAGAAACAGCTACACGTATACTCTCTAATACACAATCGCGAAACAAATACAAGTCCTTAACATTGAAAACTAGCAACCTCCTCAGATCAAATGAAATGACGCTATATTTCTCTTAAAAAAACAAGTGTATGATCCAGTGAAATAGTTCAATTTTTTTTGAACGAGTACAAATGGATAATCTAGTGAAATTTTTCAATTTTTATAACACTGGTACACATGGCTAAACTTGTGAAATTTTTCAATTTTTATAACACTGGTACACATGGCTAAACTTGTGAAATTTTTCAATTTTTATAACACTGGTACACATGGCTAAACTTGTGAAATTTTTCAATTTTTATAACACTGGTACACATGGCTAATCTAGTGAAATTTTTCAATTTTTGTAACACTGGGGCACATTGATAATCTAAGGAAATTGGTTAATTTGTATAACTCTAGGGAAATTTTTACATTCTTATCACACTTGTACTAGTGGATACTTTAGTAAACTTTTCATTAAAAAAGTAACAGAGAACAGGAGAGATGACCAATGTTAATTTTACAACTAAATACAAGTGTTAAATTATTGGCTGTTACTTTGTTAAATTTCATGTTGTAACCTCTATCTCTTTCATAAGTATCTTTTCTAGTTGCCAACTTGTTAACAATAGAAATATCTCTTCTATTTGCCAACATTGTTAACGCTGCAATGGATGTTGTCACACAATCTCAATGTCTAGATGTAATTTTTTTATTCAGAGAAATTGTATGTTAATTTTTCTAATATTCCTTAAATAAATACCCTTCTGTACCCACGTCTGTACCTACGTCTGTACCCCCTTCTGTACCCACGTATGTACCGTGGGCATGTATACACCGTCATTCCATTTGAGATGTATCCTTCAACTACTGCAATGTTACTTATGGTCCAATTAAATTTCCTACCCCCAAAAACTAGCTACCAAATATTATATATTTTTCGGATAACATAATCTCTAACTTCTGTCAGGTTGTTGGCCTCACTTTGTTTGATAGTATCTTTAATGTAACAAACAGACCCTTGGATGGCACGATCTCGACTCGGGCCAGAGTGGAGACATTGTGACATCGTTAACATCATTTTCAGTAAAAAGCCTTCCCTCCACATTTAGATTAAAGAGTAAAGAAACATGTTCAACTAATTTACATTCAACTACGTGTAATTTATTGAAAGGAAGACAAAAATTACAATGTCGCTTGGAAAATCATGTTTGTTGATTTCTTTTGAGGGGAAATACTTGAAAAACATAAAGGAAAAAAAGAGCAAAATACATAGAGCGAGAGCTGATAGCTCGAGATTTGAGGGATATCGTGGTATCGATACGCTGATGTGTAATGAAAACTGTTGTAGCAGTGATGCCGGCGATAATTAATTGTCCGATTATGACTAAGTGCAGACAAATCTGTCACCGTTCGTCGCATTACGTCGGATTAAGGTGGGTCTGTAATGGATTATTTCAGCGGAAGCGTGCGAGATTATTCAGATGAGTAAAGTGCATACTTTCGTTTAGCAGTGAGATGATGAAACGCGGTGGCTCTAAATCCAACGTTTCACCATGTTAACGTGACTGCTGATAAAACGTGTGGATCTAAGTCCAACTTTTCACCATGTTCACGTGACTGCTGATAAAACGTGTAGATCTAAGTCCAACTTTTCACCATGTTCACGTGACTGCTGATAAAACGTGTAGATCTAAGTCCAACTTTTCACCATTTTCACGTGACTGCTGATAAAACGTGTGGATCTAAGTCCAACTTTTCACCATGTTCACGTGACTTTGATGAAACGTATGGGTCTGAATAAAGGGTTTTACAACGGTGACGTGGCTGATGATGAAACGAATAGCTCTGCACCCACTGATGCACCATGTCCACTTCGATGTTAAGTGAAGATTGACAAAGTTAAGGCTGGTGACAAGCACAGATTAGAGACTATCACACAAGAGCAGTAAATGAATAGTAATTGAGGCCTTACCTTTATGTTCACGAAGACAATAGAACAACAGGCTAACGTATTGTGATGACCATAATTTTGTCTGGATCCCTCTATTTTTTTAACAAGGACCATTTCATATGGTGTCATTTAATCCCTACGGCTATCAGCTCAGTTTTAATATCAATTCAAATGTCCACATTAAAATGAGAGTTTTCAATGGCATCAAAATATATACTATATATTATATAACTAACAAATTGCCAACATCAGTGAAATATTGCGAGGACATAAAAAGCGTCATTACGAAATCCATTAAAACACTTCAACAAATATTATTTAATGTAGTTTTGATACATTTTTTTATTATTCTAATTTATTTTTAAGTGTTCAGAACTGCTAATGTGTATGATAATTTGGTTAGAAATAGAAATGACATGCCAAATATATCAGACCTGCCAAAAAGAAGGACATACATGTCCACATAGAACAGGTATGACCTAAAAAGAACAGACATGCAAAAATACATCAGACATACCAAATATAACAGAAATGTCCAAATAGATCAGACAGGTCCAAATAGAGCAGACATGCTAAATAGAACAGACATGTCCAAATAGAGCAGACATGTCCCAATAGAACAAACATGTCTACATAGAACTGACATGTCCAAATAGAACTGACATGCCCAATTCTTTCATTATTATTGCATAACAAAGAACTAAAAATTATAATGAAAAAAATCGGCTTATACAAAGACGTTCACGTAGAAATAGTTCATGCTTCAAATAGTTTATGTTTTAAACAACTTTAGATTCAAGGGGAGCACGTTATAAGGAGACGGCCATTTCCTAAATGTGTCTAAATGAATAGCACTGAACAAATCGATATCATGGTACGTGATGGGATGATTTACAAACAAAACAGGACACATTAATAATCTTTTCTTTTCAATTGTTTCTAAATGACCAACATAAGAAAACAAAATCATAGATATGATAATATGACATCACAAGTATGAAATATAAATAAGGATTTGTTAGGGGTTGTCACGAAAATGGACGTTTTGATAATTCCTAGTTTTTTTAGGTTTGAAGCATTCAATATTACACGTTTGTTATGGTTTAAATTTGACCATATAAAGTGTGGGTACAGCGGGAAATCAAGTCTGCTTATAATAACAAGAGACAATCGCCTATGGGTAAGACCTGTCAAGCAGGTAGTACAATTTTCACAGCCCTTTAGTTCGACTACAAATTAACAGCGATTGCGTCAGACCTCAAACTACTCAAAGTCTTCTCTTAAATAAAAAAAAACAACTGCTTCTTTGTTTTATTTTTTCATGTCCTTAAACAAATCCTTTGTTTTTTCGGTGATTCTATGAAGACAACAAGATGGCTTTCTCGTAAAAATTTCTTTCCTCAAACCTATTCCGAAAATCTCTACTCTGAAGCTCAGGATTGTTCTCACACAAACACAGACCCACTCTCTCAACCCACTCTCCCAACCATGCATTTCTTTACATTTATTAAACCTGTCCGTCATTAACTAAAAAGCCTGCGTTCCCATGTCTCGTCCATCCATGTTTTTTTCCAGTGTTGTTACATCCGAATACATCTACGACGGAAAACCAAGATTCGTGAGTGCTTCTTTCACGTACGCCAATGAGCAGGGCGTTAATCTGCATACACACGCGAACTTCCGTGGGAGGAAAAAAAATAACGCGAGAGAAACGGTGATTTCGAGTGAAACCACAAGAGAGAATTTGTACAGGGATTTTAAATTTTAGTTCTAGTCTTGTTGTGAACGAAAAACAAAAATTTTCGCTTCCATTAACGTGTATTCCATGTAAAATAAGTGTCGACTATTAAAACATGACCGGTAATTTCACCGAACTCAATCCTGAATAATCTAATATTTTAACAATGCAGCTTTGGAATACAGGCTCCAGTAAAACGATATCTCTTTCCCATCAAATCCTAAATAATGTAATATTTTAACAATGCAGTTTTGAAATACAGGCTCCAGCAAAACGATATCTCTTTCCCATCAAATCCTAAATAATCTAATATTTTAACAATGCAGTTTTGGAATACAGACTCCAGAGTGTACATTGTTTTAACGAACATTTCTTCTAGTTGGGCATAGATTGAAGCTATCACACACAAAAAAGGTTATAATTGGGAAACATTTGGTGGTTTGTGTGAGAAACTGTTGTTATCAGAACACGAATTTATTATCACTATGGGGTGGCGAGAGTTTATGATACATATCCGAGATAAGTTTATCCCAAGACGTTCTTGACGCTACAACTGGAGCTAAAACTGCCCAGTTGTTAAGCTCAATAGAAACCAAAATGTACCCCCAAATACTAGCTCTTGAATATTTTTTGCTATGTTTATCGCGCTGCTACAATACAACAAAGATTTTTTTCAAATATGATTTATTTTACACTTGTATATAGTCATTAACCATTAACATCATAGTTGTTTACTAGCCTTAAAAGTTTATAGCATTGTCTTTGTAATTTTATTTTGTCCTAACAGCTGAAGGGCCTATAGCTATTTACTAATATGAACTCATTATGTTTGACTGAATTGTGCGGAATGAATTGTAAAATATAAACAACTTTAATTTTTTTAATAAAAAGTAATGTTTTCAAATCTTGGAGTTAAATAAAAATGTATGCAAAGTTAGGTTCAATAAGAGCATCGCAGAGACACACCAGAAATTGCATCACAGAGACACAACAAACCTTGCATCGCAGAGACACACTAGACAATACACGGCAGAGACACACCAGACCGTGCCTCACATAGACATACAAAATATTGCATCGTAAAGACACACAGACCATAAACGGCAGAGACACACCAGACCCGTGCACCGCAGTAACACACCAGACCATGCACCGCAGAGACACACCAGACCTTTGTTTCACAGAGACACACCAGACCTTGTTTAATTTAATCCCCTCTACCTTTGACTACCAAAGCCATTATTTTTCTTATTCCAAGAGTAAGCTTTTTTTTCTGGGACACTGCCTTCAGTGTTAAGTAAGGGCCAGAAACTTTGTTAACGCCTTAGTCCCATTGATCCATTGGCATATATGGTCTCGTGGCGACACGAGACGTGAGGATTAAACTGGACCCATTGTACCAGACACTCCGAGGCAGAGACGGAAATGTCAAATTTTCATAGGCTTTCGGGCAGAGTGGGGAGAAAGAAAAGGACATCTTCCTTAATTAAACTAGAGATTCGGCTAAAATGTCAAACATACTCTGTAAATTTAATTGTTGCTCTTCCCCCCCCCCCACTTCAATGAACTAAGCGTGTCTCCCTGTTGATTAAGTCTGATCTGTTTTAACTTAACCTGGGGCCATGCTAGCGATAGTATGTCTTCTAGTGTTAGTCGGGGGAGCAAAGAAGTGGTTCAAAGAGATGGATCAAAGCGATGACTCACAGCAATGGCTCAAAGAGATGGCACAAAGAGATGCCTCAAAAAGAGATGTTTCACAGCGATGGCTCAAAGAATGGTTCAAATAGATGGCTCAGAGAGATGGCCCAATAGTGATAGCTCAAAGAGATGCTAACAGCGATAGCTCAAAGATATGGCTCAAAGACATGGTTCAAAGAGATGGCTCAAAGACATAGCTTGGAGGGATGGCTTAAAGAGATATGGCTCAAAGCGATGTCTGAAAGACATGGCTCAAAGCGATGGTTCATAGCGATAGCACAAAGAGATGTCTCTAAGACATGACTCAAAGAGATGGTTCATAGCGATAGCTCAAAAAAGATGGCTCAAAGACATGGATCAAATACATGGCTAAAAGCGGCTGCTCTTCCTTTATCTACTTTATTACAGCACTGATAGTTTTTCGCAGTCATTTGTAAAGATAACTGCGCTTACCTGAGAAAGTAAACAGGTGAGATGTACCTGGGAGTGATTATATTAATTATTTTTAATCACCTGTACTAACTAACTAACTTACTTAAGAAAATCAGCAAACTATCGAGCCGAGGCTCATAAAGTTTTCCCCAGCACACCTCCGTCGCCCCCAAGCGGCATTCAACCACTCCCCCAGTGGTCTCTATTCCGGTCAGGCCGCGAAGCGGCATGCCGAGGGCTCCCCGCCCCTGAGACAGCCTCACCCATCACCAGTACTAATTTATATCAATTGTGGTATTAGTCAGTCCAAATCCGAGACTATCCACTTTTTTTTTTAAGCCACAACCCTATTTCATTTCAGTGAAAGTGAGCCGCGACCACGATAGTTTAAAAAGAATCAATGCCAAACAAACATGTAGAGAAGAGATTCAGTCAATTCAGTAGCCGATTAAAATTGAAAATTTCTTTTAAATCACAATTTTTGAATAACGTCAGTCAGCAGCACCCCCTGTCCCCTTTTTTTGTATCGTGACACATATTACGAAATGGACTCCTAGATAAAACTGCCTTCTTGAAAAAAAAAAAAATTAAGCAGTAGCTTGATTTTTGTTTTCTTACTGCATCGGTTTGATTAACAACTAATGTCATTCATTGTCATGACATTTGCTATGGCACAAACACGAATCTGTGACATGCCATATAACTTTGTTCTTTTATTATTATTTTGTCAGCTAAGTAGTACCGATAGTCTTATATTATATACCATTACAACCTGACATTGTACCATCTTACCTATACATTATATGTTGAAACTTTACATCCATACCATAACCACCTTACACTTAAAACTTCTCCAACTTACCATCAGTAATTTACACACTAAAGCAATCCATCCATACCATCAATTTTTTTCACCCTTAAAAACTTTCCATCCATGCCAACAGTACTTCACCCATTAAAACTGTCCAACCATACCCTTAATTTATTACCCTTAAAAACTTTCCATCCATACAAACAGTACTTCACCCATTAAAACTTTCCATCCATACCATCAGTACTTCACAAGAACACCCGACATCCGTGCCACCAGTACTTCACTATAAAACTCGACATCGGTGCCATCACCAGCTAACAGCGCACGGCTGAGAAGCAGATACAGCGGGAGCGAAGGAGTCTGAATCTATTGAAAACCTCCAGTGCTCGAGGGGTCGCTGATCCGATTTGGCCATTACCCTTTGGCTATTTCTGGACCCTCTTTAAGCTGGTCTCTCTCAAATCTTCCTCTTTTCACCTCTACATTCTCCCGGCAATGCCTAACTTTCCACGTGTAAACATTCAATTCCATTTTTTTCCAATGTTGTGGTTATTTATTTTCCCCATTTGTTTCTTTTTACTTTCTTTTTTAACAAATCCTATTTTACAAAATCCCTTACTTTTTCCTTTTTGCACTTAAGTTTCTTACTATCACACTTGCTTTTCCTACCATCTTGCCTTGTTATTGTATTTTAAATGGACAGAAGACACTTAAAATATACACATATTTTAAAAAAAAATAAACTTCTATAATTTCTGTCTTAATCTTTATTTTATAACTTTATTTTCATATTATTCGATTTCCAATCATTTCGTTTCAGAATTGTTCCCCGATTGTTCCCCAATTTCCTGCATATGAATAAAAATACTTCATTATTAAGTGACTATTTATGATGTTAAAATTTCATCAGCCTTTTGCCACATTTCAAACCCATTTTCACCACCCTCAAAACAAAATACGGCCTAAAAACCTGCGCCCTTAACCCCTTTCTTCCTACTCCTCTCTCCTCCATCCACCCACTCTACACTCATCTCTCCTCCACCCATCCACCCCATCCTCATCTCTCCTCCACCCATCCCCTTCCACCCTCATCATGACGTTGCTCATGAATCCATCGAGTGTCCACTAATTAACATTGTGCGTGTGCGAGTTACCTAAAAATGCGGATTTATTGTGCCGGCTGCGGTCGTATCTTCCGCTAATGGCTCGGACACGGCCCCCCCCCCTCTCGCCGGGCGTTGAGTAATAGGGCGCAACATTAACTCTGCTCTTCTAATGGGGTGGACGGCTCGGGGGTTAAATACTGTCTCTGGTGGTATCTGAAAGGGGCGGAGCCATGTGTTTTTGGTTTGAAACAAAAGACAAAGATTTCAAGACAGTACTAAATGGTTTGTTCATCAGTCAAATGTTTAGCTGTGCTATTTTTTACACTTTCGGAATTTGGAGACAAATGAACAAGAGACTCCTGCTGTAATGATACAATTTATTTGTCGCTAAAAGCTCAGCTCTGAATGCGAGTCCAGGTTCCTCACATTGGCTTTCCGTGGCTTAAAGATAGCCAAGGATTTCATTAAGTGTAATGACGAAGGGTACCGAGATAGTGACCCACCAGATGATGGTCAGCTGAAATGTAATTTGCTCGCGCTGTTGTCTCTTTAAAAGCTGTAGAGTAGCACCTTGTTACACGTATAGTATCGTTTCGAGATATGGGACTCTTTAGTAGCACCTTGTTTACCCTATAGTATCGCCTCGAGATATGGGAATGTAACTGAAAATAGTTTATTTACTGAACTTTGTGTAAATAGAGCAATGAACGATACAACTGTTAATGCACCTATAGATAAATGATATCATGAAATAATTCATCAAATTTCTTGTATTTTAAATTATATTGTCATCCATATTAATTTTTTTACAAAGCAGTTTTCAAGATATAATTTTGCTATTTTTTTCAAGTTAATGTACATCACTTTCTTTGCAGTTTTATACATTTGGTCCACTTAAAAGCTTAGTAGGTGGTAAGGTCAAGAGACAGGCCCAAACTGGAAGTCCGGTCAAAAGAATTCTTAAGAACCTTGAACGTTATTTTTTTTAAACTGCTGAGACAGCTCATCTCATTGCCATCAAATGTTGCACTCATACCCTTGCCCTTTTTTTAACATCAAATGTTTCACTCATACACTTGCCCTTTTTTACACCTTTTCCACTTAACTTCACTTTCCCTTCATTTCTCCTGGCCTCCATCATAATGGGGGCATTCATGTTGGCTCGCTCAGCAAACAGCCACGACAACAAACAAACTCCCACCCCCCAAATCGCCAAATGGGCAATTATCCCATTAGAGACAAGCTCCCAACGACAATTACCCCGCTTGTTCTAATCTCCGTAAACTGCCCTTGTCCCTGTGACAAACGTCTCTGTACAGCAGAAACCGGTGATTTTCTCATGCCGGTCTCCAGATATTGACTATTAAAGGCGGATACTGGAAAAACTTTAGGGGTGGGATAAATCTTCACTTAGCCTCATTGCACCCGTATGTGTTTATATACCTGCTGGATATCACAAACCTTCACAAGCCATCTGCAGGGCGGGGGGGGGGGAGGGGGGATGTGGGGTTCGCTCAACTCCCATGTCTCAACTCCCCTGATAACTACACTATTTTCACAATTATCCGAGGACAAGCGGACTTGGAATTCAACAATCGCAAACCTATTTTAAGTGTTATCTCTGTTGAGAACAACGTTGACGACCGTAGTTGAATTTGCAAAGTGCTCTGGTTCCCTTGTCTTTAATGTGTTACAGTTACTATTCAATATATGACTAACTGGATTCATCGCTATTTTTGACATGGACGAAGTATGATGATTTATTGAAACATGACAACTATAAGTGTGGGACATTTTGGTCTCTCTACACTTGGAGAGAAACTTATAAAGGTAACGTCTGCTTGTTACCAAAAAGGTTAAAAACACAAAAATGATGAATGGCACAGATAAAGTGCTACCCAAAAGTGCTGAGGTCGATCTTTTCTGTGGTATTCCTGTAATTGTTCAAACTATTCTTCAAGAATGATGAAGGGAAAAAAATAGTTCGATAACAAAAATATTAAATGATGATACTCATTGTCTATTAAAATTTAAAACAGCTGAACTCTGAGATAGTGAATGCAATAGAATTGGATTACCTACAGCTTAACTCTGAGATAGTGAATGCAATAGAATTGGATTACCTACAGCTGAACTCTGAGATAGTGAATGCAATAGAATTGGATTACCTACAGCTGAACTCTGAGATAGTGAATGCAATAGAATTGGATTACCTACAGCTTAACTCTGAGATAGTGAATGCAATAGAATTGGATTAACTACAGCTGAACTCTGAGATAGTGAATGCAATAGAATTGGATTACCTACAGAACTAATAATCATCATCATCATGTCCCTTAGTCTTTGGACCGTTGGGGCGCCACAGATGACACGAAAACTATCCTTCTCCATTCCTCTCTGTCTTCGGCACTACGCACAGCATCGCCTAGTTTTAATCCCGTCCACTCTTTGATGTTATCTTCCCATCTTTTTCTCTGTCTTCCTCTTCCTCCCCTAGTTGTGGCCTGCATCATTTCTTTGGCGAGCCCTTGTTTTCTGGTAACGTGGTCATACCACTCAAGAATTATTAGAAAGAAATTTTTTTTCTATCTGTAGACCTGCAGCAAATTGTAGCATGTGTTAGTGTTTTTTAATCTGTCGTTAAAAACATCAACCATTCTGGCCGTATATACTATTAAGCAATATTTCAATGTTTTATGTGACTTGAATATTAGACTTATATTTATGACCAGCCCATTTGGAATACAAATGAAACTGGGTAACTTTCTTGAAATTAGGCACCTGGGGGTGGGACAGAAAAGTGTTACTGATATTTGTGTGGATGTTTTTGTGTGTGGGGCTGTTTGCGTGTGGAGGTGTTAGAGGGGGCGGTGTTTGTGTGTTGGGGAATGTTTGTGATGCCGATGACTGTGTGGCGTTGTTTGGATGTGGGCGGTGTTTGTATGTGGGGATGTTAGTGTGTGTGGGAGTTTGATTGGATGGTTTTTGTGGGGAGTTTGTGTAGCGTTGAGTGTGGGTGGGGGTTGTAAGGGTTAGGGGGATTGTGTGGGAGTATTTGGGTGGGGGTGTTGTTGTTGCTGAAAAACGACGTGATTGCTCCGTAAATGGTTTAGCTGTAAAGCCAGTGTTTGGTTGTCGACTGTACTGTAAGATTAGATAGAAAAGTTTGTCGTGTGGACAAATGTGATCTTTGGACACCTTTGTTATGTAGACTGATGTGACATGTGTTGAAGTGTGTCATATGTGAAAACGAGCAATGTGGTAAAATTTGACAAGTGGCTGACAAGGGAAAAAGCTGTGCTTTCAATAATGTTTGTGGATTTCTTTTTCCTCTTTTCAGTGAGTGACATGACCTGTATACTAATAATACAACTATTTTCTACTTTCTTGTGTCTATTAAGATATATTATTAACACATCAGACTATACCTTTCTGGGCAAGCATTTACATTTCTGGGTATGGCTTTACATTTCGGACAACGGAAAAGTTGAATATGTATTTTATTTGAATGAATGAGACTGCATTTGAAATATTTATTAACATCATTTGATAACTACCAGATTTTTTTACAGTTTAGATGCAAATGCGTGTGTCCTGACAACCGCTCTGATACAAATAGCAGCATAAACAGCAGATAACTCATTATAACTTTGCCGACTAATGCCGCACAAGATCATATTGCCGTCATAAACCACAATGTTGCACGTGATGTGGATGATCTCTCGTCATGTCTGGTTAACAAAATAAAAGTGGTTCTCAAACTTAACCCACAAATGAAGGTCATGTTTCATGTTATTAAATAAAATAATAGAAATCTATTTTCCTTGCATTACAATGAATGACGCGTTGTCTTACAAATTATTGGCGCGCCATTAGAAATTCATACAATTTAGACGTTATACGTAGTTACACAAATAGTGTGTTCGTGTTTAGCCATAAATGCGTTTGGCTGATTAGACGTAGAATAACTTTCTGGTTAATATGGTAAAAGATTTGTGCTTGAGCTTCTGTCAAGACCTGGTGGAGTGCTGTGACTGAATAAAAGCCGTGTGCAAATAGTTGAATTATTAATGTATTTAATTTAATATCGTTAATAAACGCAAAACACGTTGGATCTAAATTCGGCGTTTAAAATTCCGCAATAAAAAGTAGTGTGTAATTTATGGTTTTATCGAAGTTAAAAAATTTGAGTCTTTCGTTCGTTAGTTAATCAGAACTTCCCGAGATTGTGAGACAAAGATGTCTTTACTTACAAAAATATAATTGTTAGACAAAGATGTCTTCACTTGCAACAATGAGATTGTGAGAAAAATATGTCTTTACTAACAACAATGAGATTGTTAGACATAGATGTCTTTACTTACAACAATGAGATAATTAGACAAAGAAGTCTTTAACTTTAACAATAAGATTGTGAGAAAAAGATGTCTTTACTTACAACAATGAGATAATTAGACAAAGAAGTCTTTAACTTTAACAATAAGATTGTGAGAAAAAGATGTCTTTACTTACAACAATGAGATAATTAGACAAAGAAGTCTTTAACTTTAACAATAAGATTGTGAGAAAAAGATGTCTTTACTTACAACAATGATATTATGAGACAAAGAAGTCTTTAACTTATAACAAAAAGATTGTGAGACAAAGAAATGTTGACCTACATCAATGAGATTTTATCACGAACTGTTCAGCTCCGAGCTTTTGCAATGTGTCTAGAAACTTCTTTCTTCTCTAGTTTCAACTCAAGATGTTTTAAACAACTCTGACATTTTTCAAGTCCTAATATGTTTATGTATTATTATTATGAGTTATTTACTTCTCCAGCATTCCATAACTATATGCCGACTTTATTATGCCACAGACAAGATTGATTCTTTTCCTGTAGTGGTCAGACCAAGGGACGTAGGAAGAGTGCCGCGGTACGCCACTGGTTTCAATTCTTTCATTCGTCGGTCTGCTGCAGAGTATTTGCATAGGGGTGAGAATGGCAAAAATCTGTGCCCCCACCCCATGGGAACACAGCTCAAGAAATTCGTTTTAATTTATGACACAACTCCTACTTTGTTATTTGACGGGTACGCGAGGTGTTGTGACTGAATGCAGAAGGGATGCGCACTATATCAAGTTACATTAATACATCAATATTTGAATAGGCAAGAAATGAGTTTATACGAAATTTGTCCTTGTGGGACAGCAGAACGAGTGGTCTTTTCAAAGTAAAACAATCCTAATACAAGTGGTAGCAATGTTTTATGGAGTTGAGACAAGTGGTAGCAATGTTTTATGGAGTTGAGACAAGTGGTAGCAATGATTTATTGAGTTGAGTGGCAGCCCTAGGGTGATTGAGCATTTTAATATTTGAGAAGACCATGAACTTTAAATGACATTGATATTGTCTGTTTATTTTTATGACACACACACAACGATGTAAAGCAAACAACTACCGGGTATATCAATCTAACAACCCACAAACAACTATATCAATCTAACAACCCACAAACCACTGTATCAATCCAAAGACCCATATTTATATTAATTTTATTTTTTATTTTTTTTTTAAAAGACAAAAAATTGTTCGGTATTAGGTCTGGATGATTTTAAAAAGATTGCTCACAATTCAAATATTTAAAACTGCATGATTCCGATTTAGAATACAAAAAAAAAAAAAAAAAAAAAAAAAAAAAATTAACTGACGAATTAAGATAATCGATTACAATATTTAACTTGTAAGATATTCGAATACACCAATTGACCGAAGTAATAGCGGAACACAAGGTGTAAGATATGATGAACCAATCGACAGTTACAAGATAGGGTGGAGGATTATGCGAGCGTGCTACAATCCTTTTGATGTGACATTAAAACTCTTGGTTTCTGTACGGTCCTCGGGACGTCCTCCTGACATTCTCAACACTCGACAAAGCTCGTGGAAATCTATATATATATAAACATCACTATCGGTTGTCTGTACCAGAACAGCTCTTGACAGCATGGTGAAAGTACACCAGTGTGTACAGATACTATGAGATGCAGCACAATTTACCGACGTTGATATTGTATAGGGTTGGGATCTCGTCCACCCCTGCGCGACCCGAGGGCAATGGCTTACTTTGAGAAAAAGTTGGCGGGCAAGCATAAAATATAACAGTACAATTATAGGACAACTAGGGCTTAACCGGGTGCAGTTCTTTTTACGCCGCGTCCGGGTACTTGGTCCAAGAGTTACAAAAAATAGTTAACCGTCTCATTTTCTACAATATATGCCGGCCTTGAATCTATAGGCCTACATACAGTCCTACACCCTACCTGCCATCATTTAAAGAATAAATCCACAAACAGTCCTAAGACAGCCCTGAGACAGTCCTACATACAGTCCTACACCATGTTTTCCGCTTTCTATGCTTTGGTAGGGAACTCCCGACCACGGAGTCGCGTCGTCTGAAAACGATACTCTAACCTGAACTATAAATAACTTCAAATCGAGAATAACTTCCCTTTCCTTAACCGTCCAATCCTTATTCCTTTATGTGAAAAGTAAGATTATACATTACATAAAATGGTATAATGTTTTTGTTATACGTTTAAATTTATATATGAGTTTTGAGACGTGGCGCTATGACAATTCTTTATTTCTTTTTGTTAAAAGAACATTTAGCAAACATGCTTCTCTTACGTAGATTTCTTTCATAACAAACTCTGAAGGCTGAGGCATTCTGTCAAAGGGCAACGTCATGTCTATAATGAATTTTTAACCAATTCGGAGAGGATTCAGTTATTTTCCTCATATGTTGCTATAGCCTCTAATGATATCCATAACATAAATGCATTTCGACTGAAGTTCTAATGTTATTTATTAACTTAGAATTATAAAAAAAAAAAAAAAATTGCAGTGTGTCACCTATGACCTTCCGCACAATATATGACTATGCTATTTTTCTTAATTATTTTTATATAAAACATTACTTTTAAAATGTATGTCGTTAACAAAAGAAGACTTTGCACCTTAAAAAATGTGCTGTTGTTTTTAAGCAAAAACTATATTACGTCATGACATTAGAAGAATGCAAAATAATAACTCAATTAAAAGCACAAAACAAAGGATGTCTTATTATATTTAAATATAAGTAGCTTTATTGGAATATACCTAAATGCTAGAATGTTTAGGATGGTTGTGGGGTTACAGGGCTATAGGGTTAGGTTTAGGGTTACGGGTGTAAGAAAGCGTTCATACATATAACGCAGTTATAACTATTGACTATAAGAACTATACGTTCTTGCATTAAGTTTGAGGATCTACACTTTGCAGAAATATTTAAAGGTAAACATGGTTATTTGTGTGTGTATAGTGTGTTTGTGAGTGTTTATGTGCGTGTATGTGTGTGCGCGTGTATGCGTGTGCGCGTGTGTGCGTGTGTGCGCGTGTGTGCGTGCGTGTGTGTGTGTGCGTGTGTGTGTGTGTGTGCGTGTGTGTGTGTGTGCGTGTGTGTGCGTGCGCGCGCGTGTGTGTGTGTGTGCGTGTGTGTGTGCGTGTGTGTGTGTGTGTGTGCGTGTGTGTGTGTGTGTGTGTAAAATGCAAGGTCTCAATGTTAAATAATATTTGTTGCGTCTTTATTGATTTCTGGGAAAGGGTTTTGAGTGGGCGTCAGCGCGAATGGGTGAAAGGTATAATTAAACTACATCTTAACTGTTACTGGGTTGGAAAATTGAGCTGTTATCGTCTTATATCTCGATACAGTGCTGTATGTTGTATCTCGATACAGTGCTGTATGTTGTATCTCGATACAGTGCTGTATGTTGTATCTCGATACAGTGCTGTATGTTGTATCTCGATACAGTGCTGTATGTTGTATCTCGATACAGTCCTGTATGTTGTATCTCGATACAGTGCTGTATGTTGTATCTCGATACAGTGCTGTATTTTGTATCTCGATACAATGCTGTATGTCGTATCTCGATACAATGCTGTATGTTGACGAAAGACTTGTGTAGGGAATAGTAAACCGTAAAAAAGCGTATATTTGATTGTCCATAGATTTCCAGAGAGAGTAAGTGTCATACTAATCAGACACTCCGAATGTGTGTCTCCATTAATTGGCGGTCTGGATTTCGGCGTTAAAAATATTTCTATTCTAGTTTCGATAATTGGCTACACCACAAGAGAATGGCTAGGAAATCCAAATAAATGTCTTCTCCAAATGTCCGACACGTATTACTAAACACGAAATGTCCATTTTTAAATGTCCATTGATTGCGTCATGGTGTCTAGACTATAATATCATGGACCAATGTTTACGAAAAATTTTGGAAAACACAATCATTTTAGGATTTAATTTTGGCCATGAGTTTAATAGAAATGGACGTGAGCCTCTTCTACAAAAGATTACATTATATGACACGAAAATGTCGCCGTTCAGCTTCGAATCATGGACATGTACTTCCATTGCTTTTATTTACACTGACAATCAAAGGATTTGTTTTTTTATTTATAAATTCGGCAGTGCAGACAATGTCTTCATGGGAATTTTCTTAGTCATCTCTATTCACCATGAGATGAGCAATCGCCAGGTCTAGTAACGAGAACACGAACAACATTAAATTAAACTAATCAATGATACTTTTTTTTTCTCTTCAATATTTTTTGTTTAAAAGACTAATGAAGTAATAACACATTGGCTTCCTCATTATAAGTAATTGAAATTAACGAATGGCCGCTAGGCAGTATCGTCTGTTGGCTCACAGTCTGTATGGACCAGCTGAGAGGCATTTATTCCACTGCATCAAATCGTGTTGGATTACGATCTCGATATCTGATTACATATAATCACAATTATTTTTTGTATGATGATATATATTAAAATATAATAACCTTTTGTTTATTTGAGTATTTTTAATACGCTAGTATTTTCTAATAAATCTTTATACCATCTCAAATATCTCTAATATTAGAAAATGTTACTTACTATGCATGCAGGTCTATCTTCATTTAAGATTTACAAAACCTTTCGTTGTGCACTCTACATCTATCGAAAGCTTCAAGGCTGCCCTGGCATCTGCTAGGAGCCGTTAGGATGGCAGCATCGCTTCCCCATCCGTTGCACATATGCCAGTACATGGATGCAGCAACGTACCCTACCAGAACCAGAACATAACCAGAACAGAACCAGAACAGAACCAGAACAGAACCAGAACCTCAAATCACTCCGGTACAATAATATGTTTAAATAATTTAATACTTTAAGAGTTATTTTCGTAACTAATGTTCGCGTTTGCAACCGTCTTTGGGCCTAGTTACGTACGCGCATATTTATTTGACAGATTTTAAACGTACTCGATCCTGGTAAACTAAAACAAAAAATGACAATAATTCTTTTTAAAGAAAAACGAAACAAAATTAATGCAGGAATTTGAGTGAATGCAAACGTACACACTTGGCGTTGCAGATATAGGGAATTGTATATTGCTCGCTATTAAACTCAGCTTTACAATGTGACATTAGCTTATTCTTAAATAATCTAACTCAAAATTGAACAAACCCTAAAAAACAAATTTTTTCTTATAAATCTTTTTTATGCAATGCTTAAATATTTTTTTTAAATTTTGTATTAAATAATATTTCCCTCCCGATTTTAAACCGCAGATGTAGTTCACCAACTATTTTAGAAGAAACCAAAAGAAAATAATACTCACCAAATGCACTTGTGATATTTTTTAGCATCCTATTTAGCGCCGTTATCCGGAATTTATTTGTCGTGAAATCAGTGAAAACATGGGGAAAAAAACTGTATTTTTGTTTTATAATGGGGAGTGGGGCTGTAAATGAGTAAGAATGTATTGTAGTCGGCAACAAGTCTATGTGCCGAGTTTCAGCTCGATAGGTTGACAGGAAGTGGGTCCAGTAACTATCGGAAGATATTGTCACCGAGGTAGAAAGAAACACGTAAGCAAAAGCAAAGTTAATGTAAAGCAGCGGTTCTCAACATGTAGGTCGCGACCCATTTGGGGGTCGCGCGACCCTTTCCCAGGGGTCGCCTAAGACCATCTGAAAACTCATATACTCTACAGTTATGAAGTAGAAACCAAAATAATTTTGTTGCTGGGGGTCGCCAAAACATGAGGAACTGTATTAAAGGGTCGCGGCATTAGGAAGGTTGAGAACCACTGATGTAAAGGCTTAAAAAATCAATGCAATAATGATTAAACAACTTCAAAGTTGACCTAATAAATTATGGACAACATTCCTGTACTTTGAGACTTAATGGAGGCTACATTTTTGTATTAAACTAATTTTTTTTAAAGCGCATAAAAAACCAATTGAAATATTACTTTCTATCTCTAAATATATTATATAATTTTTTTATATATATAAACGCGCTGTTTTTTGTGTCTGGCAGATTAATGAAATAAAATATTTAAAACCCTTTCTAAAAATTGCGACCATAACTTAGTCCCACGAAACAATATTATCTTGTACTCACAACAAATAACAGTTTATGACATGTTGTACAGCCTCGCACAAAATGTGATCCCAAAATGTGATCCCCGATCTTTCAAACCCTATATAAAAGGGGCTCAAACTTTTGTGGGGGGGGGGGGGGGGTTAAGAAAAAAAATTCCGGTTTAAAATAAAAAAACTCGCATCTCCTTCATGTTTTTAACAAGAAAGAGACAGCTGAACAGTTGTCAGACACCAGTTGTAAATTTATCAGATTTTTCTTGTCTAAAAGTATCCGCCGTTGCTGTGACAACTAGCTCAACGGTGATGGGACATGTGCGTGTCTCCATTTGTGTATATCAGCCTCGTTCTGGACGCTTCAGCCGCGCCCTTTTTCCACAAAACATGGCCCTGCAAATGGGCAGTCCTTACACTTTCTAGGTTTTACTATTTCAAAAAGACATGGCCCTTTAAAGGGGCATGCCCTAGATTTCAAAAGCTAACCACTCAACAAGGCATTTATACAAGACATTTGTACAAGGAAGAAAATCCTCAATGAAATTTCACTGCTCATGATTTTCCTTTTAGAGAGCATCTCCAGACAACTTTAAGAAACTTGTTGGATGTTCTGTGTTAGTTAATCAAGTGCGAACTGGTTTTTGTTCTTGTCCAGTTTGGCTGCGGTTTTTGTTCATGATTTTAAAGGAAACATTTAACGGATGGATTTTTTTCTCACACGCAAGGGGCGTTAACCCACATCGTCCTTCTTGATATGGTTTCGATGCCAAGAGTAGTCATTACAGCCACCATTGCTTCAGCTAACCAACCATCGTGCTGTCAAATTTTAACAGAAGAAAAGCATTACTTCTAGTTATAACTTAACAGGGGTTGGTTACCACTAACACTTGGATTATTTTATTTAAAGTATAGTAGGTGATCTCAGAGTAGATTTAAAAAATCACCTAATGGCCAAAACTTAATTTTTTTTTCTTGTGATGAACTCAATTTTTTTCGACGGACAAAGATATGCTTTCAAGAATTTTCAGAGTGTTATTTAAATAATTTTTATTCGCACACGCATATAAAGTGAATTGTATTTATTTCTTCTGTAATTACAATGAAACTATCTTAAAAGTTACATTCAGATTGACATATTATTTTTTTTAATCTTTAAAAACAAGATGTCAATCAGCTTCATTAAAATTACCTAAATGATTAATCAAATGAAATTGGGTTTTTATTTCCAGAGCTATCCCTTTTTTTTTTAAAGTTTAATTTTTTTTAAAATATAGTTTTAAGCCTTCCTAATGCTGCGACCTTTTAATACAGTTCATCAGGTTACCGGAAATTTGATCGAAAGAAATTTCGTCGACGGAAAATTGATCGACGCTAATTTGATCGAACGGAAATTTGGTCGAATCTTTTTTTTCAGTCCAGACGTTAAAATTTTCGTCAAATTTCTTTTTGAACGCACTATACTATATCGTAAAACATAATAATGCGTTCAGAAAGAAATTTGACGCAATATTTTAACGTATAAATTTAAAAAACAATTCGATCAAATTTCCGTTCGATCAAATTTCCGTCGATCAATTTTCCATCGACCAAATTTATTTCGATCAACTTTCCGGATACGAGTTCATCATGTTGTGGCGACCCCAACCACAAAATTATTTTCGTTGCTACTTCATAACTGTAGAGTATATGTGTTTTCCGATGGTGTTAGGCGACGCCTTTGAAAGGGTCATTCGATCCCCAAAGGGTTCGCGACCCACAGGCTGAGAACCGCTGCTTTAGTTACATCTTCTTGATCCATTTTGCAGGCAATAAAATTACCACCAAAGAGATGGGAGAACGTGAATCTTAAGTCAAAATCTACAGACAGCGGCAACAGTAAACAAAATCGCAAGCTACCACGTCTATGACATGTATGTTGTTTTATTAAAATTTGCTATTTTTTTTTCCTATTTTTTGTTGTCTTCATCATGTTCATCGACAAGTTGAAGTCATCGCACGCAAATTGTCAGCCTAAAAGATCAGCTTGAATGACATCGCAGCGGCCTTGGATGGGGCACAATATTTGAAAGGTCGTGTCCAAGGACTTAAGTCGATGTAATATTCTAACATCACAGCGAGGCTCTCCGTGAACGAACGTCACATTTGCATGTCATCATCATAAGCTTCAACTCGCCGCTGATGACTTTTGAAGTGCCAGTCCAGACGTTCGTTTCAATGTAATTTTTTTTTTATTGATCTGTCATATCTGGAAGTAAGTATAAGTTTGGAGGAAAAGTGTGATTGGCAGAGGGAGGTAAAAATAAAAGGGGGCGGGGGTGCGAATAGACTGTGCAGAAACACTTTAGTGTAATTTAATAGAACTGATATAAAGGGGTAATCGAGATATGTTGGTCCAGGGCCTTGATAGTGGTCAGTGACGTAGCCTTATGGTGTCGCTAATGGATACTTCAGACCTTGGATACTTTGCTGTCATTTAATGAGGTCAAGGTCAACGCTTTCATCTTTTTAGATATGATTAATTGTAAATAAATCCAGTTGTGTCTCAAATATTATTTAATTTTAAGTGCATTGTAAAAAAAAAAAAAAAGCTTTTTCTTTTTCTAGCTTTTTTAAAAAAGTTATTTTTATTTTTATATATTTTGATAAACTATCATTATTATGAAAGACTTTCTTTCCACTCGTTAAGCCATAGAGTTTGTGGCATAATTTTTGTGTTGTCCCACTTGACATCTCGCTCGGTCGATTCAGTCTTCTCGTGCTGACCTGCAAGGTCGCACCTGAGTTGATGGGGAAGAGATACAACTCCGGTATGCTTGGTCGAGATGCTCTTGAGGTGCTCTTAAAACTTCTTTAAATTCATTAGGCAAAGGAGTATGCGCAGAAAATATTTTAAAACTTAGGAAAAGACATATTTAAGTTGTTTCTACATTTAATTGGTATCCTTAGACTTTATAGGCTGCCTTACGCATGCTTTCTTTCCGTAATTAGTTTTAAGAAATTTTCTTTACAACCTATGTTTCGAAAAATGTAAGTGCTTAAATTTTAAACCCTTTAACGTAAAAAAAAAAAAGAAATAGATTTAGTGCTGTAATAAATGGCTTAGGTTTTGCCCCCAGTGTTTTAACAGTGTCGGTTGTTTTGTAACATCCATCGCAATTACGTCTATGATAACAAAGTCCGTAGTTCTTGTGGTGCGGGCAGGATTATCGATTACTTTGTTAAAATGTAAAGTGGTACTTGAGTGTCCCAAGCTCAAAGGCTAGCCACGTAAAATAGAAAGCGCAATGAATCAAAGGAATTTGGTGATCTATACAAACCTCCTGTGCATTATTTTGAAGAAGGAAAAAATGAATTATTATATTTTCCTTTTTTTCATTCTTTGAATCTTCTTTCTGTGCTTATTATTTCCTTTTACGATTGAATCAAGTTAGACATGTTGTTTTTTTTTTTTTTTTTTTTTTGATATCCCAGAATTAAATTTCCAAAGCTGACTAGACCAATGTCTGTCATCTCCAGGCAATCCCCCAACATGGTTGAGCAGAGGACACAGAGTTGATCAAAGCTGTCTAGACCAATGTCCGTCATCTGCAGGCAATCCCCCAACATGGTTGAGCAGAGGACACAGAGTTGATCAAAGCTGTCTAGACCAATGTCCGTCATCTGCAGGCAATCCCCCAACATGGTTGAGCAGAGGACACAGAGTTGATAAAAGCTGTCTAGACCAATGTCCGTCATCTGCAGGCAATCCATCAAAACGGTTGACCAGAAGACACAGAGTTGATCAAAGCTGACTGGACCAATGCCCGTTAAATCCAGGCTCTCTACCAACATGGTTAGTCAGATGACACAGAGTTTGACTACAAATGACTAGACCAGCTTCAGTTATCTCCAGGTAACCCACCAACATGGTTGACCAGATTACACAAAGGTTACCAAAACTAACTAGACCAAAGTCCGTTATCTCCATGCAATCCACCTACATTGTAGGCCGATGACACAGAATTGACTTAAGCTGGCTCGACCAATATTGACCAATGTTATGATGATTTGTTGAGTAAATACAAGATTATTGTTTAATTTAAACTTTAAACTGTTAATTGTGCTATGTTTAAGGCGAGAAGCAAAATATATTTCAATTATTGTTTTTAAAAAACATGAGTAGACTTTAAAATGTATTATCATGCAATATTAACAATAGTGTACACTTTAGCATGAACAAACCCAAAGTGAACAAAAAGTAGTTTAGAGTATTGAAACACCATATTTGCAAAGATTTTTTTAAAAGAATTTTATTTTAATTCTTGCTTGATATAAATTATAGTTAAACGAGACTATGGGACCATCAAGTCAATTGTGGAGAAACAGTTAAACAAGATTATGGGACCATCTAGTCAATTGTAAATGAAAGAAACTGAAATATCGAGCATTTCGGTTTTTATATACATAACTATGCTCATTAGAATTATATTTTGTTAAAAATTACTTTACAAATAAGTCTATCAGTGTTCTTGCCTTCAGAAAATGGGTCTCCCAATGTTCATGCCTTCAGAAAATGGGTCTCCCAATGTTCATGCCTTCAGAAAATAGGTCTCCCAATGTTCATGCCTTCAGAAAATGAGTTTCCCCAATGTTCATGCCTTCAGAAAATGAGTTTCCCAATGTTCATGCCTTCAGAAAATGAGTTTCCCCAATGTTCATGCCTTCAGAAAATGGGTTTCCCAATGTTCATGCCTTCAGAAAATGGGTCTCCCAATGTTCATGCCTTCAGAAAATGGGTCTCCCGATGTTCATGTCTTCAGAAAATGGTGTCTCAGTGTTCATTACTTTAGAAAATGAGTCTCAGACTGATCACACCTGATCATCAGCCATGGATCTCATCGGTGATTGACTTGCATTAGGGTTTTAAAGCCGGCCAGAGGGCATAAGCTGCTTATAAACATCTCGCTTCATTTACTGCCGACTCTAAGGCTTCATAAGTCCCATCTGGTTTTGTAATTTATCTCACAGATACCCGACATGATCAGAGCTAGACCACATCACGTAAACAACTTTGCAATCTCTCATTAAAACCTAGTCCGTGTCTCTCAACATGATATGCTCTTTTTTTCAACTTTTGTTCCATTTAGAATGTGATGGAGTTCAAATACAAGTGGCTGGACAGTTGACAGACGAAATTTTTGGCGAGTTAAAATTGTTCCTGAAAGAAGTTTGACCGAATGACAATCCGTCCAACGAAATGTTTGAATAGTGTATTGTCTAACGAGTGTTTCTTAACCATTTTGAGTCACAGAGCTCTATTTAGATTCACTTTGCATGGGGGAGCCCTAAGGTCTACCATGTATCTTACTAGTGATAAGTGCTTAGGAGTTCCATGGAGTGTCCGCAGAGCCCTGAGAACTGGACATGTTTGGAACCCCTGGTTTAGCGGCATGCTTGTATTGTCTAACGGCATGTTGGTATTGTCTAACAGCATGTTTGTATTATCAAACGACATGTTTGTATTATCTAACCGCATGTTTGTATTGTCTAACGGCATGTTTGTATTATCTAACGGCATGTTTGTATTGTCTAACGGCATGTTTGTATTGTCTAACGGCATGTTTGTATTGTCTGACAGCATGTTTGTATTGTTTAACGGTATGTTTGTATTGTCTAACGGCATGTTTGTATTATCTAACGGTATGTTTGTATTGTTTAATGGCATGTTTGTATTGTCTAACGGCATGTTTGTATTGTTTAACGGCATGTTTGTATTGTCTATCGGCTTGTTCGTATTGTCGCATGAATGGATGATCATCAAAGCAAAAGTTAAAATTCTCCGTCCAAAAGTTAACTAAATGGTATTATTCCTCCTCTGAATATATATATGATCGTCATGCTATCTGTACCAGATAGCCTCAGTCTATTTCTCAGAGTTGCCTTGCTGCCGTCTCTTCTTACTTCCCTCAATGAAACCCTGATTCTTTCTGAGATATCTTTCCAACCAATATCCCCCCTTCCAACCGCCCACCACTCCCCACCCCATGACCGACCACAACTTCATTGCCCTCCCCCCGATCGCCCACCACTCGCTTGCGTCTCATTTCACGAGGATTGTGTGGGGTGTCCCAGATAACGAGGTGCCACTGTTTTAGCACCCCATAAAGACTTAACAAGATCTCCTGTTCCTGGAGCCGTGGCACAAGAAAAAGTCTTTAGAAATGGTTCCCGTTTCTACAAGTGCTACATGCGCTGTCTCTTACATTGTGTGTGTGTTCGTCCCGTTTCTACAAGTGCTACATGCGCTGTCTCTTACATTGTGTGTGTGTTCGTCCCGTTTCTACAAGTGCTACATGCGCTGTCTCTTACATTGTGTGTGTGTTCGTCCCGTTTCTACAAGTGCTACATGCGCTGTCTCTTACATTGTGTGTGTGTTCGTCCCGTTTCTACAAGTGCTACATGCGCTGTCTCTTACATTGTGTGTGTTTTCGTCCCGTTTCTACAAGTGCTACATGCGCTGTCTCTTAAATTGTGTGTGTGTGTTCGTCTTGTTTCTACAAGTGCTACATGCGCCGTCCCTTCAATTGTATGTGTGTGTGCATATAATGAAACTGCTGAATATCTTTTTCCGAAATGAACTTAAGTGAAGCAGAGTGTTGTGTTAAAAAATATAAAATTACGGGCACAAGATATTTGAAACAAAAGAGTAAAAAACCTATAATGAATTGTACGGAAATGAAAACGATATTAGTAACAGTACGCGAAGCAGAAGCATATAATACTGATCAACAGAAGAAAAAAAATGCTGTCGACGTACTTTATATCCATTTCGTCGCAATTTAAACCCAAGTCAAACTAAACTCAGGGTCTCCCATGAAATCATTGAATCATTGCTAAACTCAGGGTCTCCCATGAAATCTTTGAATCATTGTCTAAGTAGAATTTCAACTATTTCTCTTCAAATCAATCCGAAGCTGGGGTTAAAAGACAGTGGGTCGTTTACGCCTTCTTATGTCTAGCATAGCAAACATTCAATGTTGGGAGAATCACAATATTTCTTGCAGTAACATGATATACAACTTTAGATTGCATCACTAAACACTATATGGCAAATTGTTGGCAGCTCGCAACATATCTTTTTTAAGGGGGATACAGAACGGTTAAGAGCTACACAGCCCTTCTTATTGAATTCTGTCCCTTTTCAATAGTCTCCCCTATAATAAAAATACGAACTCTTCATTGAAGAAAGTAATTTTGTACGCTTCCCGACACCATTTCTGATTCCTTCTGCAGAAAGACAAAATCTAACACACCGGCGGAAGGTTGAGTATATTTCAAAGTGTCTAACACATCGGTGGAAGGTTGAGTATATTTCAAAGTGTCTAAAACACCGGTGGAAGGTTGAGTATATTTCAAAGTGTCTAAAACAACGGTGGAAGGTTGAGTATATTTCAAAGTGTCTAAAACACCGGTGGAAGGTTGAATATATTTCAAAGTGTCTAAAACAACGGTGGAAGGTTGAGTATATTTCAAAGTGTCTAAAACAACGGTGGAAGGTTGAGTATATTTCAAAGTGTCTAAAACAATGGTGGAAGGTTGAGTATATTTCAAAGTGTCTAAAACACCGGTGGAAGGTTGAGTATATTTCAAAGTGCCTAAAACACCGGTGGAAGGTTGAGTATATTTCAAAGTGTCTAAAACAACGGTGGAAGGTTGAGTATATTTCAAAGTGTCTAACACACCGGTGGAAGGTTGAGTATATTTCAAAGTGTCTAACACACCGGTGGAAGGTTGAGTATATTTCAAAGTGTCTAAAACAACGGTGGAAGGTTGAGTATATTTCAAAGTGTCTAAAACAACGGTGGAAGGTTGAGTATATTTCAAAGTGTCTAACACACCGGTGGAAGGTTGAGTATATTTCAAAGTGTCTAACACACCGGTGGAAGGTTGAGGATATTTCAAAGTGTCTAACACACCGGTGGAAGGTTGAGGATATATCAAAATTTTAAATCCTTTATATTAACTTCGTGTGTTTTTTTAGGCCAGCATTTTTCGGACGGTTAATTGTCCCACTTCCCGTCATACAATCGAGCTGAAACTTGGCACATGGACTCGTTGCCAATGACAACACATTCTGTCAAATTTTCAGCCAGCCCTGAATTCCAACTCCAAAAATCAGTTTAAAGCTACAAGATGCTACTGGTTTCACGAAATAAAATAACTATGAAACTGCGCTAAATGAGATTTGTTTTATACGGTACGCAATATTTTCTTTTGTTTTACTGGAATAGTTAGTGTAATAAATCTAAGGTGAAACAATCGAATATTAATATTGTTTAGGGGCGTAAAGAATTATGCGATTTCTAGCCTTGTGGTTTGGGGGTGGGGTGTGGTTGGTGCAGCACTAATTATAATTCTCATAAAGTGCGTTCTTGAATTAATGTTTTATCAAATTTTCATACACAAGCCCCATAGCTCAATTCTATATTTTTAATGGATTTAAAGGAAAAACTGTTCTCAAACTCAAAACATTAATGTGGAGGAAAAAAATACCGCTATAGTAATTTGATTCAATTTTTTTCCTTATCTACTTTTATCTGTTATCTTGTCCACAAGTTTTTTCAAAGTAATTTAAGGAAAATTAGGCCCACATACACTTTCCATAGATATCTTAGATTTGATATATTTTACATATTCTCAGGATTTAGATTTTAGTTTGCGGTTTGTCTTGTTTTTGTTTTTTTTTGTGGCTAAAAGAGTTCGGTAACAGTGAAAGAGTTCGGTAACACAGTGAAAGAGTTCGGTAACACAGTGAAAGTGTTCGGTAGCACAGTGAAAGAGTTCGGTAACACAGTGAAAGTGTTGGGTAGCACAATGAAAGTGTTTGGTAACACAGTGAAAGAGTTCGGTAACACAGTGAAAGAGTTCGGTAACAGTGAAAGTGTTCGGTAGCACAATGAAAGTGTTTGGTAACACAGTGAAAGAGTTCGGTAACACAGTGAAAGAGTTCGGTAACACAGTGAAAGTGTTCGGTAGCACAATGAAAGTGTTTGGTATTAATATTAATATGAAACAATAAACCAAAAGGCAGTGTTCCATTGCTTGCTTCTAACACTGTGACAGAAACGGAAGAAAGCAATTGCTCAGAAATAAAAGCGTGCAACATAAGGTAAGTTGGTAGAAAAAATATAATCTTGTTTCTATCGCTTATATGTTTCTAATACACATACTCACTGCCATACCCCATCTCAGCTCACTGCCACACCCCATCTCAACTCACTGCCACACCCCATCTCAACTCACTGCCACACCCCATCTCAACTCACTGCCACACCCCATCTCAAGCCGCCGTTATTTTTGCAAACGGCGCCAACTTGGAAAGCAAGATGTAAAAACAAGCGTCACTTATAAATCGTTTGGTGGCTACACCAATACCGGGTTGAATAACGTTTGCAACAATACCAAACACAAACGATGTAATTGTGTTGCGTGACACCAACTGCGTTTGATACGCTATCAAGAAATCGCCTTTAGTTTATCTGGAGGTATTTCTTTTTTTTAAAAAGAGGATATCTGCTATTAAAAAAAGATATCTTTTTTTTTCTAAATAGTTTGACTGGAAGCGAGTTCTACTGCCACACGTCTCACCCCCCTCAACCCTTACTGACGTGAACGCAGACACATTTGCTGACCAATACGGTCGAGTCAATACTAGCGGGCATCCAAGACAAGAAAGATACCAGCCACCTACAATCAATATGACAGCTTGTTGACCCCACCGCTCTTACCGAGTGCTATCTTCAAATTATCCAATTCCTGGTTAGCGCTGTTGTGTGGGGGGTAAAGATTGCGCCTTACTAACAATGCCGACATGGGATATGGTCTTGATACTAATCAACAGAAGTGGGGCGTAACACGATTGCAAATAATTATAACATTTCCCATTACTCTAAATCCCAATAAGTTCTGATCCGCGAACTCAGTAAAGCGCCAGGCCCTACCTCAAAAGACCCGAGGTCAAAGACCGGACATGTACCAGTTTGGACACTACTATAGTCATACAGTCTCATTCATTCGCGCTTCGCTAATTAATTCACACTATCTCTCCCAAATGTAAGACGTCATAAAGCGTAAATGTCCCGGAGAGGAGAAAGCTTCCAAGTATGAAATAAAACAACACAACAGGCGTGGAGGCTGACAGAACAGCACAACGGGCGTGGAGGCTGACAGAACAGCACAACGGGCGTGGAGGCTGACAGAACAGCACACCGGGCGTGGAGGCTGAACGCCTTCTTCAGTGAAAAGAACAAATCAAAGGAATACTCAAGAGGTAACTTAGCTGGACCGAAGTTTGCATCAAGCACAAAGGTAATCAGGATGTACACACATTTAAACTAACAATTATGGGAAAAGAAAATACGAGACAGGAAGGGAAAGTTACCTGGATGCAATAAAAAAAATTGTCGAAACAAGAGTCCAAAAGAAATATAGATCCCCATAGAAAACAGAATGGATTCCCAGTTTTGGACATCATCCAGCGTCCTTAAGTCCTCTCCTTAATTACTGACTGCACAATATAGTTTATGAATTTTACTTTTATTGTCTTCCCTATGTAGTTTAATTACTGGTAGCACGGTGTAGTTAATAAGTTTCTTTAATTGCGATCACATTATACTTCCTCTGTTTCTTTTACTATCTTCCCTTTATCGCCAACAATCTGTTTTAAGCACTGTGTTTTTTCTAGAGAAGTACATAAAAGGAACTGAATAATTTCTGTATGTAGTATGTAGATCTAACCAATATTTCTCAACGAATGCGACTTTCCGAAATTGATATTTTTCACCACTTATGTTGACAGTTCATTTTTTAATATTTTTTTTTAATTTCCTTTCAACCAAATTTCCTTTCGACCAAATTTCCTTTCGACCAAATTTCCTTTCGACCAAATTTCCTTTCGATCAAATTTCCTTTCGATCAAATTTCCTTTCGATCAAATTTCCTTTCGATCAATTTCCGTTCGATCAAATTTCCTTTCGATCAAATTTACTTTCGATCAAATTTCCTTTCGATCAAATTTACGTCGAACAATTTTCCTTTAACGACATTTCTTTCCAAAAAAAATTCCGGCAACCCATGATTGTATATGTTCTCTCCAAAGTATGTCTTATCTTGTATTGCCTTCAACACGAAAATATGACTAGTTTAAAAATAGTTTGTATGCCATATCTCTCTAGTTACAATATTTATTTTGTAATATTTAAAACTACATTGATTTATCATAGAAAAAAAAAAAAAAACTTGTATAACAGTAAATTAATTAAAAGTATTTGATTTGAAATATAAACAAAACTTGTGAACAAAACATTTCAACGAAACATGTGAACGAAACATGTGAATGAAACAGGTGAACGAAACATTTGAACAAAACATTTGAACGAAACATGTGAACAAAACATGAGGTTTTCAAATACAAGAAATGTATGAAAATTCCAACCTAAATAAGAATCAACCACGTCTGCTGATGGACGACAACACTGAAACAAGTGTCTGAAAATTATCTTTGAGGCTCCACCCCCCCTCCCCCCCCCCCCCCCCGAAAAAAAATTCCTTTGGCATTACTTCTAGAGTTCTTTTGTTCGTCGTTGGACTGTCTCTTTATAAAAAAATAATTACTAAGGACCCACCAACGCAAGTAGCAATGCCTCATCATTGTTTAGCGTGCAATACTCGTGTCACATTTAAACCCGGAATATTAAGTAATTCTACTAAAGCTAAGGGTGACGTCAAATGTTTCACCCTACAATTTTTAAGAACCAACTACAGAATCCACCCCCTCCCCCACTCTTTCAACATCCAGACATTTTTCATCCATCCTCTTGATGGTGGCGAATTTCGGCTGACTGCTAGGAAATCATCTCATCAACTGTACTCACACAAAAATAGGATGATTGAATAAAATTGAAAAGCGGACGGTGCTGTTGAGATGAGCCCCAAAGTTAGAACCCACCTCTCTCTCACCACCCCACCCCCTCTCCTCTTCATCTTCTTTTTTTTTCTTTTTTTCTTTTTTTTTACGTAAACCAAGCCGACGAAATTGGACAAGGATAATGTAGATTAATGAATGTCGGGTTGTCTCCCCTGGTCTTTTAAGACCAATCAATAGCTCCACGTTGTGCAGTAAATTGTGGACTTTGATCCGAGCAGCATGCTTGCCGCGTACCGCGGGCGGGACATAGGACTACAATATGGGCTCCCCAGTGGTTCGGGCTCAGTCAATCTCTTTCGATTTCCAAAAATCCATAAGTCTTTTATTCACTTCTTTCCCTTTCTTTAAGAGTCTGAATACCGACAATGACGAGGCGTGGAGAAATTCAAAAACTTTGCATTCAGTTATTTTTTTTTTTTGTTATATGTAATGACTAGACGGTAACGTCCGCGGTTCTAAGAGGACCCTTCTAGGGTCATTGGGATTTTCTGATAAATGGGACCCGTTGAATCTTAGTCGTTCAAATGTTTGATGAAACATTTGTTTCAAACAAAAATTATAAAGTTGTTTTTAACTAAATAAGTGGCAGTCTAAAATATTTTTTTTTCTCTACCAAAAAAAAAAAATTTGTTTTTGCAAAATTTAAATTATTAGTCAGAAAAATCACTTAAGTTAAAGATTTATTGGCAATAAAACTTAATATCCAAAGGTACCTACAAACTATGTCCCGTATCTCATTAGATTGGACGCACTGAAGAGCATTCTGACTCTTATGGGTCTTGTGAGTCTTTGATAGGCCGACGGACGGACAAAATCCAACTACCATTCGACTACTCATAAGTGAAAAATACAATAATTTAAAAACTAAATGAAATAACACAAGACAACAGTCCATCTCATGTAACTCAGAGTGCATTACTATTTTTACCTTAATTAAGCACGCTACTTGGGGGAAAGGAGGGGGCACTTTCGTTGACCACACTTCAAGCACCCCTTCCATCCCCGTGTCACTTGTAATGATGTTTTATACGGTCCCCACTAAACACGTACCCTCTCGCTGGCGAAGTGTGGCTCCGCCCCTGGGTTAATGGCTTAATTCCCTCAGACCATCGTCTGACTTTACGACGCACTGACGTCGGGCGGAACCATGTTTGACGTAATTGTCCCGCGAGTCCAAGATCTAATAGCTCCCTTTTCAAAGCGTTGTTGGCTAAAATTATAGGATGGGGGAGTGGGCCATTTTTTTCCCCCGAGCTCATTGGTACACTCTACCCTCTTCAATCAGTAATGGGTAATTGAGTTAAAGAGCTTGGAATATACATCACGTGAAAAAAAGAACTGTTTTCATTGCCAATAATTTTGGAAATACGAGTGGGCAGGAGCTGGGTATCAGAAAGTCATACGCCCCCCCCCCCCCAGTGATTGGACGAGATGATGTCATTTAAAAGCGGGATGTTTAATTTATATCGGTATTAGAAGCAGCACTGGGATAACAACTGGGAATGATGGGGATAACTACTAAAGCTGATGCACTTCTTTTTGGGGGGTAATAGGCGTGTGTCATGTGCGGAATGGCTGAACGAACACGGTGACCTTGACCTTTAGTGTTAACACCAACTGTTAATCTCGCTATGCCGTGCCCGCAGAGATAACTTATCTCGTTTTCAAAATTTAAAAATTCTTTTTGTCTGAAGCAGGAGTCACCAAACTACGGCCCACGGACCGGATTCGGCCTGCGGCGTCAGTTCAATAGGCCCGTCGACGGTACTTGAATTGGCTTGATAAAACGTAAGGAGCACGATACGTTGGGATACAATTTTAAATAATATGTTTAGAATACCTATAGCACTAGGAGATCTTTAAACATGTGGAGACATCCTGGCTGATGTGCGCCTTAATTTACAAATTTAAATTTTATTTTAAATTATTGTATCTGGATTTTCTTGTTTATTGCAGACCTGTTACCCTCGAACTCATAACATCGTACACATTGTCTCAAAATCTTACATTACAGCATATTAATAGTAAATAAATAAACATACATTATATGCAATGAATACGATAAATACTCGAATCGCACTCCCTAGTGGGATCGAGTTAAGTTGGTGTCAAAAAGTTAACGTCTAAAAAGTAGATGACTGACGTTCATACTGCACTTTGTGTTTGCAGACGAGCATTTGCTATAAAATAGGAAAAACTGATTGGTGGGAATTGGGGTTGGGCTGGGAGGGGGAGCTGAAAATTTGATAGAATGTGTCATCACCGGCAACAAGACCATGTGCCAAGTTTCAGCTCGATAGATTGTCGGGAAGAGAGTCATTAAGCCGCCCGAAGATTTTTGACAATCATGAACAAAAGCAAAGTTGATATGAATGATTTAAAATATGTTGTTTTCAGTCAACCTTTCAGAGTTTATCTTCTTTGGATCATAAATTGTTAATTTCATCGTGAATATCTGGAATAGGATATTAGTTTTAATCGTTCTTTTTTCCCCCAGATCATTTAGTTCAGTGGTTCTCAACCTTTCTAATGCCGCGACCCCTTAACACAGTCCCTCATAATGTTGCGAACCCACCCCCACAACCCCAAAATTGTTTTCTTTCCTGCTTCATAACTGTTAGTAGAGTTCATGTGTTTTCTAAAGTCTTGGGTGACCCCAGGGAAAGGGTGGTTCGACCCCAAAAGGGGTCGTGACCCACAGGTTGAGAACTGCTGATTTCACGGGAAAGAAATTTTCTTATGACTTTAAAACGGCTAAACGGCAAGAGGGCATGCCAAGCTTTACAACAAATTAAAGACATTTCTTGGGGCCTTTGTATCCACGAATCGTTTCTCATATCAACTTCATCACGTAACGAAGAAACTGTGCGTAAAGCTTTTCAAGTTCTGTAATCTGGTCTCTGTTTTAAAAATGTGGGTGACGCCCACGCCGTTAAAAGATGGAATCCCAGTATTGCATGAGAAATCAGTTTGACAAATCTGCTTCAATGAGCGGCCATGTTGCCGTGACGGGGGTCAGCTTGAACTGTGAACATTCATTGATCATGTTCAGCATAAACCCTGTGTTTAGATCATGCTCGGCATAAACCCTGTGTTTAGATCATGTTCAGTATAAACCCTGTGTTTAGATCATGTTCAGCATAAACCCTGTGTTTAGATCATGTTCAGCATAAACCCTGTGTTTAGATCATGTTCAGCATAAACCCTGTGTTTAGATCATGTTCAGCATAAACCCTGTGTTTAGATCATGTTCAGCATAAACCCTGTGTTTAGATCATGTTCAGCATAAACCCTGTGTTTAGATCATGTTCAGCATAAACCCTGTGTTTAGATCATGTTCAGCATAAACCCTGTGTTTAGATCATGTTCAGCATAAACCCTTTGTTTAGATCAGGTTCAGCATAAACCCAGTGTTTAGATCATGTTCAGCATAAACCCAGTGTTAAGATCATGTTCAGCATAAACCCAGTGTTTAGATCAGGCTCAGCATAAACCCAGTGTTTAGATCATGTTCAGCATAAACCCAGTGTTAAGATCATGTTCCTGACATTATCTCAGAGGTTGTTTTGTGGGGGGTTTTGTTGTGCGAGAGTTGTTTTTTTTTTATATTTTGAAAGAAAACGTTTCTGTTTTAGATCGAGTATATTTGATTGAAAGGATATATAGCTCCATAAAACAGTGCTGTGATTATATAAGCACGTATTTATTCATTTATGTATACAATACACATTTAGGTTACTGAGCCCTGGTGCCACGACCTGTTCAGCAAAGGTTGCTGAGCCATGACCTGTTCAGCCAGGGTACTGAGCCCTGGGGCCACGACCTGTTCATCCAAGGTACTACCATGGTGCCATGACCTGTTCATCCAAGGTACTACCCTAGTGCCATGACCTGTTCAGTCAGGGCACTGAGCCCTGGTGTCACGACCTGTTCAGTCAGGGTACTAAGCCCTTGTCCGGAGTCCTGGTCAGCCAAGGTAATGACCGCTGGTTACGAGGGAATAACCCATGATCAAACGTCCTGTGTACCGCTGGTCGAAAACCTACGTTAAAGTGCTATGCTTAAGTTACTAAATTTTATTGAAATAATTAATTGAGAATCTTAAATTAACTGTAAAAACTATTATAAGATTCTTGGCGTCAAAGTCAAGCAAATAGTTGTCTTCTTTTGCCGTATCATCTAGTCATGAATTTTAACTATTGTACTGTTTAATCGGAACTCCATGATGATTGCCATTGCCTAGGAAACCGGCGCCGTGTTGAAAAGACAAAGAACAAATACGAATAAAAATAATAGAGGAATGGTTTGAAAATGGAAGAAACACAACTTGCAAAAGACCTAAAGAGAAAAAAAGAAGGTTGGGCAAGGGAGAAAAGAAAATCGCGAAAGGAAACATTATTTTTTATCTGCGCTTGGATACATCCAATCAATAATGATTAAACACAAGCATGATCGGGGCATCTTCATAAAATTGGGTGGCTAAGGGGGAAGCGCCTATGAATCTCCAGCGTGTTAATTTCGCGTGATAGCGACACATTGATTAAAACCAATTTTATATTTTCGTAACTGGCTGCAAAAAAATAATAAAATATGTGTGTATATTGTCAAATATTATGTAGGCCGAAAGAATATTCTCGTTGTCTAGGTGATAAGCCGATAGTTTAAAAGGCAAAACCACGCAACGTCGTTTAAGAGTCATCAAATATGTTTATTCCTTGTTGAAAAGATAAGTGTTCAAACGCAGCACCTTCTATTGAATAGTCATGTGAAGTGACTAACAAATCAAATAAATACACAAAAAGAATTGCTAAGTTACACTACGTCCAACTCAAAACACACTCTGCTCGAATCCACTCTCAATAATAAATCTCTCTCCCCAACATAACAGTTAACCCCCCTTTTATACCTAAACATCTCACAAGTCAATCACCCATCCGTGACATGACAATCGTTCACCTCGCTCACATACCTCATTTCTCCCAAATCAACCCACACACACTCGGTCACTGATTCCATGACCTTGACATATATTTGGCATGGATATAATGTAGCAGGCATATAACAAATACTCAAAAGAGTGCACGTATCAGAACGTGATATTTCTTTGAAAGACAAAATTTAATGAGTTAAGTTTTGAAGTGTATCAACCTTAAAGCTTAGATCGTCGTCATCTCATCCAGATTTGGACATGTTCTGTATGTTCGCGTGTGAATGTGTGTGATTGACGGATGATGATATATGTAATTTATTCTATGTTTAAACTCTTATATATTGCAATTCTCCAACATAAGGACACATTTGGTTAGTTTCAAACACTAACTGGATTAATTTTTTTATTTTTAAATTTCAAACCAAATGTCACAAAATAGCAGATATGTCACGATGTGTGGAAATTATTGTTGTTCCAGTTGAAAATGCCTAATACAGTTTGCCTTAAATAAGTCAATAATTGGCTGCGAACTATTTTGGTATCTCAGTAAAACCATCCTAAATGATTGATTCAAAAAAAAATTAATTAAGAAAACGTCTCTGATAGGAAGGTATTAAGGGTATACAGGTCAGCGATGGTCATGTTAACCGGCTATTAGTCATGAAATGTGTACTTAATTAGCCGGGTAATAACCTCGAACTGGAGACCCTGATTGGTGCTCCGTCGGGACTCATGTTTCATGTCACGTCCGTGACAACCAGCACTTGGATGAGTTGGCTTCGTTCATCTAGGTCAGAGTTTTTTCTTCTTGGTTAGCACATTTCGGATGATGAAAGCTTACCTTGAAAAACGTTGGAGACAAATTTTTCTTCCACATAGTAAGTAAATCTTTCTTCCACTTTGTAAGTTAATTTCTTCCACATAGTAAATATTTCTTACACATAGTAAGGAAATCTTTCTTCCACATAGTATATAAATCTTTTGTTTAGACTAAATTAAAAATTAAATATGAAAATCCGTATTGCGACTCCCAGATGACGTAACTCGGTATTAGAATGTTCTAACATGCTCGCCATTATTATCTTTTTAAATTCGGTTAACGACTTTGACACCCATTACACTTTAGCTCATCAATCACTGCCAGTGCCGTCCTCTGCCAGTGTCGTCAACGGCCAACACCTTCCACTGCCAATAACGTCTACGGCTCGTTAAGGAATGTTGCTTGAAACATTCGAATTTGTCTTTTAATCGGAAGGGGTTTTCCGATACTCAAGTTCTAAAAAGTTTTGGGTGTTTTTTGTTACTTAAGTGGAAGTTAAAATAGCAAACGATGGACTTTTTTGTCTTGTTTTGCTTTTTAATTTCAAACGTTTTAAATAAATTGACATTTTTATTCTACTCCACAGATACCAACTACGTGATGTGTCGTGGATACCTGTTGGGTGATGTGTCGTGGATACCTGTTGGTTGATGTGTCGTGGATAACTGTTGGGTGATGTGTCGTGGATAACTGTTGGGTGATGTGTCGTGGATACCTGTTGGGTGATGTGTCATGAATACTGTTGGGTAATGTGTCGTGGATAACTGTTGGGTGATGTGTCGTGGATAACTGTTGGGTGATGTGTCGTGGATACCTGTTGGGTGATGTGTCATGGATACTGTTGGGTAATGTGTCGTGAATACCTGTTGGGTGATGTGTCGTGGATAACTGTTGGGTGATGTGTCGTGGATACCTGTTGGGTGATGTGTCGTGGATACCTGTTGGGTGATGTGTCGTGGATACCTGTTGGGTGATGTGTCGTGGATAACTGTTGGGTGATGTGTCGTGGATAACTGTTGGGTGATGTGTCGTGGATACCTATTGGGTGATGTGTCGTGGATACCTGTTGGGTGATGTGTCGTGGATACCTGTTGGGTGATGTGTCGTGAATACCTGTTGGGTGATGTGTCGTGGATAACTGTTGGGTGATGTGTCGTGGATAACTGTTGGTTCATGTGTTGTGGATACCTATTGGGTGATGTGTCGTAGATACCTGTTGAGTGATGTGTCGTGGATACCTGTTGAGTGATGTTACTTGGACACCAGTTAGGGCATGTGCCCTCGACAATAGTTGGTTGCTGTGCTGTGGACATCACTTGGGTGAAGTGCTCTAGACACCTATTAGATTATGTAACGTGGACACAGTGGCGTAGCGAGCATAACTCGCGCCCGGGGCACAATACCTTTTTAGCGCCCCCCCTATTCGAAAACCATACAATATTATAGTAAAATATACCATTTGGCGCCCCTTTATGAGTAGCGCACGGGGCATGATGCCCCCCTTGCCCCCCCTCACTACGCCACTGCGTGGACACCAGTCAGATGATGTGCCGTGGACGGCCATTAGCTGACGACCAACAACAACATATGTAACTTAGTTGTCTTTGTTGTTTCCGATTATAGAGTACGAGTATTTCGGAAAACAAAACCGGTGATTTAGTTAGAGGTAGCAGGATTAGAATTTAATCATTGCTACATTCAATTCTGATCATGACATGAAAGAGGATCTTGACATGTCAACATTTTTGGAGTGGATCAATGCACCGGCCGAGCACAACAAGCTCAAACGACTTACTACATATAATTTAACGCTTGACATATTCTGTAAGTTGTTTACCCTACTAACACCAGCTACAGTTACTACAAGCAGAGGCGTAACAACGGCTTGGCATTGGGGCAGTTGCCAAGGGCGCCGGCCTGCGCCAGTTCAAAAGGGCGCCGCTAGATCGCTAATTTTTAAATTTTTATTATTTAAAAAATAAATTAGCCAAGGGCGCCAAAAACCCAGTTACGCCTCTGACTACAAGCGCCGGGGAGATCAGAGCAGTAGAACTAATTTTAAATGTTGTAAACTTCCAGCAATAGCTAATACAGCTACGCACTGCTGGATATGGGAACGAAACACCACACAAACACAAGAACAATAAGGGTAATCGAAACCAAACAAAACAATCCATTACTTGTGAATCACTGTTCCAAGAATCGGTTTGAGTAAATTGACATTGGCGTGAAACAAAGAGAGAGGAAAGAAAACAAAAATCGATGGATTGCTCTTTCCTTTGATGACCATTTCTATGCAGGGATCGATACCGTTCTTCTTTATCTCGATTACTTAATACCGTTGATATCAAAGAACTGTACCTCCTCAAGACAATGAACTCCCCCGTTGCCCCGATTCTTTATCTTACTTGCCTCCCTCGCACTGTACCACTGACCATTAAGTGAATCAAACCCAGATCAATCCAATCTTTAGCTGTGAAAGTCTTCACCCGTTTTTTTTTCTTCCACTTCTTCGTTTTCTTTCACTATTTTTCTTTTTTCCTCTTGAAGTCAATTTGCATCCGGGCGGCGCAAGCCAACTCCAAGAAGAGCAGACATTGTCCTCCTTCTTTTGTACGCCCCGACAGTGTTGTTGTCCTTGGCGATAATTTTTAAAAGATGCCGCTTGATTCAGCGAGGAGCCATGGGTCCCCCCCCCCCCGTACCCCCTGGTTTAATCGAATGATCCCCGAACGGATGGAAGGCGAGGGTCAATATTGACCGGGAAATTCGTTTCTAGCTTTCACATCGGGATGACTTTGCAAAAGCTAATAAATGATCAAACGGTGCGTTGTATTTTTATTTCTTTTTTTTAATCATATTTTTTAGTGAGAATGTTTAAGACAAAGTGTTAGGGTCTGGAGTAAAGACGCTTGCCAACAAAGAGATATTCTCTTCCAATAATTGTTTAATCCCATAGTCTGAGCCAGGAGCTTTAATTTGGAAAATCAGACACTACAAAACTATAGGTGGTGGCTGCATGTTAATTGCGAACAAAACGTTGCGCAATTTGACTTTCAAGGATTCACGTCGTCGTTTGCGCTCCGGTTTCGTCTAAGGTAGACGCTGGGGTGTGAGTCACTTAGTGCGCCTTGTGCCATTGTAGTAGATTTTATGGTGAAGTTGGACATAGGCGCCCTGTGCCTTTGTAGTAGATTGTATAGTGAAGTCGGACATAGGCGCCCTGTGCCTTTGTAGTAGATTGTATGGTGAAGTCGGACATAGACGCCCTGTGCCTTTGTAGTAGATTGTATAGTGAAGTCGGATATAGGCGCCCTGTGCCTTTGTAGTAGATTGTATGGTGAAGTCGGACATAGGCGCCCTGTGCCTTTGTAGTAGATTGTATGGTGAAGTCGGACATAGGCGCCCTGTGCCTTTGTAGTAGATTGTATAGTGAAGTCGGACATAGGCGCCCTGTGCCTTTGTAGTAGATTGTATGGTGAAGTCGGACATAGGCGCCCTGTGCCTTTGTAGTAGATTGTATAGTGAAATCGGACATAGGCGCCCTGTGTCTTTGTAGTAGATTGTATGGTGAAGTCGGACATAGGCGCCATGTGCCTTTGTAGTAGATTGTATAGTGAAGTCGGACATTAGTAAAAATTTGGTTTTCGCTATATTGTTTTACAGTTGGATTGTTTAAAATTTTGCTTTCAGCTGTTTGGTTACGGTGCCTTCGGTGGTACATTAAAAACATAACTTTATCTTGCTTGAGTGGACTGACACATTGATTTTATTGTAAAACTAAACATGTCTTTGTTTCATTTCATTGTTTAGACTTTTATTCATAGATTTTATATAAATATTTACTCTAAAAAAACAAACTGGATGATAAAGAGTGTCTACGCGGAGTAGATTGGAAACGTTATCATCAAACGATGCAATTTAATGATTTGACAACAGCGAAACGAATAAGGGTGAATTATAAAATGCATTATATCGCATTCCTACAACGTATGCCAAAATATTTTTATAAGAAATCAACTGTATGAATATGTTCAATTATATGTTGAGACATTTAAAGCATGTCATTGATTGATTTTGTCGCTTGGGTTAAGTTAAAAAAAAAAATTAAAGGACCAAAAAATAATTATTTATGTAAAATTTGACTGCTGGTGTATCTTTGACTGCTGGTGTATCTTTGACTGCTGGTGTATCTTTGACTGCCGGTGTATCTTTGACTGCCGGTGTATCTTTGACTGCTGGTGTATCTTTGACTGCTGGTGTATCTTTGACTGCTGGTGTATCTTTGACTGCTGGTGTATCTTTGACTGCTGGTGTATCTTTGATTGCTGGTGTATCTTGCCTCTGAATAAGTTTGAATTATTATGCCTTTTTAGAGTTTAAAAAAATTCTACGCTAGTTGTCGGCAAACTCATTAGTCAGAAGAGCCAAAAATCAGCAGCAGGGCCATTAAAAAATGTTTTAGAGTCATATTTCTTTTCAAGAATCTGTCAAGAACCTTTTTTTGTTTTCCGGAGTCAAAACTGATTTCTAGCCGACTGGTCGAGCCGCACTCAGCCGACCGCGTCTGCCACAATTAATGGCCGAAGCGAAATACAAATAAATTTCTTGTGGTTTGACATTTGAATCTTATGTGTCAAGGACCCGTCAAATTATTTTGTTTTAAAAGTAGGTATTCACAACTATGGACAAGGCTGGATTTGTAACTTACTGTTGTGCAGTGTCATTGTGGAATAACATAATCATAGCCGCGCCAGCGCCTAGGATGATTTCTATCAATTAGCTGAAGATAGGTCGTAATCTGAAACAATTTCGAAAATCTAGCCAGAAAGTCTACATTCTAATTTCTCGAAGTTGAGTCCCACTTTGCTACTGATATCTCAATCCATATAGTTATTTTATAACTTTAGTCAGACATTCAAAATTCTGTATAGTACTCTGCAAGTTTTTTTTTTTAAATGTGACAATAGGTTTTAGGTCAAACAGGGTTTACTCGTATGAAAGACAGCGTTTTGTTTGAAATTATTTTGTCTTAAAATAAATCCCTTTTTTTTTTTCCTGGGAATAAAATGGGAAATCGCCGAGTTCCTAAAATAAAGCCAGCAGCCTCCATTGAGGAGTTCGCTTGTGCAAGGTTCTTGGTCGATACACACAATCCACTGTTTATCAGACGCCTCATCACACATGGCGTGGGAGTTTGGTCGTGCTCACGTCGGTCTTATGATCTATGGCGTCCATTCATTAAACGTTTCGATGACTCCATGGCAGAGCGTCTTTTTCGTTTGTAAACGAGGGGGAAAATGGAAAAAAAAAGGGGGGGGGGGAACGACTTAAGTTGTGATAAAAAGGCGTTAAGTACAGTGGGCTTCTTAAATAGGGACATAGATTAGAGAACAATTAAAAGAAAATAGAAATTTCATAAAGTAAACGTTTTAACTGTAAATTGACCCGGCTAAGATAGGTGGCGCACACTGTGTCGTGTAAGTATGAAACGCGATCATCGGATATTCCCGCAGATTACCAAATAAAGTTAAGATTAAGGGCACCAAACTGAATGTTACGTGAATATGACGTAATTCTACTTTAAGTACAGTTAACGTTTGTTTTAGCTCTATGACAAGGACCTGTTGTCGGTGTCGTTGTTGTCGGTGTCGTTGTTGTCGGTGTCGGTGTTGTTGTTTTTGTTGTTGTTGTTTTAAAACAAGCGTTTAATTAATAATAAGACAATGTAAAGTGTAATTTGATCTTCACTCATTTAATGCAAACTCTTACAATTTTTTTAGTGCACAAACGTTAAGCAAATTAATTTACACAAACAACGTGTATTGTCATCTTATAAGAACCCATGAATAGCCTGAAACTTTCTATTTTACGCCAGGGTTTAATCAAGATTGTTCGTTTACATAAGCTGTATAGTTGATTGTTTGTTTATATATGCTGTATAGTTGATTGTTTGTTTACATATGCTGTATAGTTGATTGTTTGTTTATAAACGCTTTTTTCCATTTGTAGTCGAAATGTAAGTCGAATGGTCACTTTGTTGAATCAATGAGACCAATGGATCCTATATTCAGGGCAATACTACAGACAAGTTCCAGTAATCAACTTGCCCGGGTCTATCAGCAGAAAAGTCATCCTAAACGTCACTGGCTTTTCTACTAATACAATTTACCATATGTGTAAAAGAACAAAAAATAAGAGGGGAGAAGATGGAAATCTGCGATTCCAATTAATTATAGACCCACACAGTCCGCAAGTCCACGCAAGCTCAAGTAACAAAAATAATCGATACGATACCCTAGCCGCCCGATACGGCGATTATGACACTTGACACTAGTCTGTGTATCTATTGACCATCAATTATCGATCCATGCTCTTATTTTCCTTTAGCTGTTTCCCCTACCATTATTACCTCCCGTCTTTTGCCGGCACCCTGAACATAAAAGAAATGCAATTAAGACGTGAAATCTCTCTCCTACTCAACGCCCGTGGGAGAGTAAAAAAAAAGCGTCGCTCGAAAGACATATAATGAATTGGGGAAGGGGGTTGGGGGAGGGGGTAATAAGAAATTAATGATTTCATGGTCAGTTAAGGGCAGCGCTTAGAGAAAATGAAGACGCCGAGAAGTGAGCTTGAGAGAATTAGGTTTGAGGAGGATACAAACAGATTCTGTTTGGCAAGGGGGGGAGCTACATATGCAGCACAGTGTATGCACAGCTTTTGTTTTGGTAGCTAAACATACAGTAAAGTTGACGATGTTAAACGTGGGTACGTAAGGGACAGCGGCACATGAGCTCCCAAACGTAAGCCGCCTTTAAAAGTCAATTGAATGAATGCTAGTTTAACTGTTCAATAATCAATAAAGTTGACTGGATCTAGTGAGTATGTCCAGTCACTAGCTGCAAGACAAGAAAGCAAAAGACAAGAGAACTTTGATCTAAGACATTGATGCATGTTCGCTGTGCGGAAAAATGTCCCCTTAACATCTCTCTTCTCTGTCTTCCTCTCTGTCTCTCTTACTTTATGCCCGTTTCTCTCTTTCTCCTTGTGTGTCTCACTCTCTGTCTCTCCCTATCACACACTCTCTGTGTCACTCTGTCTCTGTCTGTCTGTCGGTCTGTCTGTCGGTCTGTCTGTCGGTCTGTCTCTCTGTCTCTCTCTCTCTCTCTCTCTCTCTTAACTTACCTCACACGGGTTGGCCGTTATGTTCATCCTTGACAGTATACTGGATGACGTCTTCAGACAAGAAGCAGTTTCACAAACCTGGAGATATAAATATATATCTTTTCAATGGCCATGCTATAAATAACCGCGTGTGGTATCGATAAAGGGTCCTTTTAAGATTAATTTGTAGACTTGAGAATATAAATTTTACGACATAAGCTGACGTTCTATTCACAAATATATTTTTTTCAATTTAATAATAAAAAAAAAGAGATTTGCATGTAAAAATCTGCAATGGCCATCTACATATCAACTTCTTTATCAAGTTAAAAGTTTGTAATCAATGAGTGACGGGCGTTGCTGTATTTCGGTGTGGCGAAACACTTAAAGAAATGTCCCTGAGTTAACAGTACCTTCAATAGCGACAAGTACTGATATAACGTTCATGGTTGTATATAACAGCACGACTTTTCATATTTTATTTGATATATTGCTGAAATCTTTCGTGGCCCATTTGTGTGGAGTGATACATCACTAGATTTAATAATTTAGGGGCCTATTTTCTTGGGCGGAAGAAGAGAAAGCACGAGAGGCGCCTTACTGGAAGAGTTTAACTTAAGCGTCTCTAGCATAAGGCTGGGCATAATTTTTGTCTGATATAATTTGAACTTCGATTGAGATACACATTCTATGAAATATGTGATATGAAATTTGCTACTTAATTAAAATATTCACTGTGCAGTATTTTATGTAGATAGTTAATAAAGTGTAGTGTTAAAAAATTAAACAGATTTTATATTCTATGTAAGTGGTGAATGTGTCCTTATAACGTGACTAAATATAAAGTAAAACTGGGCCAACTGACAAATGTAACCAATGATTGAAATATAAGAAAACATAAAAAAAGCTTACAGTGATCTTTGTAAATAGCGTGTCTGGTTGAGAGATCCAAACAGCCAACAGAAATTCCAAATAATTCTGCGCTAATTAGAATTCTAGATTTATTTCAGATGATGAAAGGCAAAAAAAATATATGTTTCTTATTCGAGGCTCGATATATTTTAAAGTCAAAACGATAAAAATTTGAATTTCGAAAAATTAAAATTAATAATGTACTCAATCCGTTAAGCTTGCAAAGTTTCAACATCGCGTTCATGTGTCGAAATAATGAAATGAGAGCAATTTGATATTAAATCAATGTGACATTAATATGGCGATGCAATCTTAATTTAGCTTCGTATTTCTAAATGTTACTCACATATTTCGAATGGAGGAGGAACCGAATTTCGAAAGATTGAAAGGTCGATTTCGATTAAGTTATATACCGGAATGTCATCTTCAAAATATTTTTTTAACCAGAAATACAACTGTTAAATATTATGCCCAAACTAAAATATATGCCCCCGAAAATCGCCCTTATGAAGTTAATTGAAACTGTGTAGAAACTGCTGACTCCAAGAATTTCAATTCGACCCAACCAAACGTTATGATGTCTTACATTTAAATAGTCTCCAACTATCAGGTTCTAATCGGCGACTACTTTATCGTCTGAAGTTTATTGGTGTCGTCCTGTGTCTTAATGAGACTCAACATTTACAATCGATTGTCTACCGATTCAACTGAACCACAAAACCCGCCCGCAAAACGTCTTCTTATCTCCACTTAATAGATTTTACTGCAGAAACGAAACGAAAGAACCAGTCCTGATTGGGCTAAGTTGACAGTCATTGCTGACAGCAGTCGGCAGTTGCTGCGGGTCATTAGTACTGCATCACAACAAAACTAACGAGTCCTGATGGGTCTGAGGTTATTTTAACTCATTTTCCTTCTCATTAACCCGGAAGTTGTGACATTTGTTTTACAGATGCCAGTTTAAAGGTCTAACACGCCAACAGATTCTTTCGCCAAATCCTTATCGTGAAGTGTACTCTGTGGACTGTGCAAGTATTTTGCCAAATATATTTTTTAATGAATTAATGTTTGTTGTATGATGTTATGATCATTTTACACAAATCAAATTTTCGATCAAACATTTGGTGCTATTTTTGTAAAGAAGCCTTGTCACAACTTTGAAACCACTATAAGATCAACTTTTGAACAAAATCTCCTTTTTGTCCAAGAAAATAGAAACCACACACAAAATAGTGCGATCGAACAAAAATTGGACGAAAGACTTGATCGTGTAATTCAACATTCAGGAAGAAAATAGTAACATGTTTGATAAGAAGAAAGTAGTGACATTGTTGATGAGAAGAAAATAGTAACATGTTTGATAAGAAGAAAATAGTAACATTGTTGATGAGAAGAAAATAGTAACATGTTTGATAAGAAGAAAATAGTAACATGTTTGATATGCTCGCTATTGGAAATTTTTTAACACAAACTTTCCTGATTTCAATAAGTGTAATCCTAGTTTTTGTGTACCAGTTAAGTCTATCATCATGTATGAAAATGTTTGCTTTGTTTATGCTTAAAAAATTCAAAGAGGTTTTTTTTCGAGGTGATAGAAAAATACAAAAGTCTCAACAGTCAAAGTCGGCCCTAAGAAAGTGTACGATTTGGGAGTTTCTTTAACACATTCTATGTTAAAGGAATTCATCTCTGATACTTTCGTGGAATGTTTAATGACCTACCAGTGCCGTTTACGACAAGCATATCTAGTCGTCTGCTTGTCTTTGGAAGTATACATCTTTTTAAACCAACCGGACACAAACCTTTGAAGACAAGACTCTTAGACACAAGGTTGTGAATAAAAAAGGCATATGTGAAATTTTGTCCATCAGTTTAGGTGACTTTAAACAAATAAAGATTATCCAAAACTAGGAAATTCTTTCTGTTATTTAATTTCCTTTATGCTATATCGAGTTGGTTATCCTAGATATTAGAGCAGTGGATCTCAACCTTCCTAATGCCCCGACCCTTTAATACAGTTCCTAGTGTGGTAGTGACCCTCAACCATAAAGTTGTTTTCGAGGCTACTTCATAATTATGGGCATGTCCATGGTCTCGGGCGACACCTGTGTAAGGGTCGTTCGACCCCCAAAGGGGTCGCTACCCACAAGTTGAGAACCGCTGCATTTGAACTTCTACTAGTCTCTCCGTAGGGAGCTGGTAGGAGGTAGGCCGACAATGAATAACGACAGAGTTTTAAATAGTTTTTTTTTTTTAGTCATTCAGAGTGGCGCCATATTAGAACCCAATTATACGTGGGGATTAAATTATCAATTTAAAACTAATTTTTAAAAAAAATATGTTTTCTTATGTCCCCCTTTAAAGTGACGCATTTCAATTTGTATCTTAAGAATTTCCACGTACAGCAATGTGAGACACGAAATACCACGTACAGCAATGTGAGACACGAATTACCACCAAATGTAATGTGAGATAAGAATTACCACCAAATGTAATGTGAGATAAGAATTATCACCTTAAGTAAAGTGAGATAAGAATTACCACCTTAAGTAATGTGAGATAAGAATTACCACCTTAAGTAATGTGAGATAAGAATTACCACCTTAAGTAATGTGACATAAGCAAACCAGTTTGAAACGGTTACAGTTTGATCCACCAATTCAACCCCCCCCCCCCCCCCCCCACTTTAGAAATCACATTTCATCCCATATATCTGTTAGAGGTTAGAAAAAGTTCATCTCTTAAAAGCTTTTCTTACAATATGGTGAATGTGCTCAGAGAGCCCTTTGCACCCCCCCCCCCCCTCTTTTTTTTAATGAAAGAAAAAAATCGGGCTCTTTCTTGAACTGAGCACTTACGCCTGCAGCGACAGAGGTTGGGGGGGGGAGGGGAGAGAGAAATCCAATAGAAATCATCAGGTCGGCAAAGTCAATGTCAATGTTATTATAAGGGCGCACGTCAACTTCTTCTGCACATCTCAAAAAATTTTCGAACACCTTTTCTTCTCAGCCTCATTGTTCTGAATGCAATCATTTTGGGTATGTGTTCTTGAGACAAATTTTGATCTGGAGACTTTGACTCCTAGCCCAGCACATAACGTCGCATGGACATTTTTTTTACATATTTGTCGATAAAACGACAGAGGGGGAAGTTTAAAATGTATGAAAACTGGCCTCTGCATTGACCTATGACGTCTATGATCATGAAAATCGAAAAGTTATTCACAGTGTAAATAACTCTTTAAAAAGTGGGATAATTTAGATTTCACGAGTGCGGCTCATCTGCCTGAGACGGATATGAGGCCTTCCTTATATTTCTACTGCTGGTGTCATTATAGTGTTGTTTTTGTTTTAAAAAAAAGAAAGAAAATGTGTGTTTGTAGTTTAGGAATAGTAGCAATCGCCTGACGGCATTAAAGGACAGTAATGTGTGTTCCTTAGGGAAAAATTCAATAGATCTTATTAGGAAGCCAATACTGCACCAGAAATCAAATCAATATGCGCTTCCGCCTTATGCGTGACATGTATTTAATACGGTGATGAGGAAATTCTACTTCTTTTTTATACTGGCATCTCTTCCCGTGTCAGAATGGAAATATAGGTTTCATAAGCTGCAGATGGATTAGAACATAGATGTCACTGACAGGGAGCGGAGAGGGACGTCGATCCACCCAGTTAGAAGTTGTGGGGAGGGAAAGGTCCATTATTTATGCTGTTGTTATTATGGCGAGGGTAAATTCTGCAACCCGTAGAGATAACGCGAAGGTGAACGGAAAGTACCGGACAGAAATGATGAGGCTTTTTTTTATAAAATCACGCAGCAAAAAGAAATTAAGTAAATAGATTTGTAGTATAGACTTGAAATATTTGCGTATCCAAAATCAAAATGGTGCCAGCAAGGCAGCACAGATTTTTATTATTTTTAAGTGAAAAAACCAAAACGGTCGAATAGCCAGATAATGTTCGGAATATATGGTACCAAGACACACTCTAGAGCAGTAAGTTCTATTCAAAGTTGGGTGCGCGCGCCAAAAGTAATGCGCCTGTAAATATTTAAATAACTTGAGTATTATTATTTTGTTTCTAATTAGGTGCACGTTTGTCTCTTAAAACTAAATAAAATTGGTTGAAAAAGACAGCTGGCAAATCACTGCGCTACAGGCGTCTCAAAATGATTGACAAATTACTAGGGATACATTCGTAAACTTTGTTAGAATATCCCTCTTGAAATCCAGACATGTTTATGGATGTGGAATAGTTAAACGTTAGCTATACGTGCATCCTTCAAATCTTCACTGCATACATTTGGACGAGAACTCGATGTCATTAGCGTAAATCGTTGAAAGCTGTAAAGTAGGCCACGCTTATCTTGGAAATATTGTTTGAATCAGCGTCATGTCGCCAGAGTAGAACCTTGTGTCTGTGGGCGGGCGAGGGCGGACGGTTCATTTACTGCGCCTTGAATGCGAACATAGATCAAAAGTATCCAATCGAAGCTCGTGCTCATCACTCTGACATTCTTTTATGACGTGACGAGCAAGTACTGCAAGAGAGTTAAAATAATCATTTCATTATTTAAGGGCATATCGCCTATCTAACCTTTTGTCTTACAATAGTATAGCTGACTGAAAAAGAAAAAAACCTGAGTACTTTGGACTATGAACGATATTTACGATACACGCCGAATCGCCTATCCAGCAAGACGGAAAGTGAGTCACTTTCATCTATTAAACTCTATACTTGGATCCAATTAGCAGCACGTGCCTACGACCGATTATGAAATCGATACCAGGTTCAATTACTGGCGCTCCACTCAGTGTTATTTCCGCACCCAGCAAACAACATATGACATATAACGCATTGCATTTACATAATAATATAGCAATACTTTGCCGTGGGATGTTGGTATGTTAGGCTCATACAGATGGGACATACACAATCTAGAAACTAGCTACACATACACCGTGGGGATTATTCCCATACTTTGACCAAACACAATCGGGTATAACTTTAAGTTGATACAAGAACTTCAGTTTTTAAAAAACGCCTTTTTATGTTTTTAAGAAACAAAAGTGTGTTCATAATTTTTTTTAAAATTATACAGTGACTTAGCTTTCACTTGATTGCTTGTATAACGCTTGAGTCGATGCTTTTTTAGCAAGCTCACAGCATGGCTAGTGCCGCCTGGGGGGGGGGGGGGGGGGGGGCAAGATTTTTGCTTCTCCTTTCACTAAAAAAAATAATTGCATTCCGTGGCCGGACCGCCCCTCTTTATAAAGAAAAAATACCAACCATGGCTGGACAGCCCCTCCCACTGAAAAAAAAGAAGAGCACCACTCGTGGCCAGATAATGTTCTTTATAAAGAAAATGTACCTCCCATGGCTGGACCGCCCCTCCCACTGAAAAAAAAAGAAGAGCACCACTCGTGGCCGGACCGCCCCTATTAATAAAGAAAATGTACCACCCATGGCTGGACCGCCCCTCTTAATAAAGAAAATGTACCACCCATGGCTGGACCGCCCCTCTTAATAAAGAAAATGTACCACCCATGGCTGGACCGCCCCTCCCACTGAAAAAAAAAGAAGAGTACCACTCGTGGCCGGACGGCTCCCCTATAACCCCCTTCCTACGCCACTGGTGATACAAGATTCATATTTCCGAAAGACCCTCAAAAAAAATATATTATTTTAAATTAACTACATTTTTTTAAATCACATTTTCTAAATTTTAAAATAGACTAAAAAAAAAGATGAAATAATAGTTCGCTTTTTTTTTAATTTAATATGTTTACGTGTAAGAATTACCACAAATTCTTGTTATATTACTTCACCAACACCACTTAAAATAATAAACGCCAGATATAAAACACCCTTTATTTATATTTTTAAAAAAGTATATTTTATACTGTGCTACAATTTAGGAGTAAAACGTTTGATTAAGATACATTTGATGTACATTTATATTTCACTATGTACTGTATGGAACATACTTCTTGTTGTAACCTATTTATCGGCTTATTTACACAACCTTCATCTGCAGAGTGGCACGTCTGCAAAGCCGATTACACTTAGACAGGACGCCTGTGGTTTTAGAATCACTGTCAAATAAGCAAAGGTTTGATTATACCTTGACTTCCTGCAGCTCAAACCTTTGAACTACATTTAAATAAAACATTGATTGGAAAATCAGTACCCCCTTAAGCACGTGTTATAAAATTGCTGAGACAACAGTGTTGTGTACACAGCGAAGACAATTAGTCTGTAACTAAGCTCGTCCCACTATTCCGGACTTGTATTTCTATGAAAATGTGCATCTGTTAGCCAACATCAATGTATCAAAGATTAAATATTGTGATATTGGATTGCTCTAAACTGATAGAGTCCGATTCCGCATTTGCTTCCATCAAAGGGCATCAAGAAAGTTTTGTTTTGTTTTGTATTACAGTTTAAAAAGGAGTGGGGGACATCAACAACTTTGCGACCATTGTGGACAGATGTACAAATTGAATACGTGCGTATGGACTCTGTTCTTCCTTTTGTTAATTCGTCGCAGTGTTGGGCGTGCTGGTGATCGTTTTGGTGGGGGTGGTGTTGGTGGGGGTGATGTTGGTGAGGGTGGTGTTGGTGAGGGGTGGTGTTGGTGAGGGGTGTTTTTGGGTGTGCTGGTGATCGTTTTGGTGGGGGTGGTGTTGGTGGGGGTGATGTTGGTGTGCTAGTGATCGTTTTGGTGGGGGTGGTGTTGATGGGGATGATGTTGGTGAGTGTGGCGAAAAGTACGTTGTCTAGGAGATTAGGTCCCTTCTGTAGCCACAGAAAATCGTTTCAGAGTCTACAACTCCGTTTCTTAAGCTTCTGGAAAGCTGGTACTTGTACATTTTCCTGGCTCCTATAAAGCCGATATTTTAAAAGGAAAAACCACGCAACGTCGTTTAAGAGTCATCGAATATGTTTATTACTTGTTGAAAATATAAGTGTTCAAACACAGCACCTTCTATTGAATAGTCATGTGAAGTGACTAACAAATCCAATAAATACACAAAACAGCATCTTAAAGTTATACGAAGTCGTCACTCCAAAACACTCTGTCGAATCCACACGCAATAATAAATCGTTTCTCCCTAATAATAATCTGTCTCTCCTTTTATACCATTATTGCCCATGCACTCGTGATAACAAGAAAAATGTTCACATTCATTCACCACTCTAATGTTTTCACAACTCACAACAAACACTTTCTCCCCTGGGTCCCCCCCCCCTGCCAAGACGGTCATACTCGTGGAAAAATATAGCCAATACCACGAGCACTCTCTTTCCGCCCCCCCCAAACACACACACAAAAAAGCAACCACACAATCTGACCGTGACAGTGAGGGGTGGTGTTGGTGAGGGGTGGTGTTGGTGAGGGGTGGTGTTGGGTTTGCTGGTGATCGTTTTGATGGGGTGGTGTTGGTGGGGGTGATGTTGGTGTGCTTGTGATCGTTTTGGTGGGGGTGGTGTTGGTGGGGGTGATGTTGGTGTGCTGGTGATCGTTTTGGTGGGGTGGTGTTGGTGGGGGTGATGTTAGTGAGGGGTGGTGTTGGTGAGGGGTGGTGTTGGTGTGCTGGTGATCGTTTTGGTGGGGGTGGTGTTGGTGAGGGGTGTTGTTGGTGAGGGTTGGTGTTGGTGAGGGGTGTTGTTGGTGTGCTGGTGATCGTTTTGGTAGGGGTGGTGTTGGTGAGGGAATGGTGTTGGTGAGGGGTGGTGTTGGTGGGGGTGATGTTCGTGTGCTGGTGATCGTTTTGATGGGGTGGTTTTGGTGGGGGTGATGTTGGGTGTGCTGGTGATCGTTTGGTGGGGGTGGTGTTGGTGGTGGTGGTGTTGGTGAGGGGTGGTGTTGGTTAGGGGTGGTGTTGGTTAGGGGTGGTGTTGGTGTGCTAGTGATCGTTTTGGTAGGCGTGGTGTTGTTGGGGGTTGACGTTGGTGAGGGGTGGTGTTGGTGAGGGGTGATGTTGGTGAGGGGTGGTGTTGGTGAGGGGTGGTGTTGGTGAAGGGTGGTGTTGGTGGGGGTGATGTTGGTGTGCTGGTGATCGTTTTGATGGGGTGGTGTTGGTGGGGGTGATGTTGGTGAGGGGTGGTGTTGGTGAGGGGTGGTGTTGGGTGTGCTGGTGATCGTTTTGGTGGGGTGGTGTTGGTGAAGGGTGGTGTTGGTGAGGGGTGGTGTTGGTGAGGGGTGGTGTTGGTGAGGGGTGGTGTTGGTGAGGGGTGGTGTTGGTATGCTGGTGATCGTTTTGGTGGGGGTGGTGTTGGTGGGGGTGATGTTGGTGATGGGTAGTGTTGGTGTGCTCGTGATCGTTTTGGTGGGGGGGTGTTGGTGGGGGTGATGTTGGTGAGGGGTGGTGTTGGTGGGGGTGATGTTGGTGAGGGGTGGTGTTGGTGTGCTGGTGATCGTTTTGGTGGGGGTGGTGTTGGCGGGGGTGATGTTGGTGAGGGGTGGTGTTGGTGAGGGGTGGTGTTGGTGAGGGGTGGTGTTGGTGTGCTGGTGATCGTTTTGGTAGAGGTGGTGTTGGTGGGGGTGATGTTGGTGAGGGTGGTGTTGGTGAGGGGTGATGTTGGTGAGGGGTGGTGTTGGGTGTGCTGGTGATCGTTTTGGTAGAGGTGGTGTTGGTGGTGGTGGTGTTGGTGAGGGGTGGTGTTGGTTAGGGGTGGTGTTGGTGTGCTAGTGATCGTTTTGGTAGGTGTGGTGTTTTTGGGGGTTGACGTTGGTGAGGGGTGGTGTTGGTGAGGGGTGGTGTTGGTGAGGGGTGGTGTTGGTGGGGGTGGGGTTGGTGTGCTGGTGATCGCTTTGGTAGGGGTGGTTTTTGGTGGTGGTGGTGTTGGTGAGGGGTGGTGTTGGTGAGGGGTGGTGTTGTGTGCTGGTGATCGTTTTGGTAGGGGTGGTGTTGGTGGGGGTGATGTTGGTGAGGGGTGATGTTGGTGAGGGGTGATGTTGGTGTGCTGGTGATCGTTTTGGTAGGGGTGGTGTTGGTGGGGGTGATGTTGATGAGGGTTTGTGTTGGTGAGGGATGGTGTTGGTGAGGGGTGGTGTTGGTGTGCTGGTGATCGTTTTGGTGGGTGGTGATGTTGGTGGGGGTGATGTTGGTGAGGGGTGGTGTTGGTGAGGGGTGGTGTTGGTGTGATGGTGATCGTTTTGGTGGGTGGTGATGTTGGTGGGGGTGATGTTGGTGAGGGGTGGTGTTGGTGAGGGGTGGTGTTGTTGTGCTGGTGATCGTTTTGGTAAGGGTGGTGTTGGTGGGGGTGATGTTGGTGAGGTGTGGTGTTGGTTTTGGTGTGGGTGTGGTGATGATTTTGGTGGTTGTTGTTGTGGTGGTGGTGGTGGACTCGTCTGATTATAAATGAAGGATTGTGTTCAACTATTTCCTGGAATCATCTGATGGCATTGAAATAATCTTACATTTAAATAACATTTTAACAAGTATTTGTCAAAAGGAATAAGCATGCTATATCAGCCATGGTCAATAGAAGTTAACATTGTATCAACCGTTGTCATATGAAGTTAAAATTGTATCAACAGTGTACTTTCTACACTCTACACTCACAAACTCTACCCACAACACTCTTTACACTACACACTACACTCTACACACTACACTCTAAACACTACACGCTACACACTACACACTACAAACAGGTTGTGTTTATTTTATCAGCTACCCATTACTTCCTGGCGTACCAAAAAGTGTCGAGAAAGGAATGACACTTACTAATGGCTGTCCACAAAAGAAAACTATAAATGTAATGGTTGTGTTTGTAATGAGTGTAATGATTGTGTTTGTAAGTGTAAACAACTTGGAAAACTCCATCGACTTTTGCTCCATAAAAACACCTTTTATTTTGACGATTTCGTTCTCAAACATCTCGGAGTTGGATGGTATTGTCACGCTCCTATATTATAACCCCGTTCGTTTAACCACGTTCTCCCCCCCACACACACACATATTATGAATATTGACTCCCCTCCCCCCCCCCAATCACAAACGTTTATCCAACCATCACAATAAAAAAATCATCTTACAAGCTATGGGGGGGGGGGGGGGGGGTACGGGAGAGTAAATGGTTGAGCTGGCATTTCAAAGTAATAAGAATTATACGCCTAACATAAAATTATCAGGGTTTCTAATTTTGTTGTTGTTTTTTTACCTTGACATCATTGCTCCCCTCCACACACACACTCCCATTCCCCCCCTTCCCCCCATCCCCTTCCCCAAACGTTTTCACATAAATTTGACTTCACAACAATACTTTTAAAAACATAGGAATCAACAACACGTCGTCTTTTTTCTTTTCATTTTTACTGTGCGTTAGGAGGGGGTAAAAAAACCAACAACAACCTATGCACAGCTTGGCGTGATTTAAACACATTCTCCAGCGCAGCCCTTTTTTGTGCGCTTCTCTCCCATTGCGGTTTTAATCATTGAATTACGCGGGCGTTCGTTTCCCTTGGACGGCCCCGTAAATTGTAATAATTATAAAACAAAACCAAAATTTTCATCGTTGGTTAAATCGAGAAATACGGTGGGGGGAGCGAAATGTCGCGTTATTCCGGTAATGAAAGGGAAGGGAACTGGAATAATGACAAAGGGATGCTACTCCAGATTTCCAACCGTCGGTTTGGGTGGGTTCTGAGAGTAGTTGGGTTTTTTTTGTTTGTTTTTTCTGTGTTGTTCTTATCCCTCATTCCGTGTGTTTGTTTCGTTTGAGCGGCCGTTCAAATTTTTTTTTTTTTACGTCTCTGTTTGCTTTTGTGATCTGAAATCGATCCCAGTGAAATGAAAACAAGGAATCGCATCTGCATATTCAAGCTTTGGTATTTGTAGTCGAAGTTATTTAGCTTGAAGATCTTTAAAAATAGTTTTGTTTCTTGGTGCAATTCAAGTTTGATCAATGGGGATTTTGCTGCCATATTAAAGAAAAAAAAAGCTCTTTTCTTAAACACTGTGATAGATGATGTTTGTTCACTGTGATAGATGATGTTTGTTCATTGTGATAGATGATGTTTGTTCATTGTGATAGATGATGTTTGTTCATTGTGATAGATGATGTTTGTTCATTGTGATAGATGATGTTTGTCAGTGTGTCTTGTAGTAGAAGTAACCAATTCATGTCATTCTTCGAACACATAAATAATACTAAAATAAAATTTCACGTTGTGTTCGCCTAAAAAAATCCGATCGTTACAGATAGTAGTAAAATACCTATAGCGACTTTACTATTTCCAGACGACTTAAATATAACTGCAACAATTTGAAAGCATTAGGCATCATGAGTCCAATGTTGGGGTTCACATCTTAGAACAGAAGCACGTGACATGGGGAAATAACCGGTGATTGCAGCTACTTCACACGAGTTATTTTTAACCTAACATTTTTTATATGTTTGTATAATTCTCTATAAAGACCAAAGAGTAAACAAATAGAGACATCCCCGTTAAATTGATCATCTTTTTTTTTTTTTATTTAGAGTGGAGACTATCACCCATGTTTTAGCGCTAACGTTGCCGCCATTGTTTGCTCAACTATTTAATGCAGCTCATGACGGCGGTAATTTTGTGTACTTTGTGCCGGTCTTTCTTTCAACTTCACTTTTTGCATTTGTATTAATTGTATTTGTGTTTTGTTGTGTTTGTTTTGTTGTTGTTTTTTTCTTTGTTGTTGATTTTTTTAATGTAGTGAGACAAGTCCGTTTATTTTTCTCAATCAAAAGTAATGCTGCTGAAGTTGAAGCTTTTGACAAAAGGTAACAAGAAATTTAAATCGTAGTGATGCTGTTTGGTTCACTGCTTACCCTAAAGCGTGGTTTTACTCTTTCTAAAGGAGTAGCTTTTATCAAACTATTTGTTTACTGTCAATATATGGAGCTATATTTCAATACCGGGGTCGCAAGACAGAATGCGCCGTAACGTCTGTTACAACAGAGTGAGCTGAACAAGCGTGCAGACTTGTGTTGAATAGGATTTCCCACCTTTCATTATATGGTCAACGGAAAAGTGGCGTTAGAACACGAAAAGATTGCTTATAAAAAGTAATTTAACTATGTGACATTAAGACTATCTTTTATAATTTATTGTAGATACATTTAAATATCGTAGGAATCAAGTGATGCCCGATTGCCAATCAAATCATATTAAACAGCAAAAACATCATAATCCACCGCAATGTTCACAAATGATACTTTGAAGACACCATGATGACACCATGATGACACCATGCAAGTATTTGGGTCATTGTATTTTTTTACTTTTTCTCCATAAGTTGTTTTTAAAAATAGTTTTTCCATTGGGTATTCCCGAATGTCTTTTATCAGAAATAATAATTCTCTAGCTATGTTTGTATGGCTGTAACGCTGAGTTCAATTGGCGCGCAAAATAAAATCCCCAGAAGTTAGCACTAGTTAGGATTCTTATAAGTGATGTTCCTTGAATGCATGTTTTATCAAAGTAACTTCATTAATGGGAAGGTTCACGTATTTCCACGCCCATTGTTTGGCGGATTCTCTCTAGTTTCTTTAACTAAAGTAATAAAAAGGAAACAATAGTCGAGAAAAGGGTCACGCGCGACGTTAAGTAAGTCGAGAAAAGGGTCACGCGCGACGTTAAGTAAGTCGAGAAAAGGGTCACGCGCGACGTTAAGTAAGTCGAGAAAAGGGTCACGCGCGACGTTAAGTAAGTCGAGAAAAGGGTCACGCGCGACGTTAAGTAAGTCGAGAAAAGGGTCACGCGCGACGTTAAGTAAGTCGAGAAAAGGGTCACGCGCGACGTTAAGTAAGTCGAGAAAAGGGTCACGCACGACGTTAAGTAAGTCGAGAAAAAGGGTCACGCGCGACGTTAAGTAAGTCGAGAAAAGGGTCACGCACGACTTTAAGTAAGTCGAGAAAAGGGTCACGCACGACGTTAAGTAAGTCGAGAAAAGGGTCACGCGCGACGTTAAGTAAGTCGAGAAAAGGGTCACGCACGACGTTAAGTAAGTCGAGAAAAGGGTCACGCGCGACGTTAAGTAAGTCGAGAAAAGGGTCACGCACGACGTTAAGTAAGTCGAGAAAAGGGTCACGCACGACGTTAAGTAAGCTGAGAAAAGCATAATCAACGCAACCAGTGCTCGCCTAAATGGCCATTGAAGGGATATGCTAAAAATAGAATCTCATAACGCGCACGAGATCAAGGCGTAAATGAAAAGACTTAAACTAACGAGCAGAAGTAAGGGCGTATGGATTGGTCCAATCAGGCGACGGAACTGTGTTTACTGTGTGCACACCTGGAATAATGTCTCGATAATCGATCGTTAACAGGTGAGACTAAGGGTCTTGTCACGCTTGATTGCTTATGAAGAGTCGTCATAGAAGCCGTGAAAATGTTGAGCCGTGTTCCAGTTGAATGGTTCTACCCTTCAGCTTTTTTTTTTTAATTTTGTTAACCGTATTTACTCGTTATTGCCCAATCGGATCATTGATAATTTTGGATAAATTGGAGCGTCTGGGTCTGTACTTTTCACTATATTGCTTCCCAAATCATGCAGAACTATTCCTATATCATTAATTTGGAGATTTTTAAGTCTAAATTTTGTTTCTCTTCAGAACTTAAAATAAAGCAAGGTTTTGTGTGTGTGTGTGTGTTTGAGGATGTTTAAAAACAAAAAGAAACACAATTTATTGTGAAGAATTTCCTGATGAAAGTTTCTTGTAATTCGACTTGACATGGGTAGTTTGTATGTGATTGGACTTGACATGGGTAGTTTGTATGTGATAGGACTTGACATGGGCAATTTGTATAAGAATGCTTTGAAGCAGGGTTTTTGTGGGGCGGGCATTGACGTCTGTTAAATTTTGTTTAGTTGCGGCAAACGTTTCGTTATATTATTTTAACTTTTCGTGTATTATCTAAAGCCATGACATACCAACGTCTCCATGTTATGGGCCCGCGTTTCACACATGTTACATCAGATTATGACTATTTTTTTAAGCAAACCGTAAGTTACACTAATTGACTTTAACTTCAAACACACGGTTCTTATCAAACTAAATGCTACCAGTCTTAATGTACATGCAGCTTGCTGGACACCGGATGCCACTCAAGTACAGAAACATCTGACGATCTTCATTTCTTGGACAATTCAAGTTCAAGGTTATCCTAGTTTCAGCGTATACCTCTGTCAGACACCACAATTCTCATTTCCATAGCAGTCTTCTTCTGTCTCTCTATCAGACACCGAATCTTTATTGCCCACCCAAATTTCGTCTCACATAACAAATGTACCCGGTGTTCTCCCCTCTAACGGGGTTATGGAAATCCTTCCTCCAAAACTTCAAGACGGGCGCATCTTGTGGAGTAAGTTAATAATAGTTTCCAACGCCATTCTCCCCCCCACCCGCCTCTCTCCCTAAACCCCACCCTGACACTGTGACCATGGTTTGTGGACAATCTATAGTGGACTTCTGTGTTCACACGAGATACCGGGCGAATTTCCGTTTATCGTAAAGAAATTTGTAAAGATGCAGTTCTTTAGTGGGAGAGGGAAATCGTGTATTATAAAGTATTGCTGTTTTTTCCCTTGGTGGTTATGGAATCTATGTTTAAGGCTGGAGAATCGTCGAGGGAAAAAAAGAAGCAATAGTAAACAAATGAAAGAGAATTGGTTGGTTGAAATGGGAGATTCGAAATTGTCGGATTGGACTTAATTACTTTTTTTTTTCAATATATTTTTTTTTAAACTAGAGTTTTAATTTATGATGATTCGATAGGGAAAACTTTGATGGGAAATTGTATTGTGAGTTTAAAGGATTAAATTCTCTTCATACTTGATTCACTCGTGAAGAGCTATATGTTACTGGGAGATTCCTGATCGTTTAAAAAACACTAGTTGTATATACATATAGATCCTATATGTACTGTTCTGCTTTCTTGAAACTATATCATAAATTCAAACTAACAAACTCTACCATAAATACAACCAAACAAACCATACCATAAGAACAAACTAACAAACTCTACCATAAATACAACCACACAAACCATACCATAAGAACAAACTAACAAACTCTACCATAAATACAACCAAACAAACCATACAATAAGAACAAACTAACAAACTCTACCATAAATACAACCACACAAACCATACCATAAGAACAAACTAACAAACTCTACCATAAATACAACCAAACAAACCATACCATAAGAACAAACTAACAAACTCTACCATAAATACAACCACACAAACCATACCATAAGAACAAACTAACAAACTCTACCATAAATACAACCACACAAACCATACCATAAGAACAAACTAACAAACTCTACCATAAATACAACCACACAAACCATACCATAAGAACAAACTAACAAACTCTAGCATAAATACAACCAAACAAACCATACCATAAGAACAAACTAACAAACTCTACCATAAATACAACCAAACAAACCATACCATAAGAACAAACTAACAAACTCTAGCATAAATACAACCAAACAAACCATACCATAAGAACAAACTAACAAACTCTACCATAAATACAACCACACAAACCATACCATAAGAACAAACTAACAAACTCTACCATAAATACAACCACACAAACTATACCGTAAGAACAAACTAACAAACTCTACCATAAATACAACCACACAAACCATACCATAAGAACAAACTAACAAACTCTACCATAAATACAACCACACAAACCATACCATAAGAACAAACTAACAAACTCTACCATAAATACAACCACACAAACCATACCATAAGAACAAACTAACAAACTCTAGCATAAATACAACCAAACAAACCATACCATAAGAACAAACTAACAAACTCTACCATAAATACAACCAAACAAACCATACCGTAAGAACAAACTAACAAACTACCATAAATACAACCACACAAACCATACCGTAAGAACAAACTAACAAACTCTACCATAAATACAACCAAACAAACCATACCAAAAGAACAAACTAACAAACTCTACCATAAATACAACCACACAAACCATACCGTAAGAACAAACTAACAAACTCTACCATAAATACAACCACACAAACCATACCGTAAGAACAAACTAACAAACTCTACCATAAATACAACCACACAAACCATACCATAAGAACAAACTAACAAACTCTACCATAAATACAACCAAACAAACTATACCGTAAGAACAAACTAACAAACTCTACCATAAATACAACCACACAAACCATACCATAAGAACAAACTAACAAACTCTACCATAAATACAACCACACAAACTATACCGTAAGAACAAACTAACAAACTCTACCATAAATACAACCACACAAACCATACCATAAGAACAAACTAACAAACTCTACCATAAATACAACCACACAAACCATACCATAAGAACAAACTAACAAACTCTACCATAAATACAACCACACAAACCATACCATAAGAACAAACTAACAAACTCTAGCATAAATACAACCAAACAAACCATACCATAAGAACAAACTAACAAACTCTACCATAAATACAACCAAACAAACCATACCGTAAGAACAAACTAACAAACTACCATAAATACAACCACACAAACCATACCGTAAGAACAAACTAACAAACTCTACCATAAATACAACCAAACAAACCATACCAAAAGAACAAACTAACAAACTCTACCATAAATACAACCACACAAACCATACCGTAAGAACAAACTAACAAACTCTACCATAAATACAACCACACAAACCATACCGTAAGAACAAACTAACAAACTCTACCATAAATACAACCACACAAACCATACCGTAAGAACAAACTAACAAACTCTACCATAAATACAACCACACAAACCATACCGTAAGAACAAACTAACAAACTCTACCATAAATACAACCACACAAACCATACCATAAGAACAAACTAACAAACTCTACCATAAATACAACCACACAAACCATACCGTAAGAACAAACTAACAAACTCTACCATAAATACAACCACACAAACCATACCGTAAGAACAAACTAACAAACTCTACCATAAATACAACCAAACAAACCATACCGTAAGAACAAACTAACAAACTCTACCATAAATACAACCAAACAAACCATACCATAAGAACAAACTAACAAACTCTAGCATAAATACAACCAATAAGTGCGCCAATTCATCAAAGTCATTTATTTAAATCCATTTTGTATTGATCTTGGGTATCGTTTATAGCACCATTACGGCAAATTATTGGTTATACATATTGCTTAACTTTCATTTTTTAACTCCAATTTTACCAGACGACTCTGATTATAGAATCGTTGAAACATCTTTAAGTGTAGTTGACACTGTTATGAATCCTTATTAATTTTTTTATAAAATTATATTCTATGGGGGTATGAACAGATAATGCTCAGAAAGGCCGACATGGTGTACTATCTTTATTCAGTCTATACCAGGGTTTCACAATGTGGGGTCTACTATGAGCTAACTTTTATTTTAAAAGGAGAAGCGTTAGAGTTCTTTGCTCAATGCTGAATCTGGAAAAATCATGCTATAGGAGAGCACTTAATCAAACCATCAATATCAGTATTTCTTGAAACAGTTATGGAGAAGACGACAAAGTCGTGAAAGGTCTGCCACTCAGCGAAAATACTGTAAACAAAACAATTCTCAGTACAAATGGATGAATCAACTTTGACAGACAGTGAGGCCATACTGATAACTTACGTAAGATATTTGGATAAACGAGATTTTGCTGAGGAAATTTAATGTTGTTCTGTAAATCATTAGAAAGCACCATTACTGCCTAAAATATATATAATAAGCTACAAAAATTACTTAGATGTCAATAATTTACCCATGAAAAATATTACATGAACTGCCGGTGGAGCTTCTCATATGATGGTCAAGAAAAATGGCTGCTTAAAATTGATGAAGGATGAGAATCCAGAAATGCTTTTATTATTCGTTTGGAAAACGTGGTACCTAAAAATAGATCGCCTGTTTTTAATGAAGTACTAAATTCAGTTCTAAAGTGTATCACTGCTATTAAGGCTAATGCCAAATATGAGCGTCTCTTCAAGCTATTTTGTGAAGAACAAAATGCAGAACAGTGGACACTCTGACGTCACTCTGATGTAAGGCAGCTTTTGAAAGGAAACAGCTTGAAAAGATTTGTGGAACTATTTGATACTCTTGGGGGATTTTTAAGTGAGAAACCTGAAATGAACTACCTGTAAACGGTTGATGGTAAAGCATTTGTGAGTTATTTAACCGATATCTTTGAAAAGCTTCAAGGAGCAAATAAAACTCTTGTTGATGCAAAAGCAAAGATATATGATTTGATGTATTGAATTATGTCAGAATTATATTTGTAAAGAGAACTGTGAAAAGCTTCATTGGCTCAAAAATGTGAAGGGACTGATACCTCTGTACTTGTTATTGTCGATCATCTAAAAATTAATTAAAAGAAAGATTTTTTTTGATTTAAAACAAACTGATTTTCCAACTTGGATAATGCAGCAAATGTTAGTGCATCTTCCTGATATTTCAAATATGATTTATCAAGAAGAACTCACATAAATGCTTATTGATGAGGCTGTAAAATTTTGTTTAATATTAAAGGAGCGATGACACGGCTTCGTGAGTTAACAGAAATATAATATCCCATATCGACCAATTATTGGGCAAAGACAGCTATTGTTACCTTTTATTTATTTTTAGCTGAATGTGGATTTAGTGACGTAAGTGATTTGCTGCTAAAAAATGTAAATCGGCTGGATATAAACCTATTCATTCCTAAAGCCTTTTTTCTTCTGTCTAGATTTCATTCAGTGAAAAAAAAAAAATTTTAATATAAAAAAAGAATATATATATATATATATTACAAAGTGAACATAAGAATTTTAGAAAGGCTTAGGTGGGGCATGGCACACAAAGGTTGGGAAACACTGGCTAATTTGGGGGGGGGGGGGGGGTGGCAGAAAAAGGTTGGCGAACAAAGGTCTATAAATAAATAGAAAATATAGAAAGGAGATAATTATTTTATCCAGAACTATTTGTAAAAGTAAAATGTTTTAAATCAAACATCGAAGGCTTATCTCTTATTTTTTAAAGTTAATTTCAAACATGACTAGCATTTATTCTTTTCTGACAACCTCTTCACCTTAAATGTGAACTTACATAAACTTAAAAACATACTTTAAAAAAAATTACTTAAAAACTCGTAACTCATAAAGTTGTTTTTAAAAGGTGGGTGTGTGTGTGTGGGGGGGGGGGGGTCATCCATTTCAAAATAATCAAAAAAATTATATTGCCTACTTCTAATCCACTGTTTCTTTGCATTGTACATATCCCCCCCCCCCCCACAACTTGTCTTATGTAGCCATCTTAAATATCCCCCACACAACTTGTTTTATGTAACCATCTTAAATATCCCCCACACAACTTGTCTTATGTAGCCATCTTAAATATCCCCCACACAACTTGTCTTATGTAGCCATCTTAAATATCCCCCACACAACTTGTCTTATGTAGCCATCTTAAATATCCCCCACACAACTTGTCTTATGTAGCCATCTTAAATATCCCCCACACAACTTGTCTTATGTAGCCATCTTAAATATCCCCCACACAACTTGTCTTAGTTAGCCGTCTGCTCGTTTGTTTGATATGTTGTCCTTTTTGCATTTCCTATGAACAGCTTTCCGAGATAAGAGGTGAGCCCTAATTCCAGAGGCAGCTTGGATGTAATTCATACGCCTGACCGGAAACACGTCATGGGCAACTACAAGGGGTGGTAAGAAAAGGCGATCACGCGCAGAATTGATTCCTGGCACAATTTCTTCAAAGAACACAAACGACCGGACAGGAAAACAAATTGTCGAGAAAGTTATTCCCGGTTTAGATTGAATTGTCTTTTTCTTGGATATTAAACTGCATTTAGAATATTTAGTTTGAGGATCTCAATCAGTTCCAAAGACCAATACATGAAGACTAAGGAAACTTTTCTTTTGCTGTTAATGATAAAATCAATTTACGGCGACACACATGGGAAATGGGTTGCTTCTGACAAAAGTTTATGTTTAATCTTTCAGAGATGAACTCGATTATGGTTTTGGTAGCGCAAACTCGTATACCGACAGCATGCAAAATAATACTTACTGTTGTCATAAACTAGCACACAAGTCTACTGTTGTCATAAACTAGCACACAAGTCTACTGTTGTCATAAACTAGCACACAAGTCTACTGTTGTCATAAACTAGCACACAAGACTACTATTGTCATAAACTAGCACACAAGTCTACTGTTGTCATAAACTAGCACACAAGTCTACTGTTGTCATAAATAAGCACACGACTCTAATCTATGTAGCCAAAGAAAAAATGTGCAGTAATGTAGATGTGCACTCTAGGTAGCCAAAGAAAGACTCCAGTAATGTAGATGTGCACTCTATGCAGCCAAAGAAAGAATGTGCAGTAATGCAGGTGATTACTCTATGTAGCCAAAGAAAGACTGTGCACAAGTGTAGATGAGCACTCTATGTAGCCAAAGAAAGACTGCAGAAGTTAGATGAGCAATCTATGTAGCCAAAGAAAGAAAGGGCAGTAATTTAGATTAGCACTCTATATAGGGCACTGCTATAGTCTGAAAGAGCAGAGGTTTTTGCCCTTGTAAATCTTTTTCGCCTAGAAATTAGAAAAATGTCTCAGATACGTACGCTTTTTTCCCCACAAATTCGCAACGCTACACAGCCGCGTGCCCGATCTACAAGCTCTGCTTTATTTCCAGATACCGGCTGATGCAATTCCCGTAAACATTACTTAATTTCTTCAACTCGCCAGGTCTCAAATGCTGTTTTCACCATGTGAGCAGCCATCTTTGTGTACGTTCTTTGTACTCCTCGGTATGAACGATAACTCTGGGTGACAAGGGAAGTTGCAGTCTCCGATAGCCAGGGGTTTCGAATTTGTTGGAGACGCAACTTAAATATATTGTGGGGTTGTTTGTTGTTTTAATTAATTTTTGAAAATATTTACTTCATACACTTTCTTTGTGTAATGCATTTTAAGTAATTTGAAATTATTTTCTAAATTGTATTGAGTTTTACCTTGTCTTTGTTTGAAAGGGTTTTTTTAAACGTTTTTTTTTTTTTTTCCATCTTCTTTTTGTGTGTTTAAAAACAAAAGTAGAATTAATTCCTTTTTTTCTTTTTTTTTTAAGCGACTACTTACAAAATCCCGGTTGAAGGGACTTTATTATTATTTTTATTATTATTATTATTAGTATTATTATTACAGTTGTCTTATCTAGCGCGGTACCCAAGACTAAGGCTGGACTCACCGCGCTTGACACAAAAATATTGGCAATAATAAATATGACATTAAACAATTGCATACATTTATCTATCAATAAACAGCTGTACAAATTTTTTTTTTAAATATCCCCCACCAAGAACTAGGTACGGCATCCGACGGCATCGTTTAGCGGTCAAGAGGGTTAGAATCAGTCGGGATAGTATAATTGGAATGAATGAGTCTTGAGTGCAGTTTTGAAGGCCTGGATGGTCGGTAAATTGGAGATGTGTAGTGGGAGAGAATTAAATTGTTTGGGGGCGCAGAAATAGAAAGATCGTTCACCGTATGTTTTAGTGCGTGCCTTGGGAACAAAATGAATATGCGTGTCTGCAGAAGAGCGAAGCTGTCGAAGGTGTGAAAAGAAGTTCGGTTACATAGGAAGGGCAGGAATCCGAGAAAAAGTTGTGGCAGAGAACAGAGACTTTGTACTCGATACGTTCTTGTAAAAGGAACCAATGAAGTGAGTGACGTAGTGGAGTGACGTGATCAATGGTTTCTTTGTTTCTTTTTGCCCTTAAAACTAGCCTAGCAGCTGAGTTTTGAACATTTTGCAGTTTTTCTACAAAGTGTTTTGGTGAGCCTGTCAAAAGAGAAGTACAATAGTCGAGACTAGAGAGAACAAGAGAATAGACTTGGATTTTTGTTGCACTAACTTTGAGGAAGTGGCGGATGGAGCTGATCTGACATATAGCGGTGGAAGCAGAGCGACAAATGTGAGAGATGTGATTATTGTGAGATATGTTGACTCAAATCTTTACATAGGCAAAAATTTAAGGGAAAAAAAGAGATTTGAGCCCATCCGCCCAGAGGCGTAGCAAAGCGGGGCAGGGGGTACAGATGTCCCCGGGTGCCATCTAGTTATGGGCGCCAAAATGTGCTTTGATATTATTTTATTGATGAAAATAATGGGTTTGAGAGTTGAAAAGAGACAAAAGGGGCGCCTTAAAATGAATCTCATTCCCGGGCGCCAAACACTCTAGCTACGCCTCTGCATCCGCCCAACCACCCACCCGTTTATTCAACCACGAAACAGCCGCGATCAACCAGAAACTTTTCAGCGAAAGTGTCGATCCCCTCCCCTCCGTCGATCCAGGAGTGCCGGCAACTACGTTGCGCCGAGACGATCAACACCTTTCAGGTGACCACTTCACGAGAACATTATCATTTGAGGGGGAAAAAATCACGCGCGTGAACAAAAATAACACACGCTCCATCCACACATCCACAAGATGGAAATGTAAGGAGAAAGAAAGTCTTTAAAGATATTTTTATAAGGGCCCCCTTTTTTTTCTTCTCAAAATTGTATAATCCCTTTATTAAATAAATATTTGGGAGTTTCCATAAAAGCGATTTAAACACAGATTTGTCAGGTATGTAAGCTTATATATGACGGGCGAGATTTCGATACGTTTGAAATTAAACTTATAACCGATGCAATTCTATAGTGAAAACAGTACAATGTCTTCAACAGAAAAACCTCCTCAGAAGAACGTGCCTGAGTCAATAGAAGAAGTTGCTGGGCCTGACAGGAAGAAGGAATACGTACGATGTCGGGGACGATTAGATTTCGATATGAATCGCTCTTTTTTTTTTTTTTTTTTTTTTTTTTGTACACCGACAGTGCAAGGAGATTATGAATGGGGTCCAGAGTAAAAATATTATACAGACCGGGAGGGGGGGTGTTTCCAGTGAGTGGACGGATGGGACAGGTCCAAAAGATTTACGAGGTGAGATGGGGGGTGAGACATGGAGTATGGCTGTTTGTTGCATCCTATACGCTCAGATCGGAGTCGTAAGTTAGATTTACGTTGGAGCTTTGGTTGTTGGTTTTTTAATTCTAAATTGTTATTGTTGAAAGAACGGGGGGGAGGGCGTGGCCGGGGATTAGACAGTGAATGAACTTGAGATAACTGGATGATATGGGAATGTTATTTGGAGGCAATGTTAGTATGAGGCAATGTTGTAGGGGTTTTGAGAAAAAAAAGTCCAAAATGAGACAGAGGTTTCTATGAATTATTTATAAATATTTGGTTTGCTTGAAGTCTGGGAAAGCTAAACGAAGCATTATTTTACATTGTTAAAAGAGAGAAAACCGTAATGCGAAAACTAATGTTCGATTCTTATGCTCTTACGACCCACATATCTCAACATTTAAGGAAGGGCTCACTTCTATGATTTAAACATTTCTACCCTTTCTTTTTTTTTTCTTTTTTTCTTTTGGATACATTAAGTAAGTACAGACAACTCCCAGCTTTGGGACATCTCAGACCTGGGAAGGAGGGAGAGGAAAGACAGAAATCTGAAATGGATGGAAATGAAGGGGACATAACTTCGGTGCGAAACGTTTTTTCATCGGAATCAGAAAATCGCAATTTGTCACAAATCAATGTTACCCTGCTCACGTCGGCAAAAAAGTTGCCTTAATCTGGTTTTTGCCATTGCCTATCAGTTTTAATATGTTTGTTTTACAGAGCGGTCGGATGGCTAATTCAAAATTTTTATCAGGCATGTGGATCGTCTCAAAAAAGATTTTTTTTTTTTTTTAATTATTTTTTTTTTAAGATTGCGTTTTTGGGATTTTGGGAAAGGTTTTTTTAAAAAGTTTGGAAAATGAAGAAAAGCTTGAAGAAAATAATAACATAGGATAACAGATAGAACTTAATTCGAGGGACGTGTGTTTGTCCTTTTAGATTGAGCAATCTAGTATCAATCTTCACTGAATGATAGGCATGATTCTCAATCTATGACCAATCTTCACTGAATGATTGGCATGATTCTCAATCTAGTATCAATCTTCACTGAATGATAGGCATGATTCTCAATCTGTGATCAATCTTCACTGAATGATAGGCATGATTCTCAATCTGTGATCAATCTTCACTGAATGATAGGCATGATTCTCGACGGATTGCTGTAAGCAATTCAAAACAAAAAAATAAAAGAACAGTCATTTTGCCAACAATTATAATATTGAAAATAAAAATAGTTCTGGGAACACATGTTCTAGGCTGTATGGTAACTTTGGGAAAATCTATACTAGGCTGTATGGTAACTTTGGGAAAATCTATACTAGGCTGTATGGTAACTTTTTGAAAATCTATACTAGGCTTTATGATAACTTTGGGAAAATCTATACTAGGCTGTATGGTAACTTTGGGAAAATCTATACTAGGCTGTATGGTAACTTTGGGAAAAACTATACTAGGCTGTATGGTAACTTTGGGAAAATCTATACTAGGCTGTATGGTAACTTTTGGAAAATCTATACTAGGCTTTATGATAACTTTGGGAAAATCTATACTAGGCTGTATGGTAACTTTGGGAAAATCTATACTAGGCTGTATGGTAACTTTGGGAAAATCTATACTAGGCTGTATGGTAACTTTTGGAAAATCTATACTAGGCTTTATGGTAACTTTGGGAAAATCTATACTAGGCTGTATGGTAACTTTGGGAAAATCTATACTAGGCTGTATGGTAACTTTTGGAAAATCTATACTAGGCTTTATGATAACTTTGGGAAAATCTATACTAGGCTGTATGATAACTTTTGGAAAATCTATACTAGGCTGTATGATAACTTTGGGAAAATATATACTAGGCTGTATGATGTGTTTAGGAAAATCTATACTAGGCTCTATGGTGACTTTGGGAAAATCTTTACTAGGCTGTATGATAACTTTGGGAAAATCTATACTAGGCTGTATGATGTGTTTAGGAAAATCTATACTAGGCTGTATAATAACTTTGGGAAAATCTATACTAGGCTGTATTGTCACTTTGGGAAAATCTATACTAGGCTGTATAATGACGCTGTATGATAACTTTGGGAAAATCTATACTAGGTTGTATGATGTATTTAGGAAAATCTATACTAGGATGTATGATGAATTTAGGAAAATATATTCTAGGCTGTATGATGAATTTGGAAAAATCTATACTAAGCTGCATGATCACATTGTAAGCTGTAGGCGCTGTTTTATTAATAATATCTTTATTTTGTTAATAAGACATATCACCGTCCTGTAGATATTTAAATCGACAAGTTGTGTTCTCAGCACGGACCTGACGTTGTCTCAATGAACGGGTTTTAAAGAATTTCAGCATTCATGGTCGGGGTACGTTACTTTTTGTTGGGGCATTATTTTAATTGTCTTTTTTGAAAAGAGAACATGATGTTCACAAAATAATTAAAATTGAAATTTACCTACTTAAAACGAAATGTCAATGTTTAAAAAAAAATTTTTATATAATAATAATGATATAAAATAATATATAAAAATAACGGCTCCCTTACCTCCCTGACCAGGGACTGCTCGTTCAGCCTTGACCTCCCGTCCTCGTTGTAGGTGTGCACGCTCGGGAGCGGGGCCAGCTGCAGCTTCCCCAGGTACATGAGCACCAGCACAGCCGTGAGCCCGGCCGTGGACATGACAAAGACCAGCAGCATGCAGCACAGACATTTGTTGTTCCCGTGGCTCATGCCCCTCGACGTCGGAGACTTGCTCAGGTCTCTGGAGCTCCTCCAGTCGTGATGGCGTGGCGAGCAAGGGCCCCCGACGTCGCATCCGCCAACGCTGTCGTTGTCCGAGTCGATATCCGTCGGAGGCGGTGGAAGGAACACGACCTGATTCGAGGAGTCGTCCATTTCGTCGTTAATCGTGTACGTCACTTCCTCCGACATGAGTTTTGACTTCAACGACGTGCAAGAAGTATCGACGCTGGGGTTCGCACCATTCGGGTATAATCGATTCTGCCCACCGTATGACGAGTTCACACTCCCGTTGCAGGCTACTTTCAAGGGTTCGCGGACGTATTCGTTCCCGTTGGAGGAACTGACTGAAGTTTTAGCTTTGTAGAATACGCTGTTGACGCTGGACGCGCCGCTGCTGGTGCTGAGACTGCTCTCCCCGCTGCTGTGGCTGCTCCTCTGACTACAGATGCTGCCGCTGTGGTGGTGGTGACCCGACTGCGGCTTGATGTTGTTGTTGTTGGTGTTGGGCTTGTTTTGCCTCGCGTGTCCGTTCGTCAACGTCGAGATGCCCACGTGTTCTTTGAGGGCCCCCAGAGGGGATATGGGGCTGGGCGAATCGGCCGAACACTTCGAGACCCCGTCGAGTGAAAGTTTAGACGTCGTGTGAAACTGGAATTTTGTGTCCGTGTAATCGTGTGGCGATGGCGTCAGGTAATCCGCCATCTTGAAAATGGAGCACATTGATAAAACTAAAATTTAATTAAAGTTTAAACTTTTTTTAAAAAACGCTGCAAACTGAAAGGAAACCGAAAGATTAAAACATTTCTTTAAAAATTAAATCAACTTCGCTACTCATATTAAAGAACGAACATTATTTATTGTTAAAGCAGGGGTGGGGGAGGGGGGGGGAATTATGTTAAGTCCATTCACAGTGATATTTGTATAACGATACTTGACATTTGTTTCCTTTTCAACCACGCAAAATCACAACAGTTGTAACTGTTTCATTCATTTTAATAGTTCACCTCGTTTTCGTGTGTCTTGATTTTTTCAAAAATTGCCCCCTGCCAGCCAATCAGAACTCAATCTCTTAGGAATGAAAGTACACGTTCAATACTCTGTTTCATTCATTTTAATGAGTATTGAACGTGTACTTTCATTCCTAAGAGATTGAGTTCTGATTGGCTGGCAGGGGACAATTTTTGAAAAAATCAAGACACACGAAAACGAGGTGAACTATTTTAAAAGTGTTCAGAGCGCTTTACAGCGTCTGAACATGAGTTATGACGACCGAGTAAAACAGAAGTGAATCAAAGAACATAAAGAATTGAACAATTATTGGAAGAAAGACACAAAAGAAGAGCGCGTAATTGGAGAAGAAAAGGGTGGGGGTGGTGGGGGTTTGCAGAACTTTTGAATGTTACAGACAACCTAAGGATCTGAGCCTCTAACATTAGAGAGATTTTCATTGTTTTTCGTAGGTTTGCCAAACGGGGTTTGGGGCTTTTATAGCAAGAAGTACATAAATTAACGCAACGCTCTGATGAACCGCGCTAACTAGTCGTTACTTTTTGTCTTGCTATAATTAAAGATTTAAAATAAAGTCGGCAGTAAAGGTACCCCATGTGTAAATATTTCTTCTAATTAATTTATTTCTTTCATTTTTTTTATTTGAAAACCACTGAAGAAATACAATTTCCAAAAAAAGGTGGTTGATGTATTTGTTGTATTCGATCTTAATTATATCCTGAAAATGTATCTAACACCCAGCCCTCGATTACAGTAACGATCGCTTGTAGTCGAGCCCTGGATATAATGTATGCCGATTGTACCGCTCACGGAATAACACAATCGGGAACGGTACGAAACTTCCCTCGCCTTTCCCTCGAGCAGGAAGTGCAAACCTGAATCAATTGAGAAGTTCATTTCCCCGAGCTCACGTGGCCCCTGAGTGTCGTGTGTTGTAATGGCCGGGACCAACACGGAATCAATTAGTAGACACACAACGTGCCAGTTAAGTAAATCGGGATTGCCATGTGACTATCTCTCTCTCTCTCTCTGTGTGTGTCTCTCTCTCTCTTTGTGTGTGTGTGTGTGTCTCTCTCTCTCTCTCTTTGTGTGTGTGTGTGTGTGTCTCTCTCTCTATCTCTGTGTGTGTGTGCGTGTGTCTGAGTGTTTTTACTTGTGTGTGTTTGCGTGACTGTGTGTGTGTGTGTTTGTGTCTTTCTGTGTGTGCGTACGTCTGTGTCTGTCTGCGCGTCTCTGTGTGTTTGTCTTTCTCTCTGTGTGTGGGTCTGTGTATGTGTCTGTGTGTGTTTCTGTGTCTGTGTGTGAGTGTGTGAGTATATGTGTGTACATGGATTGGGGAGCTTGTTTTTTAAAAAATGTATAAATTAACCTAATAGTTATTTAAGTAAACATTTATCAATTTGAATGATTTTTTTTTAATTGTTCTCATTGTGGTGCGTCGTTGTAATTTAAGTCTTCGAAACTGGCGCTGAATCTTATTCTTGAATATCATATCTGTTCACTTTTACACTAGTGGTGGGCTCACTACGGCCCGCGGGCCACATGCGATCCGCTAAAAAGTTTAATGCGTTTCACAAGACCACCCGGCAAGTGGATTCATGTTTTCGTAAAATTCACAAATTAATGAATGAATTCATGAAAAATCCTTGAAAAGTAATAATTGAAGTGTGCGACTGTCTCATTGTCAAAATAATAATCCCATTAATCTTTTCTTTTTTTTTTAAATTAACATTAAAAATATACCACTGCTTATTTTCAAGCCGAACGCGTCTCAAAACAAAGATTTAACAATTTGTTGAAATAAATCCTTGATCTTCTGAAAAATTGAGAAACCGTTTCTAGTGATTTCATAAGCGTTGGAAAGTAACTGCTAAGATGAGTGTCTTGGCTTTTGCTTCTGGACTATGGAAAACAAAAACTTTAAATTGTGATTCCTTTTCTTAATATAATTTTTTTTTCTTAATTTAACTTAATACTAACAGATTATCACTATACGCTCTATTAACTAAAAAAGAAATTGTTATTTTTTAGTTATCAGATCCCTATAATTATTTTTAATTAATTTTAATAATGCAGTGTTTATATTGTTTATAGTTCTAGATTCCGAGAACATCATCTTGCGGCCCGAAGACAAAAAAAATACATAATTTCAATGCAGCCATCTGAACAAAACACTTACCCGCCACTGATTTTAAACTATATCAGCATTTCTTTATCACAGTATTAACTTTGCTATGACAGACCATAATTTGTATGTACTCATAGAAATTACCGAGGGAAAAAATAAGTTTTGTCTATTCACGAGACAATCGACTTTTCGATCGCTGGCAAAACACTGTCTCATGGCCGCTACCATCAAGTGAAAGGACTGCTGATGGCTCCTACCATCAAGTGAAAGGACTGCTGATGACCGCTACCATCAAGTGAAAGGACTGCTGATGGCGCTTACCATCAAGTGAAAGGACTGCTGATGGCCGCTACCATCAAGTGAAAGGACTGCTGATGACCCCTACCATCAAGTGAAAGGACTGCTGCAGACCCCTACCATCAAGTGAAAGGACTGCTGATGGCCCCTACCATCAAGTGAAAGGACTGCTGATGACCCTTACCATCAAGTGAAAGGGCTGCTGATGACCCTTACCATCAAGTGAAAGGACTGCTGATGACCCCTACCATCAAGTGAAAGGACTGCTGATGGCCCTTACCATCAAGTAAAAAGGACTGCTGATGGCCCCTACCATCAAGTGAAAGGACTGCTGATGACCCTTACCATCAAGTGAAAGGACTGCTGATGACCCTTACCCTCAAGTGAAAGGGCTGCTGATGACCCTTACCATCAAGTGAAAGGGCTGCTGATGGCCGCTACCATCAAGTGAAAGGACTGCTGATAACCCTTACCATCAAGTTAAAGGACTGCTGATGGCCGCTACCTTCAAGTGAAAGGACTGCTGATGGCCGCTACCATCAAGTGTAAGGGCTGCTGATGACCCTTACCATCAAGTGAAAGGGCTGCTGATGGCCGCTACCATCAAGTGAAAGGACTGCTGATGGCCCTTACCATCAAGTGAAAGGACTGCTGATGGCCGCTACCATCAAGTGAAAAGACTGCTGATGGCCGCTACCATCAAGTGAAAGGACTGCTGATGGCCCCTACCATCAAGTGAAAGGGCTGCCTTCAAGATGTGTGAAGAAAATAGTAGATCGAGACATGTGGAAGCACGAACCGAGAGACACGACAATAGGCGAGAGACACGGCAATAGGCGAGAGACACGGCAATAGGCGAGAGACACGGCAATAGGCGAGAGACATGGCAATAGGCGAGAGACACGGCAAGAGGCGAAGAACGTTTCGCCTAAGAGCCTTCCTCAGCAGACAGGACAAATGAAAATACGACATGAAATAGTAACTAGTTAAAATCTTAAGTGTTCGCCATTGCTACTGCCGGAAGTTGAACAAGTAAAGTATTGTCGTCTAAACCGCAGCTTCCTGTGTACGTGTGTGAGCACCCGGATCGCTTCACTTTTGTATCACTAACAACTTAATCTAAATAAAGCACCACTGAAAGCATTTCAAAATAAATTATTGGTTTATTCTTGAAACTTACTATTTTTATTTATTTATTTATTAGCGACAACATTACTGCGTTCAAAAACTATGAATATGTGTTCAGATGTCTCTCTTAATTCGATTGCTAAATTTCATTGGCTTTGCAATCCTAGAAACGGCTTTTCTTTGACATTTGCAGTGCTCTTCTCGCTGTGAGGATCGTATTGTGAACTTGTGAGTTGGCTATTACAGCGATCACATGAGCGTTCGATGGGTAATGGGTGTACTCTATTATAGTATATTACAGTACTCAGGATTACCACTTCTTAAGAGGTGGATTCTCGTTTGGATTTTTTTATAACGGGCTAAAAAGATTATTTCATTATATCCTATAGGCAGACATTGCTCCTATAGGCAGACTTTGCTCCTATAGGCACACTTTGCTCCTATAGGCAAACTTTGCTCCTATAGGCAGACTTTGCTCCTATAAGCACACTTTGCTCCTATAGGTACACTTTGCTCCTACAGGCATACTTTGCTGCTACAGGAAGACTTTGCTCCTATAGGCAGACTTTACTCCTATAGGCAGACTTTACTCCTATAGGCAGGCTTTGCTTCTATATGCAGACTTTGCTCCTATAGGCAGACTTTACTCCTATATGCAAAATTTGCTCCTATATGCAGACTTTGCTCCTATGGGCACACTTTGCTTCTATGGGCACACTTTGCTCCTATAGACACACTTTGCTCCAATGGGCACACTTTGCTCCTATAGGCACACGTTGCTCCTATGGGCACGCGTTGCTCCTATGGGAACACTTTGCCCCTAACATAGAGTACATAGAAAGATGTTAAAAGCTGGTATAGTGGTGTTTTTCAATTGTAAGAAAGATTTAAACTTTTTTTTTGTTTCCTCCAGAATTTGTAGTATGAAATTTATCCGATTACGATTACGACCATTTTGTATATATAATCTAATGACGAAATGAGTCGGCTGTCGGCTGTATGAAAAATAAAACAAACTCTTACAGACAAGATATTGTTTGTAATTTATGTAGTAAAACTGTTTCTTTCCTTGTTTTATATTGAATATTAATAGCTTGACAGCATGAATTTAACATGTGAATTAAAAATTTTACATTTAAAATGTGAATTAAATGTGTGAATTTGAAATGTGAATTTGAAATTCGAAATCATATGGTACAGTCTACTAGTCGGTTATAGAAATAAATTAAGGTCACCTTATCATTTAAATGGACTCTATGAATATAGAACGCGTTGCCATTAAAAAAACTGATTCATTGTGGGTTCCTTATAAAGGAGTGTATTACGACTTATCAAAATGTTTGCAGCTGCATGATTGAGCATATGACTATAGTGATGAACGTGTCCATATATATAATTTCCTTCGCCGATGTTTGTCATCATTTATCAGAAGTAGCAATGAGATACGTTAAAATGTCATGCTATATGCTTATATAATAGTAGATAATACATCCGTCTAGGGCAGACCCTAACAATTGCGGGGCCCTGTGCGAAACGGATTGCGCGGGGCCCATTCTGGGTAGAGGATAAAGATAATAAGGGAAAATTAAGATTTTGTATTAGAAAATACATTCGGGGCGGGGCCTATGAAAGTGCGGGGCCCAATGCGGCCGCATAGGTTGCAGTGGCCTAAGGCCGGCCCTGCGTCCGTCTTTGCTCGGGATTTGTTTTTGGAAAAAAAGTGTCATCAGCTAACATGTAAATTTAAGGCCCAGTCAAAAACACTTTGCTAAAGTACCAATTACAATTTAATGTTTCTCCCATAACAATAAAGATTTATTTGAACTCTTGTAAACATTGAATTCGCTGCACAACCCATTTCAGTTAAACAGCACGCTGTGAACAGCCCAAAAAATCATGTTTGTCTGGCAAATGTAACATGTCTAAGATATTTCTTGTACAACAAGATACTCTACAATGCCAAAACAGTGATCGTTTATCATGTTCGTCTGGCAAATGTAACATGTCTAAGATATTTCTTGTAAAATAAGATATTCTACAATGTCAAAACTATGGTCGTTTATCAAATAAAATATAAAATCGGATCTCCATTCCAAAAGTGAACATTTGAGTTATCACTGAGGTAGGGGCACTATAAAAATTTGCAGAGATGTTGCCTTTTAAATGTTAACTATTGCCCCCCCCCCCCCCCCCCCCCCGACACCAGACAATTTTCAGTATTTTCCATCATATTATAGTTTGGAAATCAAATTAAAACCTTTTTTTTTTTAAAATTGTTTTAAACAAAATAGTTTGGAAAACATAAAGATAAAGTTGGGGTAAAAATTATTTTATACTTCTTAGTAAATTTTATTAAATGCGTGATTTTAAAACAGTATTTCATAAAAAAAAATTTTTTACTCCTTATCCTCTATATTTTAAGATTTTTTCATTTACAGTTTTTGTCAAACTCTCAGCAAATTATCAGTAAAAATAAGCCTATGCGCAAATACACATAACACTTGCAGCTTAAATCAATGGGAAAAAACTTCTAAAGCTATTTCTGTATAAATTACAGCCATATATATAACTTGTCTATTGGAGCGAACACATTTACATTATAACGCTAAACGACATTTACAATGCTGCGTCATGCGTGAATTGTCGAACACACTTATCTCAACGGTGTTGTTACCTTTACCAATTGAGAAATCAAAATTTTTAAAACATTCTATCCTCTTTCAAGACGATCACTTCCTTGTGAATAAAAAAGTCACCCGATGTAATAATTTAATAAATCGATTTAGCAAAGGTCAACAACTAGAAAATGTATCGGACTAAAAATAATATCACTGCTCTCCTCAGGTTCCACAAACAGCACACGGGGACCAAAACACAACGGTCTCCCACCATTAAACTCGGTAATTAAAAATCCCAGAAAAGTTTCCACGAATCCTCGTGGGGACAGCACTCACCCCCTTGAACCGCCGGCGGAATGGGGCCCTCGTGCTGCCGTGAGCGCCGGTCTGCGTTGACAGCGTCTCGGTGAGGATGTAGCAGCATGAAGGGACTCGTGTGCCTCCAGTAACAGCGCGCGAGAGAGGCTGAGCTCACAATGGACCGCTACCGTCACCAAGTCTGCTGTCCAACTGTTTCGTTGCCAGTTTGTTTGTTTTATTGTGCTCTTATAAGTCAAGTATGGTCTCGCGGGGACATTTAATTAATTTAAACACTTTAATGGCATTGATGGACCGATTCTCAAGCGAGTATTTTTGATTTTTTGTTGGTTTTTTTTTTTGTTTTTAAACAGCAGGTCTTTAAACGTTGTGTCTATAAAGGCATACTGCTGTGACAAAATAAAATATGTGTTTTGATATCATGTAACGACAAACTTAAACATATAAAATATGGATGATGGATAATTTCACTTTAAAAGTAGGCTTATAGCGCTTTTCAAAATAACATGGCACACAAAATATAATTCATGGGAGTCAAACGCATGTGGCATCATACAAGTTCCTTGTTTGCGTCGCACTCAAAGACACACAGGCCAGCGAACCATCAGGCAGCTTTGACAGCGAATGTCTTCCAACACCTTCCCGGTCTCATGTCTCTGAATTGTGTATTGATCATTTTTTTATGAATATATTTGGGTTGTAGAAGGAACCGTCCGAGTCCCTCATTATAGAGTAGACGAATTTTCGCTTCGATATACGAGTTCTTTTTTTTATTATTATTAATTAGAGTTTTCCGGAACGAATTATGCTCGCAGTTCAAGATTTTGCAGTAGCGTCATTTAATCCGAGACTCAAAAGGACTCAATTTTTACACCTCTTCTCATCACAACCGTTCTCATCCCTGCGATTTTTGAAACTTTCTGTTCACTTCACCAGTCTATACTGCTTTTTCAACAAAGGTTCTTATTTTCTATAGATATGACCCTCTGATGTTCCTTCTATTTTGAATCAACAGTGCACGGGAGTCGGACAGCACGTTGAGAACATTCTTACGGAAATTCCTCGTCGCCGTGTCGAGCAAACAGTGTTTCTATATTTCCATAACTACCAATACCACGAGACGACCTTCATCCTACTTTCAACATTATGGCGGCGTCCCACTGACGTTTCGTTACAGCCGACCATTTACACTCACATATCAGGGCCCTATTCTTCTCTCACATTTCAGGGCCCAATTCTTCTCTCACATTTCAGGGCCCAATTCTTCTCTCACATCTCAGGGCCCAATTCTTCTCTCACATCTCAGGGCCCAATTCTTCTTCTCTCACGTCTTAGGGTCAAATTCTTCTCTCACATCTTAGGGTCAAATTCTTCTCTCACATATTAGGGCCCGATTCTTCTTTCATGATATTCAGCTCGGCTTTAGATTTTGTTTCCCGCAATGCCTCTACCACAACCGCAGCACTCGTGGTGTCCGTCTGTCGTGTTCATTCTTTCATAACTAACATTTTTGCGATGACCTTTGTGCATAATATTGTAAACTTTGGGGTAAACCACGCACGGCCTCTGTAGAGAGTAGTGCATCTGTCATTCTGATTTGTTGTTTCTTCTTTGTTGTTACTCGAGTAATACCAAGTGATCAACTGACAGTCCTTGAGATTTGCGTCATATTCGCCGGATGAATCATGTAATGTACTTTTAAATCCTTTTTTGTTGACTTCTCTTTTGTTCGTGGCTGGCTGGGTGGGTGGCTGGGTGGGTAGGTCGCATGCTGGCTGGCTGGCTGGGTGGCTGGGTGGCTGGCTGGCTGGGTGGGTGGGTGGCTGGCGGGCTGGCTGGGTGGGTGGGTGGCTGGCGGGCTGGCTGGCTGGATTGCTGGCGTGTGGGCTGGTGGGTTGCTGGCAGGCCGGAAAATTCTTTGGATGGCTCACTGACCTCGTCAACCTATCGAGATGAAACTTGGCACATAGACTCGTTGTCGAAGACAACACATTATATCAAATTTTCATCCCCAACCCCCAAAATAAGTATTTCCTGTTTTTCAGGGGGAAGATAAAATAAAATTCACGATAACTTCGCTAAATGATGATTTTTTAAAAACTTTTTGCAAGTGCGTTTTGTTCGTAATATTGTCTATAATTTTCCTAAAATTGTGGGTGACATGAATCTGTATTTAAATGTGGATGGCTAATTAGAATTTTAATATAGTTCAGGAGTGTGAAAAAATGTGTGTTTACAAGTCTTGAGGGGGGAGCACTCATTGTGATTCATATAAAAAGCGTAATTTTTATACATGTTTTGTCAAATTTTTAGCCCCACCCCCATTGCTAGATTTAAAATTTTATAAACTTTGTTTTTAAGAGTTGCTTAATTAAATAATTACTCGCGTCTGGAAAAACTGGCAAATAAGGGTTTTCTAGTTTGAAGAGCCTGTTCTCTGACGCAGACATTCCCAGGTCGACGAACCTGTAATCTATGACGCAGACATTTTAAACTCGACGAGCCTGTTCTTTGACGCAGACATTCCAAACTCGACGAGCCTTTACTCTGACGCAGACATTCCCACGTCGACGAGCCTGTTCTCTCACGCAGACATTCCCAGGTCGACGAGCCTGTACACTGACGCAGACATTCCAACTGTCAAGGGTATGACATCAATGTAGTTATGTTTGTACGTAAAACATGTTTAGTTAGAGAGTATAGGTGTAGCGTTGTATATGGTGCGAGAATGTTATGACGTATTTGGATAGGGGAAGTGACGTATTAGTTTTGGTAGTTGAGTTGTTGTGATAGTGGAATGTAGATGCCGGTCGGACAAGAGGATTTTGAATAGTTATTCTGTGGAACATTGTAGAAGACAGATGTGTTGTTTGTATTGATAATTAAAGTTATAGTTACTAAAAGGACTTGAGTTATTCACTAATGATTGAAATAGTGGGAGAACTTGATGAATGATCCAATCCAGGAGTATAGGAGTTGACACCAACCTCGACGAGCATATACAATGACGCAGATATTTCCTGCTCTAACTTTAAGTACCAGCATCTAACAGGCTAACAATACTTGATGTTCATATCCAACTGAATGATCCACGCGCTTCATTCGCACAAGCTCCCCAGCTCCACCTTTCTACATTACCACAAATGCTCTAAACAAGCACCCTGTTCCTAGTCCCACCTAGTTTCCACCTCCACTTATCCCACACGATCCTTCAACCTTACAAAATCCCACCTATTGCTCTTGAGCAGTAGTTCTCAACCGTTTTATGGTACATTATCCTAAGTAGTGAGTTCCAGCGGCACACTAGGGTAATCTCGCGGCACACCTTGGTAATCACGCGGCACACCTCGGTAATCTCGAGGCACACCTAGGTAATCTCGCGGCACCTAGCTAATCGAACGGAAATTTGGTCGAATAGTTTTTTTAGTTTACACGTTAAAATTTTGCGTCAAATTTCTTTTTGAACGCATTATTTTGTTTTACTATATAGTTTAGTGCCTTCAAAAAGAAATTGGACAAAAATTTTAACGTCTGAACTGAAAAAAAGATTCTACCAAATTTTCGTTCGATCAAATTACCGTCGATCAATTTTCCGTCGAAGAAATTTCTTTCGATCAAATTACAGGTAACCATTTAAATATGCGCAGGGACAGTTCAATCTTATGCGGTCTATGAACAATCTTATAGGCTCTTAATTTAAAAAAAAATATGTTTGTATTTAGCTCACTCTTATTTGAAAAATGCTTAGACACGCGAGGAAGTTATGCAGATAGCCGATAACCTTACTTTGTAGTACAACTGATTAATTTCTTCACAATACATACAATATATACAACGTATATTAATACATACAACGTAAATTGAAATCTTTTAGCTACTACCACACACACCTCTTAGAACAAACACACATACACACAAAACACGAACGTGCTACATTATGTTTTCTTACAAACATTTATTGCTCCCGTGTTTTCAATTTGTCCCAAAAAATGTGACCCCTCGATCTGGCCTCGAGCTCCCTAGTGACAACGTCACATTTGTGTATCTCGCACGACGAGAACACTTACCGAACGCGTAACGAGATCTGGGATTTATCCCCCGTGTTCCGCGTCTACTTTCGTTTTTTCCCTCCCGAGACATCCGGTGTATTCACCCGGCAGTTTGGGTTCACAAAAGAGTCCTTTAGCGTCCTCTTATTGATACATCCTGTCAGGAGAATGGCCCACAGGAGGACCACTTATGACCTTCCGCACAAAATAATCGTTTTAGAATTAGGATTTCCTTTTTCTTTCAGCTACAAGTTCTGATATGGACATTGTATATTGATGTTTTTTATGTGTATGAGATATAGCGGGGGCGTTGATCTTATTAACAATTTTGTGCGACCAGGGAGTCGACCCAGCTTAAAACAACAATAGTGGACTTACATACCAATATGAAAAACGACTGTAAGGATCGGTGGTTCTCAAAACTTTATTGTGGTTAACATTACTTGAGACAACGTTTCATTTTTAAATTATTTATCTATGTAAACCAGGATTTAGCGATTTTGGAATTGGGGATAAAAGGTTTTCAAAATAATTTTTGCGTACACCAAAATTTAAAAATTATTGTTGTACTGGTTTTACACTACTAAATAGGGAACCTCTGATAAAAATACTATAGAAACGTTAAAAGGAAATTAATGATGAGAACAGCAAATCCGGTCTGACTAGGAGAGTTGATGGAGAGTTGATGGAGAGTACGTGGAGAGTTGATGGAGAGTTGATGAACAGTTAATGGAGAGTTGATGAACAGTTGATGGAGAGCTGGTGGAGCGTTGATGGAGAGTACGTGGACAGTTGATGGAGAGTTGATGAACAGTTGATGGAGAGTTGGTGGAGAGTTGGTAGAGAGTTGATGGAGAGTTGGTGAACAGTTGATGGAGAGTTGGTGGAGAGCTGATGGAGAGTTCATGGAGAGTTGATGGAGAGTTGGTGGAAAGTTGATGGAGAATTGATGGACAGTTGATGGAGAGTTGGTGGAGAGTTGATGGAGAGTTGATGAACAGTTGATGGAGAGTTGATGGAGAGTTGATGAACAGTTGATGGAGAGTTTTTGGAGAGTTGATGGACAGTTGATGGAGAGTTGGTGGAGAGTTGATGGAGAGTTGATGGAGAGTTGATGGAGAGTTGGTGGAGAGTTGAAGGAGAGTTTATGGAGAGTTGGTGAAGAGTTGATGGAGAATTGATAAACAGTTGATGGAGAGTTGATGAACAGTTGATGGAGAGTTGATGAAAAGTTGATGGAGAATTGGTGGAGAGTTGATGGACAGTTGGTGGAGAGTTGATGGACAGTTGGTGGAGAGTTGATGAACAGTTGATGGAGAGTTGGTGGAGAGTTGATGGAGAGTTGATGAACAGTTGATGGAGAGTTGGTGGAGAGTTGATGAACAGTTGATGGAGAGTTGATGGAGAATTGATGAACAGTTGATGGAGAGTTGATGGAGAGTTGGTGGAGAGTTGATGAACAGTTGATGGAGAGTTGGTGGAGAGTTGATGGACAGTTGATGGAGAGTTGATGAACAGTTGATGGAGAGTTGGTGGAGAGTTGATGAACAGTTGATGGAGAGTTGATGGAGAATTGATGAACAGTTGATGGAGAGTTGATGGAGAGTTGGTGGAGAGTTGATCAACAGTTGATGGAGAGTTGGTGGAGAGTTGATGGACAGTTGATGGAGAGTTGGTGGAGAGTTGATGGAGAGTTGATGAACAGTTGATGGAGAGTTGGTGGAAAGTTGATGAAGAGTTGATGAACAGTTGATGGAGAGTTGGTGGAGAGTTGATGGAGAGTTGATGGACAGTTGATGGAGAGTTGGTGGAGAGTTGATGGAGAGTTGATGAACAGTTGATGGAGAGTTGATGGACAGTTGATTGAGAGTTGGTGGATAGCTGGTGGAGAGTTGATGGAGAGTTGATATAGAGTTGATGGAGAGGTGGTGGAGAGTTGATGGAGAGTTGATGGAGAGTTGATGGAGAGTTGATGGAGAGGTGGTGGAGAGTTGGTGGACAGTTGATGGATAATTGATGGAGCTTTGATCGAGAGTTGATGGAGAGTTGATGGAGAGTTGATGGAGGGTTGATGGAGAGTTGATGGGCAGTTGATGGAGAATTAATGGAGATGTCATGGAGGTTAGATGGAAAGTTAATGGAAAGTGAGGGGGTCAGAGTTAAGTAAGCATTTCTTGACCTTACTTGTAGTGAAACTTAATATTTTAGGTAACTGGTTATAGACTAATATGATGCCGTCAGCTTATGGACTAATATGATGGACGTCAACTTATAGACTAATGTGATTGACGTCATCTTATAGACTTATGTGATGGACGTCATCTTATAGACTAATGTGATGGACGTCATCTTATAGACTAATATGATGGACGTCAGCTTATAGACTAATTTGATTGACGTCAGATTATAGACTAATATGATGGACGTCAGCTTATAGACTTATATGATGGACGTCAGCTTATAGACTAATGTGATGGACGTCATCTTATAGACTAATATGATGAACGTCAGCTTATAGACTAATTTGATTGACGTCAGATTATAGACTAATATGATGACGTCAGCTTATGGACTAATATGATGGACGTCAGCTTATAGACTAATATAATGGACGTCAGCTTATAGACTAATGTGATGGACGTCATCTTATAGACTAATGTGATGGACGTCATCTTATAGACTAATATGATGGACGTCAGCTTATAGACTAATGTGATGGACGTCATCTTATAGACTAATATGATGGACGTCAGCTTATAGACTAATATGATGGACGTCAGCTTATAGACTAATGTGATGGACGTCATCTTATAAACTAATGTGATGGACGTCAGTTGATGAGACCCAGGTATTGAACATATAAACTAGGAGGGTTTATCGAAGGCGGAAGAGGATGAGGAGTGATGGAGATTTTGACAGAGGATATGACATAATGCATTTGATTACATTGTTGAACTATGAAACTCTCTACAATTTAATTATAGATGTTTTCACTAGAAACGACATTCACATATTTTATAGCATTATACAGAGCGTAAATTGACTAATGTTTCACTGAGTGGGCTGTTGTTTTCCGACTTCGGTACTTGATAATTTCGGTGCTCGGCTTACTATTAATAACCACCTACCACGAAACTCTGCTGAATCGTCTCCGGGTAGTTTCAACAATTTCAAATGATTTTTCTTCTATCTGGACATAACACGGTTTCTGTTACCTATCAATGTTTCACAAGAATTAGGATATTATTCTTGAGCTAAGCACTTTATCCCACAACATCCCACCACCCCCATCACACCACACTCCGCCCACTCCGCCCACCACACCCAAACCACCACAACCCACCTCGACCACAACTAAAAAAAAAAGTATGTCTTAACCTTCTATCTAGGAGTTACACCCCCACCCCCAGTCCACCCCCATCCCCAGTCTACCCCCAATCCCTCCCACCCGGCCCTCTCCTCCACTAAACCCATCCTGACAATGATATTTATGATTGACGTGTCCGATCAATACAAATGGTGGCACGTGATTCTAAATTTTTCCATGTGCACGTTCACTGGCTTCTTTCCCCCCCCTCCCCCCCGGGGCCCAGGTCAACCCAACTCCTTCGCAACAAACCTCTCTAATTCACTTAAGAGTCGATTTCGGTGCTAAGAAAAGATACAACAGACCGTCGGGGAGGGAAATAAGGCGAGTGATGCCGAATGCGTGGTTGCCTTGGGTAGTCTCCAACGGGTGATGTGTTAATGACGCACAGTTTAAAACCCACAGAAATGTTATAACGAATCTTTCAACGCACTGAGGAAAAAATAAGCAACGGAAAAGTGTATTGATTTGTATGGAGTCGCGAAAGCTTCAGATCTTAATCCGAAAATATTCCCCTCTGTTTAGGATTCATACCCATAAATAAATAGAAGTAATGGCTTGTATTTCTTGAACTGGCTTGCTGAGATATTCCACGTGTACCCAAGCACTGCCATTCTTGAATTGGCTTGTTGAGATATTCCACGTGTACCCCAGCACTGTCAATCCTGAATTGGCTTGTTGAGATATTCCACGTGTACCCCAGCACTTTCATTCCTGAATTGGCTTGTTGAGATATTCCACGTGTACCCCAGCACTGTCATTCCTGAATTGGCTTGCTGAGATATTCCACGTGTACCCCAGCACTGTCAATCCTGAATTGGCTTGTTGAGATATTCCACGTGTACCCCAGCACTGTCATTCCTGAATTGGCTTGTTGAGATATTCCACGTGTACCCCAGCACTGTCATTCCTGAATTGGCTTTGTTGAGATATTCCACGTGTACCCCAGCACTGTCATTCCTGAATTGGCTTGTTGAGATATTCCACGTGTACCCCAGCACTGTCATTCTTGAACTGATCCTAAGCGGGGTGTGGCGCAGGCCTGGCTGATCGAAACACATCACCCATAAACATACGCTGCGTGTGGTCGATTGTTTTGTTTTCATTTCTTAACTATATGTTATTGCAAAGAAACCGAGCGCTTGTCAGTGTTAATTACTCTCAATATACTTTTCTCTGAAAATAAAAGATACGGTGAAATGTAATGAAAACTGGCGTGTATAATGCTTCCGGTGTCAGGGCTCTGAATGCTGCTGTCAGTGTTCTGGATGCTTCTGTCAGGGCTCTGCATGCTTCTAATGGCGGGGTTCTGAATTCTTCTGTCAGGGTTCTGAATGCTTCTGTCAGGGTTCTGCATGCTTCTGATGTCGGGGTTCTGATTGCTTCTGTCATGGTTCTGAATGCTTCTGATGTCAGGGTTCTGAATGCTTCTGTTAGGATTCTGAATTCTTCTGATGTAAGGGTTCTGAATGCTTCTGTCAGGGTTCTGAATGCTTCTGTCAGGGTTCTGAATGGTTCTTAAGTCGGGGTTCTAAATTGTTCTGATTTTAAAATCTAAATCAGCCGCTTCAAAGTTTACCATTACAGAGAAACGTTCAATATTTTTTTACGTTGCACCCTTGTGGCTCGTATCTTGTGTCTTTTAATCTTCATTTAAACGAGGCAAAGACAGTAGCTCAGAGGAGCCATGCAGAAATTATATGGCAATGATCCTCATCGTGTGATTTCTTTCGGGCCTTTTTGTCATGTTAGGTGTAATGATGACAAGTACATGTATTGGTTTTTAATTATATGAACTTAACTTCCTACAAATAGACTCTAGCGTCAGGAATAGCTACGGTGGCAATGTTGAGACTCGTCGATAAGTGATCTCAATAATACCACCTGATCCAAAACGACATCTTCATCCGAGGGCGGCCTTAAGGTTCAGCTTAAGAATCCTTGATTCCCGTAGTCTCAAGCGTCGACATTCCCTGAAAGCCATCGGGATGTCAGATACTGTAATTGGTCTTGTGGTGACGATTACGGAACCGGGTATGGAGCGCTGGTGAAATTGACATTGATTTACATTGTGTTTTCTGCTGATCAAACGGCCTGGTGTATTAATACATGACCCTTTGCTTGTGTTTTGCTTGAACCGGACATCATTTGAACGTGAACTCATTTGCACATGAACCCCCCTTGCACATACCCCCCTTGCACATGGCCGACCTATATCTTATGACCCGTTGAATATTACCCGTTTTTTAATGTGAGCCCATGCACATGACCCACCTTGCACATGACCCAACATGCAAATGAACTTCTCTCTTACATCTCTTTAAGTTGCTCCACTTTGCACGTGAAACACACTGCATGTGACCCCCTTGCATATAACACCATTACACATGATCCCGATGCGCAAAATTCCATTACACATGATCCCGATGCGCATAATCCCATTACACATGATCCCGATGCGCCTAATTCCATTACACATGATCCCGATGCGTATAATTCCATTACACATGATCCCGATGCGCATAACTCCATTACACATGATCCCGATGCGCATAATTTCATTACACATCATCCCGATGCGCATAATTCCATTACACATGATCCCGATGCGCATAATTCCATTACACATGATCCCGATGCGCATAATTCCATTACACATGATCCCGATGCGCATAATTCCATTACACATGATCCCGATGCGCATAATTCCATTACACATGATCCCGATTCGCATAACTCCGTTTATGCATTACACCAGTGTTGTTTTTTGTTGTTTTTTTGTAACTTTCCATATAAAAATACTTATATGAAATATTGTCATCTCAGATAGTTGATACCTTTAATAAAGGTAAATGACTGCTTAGTGGCATGCTAACATTACCGCATTGATATTTTAGTCAGCTGAGTTCTGGGACGCACTCTTACAATGAGTGGGAAGAAATGTTCTTCTACTGAGTTTACTCCATTTTTAAAACCTTGATATTAACTTCGTGGCTGGCTGGCAAAATCTTTGGACGGCTAATTGAATCACTTCCCGTCAACCTTTTGAGCTGAAACTTGGCTTATAGTCTCGTTGCCGATGACAACACATTTAATCTAATCTTCAGCCCCAGCCCCAACCCCAAAAATCAGTTTTCCTATTTTTCAAGGGAAAGTTAAATTGAAATTCCCGATAACTGCGCTAACTGAGATTCTTACAACAACAAAAATCGCAAGAGCGTTTGGTGCGTAATATTTTTTTTTCTGAAATAGTTGGTGAAATAAATCTGTGATGTACAAGCGGGTGGGTCATTAGAATAGTAATATAGCTAAGGGGCGTGAACAAAATGTGTGTTAAATCCCCCCCCCCCCATTTCTCAGATTTACATTTTATAAAGGACTTAACAAAAAACTGTGTTTTTAAGGGGTTGTTTAATTTTTTTAACTCGTTTTGTAGCCAGACGTTAGGTAAAATTTTAGATACCATTTATCAAGCCAAAGCAAAATAATAATTTATCTTTTAATAACAATGTTACCGTGGTAGTGTTTTTTTTAAAGACATAAATATGAAGAAATAAAATACAACGCCAAGTGAACTTGATCGAAAAATGTGAACCATGTCAAAAAGAAAAATTACTATCAAGCCAGCCACATCAGTGCTTTTAACTTGCATCAGGAATCTCCCCCGATCTCCTCCAGTCTCCCCCCCCCCCCCGTCTGTATCTCCCCCACCGGCTTTGACCCTTAATTTCCTATGTTCGCCCCCACGCCACCTTCGCCTTTCAATCGTATTGTTCCACTGACCTACGTGCCCGTTATAGCTCAGTTACGCCCCACATTTCACAATACAGTGCGTATTGGCGTTCCGTGGCTTTCACCACCCCCACTCCCCCACCTCCCTTGCCCCCACTCCCACACCCTGGCCCACAAAATGTAGATAGAAATTAACTGTAAATGCCAGTAATTGATTCCACATCTGGATGACAGGGGCGGTAATAGATAATGACCTATAAACGTGCATGCCCTCCCTTAATCTCATTGATTCTACTCAATAGGGCAAAAGTCATAATAACGCTTGGACAGATTATTGTCGATGGCAAAAAAGGACAATGATATGGTCAAGTTTGAGGACCACTCTCCCATGTTTAAGAAAAAACTATAATAAGTAAAAGAAAAATCTTCTATGCAACAAGACCCTTCGTTCCTAAGGTTATCGATAGAAATGTGTGCTTACATGTGTGTAATGTTCTTCTAATAGATTTCGACATAATCTTGTTACTTGCACATGTATCATATTTCAAAAAAGCTACAAGACATTTTCAATTTATTCGACTGACTTTCAGTAAAGATCAAGCCAAATGTCCCGTGACTAAATGTCTTCTTGTTTTACGTCCCACTCACCTATTTAAAGTTTAACCAACCCAAGGACTCAGCACTACCTTTTTCAGGCATTGATTCGTCACACCCTCGTTCACATCCTGTCTCCGTCAAAGAAATTCCAAAAGTAACGTTTTCGGGTGGGGTGGGGTGGGTGGGGGGATCCAGTCGGGGAGGAAAATGTGTGGGAACTCATCCAAGATTCCCCATTACCCCCCCCCCCTTTCCGCCTCCAACCATTCCCTTGCCCCGACCCATTAAAAAAAAAAAAATTCAAAATAAATATGTATTAATTAGCAAAGACACTGCACAATTTAGAAAGAACAGGAAAGTCGTTCCCCTGGGTTCTGGTGGGGATCGAAGGCTGAACTTTGTGCACCTACAGACGTATAAACTATAACATTGGTGCTACATGTCACAAATGCCAGGATGTTACTTACGCTTTGGTTTTGCTGTCCATCTATTAAAAAATTTGGCATTCATAACTACATCTTACGGGCGATATGTTTAGCTTTATATTAACCGCATCTTTGAAGGCAGGGCTTTCAACGTGCGGCCTCGATATTGCGTGTTACAGATCGATGGACATCCCATTATTTGTTTGTTTTTTAATAACTTGATAAGCATTGTTTCCCCCAACAGGATCAATTTCATCCACCAGATAATCATGTAACCGCCCTTATTTCTTTGGAGAAAGGAAACTGTATCCAGGTTTGCAATACTAAGAACGAATGTGTTTTGAGAACAACGGAAGATATACAACTTCTGATGAACGGTACTATTTAATTCCGATGGAGAGTTGCAGTACTTGTGACGTAACAGCGTCATTTTTCGTTTCAGTGTTGAACTCTCCGGTAATTGTTTTTGTGTATCAATGTAGATTACTAATGTTTTTCGAGATGTCTAATTTTACCGATGTTGATAGAGACAATGATAAAGTTTATAATACTGTATGATACTTGGAAAAAGACAATGATAAAGTTTATAATTGTAAAAATATTTGGATAGAGAAAGTGATAAAATGTATAATTGTTTAATATTTTGATAGAAACAATGATAAAATTAATATCTGTATAAAATCACTGCTGAACTTTTTTTAAATTTATACCATATTTATTGTTTGTAAGGTAAACCTGTTTTAGAAGTCAACAAAAACCTGGCAGTGTTATGTAGCGATTGTGTACCATTGTTATGTAGCGGCTTTGTAGCAGTGCCACGTAGCGACTGTGTAGCAGTGCCATGTAGCTACTGTGTAGAAGTGCCATGTAGCTTCTGTGTAGAAGTGCTATGTAGCGACTGTGCAGCAGTGCCATGTAGCTACTGTGTAGAAGTGCCATGTAGCTTCAGTGTAGAAGTGCTATGCAGCGACTGTGAGTAGTGTCGGTGAAACCATTTTATTCTTGACTACATTTTTCTTCAGACGTCTGCCATAATTGATTTGATTTTAACCTCTCGTTCATATCAAAATCGAGTTATTGCGAGGGAGATAAACACATAGTGTATAAGGGAGATAAACACAAATCAATAAACGTCATTTAGTCCTTGCGAGCCTTTTCCCACTATAAAGCATTTTTAGCACTTATATTGATGATAGTAACCTCATAAAAGATATGTGGTGTGAAATCTGAAATTACTTCTTTGTCAAATCTCGTGACAAATTTATTATAAGGATTTAGGTTGATTTGTATTTATTTTTGGTGAGGTATTGGGTATTTGAATCGCCATTAGATTGTTATTGTGACGTGATGTTGTATACTTCTAACACAGATACGTATAGTATATGTCAATGTTCTCAATAACTTAATCCTAATACTAATTTTGTTTATCACGCGGAATCCTTGAAGTTATCACTAGGAGCCATTCTATGAATGTACAGGCAGACATTTGAAATGTAACATATGAATGTGTCCTTTTGGATTGTAACATGTGAATGTGTCCTTTTGGATTGTAACATATGAATGTGTCCTTTTTGGATTGTAACATATAAATGTGTCCTTTTGGATTGTAACATTTGAATGTGTCCTTTTGGAATTGTAACTGATAAATGTGTCCTTTTGTGATATATTTATTTCTAAACTGTTTTTACATCGCGAAGCGTTAATTTATTTGTACACTACGGAGACTTTTTTTTAATGAAACTACATTTTTGCCCTAAAGACCTCATAACAGTTGCGGAGTTTTCAACTTAAACAGTAAAAGACTCATTTTGTCGTGTTACTTTAAGTGTAACCGCACTATGGTGATGTTAATTTAATAGGTATTTGAATTGCTCTGACAATTTTTTTCTTCTTGAGTTCATCACTGAAATATTACATTGGGAAAAGGCGTCGGTGGGTCTTCGAGCGTGAGCTCTTAATCCCCCCCCCCCCCCCGGGCACACCTCCACACTGGCCAGACGCCGACGTTTAAAGCGTTCGTAGTCCACTCTCCCATGAGTCTGGGTAGGTTTGCTTCCACTCCGGAGGGAAAGTGTTGCGTTACCACCACCACCCCACCCCACCCCCAACCGCCATAGGAGTCTTTGGGTCGGGACGGAAAGCTGGGGCGAAACGGTTGCCTAGGAGCGGCTTTCTCACGGCCACGTAGCTTAAATCATCGGCATGGTTTTTGACCGCCACACAAGCTTCATATCCATCAACGGCAACAAATAATCATGTTACGACGCTACTACTCCCGTTGCGTTGGGAGTCGTGCGGTCGGTCAGGTTTTTTTGCTTCGGGTGGACCCTGCTAGTCCGCCACGCCACGAAGAGGCAAACCCCATTGAACGCTTCTGATTTTCCTCGGGTTTTCTTTCCTCAAGAGTAGGTACCAGTAAGTTAAGCACTAAATTTGCCTGTTGTTATTTTGCGTTAAGCCACAATTAAAGAATTATTTCTTAAGGTCAGTTCCACGTTGCCAGTGAAGAATTTGCGAAACTGTTGCCTGTACTGGCATTTACAAACATCTCTACTTCACCTCAAAAAGGGTAGAGCCCAAATCAGCGTGCGACCTCAGAGACAGGCAAACATAAATAAGCACAAATGGAACAATGTAACATTAAGATCAAAGGAAACTGTGTCAGATAAAATCAATATACACCTTACGGCTCAATGAAATAACAGTTGACGTTACCTGAGCACGTATAAAAAAATATGCCACTACAAACTAGAATGTCTTAAGACAACGAATGTAACGTGATCAATTCCTGACTCATGTTTACTATTCTCTGGGTCTTGGTCTCCCTTGCATGTGCGGTGGGTCTTGATCTCCCTTGCATGTGCGGTGGGTCTTGATCTCCCTTGCATGTGCGGAATTTAGCGTTGGCGCTGCGACGAGATATACATTTTTTTGTGGAGTCAAATGAAAGCATTTTATTCTGTAATCGGAGTCATATGAAATCATTTTATTATGTAATCGAGTCCAATGAGAGCCTTTTATTATGTAATCGGAGTCCAATGAGAGCATTTTATCATGTAATCGGAGTCCAATGAGATAATTTTATTATGTTATCGGAGTCCAATGAGATAATTTTATTATGTAATCGGAGTCCAATGAGAGCATTTTATTATGTAATCGGAGTCCAGTGACAGCATTTTATTATGTAATCGAGTCCAATGAGAACATTTTATCATGTAATCGGATTCAAACAGGTATGTTTCTCTAAGTTCTTAATTAAAGGCAATGTTTTCCGAATTTAAAAATCCCCAGACTTTCAAAGAACAAAGTCATTGCGCAAAATATTTCATTCATGTTCAGTCTAGGACTTCAACATTTGTGTTACTGGAGGGTTATCTTTGTCCGTTATCATTGTTTGTTATAACTATTCTTACTACCATATTATTATGTTATTATTGTTTGACTAGGAAATGACATTGCTCCAAAACTAAGTGATGCTTACAATTGTGTGTGTCAACCCCAATTGTTGATGTTGTTTGAAAATCAGTTTTCTTTTCTCCGCTAGTCAACCTTAACCTGAAATCGGAAAAATAATGTTCTCTGTCTAGTTTAGAAATCGGAGAGAAAAATGTGACATTTTATTAATACTTTTGCCATTTTTTGCTAATTTAGATTCAGTGAGACCATCATTCAAAGAGACTATCATTCTGTGAGACTATCATTCTGTGAGACTATCATCCAGTGAGAATATCATTCTGTGAGACTATCATTCAATGAGACTATTATTTAGTGAGACTATTATTTAGTGAGACTATTATTTAGTGAGACTATTATTTAGTGAGACTATCATTCAGTGAGACCATCATTCAGTGAGACTGTCATTCAGTGAGACTGTCATTCAGTGACACTATCATTCAATGAGACTATCAATCAATGAGACTATCATTCAATGAGACTATCATTCTGTGAGACTATCATTCTGTGAGACAATCATCCAGTGAGACCATCATTCAAAGAGACTATCATTCTGTGAGACTATCATTCTGTGAGACTATCATCCAGTGAGACTATCATTCAGTGAGACTATCATTCTGTGAGACTATTATTTAGTAGGACTTTTATTTAGTGAGACTATTATTTAGTGAGACTATTATTTAGTGAGACTATTATTCAATGAGACTATCATTCAATGAGACTATCATTCTGTGAGACTATCATTCTTTGAGACTATCATCCAGTGAGACCATCATTCAATGAGACTATCATTCTGTGAGACTATCATTCTGTGAGAATATTATCCAGTGAGACTATCATTCAGTGAGACTATCATTCTGTGAGACAATTATTTAGTGAGACTATTATTTAGTGAGACTATTATTTAGTGAGATTATCATTCAGTGAGACTATCATTCATTGAGACTATCATTCAATGAGACTATCATTCAATGAGAATATCATTCAATGAGACTATCATTCTGTGAGACTATCATCCAGTGAGACCATCATTCAATGAGACTATCATCCAGTGAGACTATCTTTAGTGAGACTATCCTTCTGTGAGACTATTATTTAGCGAGACTATCATTCATTGCATCTATCATTCAATGAGACTATCATTCAATGAGACTATCATTCAATGAGAATATCATTCTGTGAGACTATCATCCAGTGAGACCATCATTCAATGAGATTATCATTCAGTGAGACTATCATTCAATGAGACTATCATTCAGTGAGACTATCATTCAATGAGACTATCATTCAGTGAGACTATCATCCAGTGAGACCATCATTCAATGAGACTATCATCCAGTGAGACCATCATTCAATGAGACTATCATCCAGTGAGACTATTATTTAGTGAGACTATCATTCATTGCGTCTAACATTCAGTGAGAGCATCGTTCAGTGAGACTATCATTCAGCGAAACTATCATTCAGTGAGACTATCATTCAGTGAGACTATCATTCAGTGAGACTATCATTCAGTGAGACTATCATTCAGTAAGACTATCATACATAGAGACTATCATTATGTGAGACTATCATTATGTGAGAGCATCATTCAGTGAGACTATCATTCAGTGAGACTGTCATTCAGTGAGACTGTCATTCAGTGAGACTATCATTCAGTGAGACCATCATACAGTGAGACTATCATTCAGTGAGAATATCATTCAGTGAGATCATCATTCAGTGAGACTATCATTCAGTGAGACTATCATTCAGTTAGACTATCATTATGTGGGAATATCATTATGTGAGACTATCATTCAGTGAGACTATCATTCAGTGAGACTATCATTCAGTGAGACTATCATTATGTGAGACTATCATTATGTAAGACTATCATTATGTGAGACTATCATTATGTGAGACTATCATACAGTGAGACTATCATTCAGCGAAACTATCATTCAGTGAGACTATCATTCAGTGAGACTATCATTCAGTGAGACTATCATTCAGTGAGACTATCATTCAGTGAGACCATCATACAGTGAGACTATCATTCAGTGAGAATATCATTCAGTGAGATCATCATTCAGTGAGACTATCATTCAGTGAGACTATAATACAGTGAGACTATCATTCAGTGAGACTATCATTATGTGGGACTATCATTATGTGAGACTATCATTCAGTGAGACTGTCATTCAGTGAGACTGTCATTCAGTGAGACTATCATTCAGTGAGACCATCATACAGTGAGACTATCATTCAGTGAGAATATCATTCAGTGAGATCATCATTCAGTGAGACTATCATTCAGTGAGACTATCATTCAGTTAGACTATCATTATGTGGGAATATCATTATGTGAGACTATCATTCAGTGAGACTATCATTCAGTGAGACTATCATTCAGTGAGACTATCATTATGTGAGACTATCATTATGTAAGACTATCATTATGTGAGACTATCATTATGTGAGACTATCATACAGTGAGACTATCATTCAGCGAAACTATCATTCAGTGAGACTATCATTCAGTGAGACTATCATTCAGTGAGACTATCATTCAGTGAGACTATCATTCAGTGAGACTATCATTCAGTGAGACCATCATACAGTGAGACTATCATTCAGTGAGAATATCATTCAGTGAGATCATCATTCAGTGAGACTATCATTCAGTGAGACTATAATACAGTGAGACTATCATTCAGTGAGACTATCATTATGTGGGACTATCATTATGTGAGACTATCATTCAGAGAGACTTTCATTCAGTGAGACTATCATTCAGTGAGACTTTCATTTAGTGAGACTTTCATTCAGTGAGACTTTCATTCAATAAGACTAACATTCTGTGAGACTATTATTCAGTGAGACTTTCATTCAGTGAGACTTTCATTCAGTGAGACTTTCATTCAGTGAGACTATCACTCAGTGAGACTATCCTTCTGTGAGAGCATCATTCGGTGAGAGCAAGCATTGATGAAGGTCATGCGAGGAGCTTGTGAAAACACCCGGATGATCTCCTTAAACAAGACTCGACGCCATCTCCGGATAACATCGGAAGTCGGTGGTACTCTGGTGAAATGGAAAATATCAACGCTCAGGGGCGGAAACGTTTCTGTTATCATTCTGTCCGCCTCTTCGCGTCATAGCAAAACTGACTTGACATTTGAACTTAATCCTGCTGCCTAGCTAGCTCTGGGGGTGGGTTGAGGGGGGGGGAAATAGTATAATGTAAATGGGTGCAAGGGTGGGTGGGGGCAATAGTATAATGTAAATGGGTGCAAGGGTGGGTGGGATATTCATTGTAAAATTTAATTTGATACTTAAATCTAGCCACCATATTCTTTTCAATGCGCATTTTAAACTTTAAAAATATTATCTTCGTCCCTTTCTTTTTTTTTAACAGCTTAAGGTTTGTTTTTTCACATCGGGTAGAAAAATGTAACGACTGGTGAAATGGATTCATCATTTATTACTATTTGCACTTCAAAAATTATTTATTTTTTAACTTGGTATCCATTATCCAGTTGGCTTCCGTTATAAATTTAATTTTGTATCAGTCATAATATATAATCTTGCATCAGTCATAATATATAATTTTGTATCAGTCATAATATATAATCTTGTATCAGTCATAATATATAATCTTGTATCAGTCATAATATATAATCTTGTATAAGAACAATGAAATAGCAGATGTATACTTACCAAAATCTGAAGCGACCTAGACCTGTATTGAAATCATCTTTTATCTCAACAATTCAGTCCCCCCCCCCCCCTTTTTTTTCGCCCAAACTAAACTGTAGCCCCTATTTCCTTCTCATGAACATCCTTTCCTAAGACACCCTTACCCTTCTACCACTGCACCATTTCCTGACAGTCCCACCTCACCCTCCTTACCCTTCTATCACCGCACCATTTCCTGACAGTCCCACCTCACCCTCTTTACCCTTCTATCACCGCACATTTCCTGACAGTCCCACCTCACCCTCCTTACCCTTCTATCACCGCACCATTTCCTGACAGTCCCACCTCACCCTCCTTACCCTTCTATCACCGCACTATTTCCTGACAGTCCCACCTCACCCTCTTTACCTTCTATCACCGCACTATTTCCTGACAGCCCCACCTCACCCTCGTTACCCTTCTATCACTGCACCATTTCCTGACAGTCCCACCTCACCCTCGTTACCCTTCTATCACCGCACCATTTCCTGACAGTCCCACCTCACCCTCCTTACCCTTCTATCACCGCACTATTTCCTGACAGTCCCACCTCACCCTCTTTACCTTCTATCACCGCACTATTTCCTGACAGCCCCAACTCACCCTCGTTACCCTTCTATCACTGCACCATTTCCTGAAAGTCCCACCTCACCCTCCTTAACCTTCTATCACCGCACTATTTCCTGACAGTCCCACCTCACCCTCCTTACCCTTCTATCACTGCACCATTTCCTGACAGTCCCACCTCACCCTCTTTACCCTTCTTTCACCGCACCATTTCCTGACAGTCCCACCTCACCCTCTTTACCCTTCTTTCACCGCACCATTTCCTGACAGTCCCACCTCACCCTCCTTACCCTTCTGTCACCGCACCATTTCCTGACAGTCCCACCTCACCCTGCTTACCCTTCAATCCCGTGTGGGATGTCAGCCCTTGTTACAAAAACGATGAGGACCCGTGGAATAGGGAGGTAGGAAATGGTAGTCATGAACGCAATTGAATAGAAATTAATCAGGCTATGTAGCCGGGTCTGGGCGGGGGGGGGGGGCTCATTATTTCCATCTTATCAGACGACAGACATTCGCCCGTTTGGCTCGTTGAGGGGAGGAAATAAATGCGCCATTTAAGCACACGCGCGGCCATTTTTTTTATTTTTTTTAAAGTAATTTAAAATAAAAAACTTGAAAAGAAATACATATTAGTTTAAGAAAAACTTATTTAAAATGTATTTCTATGGCATCATATACATTTCTATAATATTTTATGTCATTTTTGTCTTTCTTGGGGTGTGTTTAAATGTCTTGCGAAAAAAAAAATTTGACTTAATCTAAATCTCTGCGCTTAGCTTAAATTTCTATATAACAAAACGTGTCTTTCACTTAGAAGTTAACGCATTGTTTACTAGTAAATGCTTAAGGAAGCAAGCTTAATATGGAGCAGGAGCCGTACTCTCGTGGTGGTACTGGTCTTTACCCCACTGACCCGACCAGGAGCACAAAGGTTTACAAGAAATCCTTTGAAAGACTTAACACCAAAATGTCAAACATTTATTTAAGTGATGGTCATATATTTTCATCAATCATTTTGGGATAGGCCAGCGCATTTCTGTTAGAAGCTTTACTTTCAATTCTTCTTTAAAGTTAGAAAAAAATCTAAGCATCTTCAAAAGATCAAACTCAGTTTTTGAAGAAATCAACAGAAGCAGATCGATTTATTAATACATACGACCTGTTGTCTATTTGATGAAGTCGAAAGGTTGCGGCCCCGTCCTTTGAACCGTTTTAGATTAGTGCCCTTTACTCTATTTTCTTGATCTATACTCAATTCAATTCTGAAATATTTCATAACCTGGCCATGCAAATGATTTACTATCAAAATTCAAGATTTAAGATTTGAGTCCATTACGTAATATGTTACAATTTAAAAACTAATCAACAGAACTGAACTTTTCTTTCGTCGTATTATTTTCCAAAAATGAAAGTTGACATGACAAAAGTTATTACTTCTCTGAATCTGGTCAGAGAAATCCTAACCTTAACCTGACCTTACCCGCAGCTCAATATGTCGGGAATTAGATTTTCTATAATTAGAGAAACTAGGAAACGAGTAGAAAAAAAAGTGGGGGGGGGGATTCGATCAATGCTCCTTATCTGGATAAAATACCGAGCCATGGGTTAACGGACAGCTGGTCACCGGGTCCGGCCTGGCAGTTTCCGGGTTTGGCCGATATAGGTATCGGTGACGGGTCCATTTCCTCTATCTCCGCCCCATCGATCATGATGGGACGAGGCGGCGGTTTCAATCAGTCAGATATATTTAATCTCCCAGATCCAATCACTCTACAACATTCCGTGGGAGAGAAGGGGGGGGGGGAGGGGGAACCTGGTCACTGGACGACGTACAACGCCTGCTTGGTTTGATTATAGAAAACACGGATTGGAAAATAAAAAAAGGGGATTCTTTTTAAGTAACAAAATAACTAAAGTACATTTGTTAAAATCGTAGTTTACCTTTTTTTTTTTTACATTTGAAATTGTGTCAGTTCCATTTTTTTTAAATGTATCCATGTGTTTATTTTGAAACTTTCTTCCAGGGCGTTATTATGTGTCTACATTTTACTCACTGTTCAAGATACTCGCCTGTTGGTCTGTTATCGCTTTTAAAATATGTTAAGGCAGCGTTTCTCAACCTTTCTAATATCGCGACCCCCTTAATACAGTTCCTTGCGTTGTGGCGACCCCCAACCACAAGCTTATTTTCGTTGCTATTTCATTACCGTAGATTATATGTATTTTCCGATGGTCTTAGGCGACCCCTGTGAAAGTGTCGTTCGAGCCCCAAAGGGTTCGCGACCCACAGATAGCGAACCGCTGTGTTAAGGATTTCTTGAGCTCCAACACACATACAGTTGATTTCAAAAAGAGGGGGGAAAACGACAATGATTTTGCGTTGTTTCACACCTTCGTACATTTCCTATTAAAAATTTCTTTGCATTATTAGCTCTTTTATGGAGTTGCTTTCTTCCTATCTTTTAATCTGGTTCATTTTTATGTCAAGTGCAATGGTCAATTCCCTTTTAATCAGATACACTTATTTTATTATTGTTACTTAGAATTTTATTCGCAAACGCCAGAGGCAGCTAAGTAAGAAATTAAATGTGATCTCTGATAACCGAAAAATAATTATAAAATATTCACTTTAGAAATTGTCTTATCGCAAAACAGAATTATCCAAACAAACAACAGATCAGCGAAGCGGCGAAAATCAATGTTTGTAAATACTGGCAAACATCTCCGAGACGATATAATTCCCAGGGAGACAGCTCGGTCAACAGCTCAATCCTTCATACTTGAACAGACTAGCAGAAACACCTAGCGTTACAGGCAAGCAAAAACAACAAACGTTACAAAGGAGCATAAGACACTATAGTTTCAGAAGGCGCAGAAAACACCCAGTGTTAAAGACGAGCATAAAACACTATAGTTTTAGATGAGCATAATCAGCTAGTGTCACAGACGAGCAGGAAAACGAAAGTTATACATGTTTCCGTCTTCCGTTATCGGTGAGCCGGCGACTTGTGTCAAAAAAAAATATTTATCGAATCATCTTACAGATAAATCTCGATTAGTTAACGATAAATCTCGATTACTTAACGATAAATCTCGATTAGTTAACGATAAATCTCGATTAGTTAACGATAAATCTCGATTAGTTAACGATAAATCTCGATTAGTTAACGATAAATCTAGATTAGTTAACGATAAATCTCGATTAGTTAACGATAAATCTCGATTAGTTAACGATAAATCTCGATTAGTTAACGATAAATCTCGATTAGTTAACGATAAATCTTGATTAGTTAACGATAAATCTCGATTAGTTAACGATAAATCTCGATTAGTTAACGATAAATCTCGATTAGTTAACGATAAATCTCGATTAGTTTACGATAAATCTCGATTAGTTAACGATAGGATCGGAAGATGTTGTGTTTCTCATGTTAGGACGTCACAATTTTATTACGTTTATTTTACCACGATATAAAGTAAAATAATTCTTCTTTGTAAAATAAGAAATATATATTGCGTACGTTAAACATGTGTAAATGCCATATGGTAATAAGAGGAGAGACCGCAATCAGGTTAGCAAAATAGGCAGTGAGTAAAACAAGGCAAGGTCAGACCTGAAGAAAGAGGAACGCAACAAAACAACGAACGTGTCGTCAGGAAGCCTTCATCAGCGAACGAACAACGGGAAAAACTAACTAAAATTTAAAAAATAGCTGAGAAGTAGTATCCGAGAGGGCAGCAAAAGAATTGTGACAGAAGATAAGTAGGTGAAAGATAAAATAAGGAAAATGGAAAGAAAAGATGAGAAGTTAGTCCGCTGCGATTGGTCGTGACATGGAGGGCCGGTGCAAAGGCTCAAGCTGTGAATAAAGATATGATGTTCATGCTATGTAGTGACCCGCAACCATGCAATTATTTTAGTAACTACTACAAACATATGTGTTTTCCGATGGTCTTAGGCGACCCCTGTGTAAGAGTGGTTCGACACCTAAAGAGGTTGCGGCCCACATGTTGAGAACCGCTGGTCTAGAGAGTCAATTTAAATGGACATAATTCGCTGCCTCTGTTTAGCTTATGTGGTCAATGCTCGGAAACAACCATTGCCTCATCTCCAAGAAAAGCGTCCGGCTGGGCTGAAGAGTCCTTTCCGACCGGCTAGTTGCTTATGTCAGGGGACAGCTCCGTGAAAATTTCAACCCGCCACCAATGCCGGATAAGTGGCTTTTCTGAACTGGGCATAGGCAACAAAGGGCGCCATAGCTACAAAAAAAACAGCTCTGTGTGTGAAAGGGGGACGATTCATTACACGAGGCACATTAACTGGGTTCAGTGCCCTTCAGCCTAGGGGGTCCGGGCATTTTTCCCATTTCACATATGAATAATCCTGTATTTCCCGTAAACTTCCTGTTGTATGGCCGACAAGCCACCATTGTGGTTCAAGACCACCAACAATATGCCTGTAGTACAGTTTATCACCGACTATTCACCATTGTGGCTTAAGACCACCATTATGGCTCAAGACCACGCTTATGGCTCACGGGCACCATTGTGGCTCATGATCACCATTATGGATCAAGGCCACCATTGTGGCTAAAAACCACCATTGTGGCTCAAGATCCCCATTATGGATCAATACTACCGACAACATGCCTGTAGTACAGTTTTCAAGAGACATGTTGAGGAATGATGTTCAAGATAGTTCAGGTTCAGAAATGTTTTAAGAATATTTTATTTGCAGATAGATACATTTTAAGATCATTTTAAAACTAAAACATAAAAACTAAAATACAAAATTCATGCCCTTCATATATAAGTCAAATCATAACCTTAATATACAAAAATCATTTCCTAACTATAACAAAAAATCATGTTATCACTATATAACAATCTTGTCTTCACTATAAAAATCTGACTTGTACGTTTGACTTAAGAGCATCAACTATCGGATAAACCATTTCTGTGTTACACGTTGTTGGCCGCTGATTGCAAGCCAAAAAAACATGAATTAAAACATAAAAACTGCTTGTTACAAGTTTTGAGCCATGTTGGATGATTTTACATTATCACGCTTGTGACCTTTGATTCCTGGTAGGATACTTCACCAGACAACATCAGCTGACAAACGGAATGGCCACAATAATTTAGAAGAAATGTAAGGTACACTGAGACAGGGAGACCGGGTACACTGCGACAGGTAGACCGGGTACAATAAGACAGGTAGGCCGGGTACAATACGACAGGTAGACCGGGTACAATACGAAAGGTAGACCGGGTACAATACGACAGGTGTGCAGAGTACAATACGACTGGTAAGCAGGGTACCTTACAACAGGTATGCAGGGTACAATATGACAGGTTTATAAGGCACATTACGACACGTACACAGTGTACATTACGAAAGGTAGACAGGGTACAATACGACAGGTAGGCAGAGTACAATACGACAAGTATGCAGGGTACACTACGACAGGTATGCAGGGTACAATATGACAGGTTTATAAGGCACATTACGACACGTATACAGTGTACATTATGACAGGTAGTCAGGGTACATTAATCCAGGTAGGCCGGGTTCACGGCACTTTTAAACACGAAAATTGACCAAGGTCTAGCGAACAGATCTACTTTTTTTACTATTTTCTACTGTTGTGTAACTTAAAATATTTGTTAACCAAAATGAGAAAGTTTTAACATGAGCACTAATGAAATCACTATACCCAGAGTCCCCAGGTAATTGTTGCGATCAATCTCAAACAACGCATAAATCGTTGTTACACAACGGCGCCATTTCTGTTCACCACAGTCCATTGGCGCATCTCTCAATGAAGTCTATGACCGCTGAGGTTGAAAGCGAGCGATCTCTCCAGTTGTGCATTGAAATCAACCCTTGATTTCATCGGGTGTGAAGCGGTATTTCAGTTGGTAATTGTAAACACAGATAATATTCGCGAAGACAGGGTTATCTATTTTCGAACAGAGGAACGCGGAAGCCCTGTTACTTTGTGTTTGATTTCATTCATTCAAAAAAAAACGAATGTAATTAGTTGTCTAAGGAAAGTAATACTCCTCAACGTTAAATATAATGTCTTAATATAGCAATTAATTCTTTTTATTTAAAGAAAAAGTATATTTTACTACTGATGTCTAAATGAAGTCACGGCTCGGGTGATAATTGCAAGTACCTAGCTCTTTCTGTAGTGTTAAACACCGAACCCTATTCAACTTATTGGAGTCTTTTACTGAATCTTATTCAACTTATTGGAATTTTTTATTGAATCTTATTCAACTTAATGGAGTCGGGCTAATAGTTTTGATATTCTGGAGTAGATGTCTTGGAGGAGTCGAACTCATCGATTAATAATCGCTTAGATGAACTTGAAAAAGTGTATTTTTAAAAAAACAAGAGTCCATACTATTTCCAATTTTACAATATGCCATGCCATTATGGCTTCATTCATCTCATTCTTGTTTATTTAAAATCCGATTTATTTTCGTAGCTATCTCCGGGTGCCATAGATCGTTCTTAACATTACAACATGTCACACATAACCTAAGTCTGACCAGCTCTAAAAGAAATTACACAAGTGTCCTAAAAACACAGCCTACTTATGGGACATTTTAAGCAGTTAAATACATTCTTCATCATGGTCTCAGACCGAAGAACACAAAGCTAAGTGACTGATGGGTGGGGCCAATGATGAATCTGTAGAATTTAATGATGTCTTAGACGCGCGTGTGCCAACCGTCTCGGTCTTCGACCAGACTCACTGTCATTGCTTTTGGCAACAGACAGAGTCCATGAATACAACAAGCTACAGGTTGGAGTTACGAAGGTGCCAGAGTCACGTGGGTTTGTGTAAATATTGAAGCTTCTCGAAGCTACCTTGACTTGATGACCTCGATACACTATTTCACGCATGCCTAGTCCCATTCCCTTGCACTATGACACCATTCGGCCCCTCCCCCCACTCACGTTCCATGTATCTGATTGATGCGCTTGAGTGCATTGACATGCGTCGCGTGGTGGCACATGTGATGACGTAGTCATTTTGTTTTTACTTAATGAAAGGTCATTAGGGTGCAGCCGTGTGTCTCGATACAAGATGCTTGACCTAATTATGCTATGGACATTACATTAATGAATAAAAATATATGCAAATCGTGGTGTTTTAATAAATATTTAAAAAATTTGGAATCAAATGTGATTTAACACGGCGTAAGCACTATGTAAACGTTGTCTGTATTTCGCTTTTTTGCAACTTTAGTGCATTCATAATCTTGAAAGATGCGCAACTAAGAAAAGTTGTAATCCTGTTATCTTTTCCCCACTCCAAATCTTGTTATCTTTTCCCCACTCCTTGGTTCAAGTATTAAAACGTGGAGATTGATATCATTATTTCATATAAAATGTTAGGAGTGTACAAATTCGTGAAGCATTTATGCATGGAATTTAAAAGTGGTTCTGTGATTGATTTGATTGAAGAATTAAATGTCAGTCGGGCAAATCTGTTTATAAATGACATTTTGACATTATGTTGGCATAACTGCACTAAGAGAGCGATATTAATATTTCCTTCTCCTAGGATAAGATATACTTCACAGAAGCAAACAGCTGTAGGTGGAACAATTATTTTTAGTTAATCTTTTCTCAACTTCGACTCCACCCCACATACATTTTAAAATATATTTCAATATCTAATAATATAAAAATCTTTTTTAAAATCTTGGGCGAAAAAAAGATACATTTTCACTATTCCAGTCTTAAGATTGAATTGCGTATTTTCCTTCTGAGAAGAAATAATGTATGAGTTAAATTGCCAAACCAAAGTTTGTCTTGCTAAAAAGGATTCCGCACACAAAGATTTATGTGCATGAGATATGGCTCATATATTTTGTATCGTTGTGCCTGCATGTGTAGATAGTCAACGAACTAGAGGAGGTGCGTTCTATTCTTATCTGTACTTTTATATATTTATTCCTGAACAAAAGTTGTAAATAAGACAGAAGATTGTAAATATATCAAAGGAACCATTAAATCACAAGTATCATCACAGCCAATGTTTTTGTCGTTTGTTTAAACTGATGATGTCTTCCGTCATGTTTTCACCAAAATTCTATTCTTTTAGCCTCGTGTTGGTGACCGCGGCATTTTCCTTCGTTCTGCATTCAGACTACAAGACCACGCACAGACCAGGCTTTTACATGTCAAAAAATGACTCTAGTTTGACGAGTGAACTGACAGATTAACTCATCAGCCTACATATCCATGGCAACGTAATTTTAAAACAGATAAGCAGACAGGTACAAGCGTTTACAAATAAACACAAAAGATGTAGTAAAAAAATCGTTATTAATATTTCGAAATAGAAATATCTGCAATTTGGAATACTGATAAAATGTTGATTGTTTTTATTTTATAACGAAAGACATAAAAAAACAAATCTAACATTTAGTTGCATTATTTTTTATAGTGTTCGCAAATATTGAGAAATCCCAGTGCACTTCAGAAAACATTAAAAGGTTTTTGTCATCTGTTTAGATTTGCGCGGAATGTCACAACGACTGTATTGGTAGGAGCCAGTTAATTGAAATAATTACAGTCAGACTAACAAAGGGATCGATAGTCTTAGCGATGGAGTACGCTGTCTGTCGGGTGAGGGGGCCGTCTATGATCATCAAGGTGGTTAAGTCTGGCCTGCAGGTGGCAGGTGGGATCAATGGGGGGGGGGGGGGACAACGCGTGCAATGTAGTAAGTAGGACCTGTTGTGATAGGTCGGCAAACTAAAGATGATGATTAGAAATGAATTGTCGATAAAATTACGATACTAATTTAGGGGTGGAGACAATTGCAACTCTGAAACGAAATTATACTCAATGACTTATCATTGTATACACTCTGGACTTATTGTACACACTCTGGACTTATAATTGTACACACTCTGGACTTATCATTTTACACACTCTGGACTTATCATTGTATACACTCTGGACTTATCATTGTATACACTCTGAACTTATAATTGTGTACACTCTGGACTTATGATTGTGTACACTCTGGACTTATGATTGTGTACACTCTGAACTTATGATTGTGTAAACTCTTAACTTATCATTGTATACACTCTGAACTTATAATTGTGTACACTCTGAACTTATAATTGTGTACACTCTGAACTTATGATTGTGTACACTCTGGACTTATAATTGTGTACACTCTGGACTTATCATTGTACACACTCTGGTTTTTTTTTTTTTTCTTTTTCTCCTCTCTCTTGTATTTTTTTTTACTTTCTCTTCTTTTTTTAAAAACAAAAGGGGGTGGCGTCGGAAACCTCGAAATTCTCTCATTGACTTCCGCAGCCGCCCTTTTGCGTTGACGTAGCGTTTAATTTTTTTATTTTACATTTACATTTAACACAATTTTTTTTTATATATATATATGAAATAATTTGAAAATAGAAAGAAGAGAATTTTTTTTTTTTTGAAAAAATTTTGGTGATGTGGACAATGACGGAGTTAGGACAAACGAATATTTAATGTTATTTATCATAGTGGAATGTGTGAAGCCCCATGGAATGAAATGTGGAAATGATTGGGACGATAAGTGGCATGGTGTGAAATGGCAAGCAAGATAAAAACAAAAAGGATGATATGAAAAATGAACACGATGATGGCTTCCTCCCTTTTGACTTTTCCGTGTCTTGTTAGTCGTTTCTTTTCTTGTATTGTAACAATACTGTTACTGTACACACTCTGGGCTTATCATTGTGTACACTCTGGACTTTGCTTTCAATAAAACGTAAATAAAAATCCATGTACACCTTATTATTCTAAAAGTACAAAACACAATTGTTCGAGTCAAAAGCAAGAAGATCTGAAATGGCAGGCAATCAAGTTCAACTACTCCAAGTTGCAGTAAATCCTTTATTTTCCCTTTTCAGACAAAGAACTTATTAGCTCCCTTTGAGCACGTTAGAGAAGTGCTTCGGTTTTACCGATCTCAAAGAATGCAACGGTCTAAAAGTACTTGTATATTTATTGATGTACGTCACTGTGTGTGCTGTTCAGCTATCAACTCGTTGGAGTCAAAGGTTGTAACAGTAAGTCACATCAATACTAAATAACTCTACAAAACGTGGTTGTGTGTAAATGGGGACAAACAACTTTAAGCCTGGTTAGGGCTATTGTTAGGGACTTTGTGCCTCCCTCATGTGACATTAATGACTTAAGGCCTTACCCATACGCTATTAGGGACTTGGTACCACACTCATCCCACACCCCTACACAATCATTAAATCCCCTATCCCCCTGTCAACTCCTCTGTTCTCCTGGATTGAGCAATCCGTCAAGTTCTTAAACACTTGGTACTGTTCTTAATATCACTGAATGAGCTCAAGTCCTTTTCATAATAATTATACCTGTAATAACTAACTCTATATACATGCTTCAACTTCCATAAACACATGAATATATTATGACATAGCTCAGCTCGCTATCAGACAGAAATAATACACATCCTACTTCCACAAATTCCATTCACCACTTCCGCATGACTACAACTTACGTCACAATACAGACTAGACAATACGTCACAATCAGCATACAAATACGTCACCAAGTCAAGCGCGGGAAGAGCGTTCACAAACTAATTAAAACTCTCTAACACACACCGCGCGTAATAAACATAACAAACAGTCTCAACAATAACGAATGAACTCCCATACTCGACACCCCCTACACTCTCATTAAATCCCCTACCCCCCACCAGACATTCATTAAATCCCCGACCCCCTACACACACATCTATGACCTATTAAACTTACAAGCATCTCTCCCATCCCATCCCCCGCCACCACCCTTCCCCACCCTGACCCCCAGCACATCGGCTGTATCCTCAAAGGTCGTACGAGGATAGGTTTCCTTAACGTGCATCAGCAGGTACCACAGTCTGGCATTACCAGCGATTTCCCCACCCTCGGGCTTCGATTGAACTCTAAGCCTCAACGTGTCTGCAGATATCATCGTTCATCTTTCACGGTGGCGAATCATCCTGACAAACACGGCTGGTGGTAAGGTGCTAAGCAAGTTGTCCCCTCCTGTTTTTAATGCATTACCATTCATTTCTGCCCCTTTATATCTAAGTTGACTTGTGAGCGTAAATGAGTTCTCTTTGCTTGATTAGCTTTTCTTCTTGTTCCTCTTCTTCTTATTTTGTCCCCACATTTCTCTAGGTTACTGATATACCAAATTGCTTCTGTTTCGTACATTTCATTTTGATGTAATAATTTTTTAATAGCCAAAGACGTTTCCCTTGAAATTATTTTTTTTGGCATTCGCTCTTCACATTGTTACGATGGTGTAGACATCGCGTCCATCACATTGTTACGATGGTGTAGAATTCGTGGCGTCACATTGTTACGATGGTGTAGACATCGCGTCCATCACATTGTTACGATGGTGTAGAATTCGTGGCGTCCCATTGTTACGATGGTGTAGAATTCGTGGCGTCACATTGTTACGATGGTGTAGACTTCGTGTCGTCACATTGTTACGATGGTGTAGACTTCGTGGCGTCACATTGTTACGATGGTGTAGACTTCGTGGCGTCACATTGTTACGATGGTGTAGACTTCGTGTCGTCACATTGTTACGATGGTGTAGACTTCGTGGCGTCACATTGTTACGATGGTGTAGACTTCGTGGCGTCACATTGTTACGATGGTGTAGACATAGGGTTCGTCACATTGTTACGATGGTGTAGACTTCGCGTCAGTCACATTGTTACTATAGTGTAGACTTCGTGTCGTCACATTGTTACGATGGTGCAGACTTCGCAGGACTAAATTATAAGGCATGGTATTTTTTCCTAAGGAGTATAAGATGGACCCCTAGAAAGCAAATTGCCACTCTCCAAAGACCTGGAGAACACAGAGGAAAATCATATGTGGATGATACAGCTGGGCATCAGTGGCGGCGCAGAAGTTGCCGGAACTGTTTATTGTGTCAATGTTATCGTATCCTTCTCATAGATGAGTTGCCATCCAAGGTGAAAGCGTCCCATCAACCCGGGGTGCTGGTGATGATTTTGCTTGGCTGGGTCTTTGGCGGGGACCACAAGCCTGGATATTGAAGTGTAGAGATTACAAGAATAAACTGGATGAAGTGTAGAGATTACAAGAATACACTGGATGAAGTGTAGAGATTACAAGAATACACTGGATGAAGTGTAGAAATTACAAGAATACACTGGATGAAGTGTAGAGATTACAAGAATACACTGGATGAAGTGTAGAGATTACAAGAATACACTGGATGAAGTGTAGAGATTACAAAGCTACCAAATTTAAAATAATCTTTCTCATGGATTAAATTTTAATCTTCATTTGATATTTTAGAGCAGGGCTACTAAAAAAACGTTGAAATATTTTGTTATACTTGTTTAATTCATTGAGTTTATTAAATGTATCATTCTCACTTAAATAATTGCTTTATCAAATTACTTCACTCTATATGCACATTGATTTATTTCTCCCATTACATTACTCTATATGTACATTTTTTGATTTCTCCCATGACATCACTCTATATGTACAGTATTTATTTCTCCCATTACATCACTCTCATCACTCTATATGTAGTTGATTTTTCTCCGTTAATCCTTACATACAAATGTTGAAGTTCTGACATGCACCAACAAATTTGCTAATCCCCGTAAAATAAAACTCCTAAACCATCTACAGATTATCCAGTCATGATTAAGCCTGTCTTTATCCAGCCAAGATTAAGACCGTGTACTCCTCCCTGTTTGATGTACATAAATTTCAGCGCCTCGTGCACTCTTATCACCAAAGATGCGGTCGGCCTGTCTCACTGCAATTATCACTCTATCGCTCATAGTCGTTTCTTGGTAAAGTGTAAGTAGCATTCCCCGATAATTGATGTAACAACAACTGAGGTTGTTGCTACTGATGGTTCCAAGCATGTATTTACTGAACCCGATGTATTGGCGCATACCATTCGATGGTGCGTGTTTTGGTGAGGAGACTGTGGTTAACTACAAATAGGTGTATAGTTCGAATGTTTTTTTTTAATGGCGCTGTGGTGAGTTTAAAGCGTTGTTGTAAACATTTAAAAGATAAACACAGTACCTACGTATTGTGTTCATTCATATAAATATGTGCGCTTATTAATAATAAAGTGTACCTGTGTGTCATTTGCGTACCGACCCAAGGTTGAAAAATAAAGGGAAATTTGTTGTTTTTTTTTAATTTGTCAAGTACAAAAATTTAAAAGAAAAGATTCAAAATCAAAGAATTTTAAAAAAAACTTAGTACAAAGAAAAGACTCAATAAAAATAGATTTGTGCTTGTTCCCGCTGGCGTAAAAAAATAATCCATTATTTTAAAGAAGATGTTACTCCGGGCTTAACACCGCCTCTCTTACTCTCTATTCTACTCTCTATTCATACTCTCCATTCTACTCTCTATTCCACCTTTCCTTTTCGTAACTTTATTCGCGGTTTGAATGAGAAGAGTCCGCCGTGTTTTCAAAAGTGAATTGAAGACCTTAGTGCTAAAAGTACTTAAGTCACATTTTTTGTCAAAATCAATCCAAACTGTGATCTTTTCTTACCCAGTTTAGCCAAGTGTACTGCAGAAATTTGAACGCATTAAAATGTGCATTAAGCCCTTAATTAAACAAGACAAAAAATGAAAATAGTCATATTTTTTAGACGAAAAGTATATTTGAGCTTGATTATCTCAAAATGTGCATTTTGTGACTTAAATACTTTTAGCACTAAGGTCTTCAATTATTTTATTTACTTTTTACATGTTTTTATTTTTTTAATTTTCACAGCTCAAGGTCACCGAGTGCATTCCACATAACATGAAATCATTTCATTAACAAATTAGTAGCCAGAATTCTATATAAATAGATAGCTTTTCATAAGCTTATCGGCCACGAGGTGGTACTTTCAACATCTCGGCGGTATTTTTCTACAGTGACTATCATTTCTGCTGAAGCCCTGCCTAGCTGTAAACCACTGACATTAGTTGTATGTAATTATAGTGTTGCTATGATGCCCCGAGAGCTGGAACGTTGCTCAGGGAGAATAGCTCAATGAGCTGCGGGAGGGTCATTATCATGTTGACATTTCGTTCAAGAATTAATTCAAAGACAGTCCTTTTTTTTTTGAAGGGTTTCTTGGCACGTGCTGTTCAAAATGTCTTGGCGTCATTCAAGTCAGCGGTACGCGATCGTCTCAGGGGCTGAAGATACCTGATCACATCACAAGATTATTTGGAAAGGAATGTATGCACCGTCTGTATCATACAGACTGACAAACACACTGGATCTCGTTTGGACGGCACGAGACTGAAATAACTGGTCAAGTTTCCAAATGAGCCATTATGTTTGTATCTTCTATCTTAACTGACTGTAAAAATGTGTTGCCCACCCCCACACACACACACACATAAACTTTTTTTCCATCCTCGCTCCTACAGTTTTCTCATTGCCAGAAAATTCTTGTATGTGAAAGAGACGGATACAGCGTTAGACAACTGGATTGATAGCAGTTTTAACGAGGAAAACAAACAATATATATTAATTAGGTGTGTGCGGGGGCTGGTGGGTGAGATTTACAATGTACGGTACATATTTTCCAAACATAAACACAATGTGGTCCAAAATGTAGACAACCTTTTCTGAGAAAATTGAATTTTTTTTAATTAAATAAGAAGGGTAGACAGCCTCGTTAATATATCACCAAGATATTTCAAAAGGTTATCTCCCATATTTTTTTTTCTTTTTTTTTTTCTTTTTTAACGAAACTCACAACATCGATTTGTTGTGAACTATGCAAAAATTTTGGATCAAATTATCTCTCATTACAATTGTTTCATCTGATATCAACAAAGTTAACCAAGAAATAATGCTTCAAATTAATTCAGTTAACTATTTCATTAACATAATTAAAATTTCAGTGCAAACGCTAAACGCACAATTTCAGGTGACAACCATTGATGAACATTTTTTCGGGTCCAACGAGAAATTTAAATTCAGTAACAACATTTAACTGAATGAACACGTCAGTTTAAAATCCTTTCAAAACAAGTTTTTAATTTACAAATATCACCCTACATCTACACGTTGATGACTAATCCATTGCCCATTGTGAAAAGATAATGATTGTTTTTAAACACGGAGACCACTTAAAGGGAAGGCAACTTAATAAATAATATTTTATTTTGTATTTCTTAGTTGTCTTTCTTTGTCGTACATCTCTTTGAGAGTCGTAAATCATCTCAAGATCCTGACGACGGAAATGGAGTGCTCGGGGTCACCGGTCGTAATTTTATTACCTTCCACATCACATTTGACATATATGTTTTGGATACTCAGAAGAAAGACTGTAAAGTCTGATTATTTGTTTGATTGTATTGTCACGTTATCCGTTTTTTAAATATTGTCCACATAATTTATTTTGTGGAGACTTCCAATAATTAATTATTCAAATCTACGTATCTGCTATAAGCATCAACCACGTGTTTATTGATTAACACTGATGAGACAATTTTTGAGAACCCCGGCTCCAAATGTCGCATAAGAGATGGAATCGGTGGGCCGTCGAGCGTGAGCTCTTAATGCCCCCCCCCCCCGGCGCTCCCCCACACAAACCAGAGCACTGAAGGACTTAACCCGACTCCAGCCCGTGCAGGAGGGCGCCGGGAACCTCCCCCTTGACCTAGAGGAGGCCCGGTCGACCGAGGACGCTGCGTTTAAAGCGTCCGCAGTTAACTCTCTGTGGGTCAGGACGGCTTTGCTTCCACTCCGGTGGTTTGGTGTTGCGTTACCAACCCCCACCGCCCAGGGAGTCTTTCGGTCGGGACGTTGGTAGTGGCGGGACGAAACGGTTGCCTAGGGGCGGCTTTCTCACGGCCGCGTAGTTAAAATCATCGGCATGGGTTTTGAGGGCCACCCAAGCCTCATACCCATTAACAGCAAATAGTAATCATGTTAGTGGCAGCTCCCGTTGCGTTGGGAGTCATGCGTTTGGCCGGGGTTTTTTAGCTTCGGGTGGACAAGTCCCCCCTACTAGTCTGCCACGCCGCGAAGAGGCAAAACCCCATGTGGACGCCCCCGAATTTCTTCGAGGACGCGGTCGCTTACGCAACCCAGAGAACCCCGGCTCAAAAGCGGTTACACTTGTTTTCCTTACTTCTCAAATTCTTGTCCGTGGAGACTACGCTCAAATTCTTGTCTGTGGAGACTACGTTCAAATTCTTGTCTGTGGAGACTACGTTCAAATTCTTGTCTGTGGAGACTACGTTCAAATTCTTGTCTGTGGAGACTACGTTCAAGCTCTTGTCTGTGGAGACTGCGTTCAAATTCTTGTCTGTGGAGACTACGTTCAAACTCTTGTCTGTGTAGACTATCTACACTCCTTTAGAATCTTGGTGTCAATAACTTGAGTTTTTTCTATGGGCTCTGTCCATTGGTTTCTTTTTAACAGACACGATTGGCTGGATGGCTGTGTGGTAATACACGATTGGCTGGATGGCTGTGTGGTCATACACGATTGGCTGGATGGCTGTGTGGTAATACACGATTGCCTGGATGGCTGTGTGGTCATACACGATTGGCTGGATGGCTGTGTGGTCATACACGATTGGCTGGATGGCTGTGTGGTAATACTCGATTGGCTGGATGGCTGTGTGGTCATACACGATTGGCTGGATGGCTGTGTGGTAATAAACGATTGCCTGGATGGCTGTGTGGTCATACACGATTGGCTGGATGGCTGTGTGGTCATACACGATTGGCTGGATGGCTGTGTGGTAATACACGATTGGCTGGATGGCTGTGTGGTCATACACGATTGGCTGGATGGCTGTGTGGTCATACACGATTGCCTGGATGGCTGTTTGGTCATACACGATTGGCTGGATGGCTGTGTTGTAATACACGATTGGCTGGATGGCAATGTGGTAATAAATGATTGGCTGGATGGCTGTGTGGTCATACGCGATTGGCTGGATGGCTGTGTGGTCATACACGATTGGCTGGATGGTTGTGTGGTCATACACGATTGGCTGGATGGCTGTGTGGTCATACACGATTGGCTGGATGGCTGTGTGGTCATACATGATTGCCTAGATGGATGTGTGGTCATACATGATTGCCTGGATGGCTGTGTGGTCCAAACAAATTGTGGATTGGAGTTCAATCTTCAGTAAAAAAAAAAAAACGACCGGCAAAAACACGCCCAGCGCGCCCCCCTCCCACACCAGGACCCCCTTGTGGTTGGAACTCGTTAATCTTAGTTCGCAACCCGTCTAAGACAAGGCAATCTGAATTAATTCATGGAGAAGTAGTCCCGCAGGCTGAATGAAATTGGAACAATGAAACGTGAGAGCAAAAGTTTTAAAAACAACATGGTTGGGTGTGGGGGCTATTGACCTTTAAATTATGTTGTTGTTTTTTTGTTTTTGTTTTTTATTTTGTTTCTTTTTAAATTAACATTTTTATTGGATGTAATAAGTTACAACAAAGAGCTCTTGTTTTCTTTTTTGCTTTTGTTTTTTTGGTGTTTTTTTTGTTCTTGTTGGGTTTTTTTCAGACATTGAATATACATAATTGAAATGAGTTAAGATTCAGCCATCTTTATGTTCACAGGCGATGGACTGTGACAGTGTCAAGCTCACTCGCAATGTTTCCAGCAAGAACGCTCAGCGGGTCTCACACCTTGGGGGCACATCGCCGACTGTACATCCCCGTCAGGTCGCTCCAGTCGATGTAAGCGGGAAAAGAATATAAACATAACATATAGTCCTTGCATAAAGGCGCACACACAGGCCGACTTCTATGGACACATCGCTGTCTCTTGACATGTAGATTTGTTTGTAAAATACGTATCTGCGAGTTTATTGTGGCACGCGTTCTTCTATAACTTTCCACATTGGGAAATGGCGTCGGTGGGCCGTCGAATGTGAGCTCTTAATGCCCCCCCCCCCCACACCTCGGAACAACAGTACCTTCCCTTAGTCTGCCACGCCACGTAGAGGCAAACCCCATGTGGGCGTCCACGAGTATCCTCGGAGACGCGTTCCTGAAGAGCAGTGATTTAGTGATGCTAAATACTTTGTATTTATTATATATATTTTTCCCTCTTAATCTTTTCTCTATATTAAATATCATATTTTTTATTTACTCTCTAAACTCTAACGGAATCATGATTTGCCAAAATGAAAAACGCTGAGTCATTGATCGTGCAGTGGCAGATTTATTTACACATCTACTTTGTTGACTATCCGGGGTAAGGACTCGGGCAAACTTGACCCTACATTAGACGCACCAGGTGAAGTGGCTCCGTACCTGAAGAGGTAACTTGTCGGAAATCGTCCAAAGGGCCAAAAATGTCATTGAATGCAGAAATAGGCCGCTCACATGCCGTTCACCTCGCAGTCGAATTAAATTAAGGGGCCATCAAGAAATACTTAACTTTTTTAATATTATGATTTGAATATTTGAAACAACGTTCTGAGTAACGGAATGATATACCGGTATATGTGTAACGAATGTAGGAATTGTAAATAAAATGTAAAGTTTCCGTCCATCACTTTGGCGCTACAGCCCATGTACCGCTATCGCCTGCCGCACCAGTTCCTTCCACACAGACCTCATGCTTTTCTTTCCCTTGCTTGGATTCCCAGCTGTTGTAGATCTTTTTCCACATCGTCCATCCATCTAAAATCTAAGCCTTGGTCTGCCTTTGAGCCTTTTCCTCTGGGGTTTTGGTGATACACCCTCTTCACTCCTCTGTCATTTAGCATTATCTCTAAGTGTCCTGCCCAGCGTAGCCAACCCTTTTTTTTTACTTCTGCTACTATCGTGGGATCCTGATATAGACTGTACAATACATGTAAAGTATGCTAACTGAAAATGCTACATTCTCTTGTGGGGCCGAGCTTACGATCTTAAGGCCCTGTCTTGTGGGGCCGAGCTTACGATCTTAAGGCCCTGTCTTGTGGGGCCGAGCTTACGATCTTAAGGCCCTGTCTTGTGGGGCCGAGCTTACGATCTTAAGGCCCTGTCTTGTGGGGCCGAGCTTACGATCTTAAGGCCCTGTCTTGTGGGGCCGAGCTTACGATCTTAAGGCCCTGTCTTGTGGGGCCGAGCTTACGATCTTAAGGCCCTGTCTTGTGGGGCCGAGCTTACGATCTTAAGGCCCTGTCTTGTGGGGCCGAGCTTACGATCTTAAGGCCCTGACCAATTTAATAACGGCTTGCATCATCTGGTGGACATCGCGGTAAAACAAAAGTATTAACAGGTCCCCGTGTTCGGACCCTCAGCCCCGTCTCCGTTCTCGGGAGGGCCGACCAACAGGTGCCCCGTCTCCGTTCTCGGGGCAGCCGACCAACAGGTGCCCGATCTCCGTTCTCGGGGCAGCCGACCAACAGGTGCCCGGTCTCCGTTCTCGGGGCAGCCGACCAACAGGTGTTCCGCCGTTTCGGTAGCCAGGCCACAGAGTCGGCAGTTCGAGTCCTTACGTGTCTGGTCGGTAGAGGTGGCCCCATTTGCGTTACTCAAGTATGCTCACTAACTAACATAACATACTTAAGAAAATCAGCAGACCATCGAGCCAAGGCTCATAAGGTCTTCCCCAACACACCTCCACCGCCCCCAACTGGCATTCAACCACTCCCCCCGTGGTCTTTATTCCAGTCAGGCCGCGAAGCGGCATGCCGAGGGCTCCCCGCCCCTGAGACAGCCCCACCCACCCTTCCACTCGATTGACTATGCGAGTGAGGCCGCATCAGAGAAGGGACGCCTGGCCAGCCGGGTTGATGCTTACACAGCAACCGGGCCGGACTTCCTTGGGCTGGGGTGGATATAATTTACGTCTCTAAAGACCCCCCTTCCCACCCCGGGGGGAGAGTATGCTCACTAAATTACTCGATTGTTCCTGAAGTTCACCTGTGCACTGTACAAGTACAAAGTAGAATGTTTCCCGCTGATCTAATTATAGATGTGTCTTAAATAATAGGAGAGTTGCGTAACTACATGAAGATCTGGGGAGGCGGGGAATACCATTCATAAATTTACATATTAAGAGACCTTCACCATTATAAAGATAATTGATCCGTCTAAAATGGAAAGACTTCTACACTTATTTTGTATGATGCTCAGGGGCGCTGCAAAGGATGGGACAGCTGTTCAAAAATGACGAGGCTCTGTGCCGACTGCTAATGTAAAAGACGGTTTCCGACTCCTTTAGTCATTCTCTCCGCAACCATATCTATCCATCCATCCATACATTCATCCATCCATCCATTCACCCATCCATCCATACATCAATCCATCCATCCATCCATTCACCCATCCATCCATCCATCAATCCATCCATTCATCCATTCATCCATCCATCAATCCATCCATTCATCCATCCATATATATATATATCTATTATCTATCTATCTATCTATCTCCCTATCTCTCAATCTCTCTATTTATCCATCCATCCATACTTCCATCCATCTATCTATCTATCTATCTTCTCTTTGAATATTCCCACAATCTCTCTCCGTCTCTCTTTCTCTCTCTCTCTCTCTTATATATATATTCATCCATCCATCCATCAATCCATCCATTCATCCATCCATATATCTATCTATCTATTTATCTATCTATCTATCTCTCTATCTCTCTATTTATCCATCCATCCATCCATCTATCTATCTATCTGTCTATCTATCTATCTATCTATCTATCTATCTATCTATCTGTCTGTCTGTCTGTCTGTCTGTCTGTCTGTCTGTCTGATCTATCCATCTGTCTGTCATCTATCCATCTATCTATCTATCTGTCTATCTATCTATCTATCTATCTATCTATCTGTCTGTCTGTCTGTCTGTCTATCTATCTATCTATCTATCTATCTTCTCTATTAATATTCCCACAATCTTTCGCTCTCTCTCCCACTCTCTCCTTTAGTAATAATCCCCTTTCTTGCTTGTACATACCAGGTCCTAGACATTCATTAAAGTGTGAAATCCTTGAAACAGAAAGTATCAAATTATGACACAGTTTTATCCTTGCCAGGGATAACATTGCCTAACGGTGGTTTCGTTAACGGAATCAGAATGTAACAGCGCCTACGATAAGTACACGGGCGGAAACTCAAACTACGGGTCGTGATCATGGTGTTAGTTTAATCTTGTAAGCTGTACATGGATTAAATGTCTTACAGGTTACGTCTTAAGCTAAAGGTAGGTGTCGTAAGCCGAGAATCACAAACCGTTCTTTAAATCTTGGTAACAAAATACTCGCTCTTTCAATCGTAGAGCACCTAATATATTGACGGGAGGCACCTAATATATTGACGGGAGGCATTAGCTACTGTTATCAGTATGGAGAAGTTAATCTATTATTTTAGTGTATGGCTCGTTCTAACAGTACACAACAACAGACGATACCATAAGTCAAATAATATAACAAAGAATGCGATACTGAAACCAGAGCTAATTACAATTAATACCTTTTAATATGTTCATGATAAATTACTAAATCAAAAGAAATAATATTAAAGCTATCGACAAGGCTCTAAGAATAAACAGACCATAGATTGTAGTTAATTGTAGCCGAGGTCAAATGGAGACTAATTTTAGTACGCCACACCGTAATAGCGCTGCCGAACTTTGGGTCAGCTAGAGTTCACAGCACCGGGGAAATATGACGTAAACACGTCGTCTACATAACACGAGGTCACCATAAAATAACTTAACAAGTGTGAGGTCACCGCAATATGACATATAAAATGTGAGCTCAACACAAAATAAGATAACAATGTAGGCTGCAGTTTACGGTCATATTGAGAAATAAGAAAAAACAATATTTTAAGGGGAAAAAAATCGCTTTGGGTTACAAGAATTATCGCCTTTCTCACCAGTATTGACAGGATCGGAGATTCCATGTACACAATGGTGGGGTGGGGGTGTCAAAGCCATGGTCTATATAGAAGAACAACATGCTTCAGAGCCAGAAGAAAATATTTCGTTTGGGGGTGGGGGGGAGTTTAACGACATTCCTAAGTCTACTTATCAAACTAGAACAACACGTCGCACATCTGGAGTCCTGGTCGCACGTCCGTGAGTCGGAGTCGGAGCTGTGATCGGGGTCATTGCCCTATTTTGACCGACTTCCTAGCCCGAAGTTTCAACCACGCCGTCCTGTATATACAGCAGCGTTCCCGCTGCAGTCAACAGGCGAATTCTTCTGTGGTCTCAACAGATATTCTCACCTCCGTCCTTCACACTCTCTCGTGAAATGTTGACACGGCTCAGTAGACAGGCAGAAATCACTTTAGATTTTACACACACCGTCCTGTAAACCCTTCCCTTTTTTTTATTTTTAAATTCCGGATCTTTCCAATTGGGAAAAAAATCACTCCCACCTAATCTTGTCGTAATGTTGTGTCCTGGTGGAAGGTCGGCGTAACCAATCTCTGCTTAAGAACAGACAAGTAAGCTAACAATATTTTATATCCTCGAATCAACCAGATGCTTTGATTTTAAAAACTGTCTACTAACGGTTGTCATGGCAATGACAAGAGTTGTTGTAAGAGGCTTATCTTTTTTTGTTTTAAGTTGGATATTATTATTATAATCAATCGTTCTATAATTTTGTATCTAGTAATGACAAGAGCTTCAAATAATGCAAGAGATTAATCTTATCTTTTATTATTTAAAGATTTTTTTTAAAGGCGTGTGACATCGTCTGGGGGGGGGGGAGGGTGCCATTCACATCCCTCCCCGTGCAAAGAGACGTAACGTGACTTTTGGATGCTCACCAGCCACTTTGGGGGTTTTCGCCCCCTTTCACTCCAAACTAAGAGTTTTTAGTTTGTTTATAGTGTCAATGTATTTAAGAACTGAAAAATGTACTTAGAATAGCCCCCCCCCCCCCCACTTTCCCAGGAATGGCGCAGATGTTGCAGGACACAGACGATGGCTCTGACCGCACCCGATCCCCCACCCCTTAAAATCGTGCTGAAATGTTAGGTCTTGAACCACTAAGCTGAGCTATCGTGCTGAAATGTCAGGTCTTGAACCACTAAGCTAAGCTATCGTGCTGAAATGTTAGGTCTTGAACCACTAAACTGAGCTATCGTGCTGAAATGTTAGGTTTTGAACCACTAAGCTGAGCTATCGTGCTGAAATGTTAGGTCTTGAACCACTAAGCTGAGCTATCGTGCTGAAATGTTAGGTCTTGAACCACTAAGCTGAGCTATCGTGCTGAAATGTTAGGTCTTGAACCACTAAGTTCAGCTATCGTACTGAAATGTTAGGTCTTGAACCACTAAGTTCAGCTATCGTACTGAAATGTTAGGTCTTGAACCACTAAGTTCAGCTATCGTACTGAAATGTTAGGTCTTGAACTACTAAGTTCAGCTATCGTGCTGAAATGTTAGGTCTTGAACCACTAAGTTCAGCTATCGTGCTGAAATGTTAGGTCTTGAACCACTAAGCTGAGCTATCGTGCTGAAATGTTAGGTCTTGAACCACTAAGTTCAGCTATCGTGCTGAAATGTTAGGTCTTGAACCACTAATTTCAGCTATCGTGCTGAAATGTTAGGTCTTGAACCACTAAGTTCAGCTATCGTGCTGAAATGTTAGGTCTTGAACCACTAAGTTCAGCTATCGTGCTGAAATGTTATGTCTTGAACCACTAATTTCAGCTATCGTGCTGAAATGTTAGGTCTTGAACCACTAAGTTCAGCTATCGTGCTGAAATGTTAGGTCTTGAACCACTAAGCTGAGCTATCGTGCTGAAATGTTAGGTCTTGAACCACTAATTTCAGCTATCGTGCTGAAATGTTAGGTCTTGAACCACTAAGTTCAGCTATCGTGCTGAAATGTTAGGTCTTGAACCACTAAGTTCAGCTATCGTGCTGAAATGTTAGGTCTTGAACCACTAAGTTCAGCTATCGTGCTGAAATGTTAGGTCTTGAACCACTAAGCTGAGCTATGTCTTTTCATTCCTCTTTTAAATTCTTCATAAATATATTGAAGAAAAATAGAAACCAAAAAGCGCCTCTGCTGTTTAAAAGCTATTTTGAGTTTCCAGGTCACTGAAGAACTTATCCAATCAACAATTTTGATGTCACACGAGAATCTATTATTGCGCTGATGCTTCAAAGGCTGAATGACGTAGAGCAATCTTTGTAAACTTTTTAATAATACCGGCTTATAGCCAGGGCCGGATTTACAGACAGGCCGACTAGGCCGTGGCCTAGGGGCCCCGCGAAATAAGGGGCCCCAAAATTGGTAGAAGTATATATAAAATATATATATTTTTGAATTTAAAAAACTTAGCAATATTTTTTATTTTTCAAAATGGGGCCTCAAATTTTTTTTTGGCCTTGGGCCCCTAAAATTGTAAATCCGGCCCTGCTTATAACTGAAGTTACTTCACACTTTCTAACTAACATCTCAGTCAGGCCCGCCCCGTACCGACCCGAACGGTATAAATTCTGGACGTGTTGTCTTTTCATTAACTCTTCCCGGAAAACCAGTCAAGTAAGCTTACATCATTATCTCCCCTTCCCCCCCCCACCCCGTGCTAACAGTCAATCTAGAGATCGTGTTGACGAAACAGGGTGTTAGCAAAGACGCATGGAACATTTTGGCTTTTTTGTCTTCTTTTCATACCGAGCAGTGTAGTCGACATTGTCCCCCTGCTGAACCCACTACGACAAATTGTTTCACGAATACATGAAGGATTGCGTCCAAGCCGTGTGAAGGAAATAGTAGGACAAGGTATGATTGTAACAACTCTGTGACAACTCTGTGACAACTCTGTAACAACTGTGTAACTACTCTGTGACAACTCTGTAACAGCTGTGTAACTACTCTGTGACAACTCTTTGACAACTCTGTAACAATTTAACAACTCTGTAACAACTCTGTGACAACTCTGTGACAACTCTGTAACAACTGTGTAACTACTCTGTGACAACTCTGTAACAGCTGTGTAACTACTCTGTGACAACTCTTTGACAACTCTGTAACAATTTAACAACTCTGTAACAACTCTGTGACAACTCTGTAACAACATCAATCTTGAATTACGCTGTTTCTTAAAATCATGTTTTAAACACAAACCTATAACAATGATTTCTTTTAAAATTCCGAGGATAACATTTGAAGGGCGCCTTGTTCATCCAGAGAGTTTCAGAGCACAACTCTACCATCAGACTGCTCGAGGCGTTAACGTCTTTATCAGTGACGTGGGAAGGGGGGCTTTAGTGCGAGGCGCCCCTGGTGGCACTTTTTTCTTTATATAGGGGTGGGCGGAATTTTTTGCGGAAGAGGCGCAAAGCATTCTTTAATTTTATTATCAATAACTCCTCATCATTATGAGATATTGGAAATCTTATTGTCTATATATTAACTATTCAGTCACACATGTGTCGATAATTAGCCTCATAGCACTAAGTGTGTTAATTACACATGTGTCGATAATTAGCCTCATAGCACTAATTGTGTTATTTACACATGTGTCGGTAATTAGTTTCATAGCCGGCTGCGTTCAGTGCAACGAGATCATTTTTCTTTTCTTCTTTGCTTTATTTATAAAAATGCTAAAAATGGAACACTTCTACATATACGATTTTCCATATCTGCTCTTAAATTTTCACAAGTGGTACTTTGGAACACAGGAAACTCAGCCTTAGTATAGCTGCTTCTCAAATACAGGATGGGTCCTTGTTTACACTAAGGACGTCACAAGTGAATGAAAACCAGAATGTGGCAGAGAACCGGGATATGAACTCCTTGTTACACAGATTAGAACGTTATATCAGCAGAAGATGGCAAAGTTTCAAATTCGGACTGGATGTGACAATTTTAAAAAAAAAAAAGTAAAGTGATAACTAATTGTGTCGCTTTCCCACCCCAGAAGAGGTCAGTTTAGAAAAACGATGCCAGGTCAATAACCTTGATCACTAAAGACATTTGTTCATCAGATGTGTGCAGTGTACAAGTGTTGAGCAGTTTGGCAGTTGCCCGACAGCTGCTCGATTAAAAAAAGAAGCTAAATATCGAAAGAGCGAGCGTCGTTTCGTTCAACTCCCAGAGCGTCGTATCGTTCAACTCCCAGAGCGTCGTATCGTTCAACTCCCAGAGCGTCGTATCGTTCAACTTCCAGAGCGTCGTTTCGCTCAACTCCCAGAGTTTGCTTGATATCAGTCACTTGGCAATGCTAACACGTGGTGGTCGCAATCGGCTGTTGACGCTTAAGAATTAGTCCCTCAAACGCAAGTCAATCACACACACACACACACACACATACATACATATATATATATACACACACACACTTTTTTAACCTCCGTGGAACAAATATGAGTCTTGTATTAGGTTTTCAATGGCCGTTTTTCTCTAGATCAGCAGTTCTCAACCTGTGGGTCGCGACCCCTTTGGGGGCGAACGACCCTTTCCCAGGGGTCGCATAAGACCATCGGAAACATATTTACTCCACAGTTATGAAGTGGCAACGAAAATAATCTTGTAGTTGGGGTCGCCACAACATGAGGAACTGTATTAAAGGGTCGCGGCTATTAAAAAGGTTGAGAACCACTACTCTAGATCAACGTTTCCCAAATGTTACGTTTGTTGGACCCGTAGACGAGTTTCTTAAATGAACCAGGGACGGTTGCCAGAATTTTTATCATTATATTTTCTTTAGGCTGTACCTATTGGTACACGTGTACCATATTTGAGAGATTGGGATTCAAAAACGATTAAAAATATTATTGTTGGGTTTGTAAGACCAAATGAGGTATCAAATGAAAGATAATTCAATGAACTATATGTTTGTAAACTTAATTCTTCATTTTAACTAAAGTAAACTACTACAAATGACATCCGAATAGCATTAGTCAAAATGGACCCGGACACGCTGCGCCGCCATTCGCAACCGGGTACCATTAGCCTCAATGCTATTCGGGTGTCATTTGTGGTAGTTTATTTTAGTTAAACTGAAGAATTAAGATTTCAAACGTATAGTACATTCAATTATCTTTCATTTGATACCTCATTTGGTCTTACAAACCCAACAATAATATTTTAAATCGTTTTTTAATCCCAACCTCTCAATTCTGGTACCCGTGTACCAATAGCCACTTCGTTTTCTTTATTTGACCGGAAATGTAAGGCTCGCGGACCGGTACCGGTCCGTGGACCGCCATTTGGGGAATGCTACTCTAAATAGCATCGCACAGCGAATTTGGCAATAACATGGGGGTATGGGGGACACAATGTTAGAATCGTGACTCAGTGTCTACCTTTCATTTGTATATCGCAGCCCCATATTAAATGGACTTATTGTTTGATTATTATTATTACTAACATCATTATGATAATCATTATTAATATTTTCACTGTAATATAACAAAGTATTGCCTGTATTTCGGTCGCCATTAACAACTCTGGTTGGGTTGGGTTTTTTTTTTTTTTTGGGGGGGGGGGGGGGCCAATGAACTTCCTATGTAGACTCCCTAATGGAAATGAAAAACCTTTATTAAATTATAAATACATGGTGTATGGGATGGTCTAAATTTGTTTCAAGTTAGTCACCTGTTAACTAATATATACAAACCGATTAATGATTTAACAGCGTCGTAATTTTGTTTGATAGTTGTTTTTTTGTGTTTGTTTTTGTAAGTCATCTAATTTTCTTTCATCCCACGTCCTCAAAATTTCCCATGTACACATTTAAGCAATGTACACATCTAAGCAATGTACACATCTAAGCAATGTACACATCTAAGCAGACAAATGGGCTCAGAAATCTTTCCAGATAACAATTCAAATATTAGGAGCGGCAGATTCGTGAAGACTTTCGTGTAGATTTAGTTATTGAAATTTTGAAGTATGTAGACACATATTCTTCGGACCACTGCTCTACGTCATTCACGGCATGCATTGGGCAAACACTCTGTCTTGTCTACCGTCGGTTGGGTGTTTCGTCCTTAGTAGTAGCCCTGAAGCTGGCATCTAAACATTTTTATGTGTTCTGCTTTATTTTCTAAAATAAGGATGAAAAGCAAAACGCTCTTTTTTTGTTCATTCACTTTTATTTAGAAAGAGTTTAAAATCATATTAACTCTGAATTTACTATGAAAAGTTGTATATAGAAGAAGGATGATACCTGTAAGGTTTTGAGGACCACTGGCATCGGATACGCATTTTCCCCGTGACTGATATTCCCTTATCTGCCCTTCTCATATTACCTGAATACGTGAGAGAGACGGATCCACACATTTTCAGCCTTCTAAATCTAAATGGACCTTATTTCTTTTCATCTGATGCACATTTAATACAAACCCGACAAGAAATTGGTTAATTTCGAGCAATTGTTTTCTTGATTAAGTCTCTTTATTGAGCGAGGAGCGGGTTGTCGAGGCATTGAGTGTGGTGGTAGCATGTATCAGGGAGGTAGCATTCGAAGCGTAAGGGCGCTACTTTGAGAGGTGCAGAATGGAAACGTAGCTGTGGAATATGAGGCTCTCACGAACAAAAAGCTGAATGACATAAAGAAGATACATATGAGTAGATTTCTTCTAATTGACATATGTGAAATAGATGAGTATCAATGAATAGATGTTTAAAAATTCTGAAATAAACATATAGTAGTTTTATGTCATTTTAACATTAACCAAAAGAAAAAATGGGGCTACACAACTATTGTAAATGGTGAAAGTGAAGTAAGATAATAGTTTATATTTTATAGTCATAGATGGTGTCATAGATCTAGTTACGTAATTATGAATGTCAGAAATTATCATTCAAAAATAATAATCTGCAAAGATGACGTCAAGTAAATCCAACATTCTCTCGCGTATATCAAACATTCTCTCACGTATATTCAACATTCTCTCACGTATATCCAACATTCTCTCACGTATATCCAACATTCTCTCACGTATATCCAACATTCTCTCACGTATATCCAACATTCTCTCACGTATATCCAACATTCTCTCACGTATATCCAACATTCTCTCACGTATATCTATCATTCTCTCACGTATATCCAACATTCTCTCACGTATATCCAACATTCTCTCACGTATATCCAACATTCTCTCACGTATTATATCCAACATTCTCTCACGTATATCCAACATTCTCTCACGTATTATATCCAACATTCTCTCACGTATATCCAACATTCTCCTCATCCAACACAATTTCATATGTATCCAACACTCTCTCAGATATATGCAACACGCTCTCGAAATTAAATGAAACTCTCTCTCGTGTATATCTAAATGTCTCAGATCTATCCAAAACTCTCTCCGATATATCCAACACTATCTGATATGTATATAAAACTCTCTCAGATACATCCATCACTCTCAGATAAAACAAAAACTTTCTCAGAAATTACAAACACTCCCTCATATTTATATCCAACACTCTCTTGGATGTATCCAACACACTCAGATATATGCAACGCTGTGTCATATAAATCCAACACTCTCTCGGATATATCCAACACTCTCTCGGATATATCCAACACTCTCTCGGATGTATCCAACACTCTCTCGGATACATGCATCACCCTCTGCCGATTAACAGGAAATGTGTGGGTACTCAAATCTGATTGCAGCAAGTTACATATTAAAAGACAGCTATGGTCATTGTGAAATAACCCTTATATCAGTAAAGTTCACAAGATGAAAATAATTTATCAGTTGCCTCTTGTAAAGGGTTCATTTGTTGCGCAATGCTGCAGTGAAATGTTAAAATGAGGCTATCAAACATATGTTGGTTGTTACACGATAGGGGGGGGGGGGCCTTTCAAAACATGTATTTGTGAATCTACGATATGGGGGCTTTTAAAACATATGTTTTAGTTATTAAACAATATGTGGGCTTTAAAAACATATGTTTGGGATTACAGAATACGGGAGCGTCCAAAACACGTGTTTGTAATTCTACTCTATGGGGCTTTCAAAAAATATGTTTGAGATCACATGGAATGGGTGCTTTCACAAGTATGTTTCAACAAAGTTATCAATTTACCAGAATTTCTAAATGATCAGCACGCCATTTGAGATATGTATAAAACTATGATTCGTGGTAGAAAGGGTTTGGCCAACATTGCTTAATGTACTCCGTTCAATATAAACCCGGGAGTTCAGCCCTCCTTACTCCGATACTGGAACTATTGTCTCACTATTTTGTAGCCTACTTAGATAGGAGGGTTACACAACAACGAAATGTTGAAACTGGCACGTGGTTATTAAGCTGATCAGCTGAAACTGTTAAGTTCCTTGGACCAAACCTTTCAACAATCAAACCTTTCAACAATCAAACCTTTCAACAATCAAACCTTTCGACAATCAAACCTTTCGACAATCAAACCTTTCGACAATCAAACCTTTCGACAATCAAACCTTTCGACAATCAAACCTTTCGACAATCAAACCTTTCGACAATCAAACCTTTCGACAATCAAACATTTCGACAATCAAACATTTCAACAATACCAGATCTAGATTATGATCTGTGAAATATTTGTGAAGCTATCATTATTTAATTTTTTAAAATTATTTTTTTTAGCGGTGGCGTGAAATATTAACTTTATTTTTTTAAGCATTAATATTGTGTGTCCTTGTTGGTTGATATTTGTTTAATTATAACACGTCGGTGTGTGTCCCCGGGTAAAGATCCCTATAATTGTATCACGTGAATTTGTGTCCTTGTGGTAAAGATCCCTATAATTGTATCACATCGATGTGTGTCCTTGTGGTAAAGATCCCTATAAATGTATCACGTCGATGTGTGTCCTCGTGGTAAAGATCCCTATAATTGTATCACATCGATGTGTGTCCTTGTGGTAAAGATCCCTATAATTGTATCACGTCGATATGTGTCCTCGTGGTAAAGATCCCTATAATTGTATCACATCGATGTGTGTCCTTGTGGTAAAGATCCCTATAAAAGTATCACGTCGATGTGTGTCCTCGTGGTAAAGATCCCTATAAAAGTATCACGCCGATGTGTGTCCCCGGGTAAAGATCCCTATAATTGTATCAAGTGAATGTGTGTCCTTGTGGTAAAGATCCCTATAATTGTATCAAGGGAATGTGTGTCCTTGTGGTAAAGATCCCTATAATTGTATCACGTGGATGTGTGTCCTCGTGGTAAAAATCCCTATAATTGTATCACGTGGATGTGTGTCCAAGTGGTAAAGATCACTATAATTGTATCACGTAAGCGGTGAAAGTTGTCTTCTGGTTTGGTTGTTGTTTTTGTGGTTTGTGGTTTTTTCCAGCCTTTTAGCCTCAATACTCAAAGATGAAACAAACATTTTTGGGGGAGGGCGGGGTAATGAGATGCCCCTTAGACTTTTCAAAATGAACGCAACTTGCACAATTCGGTCACAGTGCCATTAATCCACCTGTCCATGTCGCGGTCACAGGGCCATTTATCCACCTGTCCATGTCGCGGTCACAGGGCCATTTATCCACCTGTCCATGTCCCGGTCACAGGGCCATTTATCCACCTGTCCATGTCCCGGTCACAGGGCCATTTATCCACCTGTCCATGTCCCGGTCACAGGGCCATTTATCCACATGTCCATGTCCCGGTCACAGGGCCATTTATCCACCTGTCCATGTCGCGGTCACAGGGCATTTATCCACCTGTCCATGTCCCGGTCACAGGGCCATTTATCCACCTGTCCATGTCCCGGTCACAGGGCCATTTATCCACCTGTCCATGTCCCGGTCACAGGGCCATTTATCCACCTGTCCATGTCGGAAACTTCTGGGGAAGGCTTCGGTACCAACATGTCTTCCTTGAGTCATCCCACCCCTGTTCGTTGTTGACCACGTATCAATATCAAAAACCGTGACCCTAAAGTCGTCTACTGAAACAACCAATGCATTTTACTGGTGAAACAACAAATAATTTGCACTGATGATTACTTTTTGAAATTACATCTTTTACTGCTCTGCTTGGTTGGTGTTTTTTTTTAATTTAATTGACTAAATTATTTCAATTTAATCAAAACGCGTGAGTTAAAACACAAAACTACAATTAAATAAAAATGTATTGTTTTTAAAATAAAAAATTAAAATCATTTTTGTCTACCATTTCTATCAACCACATAACTTTACAAGAAGCTAAGATTGCCAACTACATAGCTTTAGAACAAGCTAAGATTGCCAAATGCATACCTTTACAAGAAGCTAAGATTGTCAACTAATTAACTTTACAACAAGCTGAGATTGCCAACTACATAGCTTTAGAACAAGCTAAGATTGCCAAATACATACCTTTACAAGAAGGTAAGACTGTCAACTAAATAACTTTACAACAAGCTGAGATTGCCAACTACATAGCTTTAGAACAAGCTAAGATTGCCAAATACATACCTTTACAAGAAGCTAAGATTGTCAACTAAATAACTTTACAACAAGCTGAGATTGTTTCTTTGCCGCAAAGGCTTTTTAGCCGCACGTTCTCTTCTTCGTGCTCTTCCTTTTTCTGGTTTTCCTCCTCCTTTTGTCTATTTCTCATTGTATCGAGAGCATTACATAAAAGTATATTAAACAATTCATAACTTAAACTTGTTTTTCAAAAATGCTGTGGGCAGATAAATGCTAAAAACAAATGTTGAAGCCTAAATGAAACCATTTAGATTTAACCCACTGACGTCGTCCAGTGTGCAATGATTCCTTCCAAGAAACGAATCGATATTTTTATTTTGTTTCAAAACGAAAGTGTAACTGTTTATGGCCTTAAGGTGTTGTGTGTTGGGAGAATTTGTGGAGGACGTTTAGTAGTGGTCTTCTAGTAACTAGTTTTGAGGTTGTGGGTAGCAGAGGTGTAACTAGGGGTAGTGGATAGCAGAGTTGCGACTAGAGGAGAAATGGAGACAATATAAAGCCTTGGGCCGGTGTCAATTGTAATAAGAAATAGAAAACCTGTTGGGTTTGTTCTTGTAGTCGCTTTTGAGTCGGAGTCGGAATCGTCAATTTATTTTTACCGACACGGGATATATCATGAACAATATTAAAGAACAAAAATTTAAATGCCCCCCACCCCCAAATGCCATTCTACAAATTTTTATTAGTCAAAAATATTTTCGTGACGTGACTTGTCGGAGTTGAATGCAAGTCATTAAAGTAAATCTCCACTAAGACTTGTTTCTCCACACTCCTCATTCCACTAATTCTAAGTTATGTGTGTACTCTGACTTTCAGAAAAGGTCGTTGCCCTGCACTAATTACAAGTCAACAACCAGACTAAGCGACTGGAAACAATTACTTTTTTAATTAGGTGCTTAAACGGTCACAATAATACTTCTTTTTTTTTATGCAGAACGAGACAGGCAGGTGACGTGGCATGGGTGTGGCGGATAGTTTGGTTTTTTGGGGTTTTTTTTTTTTTGGGGGGGGGGGGGTTCCCCGAGCGCACAGTTTTGAAGGCTGCAAAAATTTTAAACATAGCAAAATTTTTAAAATTATTTTTGATGCTCATTCATTACATGTCCTAGGGAGAAACGGGTTCAATTCTAAACTCTATAGATGGGGACTTAGTGATTGTAAACGGTTTGCGAATTTAAAAAAAGAAGGCAATACCTTCCTTGCAATGTGTGCAATATTTGTTTGCCCCGGGTGCTTGTAACCCACGACTACACCTCTGACAAAGGTGCTGGGATGAACTAAAAATAAATTTTGCGTCATCATATTGTTACACAGGTACGAACGTTTCAATTTGCATCCGTTTCAGTATAATCCGATGACTTTGCAACTTTTACTCAAAAATTTGATAACCGTAGATGAAGCTGTTTTTGGTTCGAAAGATGAAGAGCTGCTTGGACATCAAATTTCTCCGATTCCCAATTTTATCTCTGGCTTTCAGAAAAAGTCTTGGCTACTCACAAATAGATATCTGATTGTTAAAACATCTCTGTAACTGAGAGATGAATAAGCTTTAGTTCCCTGATTGATTCACCAAGACAGAAACAAAGTCGGCATGTCATGTGTGTACTCCTGTGGCACCAAACGAGGGCCAAAATATATTTTTAGAAATTGTTATTTGTCGCGATGATTAAGCGATTTTAAGTTTACATCATCCATGAAAGGACTTTCTGTCCAGTGGTTTCTTTAAAATTATACTCATCCAGGGGCTTAAAACGATTAAACTAATTGATCTAAAAACCTTACACGTCCACTTATAGTGTTGAACCACTCCATCTTGTTAATCTCAGCAGCAAAAAGCGATACAAAATCATGTCAAAAGAAGTATTAATATGGTAACTAGAGGTAGTGAGCAGAGAAGTAACTATGCGTAGTGCGTAGCAGAGTTGTAACTAGGGATAGTGAGCAGCAGAGGTGTAACTAGGGGAAGTGAGTAGCAGAGGTGTAATTATGGGTAATGAGTAGCAGAGGTGTAACTAGAGGTAGTGAGTAGCAGAGATGTAACTAGGGGTAGTGAGTAGCAGAGGTGTAACTAGGGGTAGTGAGTAGCAGAAGAGTAACTAGGGGTAGTGAGTAACAACTGCTCGCATAGTACCATTTCAAAAAGACAGATCTTATTTAGATGGCAAGTCTATAATATAGGCTTCCATTCCTTATCCACTGATGGCTCAAATAACGCAATTCTCATTTATTCCCTTAGAATTTAATGCGCCAAAATCGGCGCATACCATATAAAGATGTTTTTTCCTTCAATGCCGGCCTATCCCCTTGAAATAATTTGAACCATTCTCGTATTTGCTTGATTCGTATTTTCGGGACAGAAAATCCATTCCCAGTAACGTGGAACGCATATTGACGCATGCGCAAATATATTTCACAATGTTTGACTATCAAGAGGACTAATCTGCCAGCCAGCAAGATCGCAATCCTGGGTGCATGTAAAAAAATAATCTGTATGTGGAAAGGATCCAGCACATCCGTAACTAGTAAGTCTTTCAGCTTGTGTGTGTGTGTAGCGCTTTTGTGAACTGGTTCTGTGATCATGGTCGAGATGTATGTGGAATAGTTGTTGATCATGAGTTAATGAATAGCTTGGTGGGGCCCATTTGTGATTGGTCGGGTTATGCAGGGTCAATAAAAGAAAAGTGAGGTTTTTAAATGATATGTGAACACGGGGTGGCTGTAGTGTGACCGAGTATGTTATGTGATGTTGAGACTTCTGTATTTAGGTATCTGTAGTTACGTATCTGTAGTTAGGTATCTGTATTTAGGTATCTGTAGTTAGATATCTGTAGTAAGTATCTGTAGTTAGGTATCTGTATTTAGGTATCTGTAGTTACGTATCTGTAGTTAGGTATCTTTAGTTAGGTATCTGTAGTTAGGTATCTGTAATTAGGTATCTGTAGTTAGTTATCTGTAGTTATTTATCTGTGCCTGTTATCGTCGTTGTGCAAGTCCTAGTTGGTCACAGGGTCGCCCTGTACAAAATAATGCACTGAAGTCCCCTATTCCCCTATAACTTATTCAATTAATTTTAGGAAAAGTATTTGCAACCAAGTTTAGCCCATGCGCTATTGTCAGTGTTTCTTTCAGACAACTCAGCTTAGTTTTTCCCATGGAATCTATACAGTCCGAAAATACCTATATACCTAGCCAATTATAGTTAAACTTTTTTACGTTCAATTAAAATCATTATAATTACTACAATTTTGTGCTTTTTTGTAGTATAAAAGGTATATAAAAAGGGCCGTTAATTTTATTTTAATCGTCGAGGGAGCAGAAATTGAGGTCACCGGAGGCTCCCAAACGAAGCGTGAGATGGTTTCGGGCGGGTGCTCAGTGAGCTCAGGGGGCTAAGTTCAAAATGAAGGAGTCCATTTTGGCGTATACCTGAATTTAGTTTTGCATAATATTAATATTACTCCCAACCCCCAAAATTAAGTTTTTCCTGTTTTTCAAAGAAAAGATTAAGGAAATATGATGGCACTGATTTCACGAAAATAATTTCCATATAACTATGATAAATGAGATTATTATTTTTTTTTAATTTCGCAAGTGCGTTTGTTGCGTTATATTTTCTTTTGTTTTTTCTTAAATATTTGTTGAAATAAATCTGTGGTGTAAACGCGGAAATGTCATTAGAGTATTAATGCAAAATAAATTAATAAAAAATGCATATGAAGGGCTTGTACGGAAAACGTTATTTTTAGGGGCTGCTAATTAAAAGTTATATTTGATATAAGTCAAATTTTGTCACCGGAAAATCAAATCAATGCTTTTAAAAATCATTTGAAAGCTATGTAAGATCTTTGCGAGGACCAGGCATCGTTTCCCTGTACACTGTTGGATCGAGGTGACGATACAACGTACATATTCATTAAACATCAAAAGCTCCAGCAAAGTTATATAGTGACATAGGTAGGTCGTGTACAAGAAGTAAATGTTGGTTAAAATGTAACGGGGAAAAAAATCAAAAACAGAAATGATGGAATAATGTTTGTATAACAACTTCAGCATGATGAGTTGCCCCGCATCCAGCCAAGGGAGAGCGCCATTGTTAGCTGGCCGTCACTACCTCATTGATTTATGCCACCAACTCGATTCGTAAATTTCAATACTTTATTTATATTTTAATACTCGGTCGATTGAGGATGTCCCAGGTGCTATTGATTTAAAACCCTATTTAGACGATTTTTTGTTGTTTTCTTTACTGAATTTCAGTTTCGTAACATTCCCCGAGCCAGAGTTGTAAGCAGTTACACGCGTTACCCAATCCAAAAAAAAATAAATTAGAGCATCCAAAATCTGCCCATACAAAACTAGTAGATAGTGAGTGGGGGGTTCCAGTGACGTGAGAATAGGGTCCGAGTGACGTGAGTAGAGAGTTCGAGTCACGTGATGATAGGGTTCAAGTCACGTGAGTAGAGAGTTCCAGTCACGTGATGATAGGGTTCAAGTCACGTGAGTAGATGGTTCCAGTGACGTGAGTAGAGGGTTCCAGTCACGTGAGTAGAGGGTTCCAGTCACGTGAGTAGAGGGTTCCAGTCACTTGAGTAGAGGGTTACAGTCACGTAAGAGGATGGTTCCAGTGACGTGAGAATAGGGTTCAAGTCCCGTGAGTAGAGGGTTCAAGTCACATAAGTGGAGGGTTCCAGTGACGTGAGTAGAGGGTTCCAGTGACGTGAGAATAGGGTTCAAGTCCCGTGAGTAGAGGGTTTAAGTCACATAAGTGGAGGGTTCCAGTGACGTGAGTGGAGGGTTCCAGTGACGTGAGTGAAGGTTTCCAGTGACGTGAGTGGAGGGTTTCAGTGACGATTCACGATCTACCACAGTAGATGTCTCTACTTGGTGTCTCTACTTGGTGTCTCTAGATCACAATTCATTCAGGGCAACTCTCCACTTTTTTTGGTATCATTATTGTTAATGATATTTTACAGACACCAGTTTTACGGATTTGTATAAAGCATTTGTACACAGGCATGGGGTGGTTTATCTTTTGGTAAAATTGTTCCCAAATAAGATGTCCTTTTTTATTCAATGAGCCTACCACCTACAGCCTACAACCTACAGACGATTTTTCTTTCATTCATCTCCCCCCAACACCTTTTTTTGGTCTTCGCGTGTTATGGTAAATGGTTAAATCGTGCACGCTTGCCGTAGGTTGCCGACCCCTGGTCTAGCTCACCATTAATTTCTAAGTATGTAGTTGTGATCCTTTCCTGTGCATTTCCAAGTCATTTGTTTTACCACACTACATGACCTGAATTTCTTTTCAAAACAAAGCTGTATAACGGTATAGCAGTAGCAAATATAGAGTTGTTCATCTTAAAAGTTTGAGAACCACTACAAATGAATCTCATCAAGGCGTATTTTTACCTCTGAGAGTAGATTGACCCGGGCGTATTTACTCCTGAGAACAGACTGTGAACCGACTGGCCCAGCTGACGTATTTACACCTGTGAATCGACTGACCCAGCGGACATATTTACAGATGAGAGTGTGCTGACTCAGGCCTATTTACAACTGAGAGTAGACAGAGCCAGCTAACGTATTTACACGTAAGAGTAGACTCACAGTTGCGTATGTACACCTAAGAGTAGACTGACCCAGTAGGCGTGCTTACACCTGAGATTAGACTGACCCAGGTGTATTTACACATGAGAGCAGTCTGACCCAGACGTACATGAACCCTAAAATGTGGACATGCCCCAATGCCAATTGACTGAATGTAAGCGCACTGATATAGGTTTATATGTAATATCTCGATTACACTCTGCCGTCCTTTCTCATGATTACTGTCATTATTGCCTCTTGACTTCCGGTTAGTGATAGGCGAAAAATTTGGAGTTCGATTAATCGTTATCCAAAATTTAATCGTAAAAACAAAATAATGCTTAATCGATTAGTTAATCTTTAATTTACGCAGCCCGACTATTTCCCAATGTTTTCTTTCATCTATGATCCATACGCAAGCCATGATACTCTCTTATTATTTGGTCACGGTTGAATGCGTCAGCCCTTAACATTTGATTTACAGTAGTAAGGAAGTAGAGCAGTGGTCCTAAAACTACGGCCCGTGGGCCAGATTGGCCCACAAAGAGTCATTAATCCGGTCCACCTGGCCACCGTCAAAGTACTTTGCTATCGACAAATATGGAACTGTACATTAATAATCTCATTCCATTTGAAACACTATTAAATTTATGTTGAATATATTTTATCTTCATTTTAAATGTTTTTCCCCACTACCATTAAGATACGTGCAGTGTGCACAGCATTTTTTCAAATTTTTCTAACTATATTCCGGCCCCCGGCTGTTCATGAGGGACATTGATAAAGTCCCTTGTTTAAAAAGTTTAAGGACCCATGAAGAAGAGCCATATCCAATCAACATATCTATTTATATACTGACATGGAGGGGAAAAAATGCATGTGTTATCAAGATGTCCACACCATGTGAAACTCTCTTAATCAATATTTTCAACTCAATTAAATATTTCATTTCCTTGCAAGTATTGGGTTCATTGTGATTATTACGGACTGCTATTAATGGCGAATTTTATCTCTTAGTTTAGTCTATTGGCTCGTTTCACAACAGTCCATAATAAAGGACGATACCAAAGTTTAAAAACAATAACAATTAGAACGATACACAAAGTCAGGGCTAATTGCAATTAATACGTTTGTAATGTGTGAATTTAATGAATTAAAAACACAAGAGAATAGGATTAAAATTATTAACTTACAGTATGGCTTGTACCGGTACTGTATATAAAAATACAATAAGTTTAAGTTGTACAATGAAAGAAAAGCTACACACAACACAGCACTGTCTAGTATTAAATAACACTACAAGTCTCGGGATAAAGGAAAGGATCTCCCTCTCATTCAGTTGTTCAGCCTTTTATGGGCATTTCCTACTAATATCTCTCGAACCGTCTAACGAATTGTTTTGCTTTCCAGTTTTATCCAGATTCTTGTATAAGGTTCTGACTGACTAAGCTTTTGTAAACAAGGAGAAAGTTTCGAAAGAAATAGGTCATGCACGTGGAAAGCGAGGAAGGCGTGCTTTAACACGTCATCTGCATAACAGTGATACAGAAAATAGGTTTATAATTCTTTCATTTGCTTAATAACATTTTGACCAAAATAGGAGAGGCGCAAAAATTGAAATCCAAATGTAAATAATAACTGCTGAACTATGTCTTTCTATAATTTCTTAAAGGAAAATTTTAAAATATTTAAGGATCAGGAATTATTGTAGTTTTAAAGTAACATTTAATGTAATTAACTGGCTAAAGAAATCCATGACGCTGCCAATAATCAGGGGCCACCTATACCGTACGTACGCACTGAGGGGCAAAATGGGTGGTGTTCGATTTTGGACATTTTGCGTACGTGTACGTATGGCCGGACGCGGTGGTGGTGGTGGTGGTTTGGGGTGGGGGGGTCCTTGGCAAAAACTACTTACATGTATTCAAAAATTCTGCAATAGTCAAACTCAAAATGTTGACAGTCCAAAATGTAGCATATTTATATCTTGAACGCTGTAAACTGTTTGCAATGTTTTGTAGGAATTGTGATAATGTTGCTATGTCGTTTCAAACTCGCTAGATATCGCTCAGATAGTACCCATTAGTAGATGTATCACAGTAAATATTTAATCCATCGTTTTCTCAACGTGCAAGTGGCGCATATTTTGTTTGGGCTACGTCATTGGTGCCCATGCCAAACGTAGGTTTTCACGATGCTCCCTGTGTTAAATTCTAATAAGTACACTTCCACATTGCCAATACATAAACACAAAATAATAATAAATAAGGTTGGATAAAATAAATAAAACACGTAGTTAGGTCACTAAGCGTCATCTAGTAACTGCAATCAGTAGCTACTGAAGTGGGTTACTGTTGGCACCACGACCGCTATGTCACATGCAATCAGTAGTTACTCAAGTGGCTTACTGTCGGCACCACGACCGCTGTGTCACATGCAATCAGGAATTACTCAAGTAGCTTCCTGTTGGCACCACGACCGCTGTGTCACATGCAATCAGGAATTACTCAAGTGGCTTGCTGTTGGCACCACGACCGCTGTGTCACATGCAATCAGTAGCTCCTGCAGTGGGTTACTGTAGGCACCACGACCGCTATGTCACATGCAATCAGTAGTTACTCAAGTGGCGTACTGTTGACACCACGACCGCCGTGTCACATGCAATCAGTAGTTACTCAAGTAAAGTATGTGCCACTGAAAGTAAGGCAGCAAGCAAGTAAAATAGCTGCTGCTCATGTTTCGGTATGGTGTGTCCAACAACAACGAAATGGGAAAAGTATTTTAATTAAATCACATATCAGATGACCTATCTTTATAAAAGTGTAATTATATTCATGTTATTTCTTTCAAAACACTTACATCCAAAGCGTCTTTACAAGTAGCCCCAATGTAACGGGGGCTGAACTGAAAGCAATGGTCACAAAGTGTAACATTGAATGAAGTCATCTGACTTCTCTCCGAATTTTGCAATACCAATAACGTCATGCGTTGGAGATCATCCACCTGTGACCAGCAAGGCGCACGGTGTTCCTCTGAAACAGTTGATCAGTGCCAGTGTGTGGCCTGTGCTCCGTGGGTTACAAACACTTAATTTTTAAAGTTGCAACATGCGGCCCTTTTTTTAAAATTAATAATGCGTCTCTTCAGTGATCTGCCACAAAATGTGGGATTTAAACTTCAGAAATCAGGATCCAACAAGTTGTTTGGAATTTATTCTTCGTGTTACGTGCGCCCACAGCTAGCTTTTTGGTTAAGATGTTTTCTCAATAAAATTAATGCTAAACTTCAGGGACCTTTATGACAGATGTTAGACGGGAACAGAAGTCAGACGGGACGGGGGTTAGAAGGGAAAACTTATAGTAAAATCCGCAGCACGTTTATTGTCGCTTCTATTAAAGTGTTTAGAGACGGGACATTGCTTATCTTGCGTTATATTACGGAGATGTTCAGTAAATTTGTCAGAGAGTCGGCGTTCTGTTTCATCTATGTACGTCATCTGGCAGTGGAAGCAAATCATTGCGTAGACAACATCGCGGCTAGTGAAAAAGAAACAGTCCTTTATCTGAAACCTGCCTCTTAGGGAAGGGAATGTGTTGAGTAGAACAATGAAAGGGCAAGTGCTGCAACGGCTGCATCCACTTGGTTAGGTCCCAAAGTGGGAGGAGCGGAGTTGACGCCACTGCGCACAAGGAGGTCTCTTTGATTTTTATCTCAATGAGAGGCGGGGAAGAGAAAATGTGTGTGTCAGGGTCGGCGAGGAGAATGGTACGGTTTTTACGGAAAATACGTTTGGCTATAAGATTGTGAAAGGGATAAGTGAGAATTATTTTTGTCCCGTCATCAATGTCAATCGGGCGTGACATGAAGACATCAGAACGGATAATATTTTTAACCCTTTGAACGGCTGATGAAAGTATTTTCTCTGAATAGAAACTACATCGGAAAAAGTCGATCATCTAAAACGCTTTGTTCCAAAAGTCATTCTCCGAACGACAATGTCGACGAAGACGAAGTAATCGAGAAAAGGGAATAGAGTCTTTATAGGGTTTAGGGTAGGAGGAAGACTAAACAGAAGTGGCTGTCAGTAGGTTTAAAATAGGCAGAGGTGAGTAGGATGTCTTTGTGATGGAGGGCGATAATGTCCAAAATGTTGACTGAGGTCTCAAAGACGAGAGATGTGAGTTTAATGGAGAGGTGAAAGAGCCTACAAAGTTATTGAATAGGTCATGTTTACTCCTCTCCATAGTGGTGACCCCAATAGCATCATCAATGTACTTCTTAAAGAATTCTGGGAGGCGTCTAGTGTAGCTCCTTTGCGACCACGTGTTTGAAATATTCCATGAACAAATATGTGTAGCTGGGTCCCATTTTAGTCCCCATAGCAATACCACTGATTTAGTCGTAGAATTAGCCGCTAAGCTCAAACGATTTGAGGGTGAGGACCGGTTGAGTCAGTCTGAGGAGGATGTTGGTGGATATAGATGGATGGTTTCGTCTCGAGAAAGAATTTAAAGCTTTACAAACGTTTGAATCTTTCATTATCCTTCCTGAAAAGACACGCATCTATTTCTACTTGATGTATGTTCTTTTTATACTTCTATTCCTCATTCTGACGGTCTCTTGTCTTTAAAATTCTCTCTCGGACACTACATTTCAGCACAGTGTTATTTTTGTATTTATTTCTGTTTTTACTTTAGTTTGTTTGATGATGAAGGCTTCTTGCGTTCGTTGTTATTTTTGCGTTCTTTTTGTTTTCAACTTTTCCAATAATTCTTTTCGTCCATCACCATTACCCACCCATTTCTTATTGTAAAAAGGTTGTTTGTTGTTTACGTTCTAAATTGTTCTAAAGTATCTTATCGGGTGATGTCATTTCTAGAATTTATTTTCCCGAGGGTTCTTACTCCCTTCCTATAAATTAGCCTGCAGCTCTCCCAGAAAGGAGATTTTCGCTAGATTTCCTAGACATTTACAAGACTTAAGAAACGTATAAGAACCTTGCTAGATTACACTTTTTTTGTATGTGTGTAGGTTAATATTTGTATCTTTCAAAGATTATACTTTTTTACCTATGTGCTGTAAATAAATATAGATTTTCGTTATGTCTATGTGATACTGTAATTTTATATAAACTTAATAGTATAATTAAAATGTAATACTGTTAGTACCACTAGCTTTGGAATCGTTTTTCTATGCATACTGGTTTCAGTCCTTTGTTACGCATTGTTCATATAACAAGCCAAATTTCAAGACAGATTAAATTTTCAAAACAATATAACGGTGCATAACATAAGACTAAAGAGAAGTATATGAATACAGGTTAATGTTGATTTGGTACATAAATCTTTGCTAGGTCAAGTAAGCACATTGGACCCCCCCCCATAACGTGAATTAGGATATAACCCTGTTATAACATCGCTCCATAATTACATATTTTCATCGGCCAATGAGTTTCTTTTTTTAAATTATTGTAAAAAGAATAGAAGTTTACATGTTGGTAGAACACAATCACAAATCTCTGTGTTAGTAGAACACAATCACAAACCTCTATGCTAGTAGAACACAATCACAAACCTCTATGCTAGTAGAACACAATCACAAACCTCTATGCTAGTAGAACACAATCACAAACCTCTATGTTAGTAGAACACAATCACAACCTCTATGCTAGTAGAACACAATCACAAACCTCTATGCTAGTAGAACACAATCACAAACCTCTATGCTAGTAGAACACAATCACAAACCTCTATGCTAGTAGAACACAATCACAAACCTCTATGTTAGTAGTACATATCACAAATCTCTATGTTAGTAGTACACATCACAAATCTCTATGTTAGAAGTACACATCACACATCTCTATGTTAGTAGTACACATCACAAATCTCTGTTAGTAGAACACAAACACAAATCTCTATGTTAGAAGTACACATCACAAATCTCTATGTTAGTAGTACACATCACAAATCTCTGTTAGTAGAACATAATCACAAATCTCTATGTTAGTAGTACACATCACAAATCTCTATGTTAGTAGTACACATCACAAATCTCTATGTTAGTAGAACACATCACAAATCTCTATGTTAGTAGTACACATCACAAATCTCTATGTTAGTAGTACATATCACACATCTCTATGTTAGTAGTACACATCACAAATCTCTATGTTAGTAGTACACATCACAAATCTCTATGTTAGTAGTACACATCACAAATCTCTGTTAGTAGTACACATCACAAATCTCTATGTTAGTAGTACACATCACACATCTCTATGTTAGTAGTACACATCACACATCTCTATGTTAGTAGTACACATCACACATCTCTATGTTCATAGGACAGAATCACAATTCCAAATCCTCCACTACAAGTATTTCTGAACTTCATTCACTAACCATTGGAGATTTAAAAACATCTTGTTTTGTGGTTGTTTTTTTGTTTGTTGTTTTTTTGTCTTGTTTTTTTTTTTTTTTTTTTTTTGTTCTTGTTGTTGTTCTACGCAGTCGACAATATTCCCCATTTAAAAATAAAAACGAAGTGGCTATTGGTACACGGGTACCAGAATTGAGAGGTTGGGATTAAAAAACGATTTAAAATATTATTGGTGGGCTTGTAAGACCGAATGTGGTATCAAATGAAAGATCATTGAATGGACTATACGTTTGAAATCTTAACTGTTCAGTTTTACTAAAATAAACTACCACAAATGATATCAGAATAGCACTGAGCCTAATGGTACCCGGGTGCGAATGGCGGCGCTGCGTGTCCGGGTCCATTTTGACTATTGCTATTCGGATGTCATTTGTAGTAGTTTATTTTAGTTAAAATGAAGAATTGCGTTTACAAACGTATAGTACATTCAATTATCTTTCATTTGATACCTCATTTGGTCTTACAAACCCAACAATGATATTTTAAATCGTTTTTTAATCCCAACCTCTCAATGCTGGTACCCGTGTACCTATGGTGCAGCCAAATAAAAAAAACTATATTCTTACGAAATATTTCAAAACTTAAACTAATGTGACTGCCACCATTAGCTTGAGCGCACCATTGACGTGATCCAATGTATGGCCCCCGATTCCCATGTACTTACATTATCGTTTTGCCCACACACATGCCAACGTATGCGATGCTGATGCATAATAGTTTTAACGAAAAAAAAACCACAAAAAAACAAGAACATCACAAAGCGTTGTATCTATGAGATAGAATGGTAACACGGGTTAGGAGGCATAGAACAGTTATATAGTTAGTAGCATGGATGTTTTAGGCATAGAACAGTTATAAAGTTAGGTAGTGTAAAAGAAATGACGTTGCTGTGGGTTTTTTTTTTTCCTTTTTATAAATTTCGCATTTGTTCTTGTGTTTCTTTTTGGGTTTGTGATAAAATCTTCGGACGGCTAACTGACCCACTTCATATTACACTATCGGGCTGAAAGTTGGCACATAGGTTCGTTGCCGATGACAACCCATTATATCAAATGTTAAGCTCCACCCCAAAACCCCCCAAAATCAGTTTTAACGGTACTTGATGCCACTTATTTCACGAAATAAAGTTCCCAATAACAGCGCTAACGGTACTTGATGCCACTTATTGCACGAAATAAAGTTCCCAATAACAGCGCTAACGGTACTTGATGCCACTTATTGCACGAAATAAAGTTCCCAATAACAGCGCTAACGGTACTTGATGCCACTTATTGCACGAAATAAAGTTCCCAATAACAGCGCTAACGGTACTTGATGCCACTTATTGCACTAAATAAAGTTCCCAATAACAGCGCTAACGGTACTTGATGCCACTTATTGCACGAAATAAAGTTCCCAATAACAGCGCTAACGGTACTTGATGCCACTTATTGCACGAAATAAAGTTCCCAATAACAGCGCTAACGGTACTTGATGCCACTTATTGCACGAAATAAAGTTCCCAATAACAGCGCTAACGGTACTTGATGCCACTTATTGCACGAAATAAAGTTCCCAACAACAGCGCTAAATGAGATTTTTAAAATACCTCAATTGCGTTTGGTGCGTAATTATTTTATTTTGTTTTACTAAAATTTTTGGTGGACAAAATATGCGGTGTAAAAGAAAATAATATGTGGTTGCGAACCTGTGGGCACTAATTGGGATTCACATAAAGTATGTTAAAAGATTGCATGTCCTCTCAAAATTTAAGCCCCACCTCCCACTCCCTACCCCCAAATAGTTATATGAATTGCTTTTTGATCGTGTGTTTCTGTCTTGCAAAACCTTCTGAAAGCTAATTGAACCACCGCCCGTAATCCTATCAAGCTGAAACTTGGCACATAGACTCGTTGTCAATGACAAAACATTCGTTCAAATGTTTAGCCCCACCCTTACCCCCAACCCTCAAAACTCATATGACTTTTGCGCGATATGTTCGTTAGTTTTTTTTCTAATGTCTTAAAAAAGTTCGCTTACTCCTTAAGACACATAACATGTGATATTTGCTGAGTCGGAATACTGATCTATAATTGATTGTGTTATTGGGAGAAGTCAGTTATTTTCTTCTGATATAAGGGAAAACGTGGTTGTATAATAGTAGTGTTTGTTCAAGATTAATTTATCCGCTAATTATTTTCCACGAATCGTGTTACGGTAAATCGTTGTTATTGATCCATAGAGTCGTCAGAAAACTCAAAGCTTTGAGTAGTTTGTATCCTCCCGAAGCCAACCGCTATTCAATCCATAATATGCAGGACAAAGCCGAGCCCTATGCCCTTAAGCCAAGATTATATAGACGCATTAGTCGACGGTGTTATTCCTAGCATATGTTTATAACGCAGCACAATTGTATGGGTTGCTCAATGCACATTAGAAATGTGGGGAGGACTTAGTTGATGTGGAAGCTTTAAGGAAAATACACAGCGTAGAGAAATCCTTAAGAAGAACAATACCAAAAAAAAGTGTACATTTCGGCCAAGAAGCCTTCGACAGCAGAAAAACAGAGACAGAAATACTCAGCATGTAGAGATATGTAGTTGGCAGAAAATGGTATTAACTAGCCGACTCCTTTATAATGTAGGGCAGCCACTCGGATGACAAGAAAAAATTTTTATTTATCAGTTAGTTGTAAAGAGTTCAATTCTCCCGCATTTAGACAAAATGTTAAATTTCTACATTTAAGATTGTCAATCCTAGCGGAATTTGAGAGCCTTTGAGATTTCAAAATGTATTTCGCAATTTGCTTATTTAATCATTTACATAACAAGGTCATCAGTCATGAAACACTTGAGAAAGTTATCTTAGTGGGAACCACGTTTAAAGCTCCCACAGAGAAATAAAGATATCTGCTGAACAACAAAAGATTGAGAAACACAAAGCACTTTTTAAAGAAAAAAACGAAGTGTTTCTCAATTATTTAAGTAAGAGTAACAATGGTTAATTTATTCGTTTTATTAAATATTCTGTTTATCACGATGTTTGGGTACCTGATTAGAATGGAAATATTTACTTTTTAAAAAATCGTTCTTAAATACAAAACTACTATGTCCTCATTTAAAAAGAATTTTCATTTCGCTCATTATTAACTACCAGCATTTCATAACTATGTTTGTATTGTAAACAACTTAGTAAACTCAGTTAGTATTTCTTTACAAATAAGTATAGTAACACGTGTGACGGGGGGTTTCCGTTCACATCCCCCAAAAATAATATGCAAACATATCAGATGTCGAAACAGGACAATGGTGAGTCAAAGCTAGTGGTTAAATTTAAGCCATATAAAACCCGGGTCGGCGGATCCTTGTATACGGCGAATAAAAGTTTCCCAACACATCAGGATGTTTTAATGTAAGGATGTTTCAACAATTTCTCTGGATAATCGCCTCCCCTCCCTTTTTACAACCATCCTCAACTCACAAACTCACAATGGATAGACCTCAACATCGCATATTTGTATACGTCCATTCCATAACTTTCACCAGGGTTTTAAGTCTATCTTAAAACAAATCTATGATCAATCCCTTGCTGTCTGTGAGAGTATAGAGCTAACGAGGTAGCAAATATAACCATCGCGTTTTATAGCAACAAATCTATGATCAATCCCTTGCTGTCTGTGAGAGTATAAAGCTAACGAAGTAGCAAATATAACCATCGCGTTTTATAGCAAAAAATCTATGATCAATCCCTTGCTGTCTGTGAGAGTATGAAGCTAACGAAGTAGCAAATATAACCATCGCGTTTTAAAGCAACACAGGTAGCCCCCACGTGACACTGGGCAGTGAGCTTTTAAAAAAATGTCATGGCTGTAAGGTGAATTTCCTCAGTACAAAATATAAAAATGCTGGAATTTAAATATTACGCTTTATCGAATGTAAAAAAAAAACAAGTGTATAATTTTGTAATCTCCCGTAGACGAGATAGTGTAGCATTATGAAATAGAGACAGATAGGACTGATTAGGTAGACCAAAGTTCGAATTGTGAAATGACGTGTTTAGTCAAGTCATAAGGATAAAGAAACTCTGAACAACCTCCAGGCAGAATAAATATTTATAGATTATAGTTTGAAATAAAGCAACCCTTGTAGGGTTGGAGAACAAGTTCCACTCCGATATATCACGTCATCCTCGCAATTTAAATAACTCCGACTACAAAATTTCATCAAATGTAATAATAAATATCATGAAATAAAATTATATATATTTATCTTAATTGTAGTGAAAATCATAATGAAGATTCGATACTTTTTTGTTGTTGCTCCAGCCCAGCCTTGAATGCTCCGAGTCCTACGCTATGACATCTTAGATCGTTGTACATTATGGAGTTAAATTGGAATCAATCATTTGCAGTATTTTTGCTGTCATTTACTGCAATTTGAAATCTACGAAAAAAATTTTTTTCCTAAACATCATGTAAAGGTTTACAAATCTATTCTAGATCTATTCAGTACGGCTTGGCGTTTAATATAGGTGCTTTCAAAGATGTCTATGGTTAGAGATTTTGACTTATATTTGTATATTACAACTTCCGAACTCCATGAGATCAATTACTGACCTTTTTTCAATTATCCTGACGTTAAGCTTTAAAACAAATCACACACCAGCCTTTGAAATTGGATCGCATAAGTTCTCTGTTTGGTGTGAGGTTGGAATTTCTTTGCCGTGAATGGATTTCTAAAAATGATTCTAAGAAAATAATTTGTTTGATTTCGATTGTGCCAAAAACTACGCCAGCTCTCTGATTGCGTAACAGAAAGTTGTCATTTAACATATTGCTATGTCAAATTATTGCAACCTATTCAGATGTTAACGGCACTTTGACGTTGCATTATTTGTAAGGAGAAACTCTTCATCCCGGGGCACCTTTGTATGGTAGAGCGGAGGGGGCCATTTGCCCCCGGTCACACTTTTGTCGTGCTTATTGAAACTGTCCATATTTTGTTGCGGCTTCAAGAGTTAAAAATCTTGCCCCACTCCGGTCGGCCCTAACACTGACCATACGCCATTGTTCCGGGGGTATGACAAAATAGTGCAACATAATTTCAAAATGCAAAATTTATGCGTAGCTAAAACCAACTTACCTTGTTAATTTTGGACATAGAAATGTTCAATGGTCATGTGATTTCTAGAAGTACCAAAAAATGTTACCTATGTCTGCATGCATATCGTAATTTGTAGGTAAATTATAAGTTAGAACAGGGATTTCCAAACTTAAACAGATTACTGAAATAGATTATCTTCGTCTCACCCCATGCTCACCTTATATATATCTTATATATAATATATTATTCCTTCAATCAAACATATACGAATAATTTTGTACTTATGTACAAAGTAGTCTGGTTGACAAAAATGAAAAGTGTGTATAAAATCCTAGAGAACTCCATAGGAAGAAATGAATCACGATCTATTGAAAGAGTCAATGTCTTATGAATATTGATGTCTGTAAATCTAGAATCTAAAATATTAATCAGTGCCATGCTGGGCGTCCTTGACTATCATTATACTTATATCCTCCATATCTTCACATAAAATTCTGGCAAATCGCCAAGTTCACGTGACGCCGATACATCAGACAATATGCCTAAAAGGGATTAGGCATTACGCAAGTCTGAGGGAAATAGCTCCATGGGCTTCCAGTCAAACTGCTTTTATCATAATCTATGATCTTGATAAAACTAATCAATTAATTCTAAAACAACTGAAATATTATGTCTTTCTAGCGAGCTCCTATTTTTATGTACCATAAATCTTAAGTAAAATGTGGAATCATTGTTGTGATAGAGCGTAAAATAAAGTGATATAGATCGTGTCATGTTGACACTTTACGGCATTCAAGAAGTATAAACTGTTGCACAATAGATTGCGCGGGGATAATCTAATCTGTTGAACTAATAAACTTGACTTATACCGGGTAGAACTACTAGTATTTGCATAAACCTTCCTCGTGTTAAAAATTTGCTTTTATCGAACGCGATGTCAGTTATCAATGTAGTTCTAAAAGATAAAGATTGCCATGAATTCCAAAATTAGATGTAAATGTAGATACGTCTTATCCTGAATTTCATCACACTTGTTGAACTCGGTTCAATGTTACGTAGGGCGACAGAAGGCTTAACACAGAAAATATTGAATCAGGCGCACAACATGCCCATCAAAAATTTAACTAACTTTAAAAGCAACTGCTGGTCATCTACAGCATCCTGGTCTATTTCCAGTCGCCAATGACTAAGTCTCGCCATTGGGTCAAATAGGCAAGGACGAGATGGTGAGGATGATGAATTGAGCAACTCTCTCTCACTTACTGGGTCAAATAGGCAAGGACGAGATGGTGAGGATGATGAATTGAACAACTCTCCCTCACTTATTGGGTCAAATAGGCAAGGACGAGATGGTGAGGATGATGAATTGAGCAACTCTCCCTCACTTATTGGGTCAAATAGGCAAGGACGAGATGGTGAGGATGATGAATTGAGCAACTCTCCCTCACTTTAACACAACACAAAGCGCAAGCCAAGGCCACTACCCAAGTCGAAAAGTTGCATTGGTCATCGTCGCGTGCGAAGGAAGAACAATTTGTGTATACATCCCTTTTATCGGGTGTGTATACTCTAGTTGAGGTAGGCATTTCCTTTTTATTCTAAAGATATTTCATGTTGGAAATTTACAGCTCAGCATTCTGTGAAAAATGTGGTCGTCTTGTTTCACCATCCTTGTGTGACGTCATCAAAATATACATTATATTACCCAAATGCTTCAAGAGCTTTTTGTTCAATTATCAATACATTACCCAAAAAAATGTTCATTAGTTATAATGTGACACATAAATCAAGCCAGTTCAATTGCTCTAAATGTTGGAAGAGGGGGTATGACGTCCACGAAACAAAACAAAAGAAGACATCCCAAGATGGGCCAAGAACGCTATGGCGGATCGTTTCAACAATCAGTTCAACCGACCGTACAGACACTTTAACTCTGACGCCTCGAGGTGGGATGTGATGTCTCTAGGTTGCACCCCTGCGATCGCATTTATATATATATATTATACATGGTAGTAGGGCGGTAGTGTGGCGGTAGTATTTATTTTCTACACGCGTTACGATTAGTGAACTAATATTTTTATACAGAATACATTTCTCCCCCCCTCCCAGTGAATAAATTCAACTTTACCCCTGACCTCATAATCCTATCAGTATCAGCTCTAAATGACCAGAACGTACAATAGGATTCTATATGAGCTCATTCAAAATCAATTAGCACCTCTCTCACAATAAGAAGGAGAACAGAATGGGTAAAGCAAAAGGATTCCGTCTAACAATCCACACGTTGCGATATCTGGTTATAACGGTTATGAGGGAAAAAATAATAAGATTAATAATAATAAATGCTCTCCAGAGCAACAACGTACGGGACGACGTCATGGCTCCGACAGGCGGACTATAGTCCAGTTTAGCGTGTCACCAAATGCATATAACATTTTATCAACTGGTAGATTCAACGCTGTCGGGACAATTTTGATCATTGACACTGAGTGCAACAGTGGATAGAGCGCCATCTGGCAGGTGCTGTTCACTTCTATTGACTTACTTCAAACGGTGAAGAGTTTTGATTTTGTTTCTTGTTTACACTTTCATATTTGGATTGCAACTGGTTTATTTTAAACGTACGTGTGTTAAAACTAATAATTCGACGTGTGTTAAACTAATAACTTCACGTGTGTGGTACGTTTACTAAGATGAAGATCGAATGATCCTAACATGTATTGTACTTATGGCGATGTTCTGTGATAATTCATATGATTGTTAAAATCATTTTATCGGTTACCTTTATATTTACTGACGTCAAAAGAAAGTTTCGTGTTTTTTGTCTCTTCTCTGCTTTTCATTTCTTTTTAATTTTGTTTGCATGTTGTATTTTTTAAAGTTAATAAAGAAATTGTGTGTTTTGTATTGGGTGGGTGGGGTGGAGGTGAGGTTTTTGTTGTTTTGTATTGAATTCCTGTTACAACATATCAAATGTAATTTATTGAAGTAACATAGATTCAAACATATTATGACAATGACAGCCAAATCTACGTAACGCCATAGGGAAAATATCTTTTTTATAGCTTAAATGAAGTTGGTCATTGTTTCTCTTAAATACATTATGCATTTCTGTATTTATATTATATAATATATATATATATAATAACGACGTTAATCATCTCTTGGATTTGATTCAACTGTGTTTTATGAATTTCTAATATGAAATGGAAAAAAAAAAGATTACATTTTTTTAATGAATTTCTTTGGTTACTGGAAATAGCAGATTTCCCTAAACAAACCAAAAAAAAATTTCTCAGTCTCCATAAAAACTGTCTCTTTTCCGTAACAAAATGTCTATTTTCCGTTAAAAATGTATATTTTTCGTTAAAAATGTCTCTTTTCCGTAATAAAATGTCTCTTTTCGTAACAAAATTTCTCTTTTCCGTAACAAAATGTCTGTATTTTCCGTAAGTAAATGTCTGCATTATTAATAATAAATATAGAATGACTTATTAATTCTTCAGCTGAATTCTTAATTGATATAATATTTAACCCCTCTCCCACCGCTGTGACTTACCTGCGTGTATTTTGATTAAGGGAAATTTTCTAGCACGCTCAATGCGGACACGTGGGGGTGGGGGGGGGAGGGAAAGAGGTGCAGTCTAGTGTTAATTTACTCGAGTGAATAGAAAGTTATTCAAGCGTGCCTATATAGAGGCATGCAGCTGACTGGAATCAACGCAGTAGGCTGTTACGTTTCATATTGAGTGGATCAGTTCACATAGACGGTTGTGTTGTAGCTGGTTAGCCCGGTTCACCAAGACTTCAGTGCTCTTCATAATTATATCCACATAAAAAAACAACTCTAGAGTGTGTTTGGATTACGTGTCATCGGTATAAGGTAATGTGATTTAAGAGTAAACGACTTTGCTCGTGAGAATGTAGATAGATATGTCTGCTGTATAACAAGTGCAAGATGGTCACGGGGGTTCTTGATGATTACACTGTCAGCATTGATAACAAAATGTAAGGCATGAAAGAAGAATTACTATAAATCTACACACAATAACAACGTCGGTCAGTAATTTTTTGAAAATAATAATTTTTAAAAATAATAAGTTATTGATGCTTTATTTTATGTTTCTGGGTCACGTTAGTGACCTAATTTAAAAAAAATACGGTGGCCGTGGAATGGGTCTAAGATAATCAAATACATTTCTACAACCTCGGGGTCCGATCAACGGGCTGATGTGTCTTAAATCTCGAACACTTCATTGTAGAGATCACTGCCATCTTTTAGTTAGTCTCTTATTTAGTGATTTGGTCAGTGTCGAAAGCCCTTTCTATAGATGTTATCTTAGCTATATAGGACTATCAAAATACCACCATTAAATATATATAAAAATGAATGTATGTCTGTATGTCTGTTTGTCTCATATGCGCTCCCACACCATTCATGCGATTGCAACAAAACCTTGGTGAGTTGTTGGCCACCTACCTGGGCATTTAACTGCGTCATTAAAAAACTTTTCAATTATTTCGTTTTCGGCCGTTGGCCCTTCATTCGTTTTTTTTCTTATATGAGCTTTGTAAAAAATATTTCCGTCTGCGCTCCTGCACCATTCGTCTGAATGCGCTAAATCTTTGGTAAAATGTTGCAAGCACGCCCACAAAGGTTTGGAAATAATTATAACCGTTTTAAAATATTCCGTTTTGAGCCAGGGGCCCCATTTTCGTTTTTTCTTATATGAGCTATATAAATATAGTTTCAAACCGTATGCGCTCCTACACCATTCATGCGATTGCGACAAAACATTGGAGAGTTGTATTCCATAAGCTCGCGCATTTTAATGGGTCATTATAACACTTTTAAAATATTTCGTTTTGGCCGTTGGCCCCAAAATCGTTTTTTTTTCTTATATGAGCTTTGTAAACAATAGGTTTTGTCTGCGCTCCTACACCATTTATTTGAATACGCTAAAACTTTGACGAGATGTTGCGAGCATGCCCACAAAGGTTTCTAAATTATTACAACCGTTTTAAAATATTCCGTTTTGAGCCAGGGGCCCCATGTTCGTTTTTTCTTATATGAGCTATATAAATATAATTTCAAACCGTATGCGCTCCTACACCATACATGTGATTGCAACAAAACTTTTTTGAAAGGTTGTCCATAAAGTCGCGCATGTTAATAAGTAATTACAATACTTTTAAAATATTCCGTTTTCAGCCGTTGGCCCCAAATTCTTTTTTTTTCTTATATGTGCTGTGTACAAAATAATTTCGGTATGCGCTCCTATACCATTCATCTGAATGCGAAAAAACTTTAGTTAGGTGTTTCTCCCACGCCCGCAAAGCTTTTCCAATTATTACAACCGTTTAAAATATTCTGTTTTGAGCCAGGGGCCCCATGTTCTATTTTTCCAATATGAGCTATATAAATATAATTTCAAACCGTATGCGCTCCTACATCATTCATGCGATTGCAACAAAACTTTGTTGAAAGGTTTTCCATAAGGTCGCGCCTGTTAATGAGTAATTACAATAATTTTAAAATATTCCGTTTTCGGCCGTTGGCCCTTCATTCGTTTTTTTCTTATATGAGCTTTGTAAAAAATATTTCCGTCTGCGCTCCTACACCATTCGTCTAAATGCGCTAAATCTTTGGTAAAATGTCGCATTCAGATATATGATATATGCGCTCCTATATCATTTACCTGAATGCGATAAAACTTTAGTAAAATGTTTTACCCACATCCGCAAAGCTTTTCAAATTATTACAACCATTTAAAATATTCTGTTTTGAGCCAGAGGCCCTATGTTCTATTTTTCCTAAATGAGCTATACAAATAAAATTTCAAACAGAGCTAATGTGTGGATGGATAGATTTTTAATCAAATACAAATAGCGACATTAAATTGTGTGTGTCACATAATAATTAGGTTTCTGAAGTAGTTACAACACTTTTAAAATAATCCGTTTTTGGCCGTTGGCCCCAAAATCGTTATTTTTCTTATATGAGCTTTGTAAAAAATAATATCCATATGCACTCCTCTACCATTTATCTGAATGCGATACAACTTCAGTAATATGTTTCTCTTTTTTTAATTTTGTTATATAATAAGTAGGTTTCTGAAGTAATACAACAATTCTACAATATTCCGCTTGTGGCCGGGGGCCTTAATTCGTTTTCCACCCTTATATTATCTATATAATTATCGTATGCATTCCTATACCATTCATCCGATTGCAATAAAAACTTTGGTGAATTGATATGCGCGCTCCCGCAAATGTTTCTAAATTAGAACAACGTTTTACAATATTTCGCATGGGTCGATGTCCTTAAATTCGTTTTGTTTTCTTTAAAAAAACTTTATCAAAACAATTTCAATCGGATCTATCAACTCAACCGCCCTTGAACAAATGCCAACAGACATCAATTTGTAGCAAGAGCAGAGAAAACATGTTTTTGCATGTTTAGTGTAGAGAGTATTTTTGTTGTTTTTATAAATAAGCTTGAATTTAGTGACGTATTTTAGAATCGGATATAGCTTTGTAAATGTGTTGTGATTTTGAATAGCAATGATGTAGTAATACATCTATTATATAAGAATGATCTATGCTGACCGTAACTCCAAAGAACCGATACGATTTAAATACGTTCCCATTTTTTAAAACAATCATAGTTTTCTTCTATTATTTTAAGGAACTCGAATCAATGGTAATGCGAAAAATATATTGTATATTCGCTTTAATTTTAATAAAATTTTAAGTATTAATAATATAAATTACAAATAAATTTGGATTAACAACTAAGGAACTATTTTAAACATTTTATAAGTGGTTGAAAGTTATGAAAATTAATAAAACAAATTATGATCAAAGAATTACACTGTAATCACATTTATCGGGGAAACCAAAACATCTGTTGATTTTAGTGCATTTTTTAAGTACGTTACAAATATTGCGTAATAAAAGTACAACTAATTTGTTCTAAATAATAACGCAAATGACGTCAGAACTCAAATTGTCTATTTATTCAGTGCAAAAATTTATCTGATTTAATAACCGCGCGTAATAAAATTGATAATGTATTTCGCCCTTCCTAAAAGTAAAATTAATAAATATAATAGATTGCTTTTTAAATTGCTACAATTTAAAAAATGAAATACAATTTTTGCTTTTTATTTTTAACGTTTAATAAATTTTTACTTTTATTCTTTCCAAAAATATACATTTATGAAATTTATAAATTAGTAAAAAAAAAAAAAAACTTAACCTTTAAATATACTTTTAATACGAAAATGCCGTTTAATGCAATCAGTGCAGCGAAACTACATATCCTAATGGCATCCACTAATGCACTTATCACTCATTTAAATAAGAACAAAGCATTTGAAATGCAAAAAAAATTGTTTTTGTGTAAGTAAGTGGATTACAATCCCGTGGATGATTTTATTAATTTCTTTAAAACTCTGTTTGGGGTAGGGGGAATGTTTAATTCAATAGTTTAATTTGCACATGGCAGCACACTATACGTCTCAAAATGAATTTGACAAATAATTTGCCTTCTTAGGTACATATATATGGGGGTTAGGAAATAGGCCCTAAATAGGGTGTGTACAATTTTATATCTTTAAATCCAATGATATTACTGTTGTGAAAAATAGATGCTATATTCTCATTTTAAGAATTAAGAAAATCAATGACGTTAACACAACTTAAGTACATTTACAAAAGTATATCCATGAATATCAAAACCCATTCATTTTACAAAGAATTACCAGTTTTGGACCGGGCCCCTATAGTAGTTTTTCTTTTCTAATATGAGCTATTTAAATATAATTTCCGTATGAGTTCCTATACTATTCATCTGAATGCGATAAACTTTCAGTGAGTTGTTGTGTGCAGGCCGCATTAGGTTTCTAAAGAAGTGCAAATATTTTACAATATTCCGCTTTGGGCCGGGGGCCTTAAATTCTTTTTTTTCTTATATGAGCTATGTAAATATAACGTCAAGCAGAGCTATTGCATAAGTGGGTGGAATTACATTAAATATAAACTGTGACATTTCATTTTGTATATGTGACTTAAAAAATAGGTTTCTGATTTAGTACAAATATTTCACAATATTACTTTTGGGGCCGGGGGCCCTAAATTTGTTTATATGTAATAAATGAGCCATATAAATATAATTTCAAACAAAGCTATTGCATGGGGGGGTTAATCGCTATAAGTTTTGGGACTAAATTTGGAAAATCCATGCTTCCCACACGGACAGCTGCGTGTGATCTGCTGACCCTTCTTAAAACCTTCCAATTAATTCGAATACGCACCAGACGGTTAAAAAAGGTGGTTATTAGAAGAACTTACAAAAAAATTATTAAAACACGGACAATTTATTTCGATGAGTGGCATTGCAACGCATGCCGGGTACTCGCTTGTTAAATGTACATTTTTAAGCTTAAATTTGAGAATTCCCCCAATGGATAAAATGTCCCCCTGCCCTTGACCTGTGATGCTGGCTGCACCACTTGTTATGATGAGTCTAAATCTTAATTTGTATCGAATATGTGTTTCAATGTATTCTCAACATCATCATCATATGTGGGGCTACAGCCCATGTAGGGTCCTGGCCTGCTCCGCCACATCCATCCATTCTGATCGATCAATGGCTTTCCGCCTCAAATTCTCGCCATGGTCAGGCGATTTGCCGCTTAGTTTGTTCGACGCTGAATCCTAATGATTAGAAGTGTCTTTCTTTGTGTGGATGATTGTTTAAAATACTATTTACAATCTCAGTTTTAAACGTAATGAATTTAATGAGAAATAGTTTTAATGTATAACACTGCAGTGGCCTTCTCGCGACTTGATTACTGCTATGCCTAGCAAGTCACGTTATGCTCTTTGCTATGACTAAATGTAGACTTTTTCACTAGATTTCACGTTTCGTTCAATTCGGCTCACTGTGATCATTTCAAAGTAAAACTTAAAGTATTTGAACGTGTCTTACTTCACATTCCTTTAAATATCCCATTCCCTTAAATATTCCATTCCTTTAAATATCCCATTCCTTCATATATCCCATTCCTTAAAATATCCCTTTCCTTTAAATATCCCATTCCTTTAAATATCCCATTCCGTCATATAGCTCATTCCTTTAAGTAACCCATTCCCTCATATCCTATTCCTCTAAATATCCAATTCCTTTAAATATCCCATTTCCTCATATCCCATTTCCTTATATCCCATTCCTTTAAATATCACATTCCTTTAAAAATCCCATTCATTTAAATATCCTATTCCTTGAAATATCCTATTCATATGTGTTGGTTTTTTTTTTGGAGTAATCCATTTTTTAGTTCACAATACTCTCAAGTTGGTTAAATCATTATAAATGGTACATTTCTTGTACAGTCGTCCAAATAGTTACAGTGGCAACTCTAAGGGTTATGTTCTCATGTGTATCTGCTCCTATACATGGTCTGCACATGTTAGTGTCCATCCGTGGTTGGACCTGTGTTGATACATTCAAGTGGGGATTGTTCTTAAATTCTTGGTGTTCTGTAGCGTGTGTTTTTTTTCCCTCTGTTTCTTAAGTTTTTTTCGACATGTGTTTGTCTTAGAAAATGTGAGGGGAGGGGGCGAAAAGTTTAAACTGTGTACCAAAATCAAAAAGACATGTTTGTGTAAGATGTCAAATAAAATATTATTTGCTTGAAATAACCTGTTATAAAGAAATAATGTTAAACGTAAATTATAATCACAGCGAATTAATCTTAATCCATATGGGGGGGTTATAGACCATTTTTGTTGATGAATAGCATCTGTGGTAGATTCATGAGTTTCTAAAAAACATATTATATTGGAAATGTTATATGAATAGTTAAATACCTGGAGCTGACTTGTAGCCACACGAGGGGAAATAATTGAATGGATTACCTGGGATACTTTTACACTAATCCGGATTAGAATTCCTTGCATTTTGTTTTCGCGACTTACCTTACCTCACTTTTTATTAATAAAAACCCTAGTTTTTTGGTAATTTCCTCTTTTTAAAAAATGTACAGTCGATTTGAAATTGCATTTGGTTCATCCATTGCACAGATTGCAGAGATGCACAACGATTTGCTAAAAAAGTATAACTTTAATTTAAATTATAGTTGAACATATTGTTATTTTAATTATTATTAGTTGTTTTATATACCGCGGTACCCCAGCCTAGGGCTAGGCTCACCGCGCTGTACATAAAAATATTAGCAAAAGAGACATAATCGTGACACTAAAATAAAATACATTTATGTAATAAAGAACAGCTGTGTAGAAACAAAACGAAAACAAATGTACATTCACCCCACCCACCCCATCTTGGGGATTCAGGATGGACACACAAAAAAGAATTCAACAAGACAACAATCCCACCTGCTTATTTAACAATTTTCCCCCACAAATCCCCCTTATATGTCTAATACGAGTGTGATGAAAGCTGGGCGGATGGTGAAGGGTGTTTGTAAAAGAAGCTGAAGGGATGAAATTAACAGGGATATTTTGGAAATTCCTCCATTAGAGGGTAACAGAAAGTCTCGGTAAATTTCATACGAATACAGAAGGAAAGCCAACAGGACTGAATTTTAAAAATCCCATTAAATGATCTAGAATCTCGGGTGTGCGGTCCAACAGAGATGGAGATATCAGGCCTCAGCTCCGAAACGTTAAAAACATTTTGGACCAAACAGTTATAACGGGCGATTGTATTATTATTACCGATCTTTGTCATTTCCTCAAATTAATCTTGTGTTGTTGTTTGTTTTTGTTTTTTTGGACAGTAAAAAGAATGTTTTAAACCCTACGATCTACTTATTCCAAAATAAAAGAACTGTTCATATTTTCATTGACATTAATAAATTTACGATGTCAGATAAAATTAAACAACGTGAGAATCAGTTTGTTTATCATTCTATGATTCTAATGATTTTGATAAAAACGTGTGAGGTATTTTTTAAATTAGATAGCCCATAACAATGTTACGGGCATGGTTAAGACGAGGCACTTGTAAAGATCGATATGAAATGATTGAAAACTCTGTTGGAAAAAGGTGGCTAATTTATATCAACTTTTTTAGACAACAGTGGCTACGTTCTATCAACTCTCTAAAGGGCCCTAAGCTCTCTCAACTCTATAAGACTCAGGTGGCTAAGTTCTATCAACTCTATAAGACAAAAGGGGCTACGTTCTATCAACTCTATAAGACAAAAGGCACTAAGCTCTATCACCTCTATAAGACTCAGGTGGCTAAGTTCTATCAACTCTATAAGACAAAAGGGGCTACGTTCTATCAACTCTATAAGACAAAAGGCACTAAGCTCTATCACCTCTATAAGACTAAGGTGGCTAAGTTCTATCACCTCTATAAGACTCAGGTGGCTAAGTTATATCAACTCTATAAGACTCAGGTGGCTAAGTTCTATCAACCCAATGTGAAGGGAATATAAACCTATTAATGCAATTTAAGTTTGCCTTATTAAGAATCACCTCGCAGACAATCTTGAAGTATTTAATGGCTTGGCACAACGTTGTTCTGTTTCCCCTTTGTTGGGGTCCTACCCAGTGGCGTAGTGAGGGGGGGCAAGGGGGGGCATCATGCCCCGGGTGCGAGTTAAGCTCGCTACGCCACTGGTCCTACCCGCCATTATTCAAATTCTTCACCTTTCTGCTATCTTTAGCATCTTATAGGATCACATTGTAGCAGATTGTCCATCATTCTACAAGCTCAAATTGGGTAGACAACTGTAGACAACTGTAGACAAAAGTAGACAACTGTAGACAACTGTAGACAACTGTAGACAACTTAGACAACTGTAGACAACTGTAGACAACTGTAAACAACTGTAGACAACTGTAGACAATTTTAGACAACTGTAGACAACTGTAGACAACTGTAGACAACTGTATCTCATGGAGTAGTTTCTATAACTAGCTTTGAAAAGTCATCAAATGACCTTCAGCTGAGTCAAGGTGTTGAGATCATAAAGACCATCAGCTGAGTCAAAGTGTTGGGATCGTAATGACCTTCGGCTGAGTCAAAGTGTTGGGATCGTAATGACCTTCAGCTGAGTCAAATTGTTGGGATCGTAATGACCTTCGGCTGAGTCAAAGTATTGGGATCATAATGACCTTCAGCTGAGTCAAAGTGTTGGGATCGTAATGAACTTCAGCTGAGTCAAAGTGTTGGGAGCATAATAACCTTCAGCGGAGTCAAAGTGTTGGGATCATAATGACCTTCAGCTGAGTCAAAGTGTTGTGGATCATAATGACCTTCAGCTGAGTTAACGTGTTGTGGATGGTAATGATCTTCGGCTGAGTCAATGTGTGGGGGGTCGTAATGACCTTACTGAGTCAAAGTGTTGGGGTTATTATATCATCAAACTTCATTATATGAAGAAAAATATTAACCATACATTTTATCCCCAAACTAAACATTCAAATCTACAGTCTAATTAGAATTAGTTGAATATTCGCCTGCAACTTTTTCAACCCATTTTCACAAATGCATTTTTTTCCCAACTAGATGTAGTTATTTTTTATTTTTTTTTATTATTATTTAGTTTTAGAATTTTAATCTTTCAATTTATTATATTAAATGTTATTTCGAATCTTAATTTAAATATAATGCAAATCAAAATGGAGGGTTGACATCGGTCATTTTGAGAAAAATATTGGTTGAGCCTATTTAAAGCAAAACGGAATTGTTTATATTGTTAAATTTCGTGTTGATGTATTCAACGACTCCAACATGATAATTTCTGTAATATTCGATACGGTTCGTTGATTTGACGATTTGTTTATTCAGTTGCTTACCACGAATTATCAATTATGGAGACATAACCCAAAACGAATTTTAGCGGAATTTTTATTGACATCGTCTACTCCATCGATAAGGTCTGAGAAGCAGCCTGTCAACATGTTTACCAAACGTCTCCATTTCAGTCTTTTGTCATGCAGATGTCAATCATGTCCAATCACTGCATCGACACCACACTGTCAGATACACAATTTACCGTTCATGCGTGAGGTTGGCTGCAGACAAACATTTCAATACACGAATAAGGAAAATTTAATGTCCATAGAATGTCCATAGATGGTTGTGAAATCCATTGCAACTTGTCCTTAAAGGAAAACAAGTTGTACAGTGGGAATTGTGCTTTTTAGCACAATTGTTTCTGAATCACAGTTTTATTTTCGTGGCCCACATTAATATTTGTGGTCGTTAGCTCTGGTAGGTAGCTCTGGTAGTTTGCGCTGATAGGTAGCTCTGTTAGATAGATGTGGTAGGTAGCTCTGGTAGGTAGCTCTGATAGGTAGCTGTGGAAGGTGGCTGCGGTAGGTAGCTCTGGTGGGTAGCTCTGGTAGGTAGCTCTTCCCTTCTGTTAAAAAAATGTTAACGGTTATTTTTGTTTCCATAAAATCCTTTTCCAAAGTTTTTATGCAAGGCTCCCAATAAATATGAACCATGTATTTGATTAGCACAGGCTCCACAATGTTGTTAGCCATACTTCTTAAATTTTTCAAAGCAAAATTCACAACATGAATTTAATTGTTGACCTATTTTTTTAAACAAAACACCACTCACATCCTGGTCAATAACATCGCAACAAGAATCCTATGGTTGACCCATTTATACAAGACTTTGACTTTAGAATGAATATACTGACGACATTGACGTTAGAATGAACATATTGACGACATGGACTAAAGAATAAATATATTTCAGACATGGACTTTATAACGAGCATCCTACAGACGGACAAACAGCTTTGGGTCTTAAAAATAATGATTTTCGCAGAACGCCAATAAACATGTTTAATTTGCATCCATTCACATGACGTCAAGCGTGAACAGATTCACGTTTCTGATAAAAATTTGATGAAGTATTCCCTTCCGCATTTTGTTCTGCATGGATTGTTTTATCCATATATGTGCCTCCACAGTCGGAGTAGTTTGTTCGACTCCGATTCCATCAGCCATTGAGTGCAGGCGGATTTTTTTTTAATATTGTTTTTTTTTTACTCTAAGCCGCAGATTTATACACGTCTGCTTTCATTTCGTTGTCTGCTTTCATTTCGTTGTCTGCTTTCATTTCGTTGTCTGCTTTCATTTCGTTGTCTGCTTTCATTTCGTTGTCTGCTTTCATTTCGTTGTCTGCTTTCATTTCGTTGTCTGCTTTCATTTCGTTGTCTGCTTTCATTTCGTTGTCTGCTTTCATTTCGTTGTCTGCTTTCATTTCGTTGTCTGCTTTCATTTCGTTGTCTGCTTTCATTTCGTTGTCTGCTTTCATTTCGTTCACACATTTGTATCCCAAAACTCACACACACTATATAGGGCAGACAAAGGCTTTAACTAAACGTGAATTACTCAGGATTCTAGTCAGTGGAGTGTAGCCCCAGACGTCACGTTCCCACATGCACAATGTTCGGGAAAAAATGAACGGAGTCACGAATTAATCGAATCCACGACTAGATTCACAATGGCAGAGGGGAAAAATTCAAGAACTCTATAAATATTCCTGCTTTGAAATGAATGCCTTGCGGTCTTGAGACAAGCCGGGTTTGATCTAAGCCATTCAAATGCTTAAATGCGGGGAAGAAAACTGCCATTTATGACTATTATGTTTATGCTGTGGGGATAGAGAATGTGTAGTTGTCTTAATATAATTTTTATGTGTAGTTATATATTAAGAAACAGCAATACACAATTTATCTTGTATATATATATATTAATATAATACATATACTTTTTTTTTCATTTGACTAATGTTGAGACTATTTGTTTCAAAGTTTGAATAATAATCGGTTTAAAGTTTACATTTTAATGTTCTAAGCAAGAAGTCGGCAAACTATTTTAAAACCCTTTACATTAACTTCGCTTTCGTTAGTCACATAGCGTGTTTCTGGCTGGTAAAATCGTCGGACGACTAATTGACCCACTTCCCGTCAACACATTGAGCTGAAATTTGGTACATAGACTCGTTGCCGACGACAACACATTCATATTTTTCGACCCAACCCCAAAAACCAATTTTCCCTGTTTTTCAATGGGAAGATGAAGAAAATATGATGACACTAATTTCACGAAATTAAACTCCATATAACTGCGCAAAATAAGATTTTTTTTAATATCGCAAGTGCGTTTGTGCGTGTAATATTTTCTTTGTTTTCTGAAATACTTGGTGAAATAAATCTGCGTAGTAAAAGTGAGTGGGACTTTTAAAGCGAGCCTGAGGGGGTGGGGCACTAATTGGGATTCTTATATAGTGCGTTACTTGTATGCATGTTTTGTCAACTTTTCAGCCCCAGCCCATTGCTCAATGTTACATTTCTTATTTTAGGTGTTTAATTTTTACTGAAGATTCATTTTGTCAGTTATATTAGCTAAATATTTTTTAAGAGAGTCGTAGACAGTGGCATCTTGGGAGATTGTATACATAAAACCTGGGGTAACATTTCATTTCTCATGCTTGAAATCTAGAAACTACTTAAATGTATTATATTCAGTGTTAATTAATGAAAAAAGTCGCACTTATTTACAGAGCCGCACGCAGCACATTTCCGACCGCTGGTTTAAGCAATAAAATAGGACATTTTAGTAAATGGAAGTGATTAATTATCGACATTATACATAAAAACCCAGACATGAAACATCTTTATTAGCTTAACGGTTTGAAAATGTGACAAATGTTAAGACAGATAATTTTAAGTTTTTTGTATTATTTATATACACAAACCAGCCTTCACCTTTCTTCTGTGTCGTCAAACCACTCTCTAGAATTTCAATACTGGCGTAAGAACGATTAAATCTTATTTAACTGAGATGCCACTATTTGCACAGACAAAGATGTAGGAATGTGTCTTACTAAGATGAACAAAAATCTGTTACAACGTTTATCATTTCAATTATTTTTTTCTTGTTAGTAAACAAGGTTTTATGGGACCAGCTGCTTGTTTGAGACACTCCTAACAAAATCTAAATAAATAGCTCTTTGAATTGGGTTAGTGGGTTTTTAACGGACTATGGAGGTTGAATATGTTTGCCACTCTTGGAATAAATCTATAAAGTACCTTAAGTATAGTTGGACTTTTTGGAAAATATATAATTAGGTCAATAAAGCAGCAATTTTTAAAACAAAATATATAGCATTGTGGACTAATTCATTTATTTTGTTAGGTTTGTATTTCCACATGTGTTGTTGGTTGTTTTGATGTTTGTTTGTTTTTGTTGTTTTTTTGTTTTTGTTTTTTGTTGGTTTTTTTGGTGTTTTTTTGTTTGTTTTTTTTGTTGGTTTTTTTTTTTGGTTTTGTTTTTTTTTGGTTTTGGTTTTTTAAATTTCAATATTTGAATAATGAGTTAAAACACTGGGATATTCTTGATTGCGTTTTGTTCTTTAAATTCATTTCCTTTAACACACCGCCCAACCAAAAAAAAAAAAAAAGGTGACCAAGTAGCTTTTACATTTTAGAGCCATCTTATTACCTGGATTTTTTAAACACTTGAAAATAAGCTTGGGTACATATTCAACGGGGCATGTTTGTCGACTGCCTCTATGGGCAAAACTCAAACAGAGAGCTGTTCAAATAAGGAACTGGGGGTCGTGAATAAGTAGAACTCGTGACATTTCTTGATCTCTTCGCTTGAACATTTTGTATATTTTTTATTGATCAGATGATTAAATTATGTGTTTCTTATATGTCGTCATAAAATGATTTTTTGTCGTTTTTTTGTGGAGCATGTTATGTGGTCAGATTCTTTTGGTAAGAAGTAATATAGAAATACCGTATTTTCCGGGGTATAGGACTGGGCGTATAAGACGACTGGGCGTATAAGACGACCCTCCTACTTTTCCTATAAAATATAGGGTTTGGGCTATACTCGCCCTACAAGACTACCCCTCTTCCAACGCGCACCAAATAAAAATTTAAAAACATCAGATTTGATTTCAATGTGTTAATTTTAATTCAAATGCTTATGACATGCAGGTACTTAGCAGGAAAACTGTCCCTTATAAACATAAGGCTTATGACATGCAGGTACTTAGCAGGAAAACTGTCACTGATAAACCTTAGAATGTTTGTCATCAAACATGTAAACATAAAACAGTGCAAGAGGATTAAACTTTTCCTAAGATTTTCATGGGCTAGAAAGTCGTCTTATACGCCGTAAAATACGGTATATTTTTTTTATCAAACTCTGAAACTAGCTAGATTTAAGGGCCTGTATCTTTCTTGAGTACTGACCACATTTTAAAGAATCAAAGTGGCCCGCAACTGCATCTTATAGAAGCAAAGGCTCTGTGGACCACATGTAAAGAATCAGTGGCTCTTGTGATCACATTTTTAGTAGCAAAGGAACCATGGACCACATGTAAAGAATCAGTGGCTCTTGTGATCACATTTGTAGTAGCAAAGGAACCATGGACCACATGTAAAGAATCAGTGACTCTTGTGATCACATTTTTTAGTAGCAAAGGAACCATGGACCACATGTAAAGAATCAGTGGCTCTTGTGATCACATTTTTTAGTAGCAAAGGAACCATGGACCACATTTTTTAGTAGCAAAGGAACCATTGACCACATTTTTTAGTAGCAAAGGAACCATGGACCACATTTTTTAGTAGCAAAGGAACCATGGACCACATTTTTTAGTAGCAAAGGAACCATGGACCACATTTTAAATACTCGAAGTAACCAGTGACCATGATAAATTTTTTAAAAATAATACACCTGGAACATGGAACCTGGAACATGGAACATGGAACATCGGTGCTGCGTCATGAAAATATTTAAATTTCACTTAGACGCTAATAAAAAAAATGAAAATTGTATTTTAAAAAGGTATTTCCCTAGTCACCCGGCAACCCCACATGAAATATTTCTCCGCGACCCAATGACTTGGGAATCAGTGGATTAGATCATAGATCTTCTTATGATCTTCTCGGGATATGTTACAAGGTCTTCCGGAAATCTAACTTCCAATCAATGTAGACAAAAAAAAACGTTTCATCTTAAGACAACTTGGGGGTGGGGGGGGGGAGAAACAACACCATTTTAACACCATCTCTGCTCTAAAAATTGTCTTTCGTTAGAAACAGCTGATGTGATTTATACTCATCGTTTGTTTTCTATTTGGCCCATTTTAACCTTTCAAACCTTCTGGATCAAACAAAGAACTAGGTAATCCCTGGATAAAGTCAATAATTCAGTCTGTCCACATCATTCACCAGAACAAAAATTGGAGCCATGCGCTTAACCTAGATTACGACAGTCCCCCCCCCCTCTTTCTACGTTATCATTGAGTCCCATTTAAGATATGCTGTGTTGTACACAAACATTGACAAGTCAGTGAGTCTCAGATAACCTAAAACCTGTGCTTTGTTAACAAAGTGACCGGTTTCTTTATAAGATGGGTTTTTTTTAGAACACTTTTGGCGTCAATTTATGCTGTCAGGAAATTAGGTCAAAGAGATTATCTCCCATAGGGGTTTTAATTGTCTATTGATCCAGGATCGATATGCTGAACATCGGATATTATCGACAAGAACACTACGCTGATGTGTGCGATTTTATCAGTTCGAATCTGTCCCAGGTCTTCTGCAGGGCCGTAGAACTTTATATTAGCCAGCACCTACCGCTGATCAAAAATGCTATTTTTAGAAACCAGCGTCATCTTAAGGCGGGGCTCACTTACCAGAGTCCAGTGATTTCTAAAGAGCGAACTGTAGAAAACATCGTGAAGATGTTGCGCCACATGGGTGGACGAAAAGGTGTGTTGAGTTTGTACAAGGACTCACACTTGTATACACTTGCATTTCCAATAATTGATAGGCAATCTTGTTATTTAGTATAAATATTTTGCAATAGTACTAAATTTTAGTTTTAAATTGAAAAAAAAAAAAAATTTGTTGAAATTTTAAGACTTCCTTTCAATGACGAGTTGGATCGCAATAAAAAATAGAAAATAACATTTCTTAAAATGCATTACGCAAACAAAGTATGTGCATTCTTTGAAGCCAAAGTATTTGAATTTAACGTAAAAGAAACTTAAGAATGCTATATTTTTATTATCTTTTGAAAATATTAAGTATTTTTTCAAGTTTTTTTTTTGTTGTCTTTTTTAAAGTATTTTTTTTTTTAAAGTTTATTTTCAACTTTTTAGTGTTAACATTTTAATCTGTCAATTATGGACAAAAGTCAAATGATTTAATTTTTTTAAACAATGACTGTTTACAAAGGTCAGAGTAATGCTACTTTACACTTTACCTAGACATGTAACAAGCCCATTGATCAAACTGTCGCAATCCCCTGCACCCCAACCCCACGCACCCCCGCCCCACATACCCACCCCTGGCACTCGTACCAAAATGTTACAGTTATTTTTTTTTAATCACCTTTCTGCTTTCCGATCACTACCCCCACCCCCCTCACGACCCAGCGAATCGTAGCTCTCACCGTCAGTCAGATGCGTATGCTTCGTGCTGGTGAGGAAGCGACCAGCCATAGCGAGAAGTCACGTGGGCACAGTAAACAAACCAGACGGATTTTTTTGAGTACAGCGGAAGTCTTCAAAAATAATATCGCTTTGTTTAACAGTGACGTTTACATCGGTGTTATGACCTGCGGCTTGATTAACGTTTGACGGGACGTAAATACTTCACAACTGGGAGTATATTTTATCTGGTCCCGGGTTAAACGCAGCGGTTGATAAATAGCCATCGGAAAGGTTTAGTTAGCGAAATGAGGTAGATATCTTGGGCAGAGGGATAAAAACTGAATAAAAAAACAACCACCAAAGTGAGAAGATATCGTCCGGTGTGGCCGCCGTCCATGGCTTCACGTGTAAAAGTTCTGGGGTGGGTGGGGTGAATATGCATTTGTTTTTGTTTGTCTCTATACAGCTGCTCTTTATTACATAAATGTATTTTGTTTTATTGTCACGATTATGTTTCTTTTGCGAATATTTTTATGTACAGCGCGGTGAGCCTAGCCTTAGGCTGGGGTACCGCGCTATATAAAACAACATATAATAATAATAAGAAGAAGAATATGGCTCTCCATGCTGACACGATTGATTATTCTCTAAGCTCAGTTTGCGGAACAACTCCGGAACCTTAAAAGAATCCCCGAAAATATAAAAGCTTTTTTTTTTTTAATTTAAATCATTTTAAGGTGTTGATTTGATGAGTGTTTTATCATTACTGTCTGTGTGCGCAAATGTCAATTTTCGCAATCGTCACTGTGCGTTACATCCGGTGTAAACATTTGTCGGTGAGTGCGATTGTCCGAGTTCGCAGTTTTCGTATGTGCTGTCATGTCTGTGCGGAGTTTTTTTGTGTGCGTTCCTCTCGGCGCCCTCTCTTTGTAAGCACAAGTAATTGTTTATATTTGGACCCCCTGGGTGCCAAGCCAATTTTAAATTTCTTGTTTTGAATTTGAAAATTTTAAATGAGCCGGTTTTTTAATTATAAAAACAATGGGGATCTACTGTAAAGTAAACTGTGTGATAAACTATTTAGATAAAAGAATTAAATAGATACAATTTAAACATTTTAAAACAATGTAAGCTTAAATACAAAGGCGTCATTCAAGTTTTACTAAAAAAAAAGGGGGGGGGGGGGTAAAACCAAAACTTGGTCGGCTTATTGTTTTTCAATGGCGGCGCCACAGTGCATAGCATTTTAAATAAAACCTGCAAGTTCAGGGGCGAGGAGGGATGCCCCACTATGCCCTACCCAAATGACGTCCCTGCTTAAAAAGTTTTTTTTTTAAATTTCCACTAATGTTAAAATTGCGGCTTTCAGCCTAGTATTGAGGTAACAAACAATAATCTTTGTGTACTCTGGTCGCTGTTGGGTGCGTGTAATAACATACAGCTATCAGAACAAATAAATCTCTTGTAACACTCATATGCAGAATAAAAAGATTCACATTCGAGAGCTTCATGTGAAAATTGATGGTTGGGGGGTGGCCTCTGTAGCAGTGTTTCCCAAAAGTTGGGCGGACCGTTAGATATGTTTCAATCACTCCAAGGACCTGTGCCAGATTTATTAAGTTTGTTTTGTTTTATATATTTTTTTTTTACCTAAAATTTGTAATAATTATTTGTTGGTCCGTAATCAGCCAGTTCGTTAGATCTAACTATTAACGTTTAATGCTAGCTTTAATAGTTGATTCAGTTATATGCCTGGTTAATTTTAGAACACTAAATTTTAAAAGTACACCATGTGGTGTGTCCAGTGTCTTTACCCTTGTTTTGCGGACCGACAGCGTAAATCTCGCGAACCGCTGCCGGTCAACGGCCACCACTTTGGGATACACTGCTCTAGAAAACATTGGCAATTTCAACTTTTGGAGTTTGCATTGTGCCTGACAGAGCTTGATAGATGGTGGTGGTATCTAGGGGAACATGATAGTTAGTAGTGGTGGCTAAGGGAACATGACAGAGGGTAGTGGTGGCTAAGGGAACATGATAGATGTTGGTGGTGTCTAGGGGAACATGAACGTTGGTAGTGTTGGCTAAGGGAACATGATAGATGTTGGTGGTGTCTAGGGGAACATGAACGTTGGTAGTGGTGGCTAAGGGAACATGATAGATGTTGGTGGTGTCTAGGGGAACATGAACGTTGGTAGTGGTGGATAAGGGAACATGATAGAGGTAGTGTTGGCTAAGGGAACATGATAGAGGGTAGTGGTGTCTAGGGGAACATGATAGAGGGTAGTGGTGGAAAAGGGAACATGATAGAGGGTAGTGGTGTCCAAGGGAACATGATAGAGGGTAGTGGTGGCTAAGTGAACATGATAGATGGTAGTGGTGGCTAAGGGAACATGATAGAGGGTAATGGTGCCTAAGGGAACATGACAGAGGGTAGTGGTGGCTAAGGGAACATGACAGAGGGTAGTAGTGTCTAGGGGAACATGAAAGTTGGTAGTGCTGGCTAATAGGGAACAAGGGAGAGTTGGAAGTAGTGACTGGGCAAAAATGTTTGATTATCCGTGTCAACCAAATTAAAAGTTTAATGAAGCTTTTGGTTATCAAAGGTTACATTTCACTTAAGCTTTTGGTTATCAAAGGTTACATTTCACTTAAGCTTTTGGTTATCAAAGGTTACATTTCACTTAAGCTTTTGGTTATCAAAGGTTACATTTCACTTAAGCTTTTGGTTATCAAAGGTTTCATTTCACTTAAGCTTTTGGTTATCAAAGGTTACATTTCACTTAAGCTTTTGGTTATCAAAGGTTACATTTCACTTAAGCTTTTGGTTATCAACGGTTACATTTCACTTAAGCTTTTGGTTATCAACGGTTACATTTCACTTAAGCTTTTGGTTATCAAAGGTTACATTTCACTTAAGCTTTTGGTTATCAACGGTTACATTTCACTTAAGCTTTTGGTTATCAAAGGTTACATTTCACTTAAGCTTTTGGTTATCAAAGGTTTCATTTCACTTAAGCTTTTGGTTATCAAAGGTTACATTTCACTTAAGCTTTTGGTTATCAAAGGTTACATTTCACTTAAGCTTTTGGTTATCAAAGGTTTCATTTCACTTAAGCTTTTGGTTATCAAAGGTTACATTTCACTTAAGCTTTTGGTTATCAAAGGTTTCATTTCACTTAAGCTTTTGGTTATCAACGGTTACATTTCACTTAAGCTTTTGGTTATCAAAGGTTACATTTCACTTAAGCTTTTGGTTATCAAAGGTTTCATTTCACTTAAGCTTTTGGTTATCAAAGGTTACATTTCACTTAAGCTTTTGGTTATCAAAGGTTACATTTCACTTAAGCTTTTGGTTATCAACGGTTACATTTCACTTAAGCTTTTGGTTATCAAAGGTTACATTTCACTTAAGCTTTTGGTTATCAAAGGTTTCATTTCACTTAAGCTTTTGGTTATCAAAGGTTACATTTCACTTAAGCTTTTGGTTATCAACGGTTACATTTCACTTAAGCTTTTGGTTATCAAAGGTTACATTTCACTTAAGCTTTTGGTTATCAAAGGTTACATTTCACTTAAGCTTTTGGTTATCAAAGGTTACATTTCACTTAAGCTTTTGGTTATCAAAGGTTACATTTCACTTAAGCTTTTGGTTATCAAAGGTTACATTTCACTTAAGCTTTTGGTTATCAAAGGTTTCATTTCACTTAAGCTTTTGGTTATCAAAGGTTACATTTCACTTAAGCTTTTGGTTATCAAAGGTTTCATTTCACTTAAGCTTTTGGTTATCAACGGTTACATTTCACTTAAGCTTTTGGTTATCAAAGGTTACATTTCACTTAAGCTTTTGGTTATCAAAGGTTTCATTTCACTTAAGCTTTTGGTTATCAAAGGTTACATTTCACTTAAGCTTTTGGTTATCAAAGGTTACATTTCACTTAAGCTTTTGGTTATCAAAGGTTACATTTCACTTAAGCTTTTGGTTATCAAAGGTTACATTTCACTTAAGCTTTTGGTTATCAAAGGTTTCATTTCACTTAAGCTTTTGGTTATCAAAGGTTACATTTCACTTAAGCTTTTGGTTATCAACGGTTACATTTCACTTAAGCTTTTGGTTATCAAAGGTTACATTTCACTTAAGCTTTTGGTTATCAAAGGTTACATTTCACTTAAGCTTTTGGTTATCAAAGGTTACATTTCACTTAAGCTTTTGGTTATCAAAGGTTACATTTCACTTAAGCTTTTGGTTATCAAAGGTTACATTTCACTTAAGCTTTTGGTTATCAAAGGTTACATTTCACTTAAGCTTTTGGTTATCAACGGTTACATTTCACTTAAGCTTTTGGTTATCAAAGGTTACATTTCACTTAAGCTTTTGGTTATCAAAGGTTACATTTCACTTAAGCTTTTGGTTATCAAAGGTTACATTTCACTTAAGCTTTTGGTTATCAAAGGTTACATTTCACTTAAGCTTTTGGTTATCAAAGGTTACATTTCACTTAAGCTTTTGGTTATCAAAGGTTACATTTCACTTAAGCTTTTGGTTATCAACGGTTACATTTCACTTAAGCTTTTGGTTATCAAAGGTTACATTTCACTTAAGCTTTTGGTTATCAAAGGTTACATTTCACTTAAGCTTTTGGTTATCAAAGGTTACATTTCACTTAAGCTTTTGGTTATCAAAGGTTACATTTCACTTAAGCTTTTGGTTATCAAAGGTTTCATTTCACTTAAGCTTTTGGTTATCAAAGGTTACATTTCACTTAAGCTTTTGGTTATCAAAGGTTACATTTCACTTAAGCTTTTGGTTATCAACGGTTACATTTCACTTAAGCTTTTGGTTATCAAAGGTTACATTTCACTTAAGCTTTTGGTTATCAAAGGTTACATTTCACTTAAGCTTTTGGTTATCAAAGGTTACATTTCACTTAAGCTTTTGGTTATCAAAGGTTACATTTCACTTAAGCTTTTGGTTATCAAAGGTTACATTTCACTTAAGCTTTTGGTTATCAAAGGTTACATTTCACTTAAGCTTTTGGTTATCAAAGGTTACATTTCACTTAAGCTTTTGGTTATCAAAGGTTACATTTCACTTAAGCTTTTGGTTATCAAAGGTTACATTTCACTTAAGCTTTTGGTTATCAAAGGTTACATTTCACTTAAGCTTTTGGTTATCAAAGGTTACATTTCACTTAAGCTTTTGGTTATCAAAGGTTACATTTCACTTAAGCTTTTGGTTATCAAAGGTTACATTTCACTTAAGCTTTTGGTTATCAAAGGTTTCATTTCACTTAAGCTTTTGGTTATCAAAGGTTACATTTCACTTAAGCTTTTGGTTATCAAAGGTTACATTTCACTTAAGCTTTTGGTTATCAACGGTTACATTTCACTTAAGCTTTTGGTTATCAAAGGTTACATTTCACTTAAGCTTTTGGTTATCAAAGGTTACATTTCACTTAAGCTTTTGGTTATCAAAGGTTACATTTCACTTAAGCTTTTGGTTATCAAAGGTTACATTTCACTTAAGCTTTTGGTTATCAAAGGTTACATTTCACTTAAGCTTTTGGTTATCAAAGGTTACATTTCACTTAAGCTTTTGGTTATCAAAGGTTACATTTCACTTAAGCTTTTGGTTATCAAAGGTTACATTTCACTTAAGCTTTTGGTTATCAAAGGTTACATTTCACTTGTTTTAAGGAATTCATTGATCTGGTTCTTTTATTCACTTATGCTTCGTGCTTGAAGGAAACGGCGAAGGAACGCCACGCCACTTCTGTCTTTTGCCGGTTTCTGTAGGAGCTGACTGCAGGATCCGGATTTTGTTCCGTAGATGCTTCTCTGCACCAGGTGTCTCTGAGTCTTCACGTCAGTTTTACGATAAATTGATTTTCACTCTTGAAGTTTGTCTTGGTTGTATAATTTAAATTTGACAATGAAACAGACTAAAAGGTTCAAAAAATTGTCTTGTAAAGCTTTAAAAATCTGTTATAGTTTCAAGCATCTTCGCTGTCTGTATAAATTTACTCAGTATCCGCTTTTACGACTGACGTCGTCTTCAAGGATGTTTAATATGTCGTAACCCTCAGCGAGAAGTGCTCTAACCTTAAACATGCCCATTTGTAACATATTTGTATTCTCTTGTGGGAAGCACTATAGACTTAATGTATCTTATCGTTCTTCTTCTCGGACCGTATCATAACATGACTGCCTTGGCCAACAGTGTTGGCTTTCTTTCAAAACCAATAATCATTTTACACCCAGTTTCAATATTTGCCACGGGAAACATGTAGCCCCGTCAAAGTTTAAGAACCCTCTCGTGAGACAGAGTAAACTTGTTGAGTCGATGGAATCATTTTAGCAGGTTGTGTAATAATCTCGCGGTCAGCTCAGGAAAACAAAATGAAGAGCGTCTTACTTAACTCTTCCAAAATGCACAGAAACAATTAAGTTCATTTGAAATGATTGTCCATTTAAGTATATATATTTTTTATCGATAAAATGAACAATTTATTGAATTTTTTTTAATTCTCATGATTATTTCATATATTTGTATCGATAAAATGATCAATTTATTGAATTTTTTTTTAATTCTCATGATTATTTCATATATTTTTGTGTTCACAGATTTTTCTTAAAGTGTAACGCGCCATCTGGCGGGCGCAAATAACCATGGGAGTATTTAGCCAGATTTTTCTTCTCTTGTGGAAGAATGTGTTGTTGAGAGTGAGGTACCCGGTAAGTCGTTTTTTTCCCTCTCTTTTTTTAAAGAAAATTCTATTCTACATGTCATATAGTTGGGAATAACTGCAAGCTTATTCCTCGTAATATTTCCCGTCCATATTTCCTGTATTCTTAAACAATCAGTAAAACTGTTTATTCACATTTACTCCTTGCTAAAGTTGTTTTCTTAAAGGTGGTTAATAAAGGCTGAGCGCAATTATACACGTACGAAAACTGTACGCCCGTTTTTGCTGGAGTTTCAATTCACTATCTTAACCACGATGAGATTTGTGTCTAATCAATTTAGGTTTTTTAAGCCAACAATTTTCTGTGGGGACACTTTTTTTTCCTCCATTTTCTGCTTGTTAGAATTCAATATCTTGAGTTTTTATATTATATTGAATCATGAGAACGTAGCACGCATTTTATCCTTTAATAGGCATCAATTTTAAATGTTTTGGGGGTGGGGTTTTCTCGCTCACTTACCGACGACTCGACTGTAAGTCGTAATTTGTTTCCTCACATATTCGACCACATTCAGTAGCGGAGGAAGGAGGGGATGGTCCACCTCTGGTGGAACTTTTTTTATATTGAGGGGCGGCATTTTCGACCACCTGCAGTTGTTTTTTTTACGTGGAAGGAGCGGTAAAAATCTTGGCCCGCCCCTGACGGCATTGACGCTAGCTCCGCCAGTATCGACATTTTTTTTAAAAACCTCTTTTAAGATGATGGAATAAATAACAATGTTATGTTCATAATCCCTTTTTAAGTGTGTTTTTTTCTCCAAATTATATCTATAAAATAAAATAATTTATGGCATCTACTTCTTTTAATACGGAGAGAATAGTTTACAAATATGATTTAGGAGTTACTCTTGCTGTTGAAATGGAGGGCAGTATCCTGCATTAAAAAAATTTCCTCGAAAAGATTATTGGATGAAATTTTTTTTAAGCTGTCTTTACAATCAAATCCAATGTACAATTTTTTTTCTTTATTCTCTGGAAATATATCTATTTATAAATGCTGAATTAAAATAATTAATTTTAGAAATGACATCATTCGGTGACAATATGACGACTTAGGGATGGATATCTCTTTATAAAACATCATGTTTTTCCCTATCTGTTCGTTGAACCGTCCTGTTGTAATATAGAGTTATTCCTTTTAAAAGAATATATCACTGCTTATCTCTGTGCTCTTTTAGCCTTAACAGTACATGTTACATAAAGCAGAAGTCATTTGATTTACATGTAGATACCACGGCCAGGTACTTGCCCTCGGTCAACTCGCAAAGTGTTTTTAATTGTATACAGTTTCGCGGGAACTTTGTTTACAATGTCCTCAGAACTCTTGTACCAGACGACGTGAATAATCAACCATCTAATATGAACGAGTTCAGACCCCCGTATCGACGGCCGGTTCTATTGCAGAAGTCATGCGTTTGAATTTATGCCGGGGAATAATTTTAATGGGCCTTGTTTTGTGAAAGATAGTCGTGTTGGCCTGTTGTGAAGATGTTGGTCTGATTTGTGGTGAAAATAACGAAACAGGCTCCTGGTGGAAACATTAATGCTGCAGTCTTTTATGAATGCTGGTGAAAACATCCTGTTTGTTCCAAACCTGGTGTGGTCGGGCGTAACTATCACATCGGCGTAATGGATGAAAAATTTCGCGGGATCCATGGTATCTGCCGGCGACGGGACATCTTGCTTTAAATGGTGTATATTTTGTTAACTGGAAATTTATGGAAATTCAGCAAAATATACAAAGGCGCGATATAATTATAGATACTATTAACTATATAAATTATTCCCAACAAACAATGTCGAAGCCGTGAAAAGATTGCACTTCAATACCTTCGTTCCGCAGAACAAGACACTTTACTGCACACATTTCTTTCACTTAACTGATTTCAAACGCAATTTTATCAATCCGATTTCTAGAGCACAATTTATCAAATATAGTATGGATGTACTGCGATACACACAAAAAACAACTATTCTATAACTTTACAACCCCAGTACAAAACACGCATGACTTTTCACAATAAAATACCAATGCTTATGTAACGTGATTTCAATAGCACTTAGTGAGGGCAGGGTCAAAACTTATCCCCATTTCTTAACCTTAGAATTTTTAGGTATTGCAATCAAGGAAAGTTGGGTATTAGCGCATCTCTTTGACTGCTAATAACTTTCTTTGGACAGAGTGAAGAAGTAAATCTGTTCTTCTACCACTTCCTGGTGATCTGCTTGAGGAGTCAGCCGACTGCTTCGTGGTGCGGGGCTTTAGGAAATATTCTCTCTTCCCTCTAGTCATCACCGTAAAATAAACTGGGATTTAGGGTGTTGTCCTTTTCGGGCGCCCTTGATACTCGGGCCACGCGCCACTGTACTTCCTTCTTCTAGGAGCTTAGTTATTTCCTTAAAAATAAACTTATATGAAAAATTGTAAAGAATGTTTTTGTGGGTACTTTGGAATATGTTGGTCTTGTGTAGGATCTTTGGTTCATATGGGTCTTATATAGGAACGTTGGAGTATTTGTGTCTTGTGTATGAGCTTTTGGGATATATTGATCTTTTATAGGATCTTTGGGTCATACGGGAATTCTTTATGATCTTTGGTATATATTGTCTTACGTTTGTAGGCTCACATATTCTGCTGATTAGCATAAATGAAGTGCGGAGTCTGTTAAATTTGTTCATTACTTTCCTCCTGTAGATATCACGTTCTTATCATCTCTTAACCCATCTCAGCTACATATATTTTTAAGTGTTGAGTACAGTCAGGGCTGGTCTTAGTTATTTTTGCGCCCCAGCAAATTCTAAATTGGGGCACCCGAGGCAGTTCTAACTTGCGGTGCCCATACCTCCTACATATTAAACTGTTAATATTTTTTTTTTAAATATAAGAGTCCTAAAATAGCCGTCTTATTCTGACAACTATGTATAAACAATAAAACATAAATATTATTTAGCGATATGTAGAAGATTAAAAACTGTTAGAATTTAAAACGACTTAATTGAAAAGGCGAGTCTAAACGTAACCAGGAAAGAATTCTTACTTTCGGTTTGAAACTTTTGATTTAAAAAATAATAATAATAGTTGCATCATATCTAGTATACTATTCTTCCAGCAAATGTTTTGCTGGCTGCTGTGGTAGCAAAAGCGCTGATGACATCTACAGGATCTAGTCGACAGGCAAATTTATTTTTTGATAGAGATCATCGTCAATTATGTGCGCCTTTCCTGAATTATAGACGTACTTAAAGATATTTTACCATGTGCGCCTTTCCTGGGTTGTAGACGTACTCAAAGATATTTTACCATGTGCGCCTTTCCTGGGTTGTAGACGTACTTAAAGATATTTTACCATGTGCGCCTTTCCTGATTTGTTGACGTACTTAAAGATATTTTACCATGTGCGCCTTTCCTGCGTTGTAGACGTACTTAAAGATATTTTACCATGTGCGCCTTTCCTGAGTTGTAGACGTACTTAAAGATATTTTACCATGTGCGCCTTTCCTGAGTTGTAGACGTACTCAAAGATATTTTAAAAAGTTTTAGTTTAGAACTACTTTTTTCTAATGTAAGAAAGTTCAGTGGGTGTCTCCTACGTGGCGGCCTATGAACAATAGATAGTATTTTTCAAGTAATTCAAATCCATAAAGTATTAATTCATGCGATATTCTTAAAAATTATAATTATGTTGTTTCGTTTTCTCAAAACGTCCTGTCAAATAATTAATGACCTTTTAAATCCTTGAATTAAATCAAATTAAAGCGAAAACAAATTGCTTGAAATAACAATTCAATATACTGTAATAATTTCACAATCTTCACTTTAATTTGTATGTGACAAAGGTCTTATATCTTCATGTATCAATCTACACGTACTAATCCCCCTCACTTTTTGCACGCGTGCCTCCCTCACATTTTCTAAATTTGCATCGACAATAAGTAGCTCAATAAATTCAATAATTTACCCTAGTTTTACCCCCTACCCCCACCCACACCCCCATGTAAGTAATAATCAATAATATAATTTCATGTTTGCAAAATAAATAAAATTCTTAAAAAGGCCTTTTCATGGGAAACAAAACCGAACGTTTTTTTTAATTTTTAAAAGCATATGAAGCATTCCATTTACGTTGTTATCAATAAACGCCGATGTTTTCATCGGTAACTTTTTGTTTTCGTAACAAATGTGACACGTTTTCAACACACTGTCATTAAAATTATTATTTCAAAATATATCTAGGTTAAATAAAACAAAAATAGCACTACAGTATTATTTAAAATAGGATACTCTTTTATATCTGACTCCTGCGCTAGAGAAATACTTTAGATGTGTTGTACTTACATTTGTATGATTGTAAAATGTTGTCTCGGTTAAAAATGTGTATTTATTTATGTGCTGAAAATGAATATATACAATGTAATTTTAAAAAAGTTTCCATCTATTTGGATCAAAAAGGAATCTTATCTTCATTAAATGATCATGTAATTTTCACCCAAGGTAGCCCAGCAGCGCATAAAACACTTGCGGAGCTTGGAACGGCTCTAGCGACTGTTTTGTCCCTTGGTGAGAAAGTGTCACTAATGATGGTCTGGTGTGTCCAAGTATCTTATTGAAATATAGATGTTGTAACCACATTCCACTTTGCTTTTAACAAGGCCATGCCTATCACCGAAGAGTCGCTTAACGACATAATATTCTTCATATGTTTGTGTATAACGTATTTTCCGTAAATAGTTGGGTTTTTTTTTAAATTCGTTTTTGAAATGAAAATGACGAGCAAAGAATTTGGCGCTAAAGGCGAGCGCCTGCTTTTCTTGTACCTAAGGCCGGTCCTGGTACAGGTGCTCGCAATATCTTGATTCCATCCCCATTATTTTCATCAATATCTACGAGATTGAAAGAAAGGGATTAAGCGGTTATGTTTACTTCTCTGGTGTCGTTGTCCACAACTACCATTCTCATATTGCAGAGGTGGTTCTCATTAGTTTGAGTACTTTAGTTAAAGCGGCATTCGGATTCCATACACGTGCCATCTTCGCTATGAGGTATAGTCTTAAAAAGTAGCGCAAACGTTCATTCTCGTTTCATTTTGTTGTGCCTGGTCATAATTTTAACGAAATTGATTGGTGTCATTTCATGTAATGTGTTGTGTTGTGTTTAAATGGCTGTTTGGTGTTGTTTGTTTTGTTTTTCCTTTTTTTTCGTCTCAAAAGAAAATTAATTTAATTTTAACAAAGTTGCTTAAAAAATACAAACTGTTTTGCAGCTGTTCATTTTTAAAGACATTATTTCTGTAACACGATTGCTCTCCGTTTAACACGATGTGCTGACCTGATTAAAAAAAAAAAGTAAATGTACACCCATGACCATTGTGTAACTAATGTACATAGAGACGGGGAGGTACGACTGAGTTCAGGCAGCGTCGTAACGACATTGCGAAATCCTCCTTACCTTACCCACACCTTAGCCTATCCCAAATCGGGCTTGTTACTAGTCTACACACACATAAAGATGAAGAAATGTCTTACAAAACTCCTTCGCTGTAAAAAGGCAGAGAAAACTTGCATATCGAGTGAGGAAATTATTAAGGGTAAATGTATTGTTTAAATGTCAACAGGTCAAGCGGACATGGGCCCAGGTACTAACGCTGAATCACTTATTTTCCCCATGACCCGTCAACTATTGTTTGGTAAAATCATTTAAACACATTTGATTTCGCTTACATTCAAAAATTAAAACGTCGTTATTATTTTGAAAGTTTTATTTCAAATGAATCTTATAATGCGAAGCTTGAGAATCCTCATTCCAAGAAAAAAGCAACGTCAAGGCATCGGGTGCTGGGTGGCCGAGTGGTCTAAACTGAGCAAAATCTCAAGTTGATGGTCTGGAGTTCAATCCCAGCCAAAGCCCAGTCAAGCAAACACACCACCAGTACCCCGGGTGGATGGGACTCGTTAACCTTGGACGGCAACCCTTCTAAGAGAAGGAAACTCTGAATTCAAACCCAGGAGATGGGGAGATGGAGTTCACTGGCAGCAGTGATGCCTCTCGAACATCGAACCTTGTAACGCGCTTCGAGCCTTTGGGAATGAAGCGTGATTTCTCAAATTTCTCAAATAAACTTCATTATTATTATTTATCCACTCAAAAAGTGTGTTTTTTACAAGACCACCCGTCTTTTTCTTAGGACGTTTAAGCTTCGCCTGTGATGAAGATATGTCATCGCAAACAAACAGGTAGCATTATTGCGCACCAATCTAAAGAAATCAGAATGTTCATAACTTTTTAAATTCCAATTTTTAAATCATTTTATTCGTTACCAACACAAAAATTCCAGCCGCCTTTTTCTATATCATACATTATCTAATATTGCTCTAAACTAGTATGATCCTTTTCCCGCGTTATACACCACCTTTAAATGCGCAACCGTCCACAGTGAGATTTCATGGCAATCAGGTCCCTCGTCTTTTGGTCATCTCTCATACATCTGCATGCTCCTTACAACATAAAGGTAAATTACACCAAAATGCGGCCCTGGTTCAGAATCAGTAGATCCACTCAGACGTCGGTCATTCGAACACGCGTTCACTGTGTCACCTATTGAATGGACCGTGAATCTTACTCAACCGAAAACGTCATCAAATAAAAGGGAACCCGCTGGTTTTGATGATCAAAATTAATCCACTCGATGCGGAGATAATCCCGCAGATAAGCCTGCTTAAGCCCCGGGGTCGAGAAAAGTTCATCTTTTTATTAACATTTGTGAATCTTGAAGTAATTCAAGTAATTCAAGGTTTTATCAAATTGTCACAGGAGATGGTAGCCATTCATATTTATTGGCGTGTTGTGACCCTTGGGTCAAAGAAATCGGTTACATTGGCACTTAGGATGCATTGAGTTTGAGAACCGCCTTTTCTAATGAATGGCATGCAACCTTTATTATCTGCATCTTACGTATTGGAAAGTCTGCCTATTCATGTGTTCTTGATTCTTCTAGAGCAGGGGACACAGCATATTTATTGGAATAACAAAAACTTTGAATAAAACTGGAGCTCTAATATTTTTGCAGAGCCTCTCCCCCACTCCACCCCCCACTAATAAAAATGCAAATAAACCTAATTTATGGGTCTTCCCCTACCCACTGACATTCCCTGGTTAAGAACCCATGGAACAAAGATTTTCTATGTAAATAAAAAATGTTAGGTTTTTTTTATTGGAGAAGCAGGTAAGTTGGCTACAGAGGCGAATAAATCTTAAGGTCGGCCTTGGGTAACATTTCACTTAAAGAAAAAACACAAGTTGAGAAAAGCTGTTCTGGAGGAACCATAGTGTTAGGGTTAAAGGATAGACTTAAGGGTTAGGCAGTAGATTTAGGAGTTAAGGGTTAGAGTTAAGTGTTAGGGGCTAGATTTAGGGGTTAGGGTTGTGGGTTAGATTTAGGGTTTGGTGTAAGGGGTTATGGTAAGGGGTTAGGTTTTGTGTTAGGATTAGGAGTTAGGTCTTTTTGTGTTTCTGTCTTGATGTTAATTATTAATCGCACGGGCAACGACAACTAACGAATAGTGTAATTAAAGATTAATAATTAATGATTAATAACTAGGGCCACACATGCGTATGGATACCTGATACATTGCCAAAAACGATGATACAATCAGATGTGTCAGACAGCTAATCTTAAATATTGAATTTTCGTGGGCACTCTGATGGCATGAGACACATTAAGAAAGCCCTGGTAGTAAGTATTTCAATTGTTTCAATAAAAAAATCTGCGTTTTAGCTGCCTTAAAGCTGTCGTTACGCCAAAGAGTAAAACACGTATATCTATTTCTTTGCAGGGTGTCCTGGTTCTAGAGATATTATGGCCGATCCTTGTCATTGGCATAGTGTCCGTCATGAGGTCGGGGGTACCTCCTATAAAATACAAGGATTGTAAGTTTAGAATTTTGAAAAGAGTCTATTATAATTAAATTCACAGAGTTTGCAAAAACATTCACGGACGCTTTATAAAATTTTAATTTTAAAATAAATAAAGTAAAATGTAGCTTATAGTTTTAATAATTATTGTCTTGCCAGTTTTTTTTTTTCAAAGCCTAATTTGAATCATTGTTTTTAAATACCCAGGCAGTTACCAGCCTCGTGCCATGCCCAGTGTTGGCCTTGTGCCATTCGTGCAGTCCTTTTTGTGTAACCTTGACAACCACTGCTTTACCTCCGAGTCCAGTCTGGGTACAACAGAAGCAAGTCTAATGAGGTAAAAAAAAAATAGTGATATATTATCAAAAGGGCTCGAAAGTGGGCATTCTTAAATTGGGCATTCTTAAATTGGGCATTCTTAAATTGGACATTCTTAAATTGGAATTTCTTAAATTGGGAAAGTCCAGTGACATGGAAATAATAATGTTATTAAATTAACGTTTGCATACTAGACAATAATCCCAAACTTTTAACTCGGTGATTCGTTTCACGCCCTAATCAACCCCATGTGGCTTAATGGTATCACATAGATAGATATCTTGATTTTCCATGGTAATGATACATGGTAATGATACATGGTAATGATACATGGTAATGATACATGGTAATGCTACATGGTAATGATACATGGTAATGATACATGGTAATGATACATGGTAATGATACATGGTAATGAGACATGGTAATGATACATGGTAATGAAGCTGGGCGTAGCTGGTTACCTAAAAAACTACAGATTGCGTGTAAAATCAATGCACTTGCAATTTTGTTTAACTGAATATGCAGTTCACCAAAACTTAAATACAGATACAACAAATAGGATATATTTGGGATAACAGTTTGGTATTTTCAATGGTTTCAGCTAGTGATTCTCTTTAATTGATATTTCAGTTTTCAAGCATTGACCCAAGAACTCGGTCCGTACTTAGGTGCCAATGAAACACTGCAAATGCTCAACGTCTCTAATAAAACGGGCAGCGCATTCACAACTCTCAAGTCTGTCATAAGGGACAAAAAACTTTTGTCAGGATTGGGTAATGTCTCATTTAATTTCTTAATTGAAGAATTCTCATACTTTTTTTACATATAATTAGTATTGAATGGTAGTTATAAAACTTAAATAAGCAGCTGAACTGCAAAAAAAACAAATAGTGTGTAAAAACGTTAATGCAAATTAATTTCTGTTGGGGATCATTATTTTAAAAATACTGAAAGCCTATTTCCCTTACCACGTGGAATCAATACTTAAGCTAATGCAACAACGATTACTACCTTATTACAGAACGGATGACAAATATAAGCAATTACTTTAGAGATCCCGAGAAAGTGAAGAGACTTCTGGTAAATGATTACAAAATTCTCTCACAAGAAGGGGCAGATGCCTTTTTTAATGCAAAGATCAATGTGGGCAAGGTACTTATTATTTGTCTATTCGTTTTCACAGAATTTTATTTTTTTTTGTTTTTTTTAATTAATGATTTTGCAATATTTGTTTTTATTCTACCGGGTATTTTATAAATATACGTTGTGGCATTCTCTACGTAGCATTAATCAAGCATATTAAAAAAAAAATTATATCAGGCTAAAAAACTTAGATGCTAGGATCTTTTATTTTTTTCAAAATATGAAATTTTAAATTCTTTAAAAAATTGCTTATTATGATAAAAATGTATAGTAATGAAAGCATCATCTAAATAGTTTAACAGGGATAATTATTTATTTTTTGTTCAAATAAGCCTACCATTTCTGTATTTATTTGTATTGTTAATTTGATTAATTTTATCGGGTGAGAAAAATTGAACTATTAATTGGCCAAAAATTCCTTTCGTACAAATTGGCAAATATTCTTTTTTTTTATTAATTGGAAAACATTCTTTTTCGTTCAAAACAAACTAGCTGCTGAATCTGACCGGCTCTCCTGATCTCAAGGGCATCGCCTGCGATCCCCAGAAACTGAGCTCCTACATTCGCTTCCCTGACGGTGCCAACGTGGCGGAGATATCCTCAACCCTCTGCGCACTGAACGAGACAGACACCTCTGAGCTGGCCAACAAACTCATCCATCAACTGAACATAACAACCTTTTTACGAGCTGTACGTGTGATAGTATCCCTTGAAATTTGTATTGTTACTGGGGTTGTATGTAACGCTTCCCAGGGGAATGATTTTATTTATTAACTATCATGGACTTGAATCCCCAAAAAAAAAAAAACATGGTATGTTACAATATCGGCATCATGGGAGACGATGCAGTGTTTGGTAAGGCTTAGAGTTAAAATTTGCTGGATGATTCTCGAGTTAATTCTTTTAAAGCATTAAATACATTCGTGTTGAGGAAATGAATGCCTGTATTTAAATATAATTATTTTCATACCATATATTATGTGAATGGTATTTTATTGTAGAGTGTATTTTGTACAGCAGTCATAGATATTCCGTTGTTTGAAATTCTTATCTTCACTGTCAATTCCGTCATCCTTTTAAGGAGAAGCAATTGCAGTAAGCAACACTCGCTCTGTCATTTAACAGCACTCACTCTGTCATTGTACAGCACTCACTCTGTCATTGAACAACACTCACTATGTCATCGCATGTCTAACCGTACCGCACGGTGTATCGAGATCTGAGGTCCGCTGTTTTATAAAAACAAAGTAAGAAGAATAGAATTTTTGCAGATGAAACAGATGAGTGACGTGTAGACAAAAATCCGAGGTCACTCTGTCTCTTCCAGCGTGTGATCTGCACAAATATATTTATATATATATGATCTTGACAAGTGTCAGAACGATCTCCTGTGTTTTACGCCACGCTGCATGCCCTGCGCACTGCATAATTTAAATAAAGGCAAGGGTTGTTGTTTTGATAACCAGCCTTTAGGATAACTGACGTTCCTCTGTGAATATAAATATAAAGCATCAACTGGAATCTGAGGGGAAAGTTCTGAAGTATGAAGTGATTACAATATATTGACACTCCCAGTGAGTAACATTATATATAGCGCCATTGTTTTCTTTACATAGTGGTTTAACAAAGGAAAGCTTATGACGTTATAACTACATGCACGGACGTATCTACCTCTTTCACTGCTCCGGTCAGAAGTGATTTTTCCCACCCTTTAAAATTTCCCTTTTTTCAGTAATTAGCTCTACCCTATTTGCCGCTCTCGGCAGTTGCCTCGCTTGCGTCCTCATTGAAATGAATCTGCGTGATTGAAAAGCTATTCCAGAAACCTGTTGTGATTGTGCTTCATTTACCAACGTTTTGGGGCGATCAGCCTTGTTTTGCCTGTCCTTAACCCCTTTTGGGGGTCGAATGACCTTTTCAAAGGCGTCACATAAGACCATCGGAAAACACATATACTCTACAGTTATCAAGTAGCAACGAAAATAATTTTGAGCTTGGGGGTTTGTCACCACTTGATGAACTGTATTAAAGGGTCGCGGCATTAGGAAGGTTGAGAACCGCCGCCTTAACCTAATCAGAAACTGTGCTGATAACGCCATTATAAAAATATTAATTTTTTTTTTTTTGCTATTATTTCACGCCGGTATCTATAGGTAATTTATTTTCCAGATACAACTGTTTGAACAAGTGCAGGAAAAGTTTGGCACCTTTGGCACGCTGAGTTTCATATTTGATGATGTGGCCAAGATGTTTGAGATTGTCATGGAGTCGGAATCGCTCATCAAGTTCTTGGGTGACTTCACGGGCATCCCCACCGTAGTCGACCTGATTAAAAAAATCCCTTACTGGGTGGATGGTTTTAATGATTTGAGTGGAGCAGTTTACACGTAAGTCAATCACCCGTAAACAATCTACGTGACATGTTAAAATGATAGGAAGGAAAATGGATTAGTGACATAAAATTATAGGAAGGAAAATGGATTAGTGACATAAAATTATAGGAAGGAAAATGGATTAGTGACATAAAATTATAGGAAGGAAAATGGATTAGTGACATAAAATTATAGGAAGGAAAATGGATTAGTGACATGAAATTATAGGAAGGAAAATGGATTAGTGACATGAAATTATAGGAAGGAAAATGGATTAGTGACATAAAATTATAGGAAGGAAAATGGATTAGTGACATAAAATTATAGGAAGGAAAATGGATTAGTGACATAAAATTATAGGAAGGAAAATGGATTAGTGACATAAAATTATAGGAAGGAAAATGGATTAGTGACATAAAATTATAGGAAGGAAAATGGATTAGTGACATAAAATTATAGGAAGGAAAATGGATTAGTGACATGAAATTATAGGAAGGAAAATGGATTAGTGACTTGACATTATAGGAAGGAAAATGGATTAGTGACATAATATTATAGGAAGAAAAATGGATAAGAGATATACAATTATTTGGATATGATTATTTTGAGGTTTAAAATAATCCCAGTTTATCAATTTTATCACGGACTTGTAAAGGATCAGTGCAGACAGATATCGTGAATGGACGCCGTATAGAAAACACAATCTGTTTTTTTATAATTATATTGGTGTTAAAATTCTTTAGCACATGTGCGGTGTTGATAGAAGGTTTGTCGAAGGTTAAAAGGGAGGAGGGGGGTGATTAAAAAATTAGTAACTTTTTACGATCACATATTTGTATTTATATCTGATTTATTTTTTATTGTAAATTTCAAATAGAGCAATCTCTCTCCCCCCACAAAAAAATATTGCACGCCCTAGATAAGCCACGGGTTTAGCAAAGCGTTGTCTTATTTTTTTGGTGGCTGTGTGGTTAGTTGTGTGCGGCTGTGTGGTTATTTGTGGACGATTGTGTGGTTAGTTGTGGGTGGCTGTGTGGTTCGTTCTGCTGGAGTTCAAACCCCAGCAATGTCCAAGAAAAATAAATCAACTGAAATCCAGGCACTACGGGTAAACAGAAATCGTCATCAAAGAGACAAATCTTGAGATCCCCTTACGGAGGCCGAATGACGTCATAGCCTGTTATTGAAAACTCGAACACTCTCAAGCTTCTGCTGCCATGTTGCATCGACTATTTCAATTTACCCAGGCTTCCCGTAGAGCTTGCCCATTTAAAAAAAAAACATCACCTAAGCTGCCTAGTTTGTTGTATCTGGTTTTAACATCTCGTCCACCATCTTGGTCATTTTTTTTTAATGATTCGAACCCAGGTATAAATTATTTATTTAAATGTAAAATTGTATAAAACCTCTTTATATTAAGTTAAATAGTGCATTTCTAGCTCTATAATAAAACTGTATAAATTTTGTTCTGTCACTTAGCATAAAAAACATAGTGACCAGCCTTGAGCCGTTAATGGCTAGTATAAAAGTGGAGAATTCAACAGCGTGGATCGTTGTTAAGAACGTCGTCAAGATGGGAATGAACTTCATAGATATAGGAGAGGGAAGGTGGAACGGTACTACAGAGGTATGTGATATCATAGTTATTTAGAATTATTTATTGAGCAGCTTAAGTCTGTACAGAACCACTTCTAAAAATGGTAACACGATAATCTGAGTAAAACTTCAGAAAAGATGTCGTTGGCTATCTGAATTTTTGCCAACACAATTCAACATGCAAGAGGACATTCGGGGATGGGTGTGAGGAGGGGGGGCGAGGAAAGGGATCCATTCCTGATCATGTCTATCTTACCACCATGTTGTACAGACCCATAGCCCTGAGAATTTCTGTCTGCAATTTCAATTTAGTATCTGGGGCAAATGAGTTTCAATCGAGTTTCCATAACACTGAATTAATTTAAACTATTTTATTTTAAAACATGATTGGCAGAGAAAGAAATGAAGAAACATCGATTCCCACTGAAAGATTTATACTTAAAGAAATGTTGGAGACTTATTCCAAGAAAAAAAAACAATTTCATTAACTCCGTCGCACGTTCATTTATTCCTATTTTATCATGATGATAGCGGCTGATATTGTTTCAAGGACAACTCAGTGGATCAATATTCAAATGTTGGTCCCTACTATGTATCTCTGTCATTTTTTTTAAGGGTAGCACATCTAATCGCCTTTTTCATTCGGCCATTTCTTAAAAGTCAATTTTAATTAATACGATTTGCCTAAAAACAAATCTCTTCATTTATAGCCTCCCCATAAAATTTCATATCGTCCTATTAGCCTTACAACACCCTAAATAGAACATTTAAAGTTTCCTGATACTCTAGTGCGATTGATTACTAAAATGTCTTGTACAAATTTGCAGGAGTTTATCCAACCAATAACAGACCTCATCCAGAACCTTCAAAAGTTGGTCAACGAACAAGAAGGTCAAGTAGTGCTGGGGATGCTTGAGTTCATCTCAAAAGTTGATTGGGTCAGTGTCTATGACCAGATTGCCTATGACAAAACACTGAATGAAAGGTAGGCCTACACAATCAATGACTCGTGTAACAATATGTGACTGTATTTTAGCTTACATCAATGATACACTGAACTGTTAGATTACCACATTGGTGTTGGAAGAGTATGGGTAGATGAAGCGGTGGAGCACTGGGCGGGACATTTTTAGGGGCGGCACTTTCGGTTGACTTCAAATACTATATCAGGCCTTATGTGTATTTTAAATGCATTCTGAGTGAGAGAAGACGAATTTAAGGATAGCACTTCTGCAATGGGTTAACCTGAAATTATCATGCGATTTTTTGTGTAAGGTTATGTATAATTTTAAGATTTCTATTGTTCTTATTAGAAACTTTGGAAGCAAGTAATTTGTTAAATATATTGACAATCTAGATTACATAATAAAAACAATCATATATCAGCTTTTAATAATGAACTGAAATTTATTTCCAGAACTATACTAGGTATACTAAAAGCCTTCCAGGAGATGCTGGAAAAGTTGCCAGGTTGGCCAACAGTAAAAAAGATGGTTGTCATTTCTAACCATGGGATGAAGTTGTTGGCGTTGTTTACAGAAAAATCTATAGGTATTTATGGTGAAATTATTTGCAAAATAGATTTATTCTAACACTTATTTAATATTATTTGATAGATCCGGAAAGAGAAGGGATAGGATAAATATTGTGTATGGTCATCCAACAATTTTCTACTAGACAATGTAGTAATTTACACCTTGCAATAACTAATAGCATTTTGTATTTAGTTTTAAGATTTTTTTTAAGATATTATTTTCAAAACTTCATTTTTAATTCAAAAAGAATCAGCAGAAAATAACTAAACTCACACTAATGCTCTCTTCCTACACAATTTGTATGTTATAAATTTAGCAAGCCTAGCATAACATCAAATCAAGACCTGGTTTTCAAAAAAGCTGATTGTCACCTATTCTAAAACTCTATAAAGAAGTATTAACCCTTTTCAGACCAGTATTACAATTCTATCGATTTAAACTTGTTAAAAAATTAACTTTAAGTAAACTTGAACTTTTTTTAATCTAACAGATTTAAAGCAAGCCGTTAGAAATCTTCTGGACTCAAATCAAGTTCTAGTAAAGGAACTCAACAAAGTTTTCCAAAATGGACCTGTAATCGCAAAAGCTTTGCTTCAGGCTTTCCTGGACTCTAACCTGATAGCAGTAAGTGAATACATTAACATATTAGCAGTATGTAAATACAATAACCTATTAGCAGTAAGTGAATACATTAAACTATTAGCAGTAAGTAAATACATGAACTTATTAGCAGTAAGTGAATGCATTAACTTATTAGCAGTAAGTGAATACATTAACCTATTAGCATTAAGTGAATACATTAACCTATTAGCAGTAAGTGAATACATTAACCTATTAACCTATTTGCAGTAAGTGAATAGATTGTTAACCTATTAAGCTATTAGCACTAAGTGAATACACTAACCTATTAAGCTATTAGCAGTAAGTGAATTTAACCTAAAACAAGTAAGTGAATTAGAGACCCACCGGATTTCGACTTCGGCTTTGGCGCCGAAAGTGGCCACTTGATCACTTTCGGCCTAATTTCGGTTTTGGCCGAAACCAAAAAGTTAAATTTCGGTTTAATTTCGGCTTCGGTCGAAACTTAAATGTTAACTTTCTGTTTAATTTTGGTTTCGGCCGAAAGTGATTGGGACTTTCGGCCATCTGGCCAAAAATGACTGGGGTCAGACTGTCTCTAGGTTGGAAATCCGATATTCATTATTGCAATAAGTTCACTACTCATCTAGGTTGATGGGTGGGGCTGAAAGGGTTAATTCAAGGCAGATACAACAAAGGGAAACATGTTGAATGTTGCATGTCCTTCTAAGAGGAATGCATGATGAGAAGAAAAAGAATCATTGGAATTTAACAGTCATGATACTTATTTAGGTATTCATTGTGGTTTAACAATTTAATAAATGTGAACATTTATATTGTATCTATGGTTTCATTTCTGGAGATAGAGTAGGCCTACTGGTACTACAAATCTTTGTTGGTCTAATTTGTGCATATCGAATGCATTTATTTCATGCTGTAAGCTGACACAACTTTGTAAGGTATTATTCCTTTTGCTCTCATTTCATTGGGAACAAACCATTTCACAAACCGTCACTCAAGCTGGGGAGGGGAGGGCTGTCTCTCAAGCTGGGAGGGGCTGTCTCTCAAGCTGGGGGGCTGTCTCTCAAAGTAAAAAGGGGGGGGGGTGAGCTGGCTCTCAGGCTGCGGTTAGCCTTTCAATTATCAAGTACGCGTCTGATCACAGCCTCTCCCTTCATTAAAGTTAACAACGATGGATATTGTCAAGATCCATACATTGATAAATTTGATTGGTTTCATTCATCAGATTCTTTTACCCGTTTTTCAAACGCCGTCAAGCATCTAATAAAACAGAAGTCGTTGCCGTTACAATAAACTTTGATCTATGAATGTTTCTAACGGGGTGCACATTTAATCAAACACATGTATAGCGCAGCTCCCTATAAGAAGTGAAAAATACACAACTATCGGCTAACAAGGATCGTTGACGACTGCTGACGAATATGCATGTACGCCAAAAGACAGTGGCTCTCAACCAGGGCTGGCTCACGGCGATTACGATGCGTGGTCATAACACAGGCGCCAAGGCACCCAAACCGCCAAAATTTGTTAAAATCAAAGCAACAAAAATCTGAGCTCTTCCCATAATTTTCCAGAGGGCGACAATTGCCTATTTTCACTCAACCTGAAAATGTCTAGCATCGACCCTGCTCTAAACCTTCCTCATGCCGTGTGCCTTTAATGGAATTCCTCTTGTTTTAGTGACTCGCGACAATAAAATTATTTTCGTTGCTAATTCATTAATTTTTGTTTTCCGTTTGTGTCTTAGGCGACCCCTGCGTAACGGTTTTTGACCCCCCAAAGAGGTCACGACCCTCAGGTTGAGATAAAAAACTATACCATGAAATTTTTCGGTAATACGGAGTATTAAAGGTGCACCGTGTGTTAACTTAATCTTTGTGTATTTCACTCAAGGATATTGCCATTAGTCTGCTCGACGTTCATTTTGTTCTCTTTCCAGGATTTAATCAAGAACGGTAACTCTTACGACGCAGTTTGTGTACGAGTGATGGACAAACTGAAACAAAACGCAGCCATACCAAGAGATGTCCTACAGGACATGCAGGACACACTGTGTGCTGCAGGTGTTACTCAGGCCTTCGCAACTCTTTTAGACAAGCTACAGCTGTCGGAATTAACAGGAGTAGTAAGTAAAACGTGTTCATTTAGTAACAAGCTTAAGGATTTAAAATGTATGTCCAGCAAAAGCGCTCGCTTAAGATTTCTTAATGTGGGTGTTGTTTTCCCCCCTGATTTATAAACTATAGTTTGTTTCGTTTTTTTAATTTATTTTTTTGTTGTTGTTACTTTTTTTTTTTTTTTTGAACTTACTTCTTCGGTTTAACTAAAATAAACTACCACAAATGACATCAGAATAGCATTTAGTCTAAATGGACCCGGGTCCAAATAGCGGCCATGCATGCCCTGGTCCCATTAGACTAAATGCTATTCGGATGTAATTTGTGGTAGCTTATTTTAGTTAAACTGAAGAAGTAAGTTTACAAATCTGTATAGTCTATTGAATTATCTTTCATTTGATACCAAATTTGTCTTACAAACCCAACAATAATATTTTTAAAAAACCCTAATTCTCACTTCTGATACCGGGTCCGAATAGCCGCAGCCTTTAAAAAACAGTTGCTGCTTTTTGAAGTCACGATAACACAACTTAACATATTCAAAAAATTCATGTGACACTGGTGGGGCATTAAGGGAGATTTTGGCCATATTATACACTTAAATGAGATATATAGCGTACCAAGAAGTATTTAGTTTTCTTTCCTATCATACCTTTTAAAGCAAAAATTGCTACTACTTTTTAGAAATCTCATAAACTTTTTGCTTTCTACTTATTTGTTGTTTTTTTTTAAACAGATCAATGAGACAATAACAGACATAGAGCTTTTATACAAAGCCGACAAAGGTGATTTTTTCTCTAAGACCGTGAACCTTACTGAAGTCTACTATCAGGTCATTCGCTTTGTGGATGCTCTTAAAGAATACCGCACTAGCTTCTCTTGGAGTGATGTTTTCAGGAATGTAAGCGTTGACTCCATTGACATAAATCAGGAAGGATGGGAGATGGTGTCAGATATATTGACCACAAATTATATCACTGAAGGGTATGTAGTATGTGCAATTACATTTATGATTATTTTTGTTTACACAAAAAATTTTTAAAAATAAGGGAGTTAACATTTAACAATTTAGAGGAGTTACTTTTTTTTTTAAAGAGGAAATCTTCATTTTTATTTAATTATAATTCTTTCATTAGTATTAGATTATGTATGATGATAAGATTCCAGCATAAAATACAAAATAAAACTATGTATCAATGGCAAAGTTAAAAATATCTTTGAAAAGGACTTTGTTTATTCTCATAACAAATGTGTTAACATTTATTTTACTTTTTTTTTATTGTAAAGGATGACATAACTTCTTTTTGTTTTACAAATCAAACATTTTAAACTATTCTCAACATAGTCACTAAAATATGAGTTTTTGACTCCCTCTCACAGATTACTTGGTGTTTATAAAGCATTTGGCATTATTGTTGTGGACTCGCCAATGTCCCGTGATATTGCACCCTACATTTATGTCATCAGTCGTCTTGCCCAGATAGTTTACCAAACCTTAAATGACTTAACAAGTGAGTATTCACAGCATTTTTCTTTCTTTTTTTTTATTAATAAACAGAAGAAGGTGGTGGTTGAAAACTCAAGCTTTATTAAGTATTTATCCCATGTAAAATATTATTTAGGCCTTGCCAGATTCAGAATATGTTGCTATAGATCTACCAAATTTATATAATAAAATGCCAATGCTGATCAACAGTTAATAGGGCTTAGTTTTAATATAAACCTGCACCAAACTATTTCAAACATTTTTAAAAAATTATGTTTTCATTTTTGTATTAGATACATTATTTATCTAGCAATAAATTGTATATTATCAACCAGATACAGCCTAATAGCTACTTAAATTTATATGTTTAGCCTCCTACTCTAGTGACTCCCCTTTAGTGAAGGGAGCAAACTGGCTGATCAATTTCTTACCTGAACTTGTCAAAGGAATTAAGACTGTATGGGATAATAAAATGGATGTTGTAAGTAGTAGATTATCAACAATCATTTTTTAAAAATATAAAATATAATCTCAAGTTTAAGCTAATGTCAGATTCATGTTTTCAACTTTTCTCTACTGTATAAAATAGTGATTCTGACTAGCAATCTTTTTTTCTCAACTTGATAATAAAATTAATATGAAATATTTTTTTTTAATGAAGCCTTAACTTAAGGGTAAATAGTTGTAAATATTGAATTATTGAAGAGAGCTAATGTTTTTCTCAAAAAAAATCTATCAAGATTTATGCTCTAATATGGGCACCAGACCCATATGCCTCATTCTGTGCTGACAAATACATCAAATACTTGGAGCTACCTCCCAATGTGCCTGCAGCTGAAATATCAGGGTTGGTCTGTGACACTAACTGGACGTCAGCAGTTGATCAGATGACACAACCAGTAAAGAATATTGTGGAAAGGATTACAGAAGTAAGAGGCTAAATGAAAAGAAATAAGAATATTAGTAATTTTTTTCCCCATTGCTTTGGATTATTAATTGTAACATAAAACTAGAGGCTAAATGAACAGAAATAAGAATATTAGTAATTTTGTCCCCATTGCTTTGGATTATTAATTGTAAAAAAAAAACTATAATCCTTATGTGAGCATCTTTACTTGAGTTTAATGAGCCCTTATTTTCCAAGATCAAAATAAATATACACTTATCACTTGCTAGAAGTACACTGTACAGAATGCTCAAAGAAATTAGTTTTATGTTCATTTTATGTGGTTTGTTTGCAAACAAGTTCAATTATTATAAACTCTGTGGTAATGCATTTTTTTTTTTACTTTTCTTATATTATCTTGTTTATGCTCCTCTCCATAGTTTTCTCAAATTTTTAAAATAATAATTAATACTTATCTTTAGATTGGAGATCTCTTTGCCCTCAACCTAACGAGAACTTATGATGTTGAAAATGACTGGATAGATATGGTTGATTATACGGAAAAATTGTTTGACTTGTTCAACTCTGGAGATTTCATGAACATGGATTTTACTCTAGGATACAAAGCAGTCTTTGATCAAATGAACTTCACCAAATTAGGGGATGGCTTTGATGTTTTATTTGGATTTTTAAAAGAAATCAACATAAATGATTTTGAAAAGTAAATTGTTTTCTATTAGTTTATTAGAGGACTATTAATTCTTCTTTGAATATCTTTCTATCAAATTTGACAATAAATTAAACTAATAAATACTTTTTATTTCCAGAATTTTTATTATAAAATCAAAAACCTAGCAATCTACCATGAAAAGTTATTGTAGCAAGAATTTCAATGTAAAAGTAAATTTGTTACACAAAAACATTCACCAATAATAAGTTAAAGATTTATCTTTCCTTTCATCATAATTGAAAAAGAGTATTTTCCAGAAAATGTCATGTTTTTTTTTTTTTTTACAATATTAATATTATGCCCACAGGATAATTATAAATTTCTTCTCTGATAATAAAAAGCTGTCTAGTAAAAATGTGCAATATTATTCTCTTCTAGGGTAGGAAATCTGACTCTAAAAATCTTTGAGAAATTGGACAACACTTATGGGTCAACTGCAGGCTGGCATACTATCAGGAAATACATTGTACTGTTTGATGCCTTTCTTGATGTAGAGATAAATATGACTCGAGAGTTTGAAAGTGAGTTTTTTTTCAGCTTCATTTAAAATATACTAACATTTTTTTAACATGAAATATGGCAATTTAGATTAAAATGTAATGATCTTACTGGGGGCCTCCAATCAATGGTCTTATTAGCCCCTCCAAGATGATGAATAAAGTTAAGGGTATTTATCTATTCACACCAAACCATGGTCTTTTGTCTCCCCCTATTCCATGACCCCAAAACAGATGTTGAACCATTGTCTTTGCATAGCGCAATATCAATGAAAAATAATTGGATTTCATATTTTAGTTTAGAGTTAGATTATTTTTTTAAAACATTTTTATAGTTTTGGAAGCTTCTTTTGTTTTGGGGTATGTCCCAAGTCTTTTTTAATCTTTTCACTTACTTCGGCCCACCTTAAATAATTTATTTCCATTATAGGCCTACTTGAAATTTCTGGTGGGCATTTCTTAACCTGCCATCTGGGAGATAAGCAACTGTTCATAAGAATTGTGGAATGATTATTATTATTTTTATTTTTCCTCTTCAATTTGCACAAATTCCTAGGGACAACTGCTTTAAATAATGAGAAATAAAATGTATTAAGAAGAGAAATAAAGTTCCTAAAAAATTTTTATTTAAGATTACATATATATTTTTTGAGTATTGCATAATGAATTTATCACAATCCAAATTTCTATTTACATTCAGATTCCAAAAGTTTGCTTGACATTGTCACCTCTTATCCACCTGAGATTCGACAAATAATCACTTTAATGGCTAAAGCTTACCCTGAGTTTGTGACTGCTTTGAAAAACATACTATTAGATCCTGGAAGGGTAAGTAGTGTGTTTGATTTAACATTTTAGAAAGAGTTTGATTTTAAATAATCAAATATCAACTCTTTTATTAAAAGATTAAAATAAAAAAACATTTTACCCAAAATGAAAACTTATCCATTATTTGTACATAATTGTTAACATTCTTATTACTGAAATTAAGCCATTTTTAATTTATTCATTGCAGCCTTTTGATACTTATATTTTGGGCAGCTGGCCTACCGAAGTAATTTGGAGTTTTGATTTTTTTACTTTTATTTTTCTCTCAGCTGATTGACAAGTTTTTGTCAGATGGTTTTCAAGCACCAGACTGCAAAGTCCACTTTGTCACAGACTATACTCTCCTAACCTCAGACAGTGCAATGCATAAGCTAGAAAAGTACCTCTGTGAACTAAACTACCAAGCATTAGGACAAGAATTCCAAAACACATGGCCAATAGTAAATAAATTATCAGAAAAGGTAAAACCTTTATTATGACAAAAACTATTTCTATAATTATTGTAGGCCTATACCATGGTATGGGACAAATCTACCCCAGGCACATGGTGAGGCAATCTATTTTATGTTGGGAGATTTAAACATGAATTTAAACTCACATATATTTAAGCCATCCATTCTTATATTCATAAACATTGTAGCCTCAATTAATTTGAAAGGATTTGTTAAAAAAATTTGTTGTTTTCTATTTCAACCTAACCATAATTTCCTAAATTTCCAGTTAACTCTAATCTTGAATGGCAGTGATTTTGATACTGCAATTAACTGGGAACAACTAGCCGTCAAGACAAACAAGTTTTTTGATCTGCTTGGACACTTGGCAAACGCCCCTTTGTTTAGTGATGGTTTTGACTTCTCACCTTTCAACCTCACAAACATTGACCTCACTTGGCAAGAATTTTACACTGCTGCAGAGACTCTCAAGTATTTTGACATGGGCCAGTAAGTCCTATTAATTAGTCTTTCGAAAACAGGTTCTTCAGGTAGCTGAATAAGACTCCGATAAGCTTGTAGACATAAAGAAAGCACTCTTATTTTGATAACTGCTTATTACAAACACTTTAATAAAATATTTTCTTCTATTCTGACATTTTATGCACCCATACTGGGGTCTAATGACTTAACATTTTTCTCTTTGCTAACTATATTTAACTGAACAGTAAATGCTTCAATACACAACTTATGTTTATCAATATATCACCCAAAAAAAGTACTAGACTTATGAGTTTTAATTCTAAGCATCTGAAATAGAATTGCTCTTCAAGTATAAATTTTTAAAAAATTAATTTAATTTCTTACAAATGTGGTTTTTTTCCTAAATGTAAGCTGTGTTTTTTTAATCTTACATATTTGACTGAAAATTGAATTTTATTTAAACTCTATTAAGATTCCAGAATGTGGCAATGAAGGTGCAAGAGCTAGCCCTCAAGCTACTAGTTAATGAAACTAGCTCAGATGTGAGCCTGGTTCTATACTCGTATATCTATGTTACCCATCATGTCTTAAAGCTGGCCAACACAGAGCTGGAATATTTTAATGGTGAGAACGTGTTGCAGGTTTTTTTTAGCATTTAAAAAAACTTATGTTTAAAATTTAAAGATCTTTCAATGAAGATTTCCAGCTGTTTCTTTTTATTATCACATGATGTCTTTAGTGGCAAGAGAAATATGATTAATGCCAAAGAAATTGCATCATGGTAAAAAGAGAAGGTTTGTCAACAAATTAATATCCACTGCTCAAGCAACCCAGAAAGAAACAAGCAGTTTATGAGTTTGTTTCAGGATAGCTTGCAAAAGGGTCACTAGTTGACACTATCGACTCCAAATGGACTCATCTACAAGATGCTCTGTACGATTCAGCCATCTCTGCCTGTGGGAAAAATTGAGTGAGCATAAAAACAATGACTGGTACAAGGTGCATTGGAATGTGATGGAACCCGTAACTGAGAACAAGAGAAAAGCCTTATTTGCCTACAAGGAGATACCTTGAGCTCGTATACTACAGACTCTTAGAACAAAAAAATATCCAAGTAGACTGCCTACCAATGTGCCAACACTTACTGGTTGGACTTCTCCCACTCAATACAATTGGGTTCTGACAACGGGGATGCAAGGGGCATGTAGCAGGGCTTTAAGGGGGAATTAGCTACACACACTTCAAAAATAGCACACCTTAAGTCTATGACAGGTCAAGTTATCATGAACCTAACGATCAACTTTGGCATTTGGTTGAGCATTATTTTGAACTCTATGCACACAAAAAACTATTCTCTGAGACTGCACTGGATATTATCTGAGACTGCACCGGATATTATCTGAGACTGCACCGAATATTATCCTCATCTTGTCAATAATGGAAAACTAGATGAAAGTCAACTTTGCAAGAACTCAAAAAAGTTATTGATTTCCTTGCTGGTGGGAAGGTACCAGGGACTGATGGCATTCTTCACGATGTCCTCAAAAAAATGGAAAACAAATACTACCTCAGCCCTTACATGAGCTCCCCTGTCTGTGTTTGGAAGCAGGACACATGATTCCCCAGGACATGAGAGACGCCGGCATTGTAACATTGTACAAAAATAAAGTGGACCACTTGTAATAATCACAGAGGGATTTCTCTACTTGGCTTAGTTGGAAAGACATTTGCCCATGTTGCCTTTAAGCCATTGCAGAGTCTGGCTAACCACATGTAGTCTTTCAACTATAGACATAACATTCTCATTATGTCAGTTGCAGCAGAAGTGTCTTGAACCGAAAGTACAAAACTAAATGTAAATCAGGCATGTGTGCTTCATACACTCCTATATGGCAGTAAAGTGTAGAGCACATATGCCAGTCAAGAGCAGAATGCAACAGCTTCCACCAAAGATGACTGTGGTGCTTTTTGCATATTCTATGGCAGGACAAAGTGCCGAACATAGAGGTTATGGAATGTGCCAAAATGTGTACCATGTTCTCTGCTCTTAGCCTTCACTGTTTAGGCCATGTGAGGAGAATAGAGAAAGGCCGTATTCCAAAGGATAGTTTGGGCAAGACTTATTGGACAGCAGTGGCTGTTATTTAACGATATTTGCATAAGTAACATGAAGGGCCCTACATAAATATCAACCAATGGGATATCATAGCTGACCAACATTCCAGCTGGTGAACAGCAGTGTATGAAAGAGTCAAAAAGGCAGAAGATGTGCAAAACGAGGACTTTGCAACAAAAAGAGTATTACAGAAGGCGAAATTCAACCATAAATCACGGTTCTCCTAAGAGAAGTGCTGCGGAGATTGTCATTCCAAGATTGGCTCGTAATCCATTTTATGAGGTGTCAATAGCAGGCAAAGATGGAAGGAAGTTTTATATATATATATATATTAATATCCACACTACAGAAATAAAATCTCTTGTATTCAAGGGTTAGCATATTCACAATGTATTAATCTTTACATTTTTTTTATTTCGTAAGATGCTTGTTTGTCTTTAAAAAGAGTTATCTTAAAGGAAGAAACTGTCACAAGTGTACATTTGTTGCTTGTTTTTATAATTTAATCAATTTGTCTAATAATTGTTTAATTAAAATTAATTGTTGTTCTAAATAGTAGGCCCAATAATGTTTCATTACTTTTTATTTTACACTTTTTGAGTATTACAATCCAAACCTTATATTAGTTTGTCAGCGCTGTGTGTGTGTGTCTCTTTCTCTCTCTCTCTCTCTTTCTCTATTTTTCTCTCTCTCTCTCTCTCTCTATCTCTCTCTCTCTTTATCTATTTCTCTCTTTCTCTCTCTCTATCTATCTCTCTATCTATCTCTCTCTATCTCTCTCTTTCTCTCGCTCTCTCTCTATCTCTCTCTTTCTCTCTCTCTATCTCTCTCTCTCTCATAAGTCATTAATATAATGGAGCTCTATGAATACTAAACTATTTTATTTCCACAGGCTCAACAGAGGTGGTATTGTCAGAATATCTGTGGTCAAGTGAGCTTAATAAATTGCTTGAAGTTCTTTCAAAAAGTCCTGATATTAATGCTGTAGGAGTAGCAACAATTCAACGCCTGATTCTATCACCAGGAGATGTACGTATGGGTCTATGCCTTGCTACCTAGAAAATATGTTACCAGTAGCATAAATTAGCAGAACTATTTCCCTAGCCCAAAGATTGATTTTTTGAAAAAAAGATTATTCCTTGGTTAAAACTACATGCAATTTTTTTCTTTTTTTAACTATGCTTATAATTAGGCCTATTTATTTGGTGCATTTTTTTAAAGATGTACTAACCTCGTAAAAACCATTTTATCTTATCGCATTTATAAGTGACCCTTACTAATGGTTTAAATGAAATTAAGTAACAAAAATGACTTATCTTCTATTTATAAGTATCAGTTAAACTGGTAATTTCCTCTGTGCCTTAGATGTTCTGCATTGTTTTTTCTTCTACTCTAACTTTTTGATATATAATATAATATAAATATATGGAGAAAAACAAACAGAACCTGCACATCACTACATAAATTATTTTTCAGATTACCATCCCAGATAATTTTGAGGACCTGTGTACAGATGTGGTACTTTTCTCTAAAGTGTTTGCAGTTAAAGCCTCCGCCCTTGACCCAGCTGTCATACAGAAAACTGTTTGTGACCTTAACCTTGATTTTCAACTGATTCTTGATCAAGTGCAAAACAACAGACCAAGCGTGCATGAGTTTGTCAGTTCTGTAAGTGTTTTCCCAGCCGTTTTTGTTGAATTGTTAGAGTAATACTAATGCTGAGCTTAAAATTTTCAACTTTACAAAAAATTTTGTCAGACACTGACACAATATTATAAATTAGCTGCTTTATATATATATATAACATCAAATAGCAACTGTAATTAGCATTGCATGTAAAAAGCATCGTGGGAACTCACTGATGTATTTATTTCTGGCATGAGCTTCTTTGGTCAATAAGTTTGTGAATCTCTAATGAATTTTTTGTCATTTTTTAAGAATAATTCATATATTTGTGACAATCTATTTTTTGTGTCATAATTTTTGTCATATCATGTTGCATTAGCTATTATTTTTTCTTAATTCTCTTTTTCATCTCAGGTAACTGTTGCATACATTTTTTGCTTTTTCAAATCAGATGAAGCTGCTATCAAGTAACTTCACCATAGATCAAATCAGAGTTGACCCAAGTGTAATTACCGAGGAATACTTTCACATGAGCAGTTTGATCAAAGATATTGTGTTTAAACCGCCAGAGTTTAAACTAACTCCAAATCAGAGGTGGATGAATCTGACTCTGTACAGCCAGGAGTGGGAAAAACTTAGTCAGAGACTGAATATTCTAGGGCAGGATTTACAAAATTCAAGGTTGGTTTTGAATAAATATGAATAAGTTTTATTTTCATTGAAAGACTTAGTGATTGATTGTGCTTTTTTATATTACTTTTTTTTTTCTTAATTTCTAATTCTTTTTTAAAACTAAATGAAAGATTATTTATACATTAATAATGAAATGTTTATTGTCAAAATTCCTTAGTAAACTATCAGACTGGGAATCATCTTTGGCCAAAATGTTACTAACTACAGTAGAAAAGATTCCAGGTGCTGAGAAAGCCCTTGGCTACATTGATGGAATTCTCACCCTGTTGGAAAGACAGCTAAATACTATTGAAGGTTTGAAAGAATCTTTAAAACAGTAACTAATAACACATTTCTCTATTTAGTTCATATTTACTGTACTGAATTGAGATATAAAAATCAAAATTGCTCCCATGTATATTTTTGACACTGTTCTTTCTTGTTTATTTAACTTCTAAACATAATGTTATGAACTCCTGTTTGATGGATTCTAACAGTCAGTTTGATGATTCAATTGATTCTAGTTTAGGGTTAAAAAATCTCATTATAATTAACATCAGCAACAGCACAAGGTTACATACTCTACAGAGTTCTTTATTCATGACTGTTCTCCATACATTCATCTTTCAGATCTCACCCTACATATTTATACAGCAAACAGCATTATCTCCCAAGCCCAAAAACGTCACCAATCCATATAGCAACTGCTACAAAATAAATTTTTATACTAAATGCACTCACTAAAAAATCAAGTAGTACAAAGCACAAACCAAAACACACACTCATGGAGCGACAAATCATCAACACTTAGCATTGTTTAACTCAAGGATTAAAAGATTGGAATAACATTTCCAGGTGGAATCAAAGGTCTGAAAAACTACACAAATGCAAACTTAATACTAGAATTGCTGAGTTCTTCACCAGAAGCTGTTCAAACAATTCTCTACACTGTAATGAGTGAACCAGTTAAGGTAATGAATTTAAATCATATAATCATCTTACTGAGGCTTGTACATTTTTTAAAAGCATAATATTATAATAGCCATTTAGAACTGATTACATTTTTGGACTACTGAAAGGATAGGTTTGAAATTAAAACAAGAAGTAAAGGGCTCACTAAATATTGTTGAAGAACATGCATTTCTATGACTATATAGTAATTAAATGAGGTTATTGCTAAACTTTTTACATTCTTTCAGACAACAAGATGGGGTGTAGCTTTCCAGTCTTGGACTATATTTTGTAGTACACCTGCCAGTGATATCATGACTGTGCCATCAGGACTCAATTTTAACATATCACTTTTCTTAGAAAAAGTATGTAGAATTGATATAGAGGAGCTAGGTCAGGAACTAGCAAGATATGAAGGCATAGACAAATTAGAGCATTTGGTAAGCTCATAGTAATTTAACCATTCATTAGTTTTAAGAAATATCTATTCATGGAATAAAAGGATTAAATTTAAACAATGTCATTTGGATGTCATTTTGTTATACAATGCCTTTTAATTAATTATAAGTCCACTTATGTTATATAAAGATATCTTTGACTCATAGTCATAGGCCACATAACAAATTTGTGTTACATGATAAAGTAAATCTTTGCTTTAATAATTTGTTATTTTTTGCACCCTAAATAATTTCTAAATTTTCTTTTTTAAAATAAATGTTAAAATTTTTTAAGCATTTAATTTTTTTATTAGATTTTTACAAATTTATAAATACTGAGAATTAAGTGATGATTTGAAAACTTTATAGAGACAAAGTTTTTATAATGGAAAGAAATAATAATTTAGTTTTTTTAATCTAATAATATCACAAGTAACTGTTAATTTGCTTTGATTTTATTTTCATTCATTTTTAACTCTTTTTTTTTTTTTTCAGTTCACATATGGCCCAGATATTAGTGTGAACGCGACTGATGTTCAGAAAAAACTAGACTCATTTTTAAGGGCAATGACTGATTATATTCATAATCCATCTGAAGTCACAGACAACAGTTTAGACTGGATTTTCAATTTCACTATATGGGAAGAAGTTGGAAGCCGTATCAATGTTTGGTCACACAATGTTGGTGCTGTGTATTCGTAAGTTATAAATATTTGAAAGAACTCTGAAGTTCAATTTTATAAAATTAAATGGAATATTTAAATAATTTACAATAAACAGGTGTAAAAATAACTGCCATTAAAGAGTGATTTCCTTTCAGATCCCCAGATAAGATAGCTGGCATGGCTTTGGAAATAATACAGATTATCTTTGGCAACATGAGCAAAGATTACACTGAGATTTATGAAAAAATTGTTGGAGTCAGTGATATTATATTAGGACAAGTTCTCAACATTTTAAACTGTGAGTAATTTATTTAAACTAATTATTTGATCAAATATAAGTTCAAGCATAAGTAATTAAACAAGTCATAAAATTGCCATTCTGATTTTATTTCACTGAAATAAAAATTTGATTTTTAAAAATATTATTTTGTAATTCACTTACTTACAAAACCTGCTTCCCCAATTGAATTTGAACAATTATGTCCTTAATTTTCTTTTCAATCAAGCAGTGAAGGAAATAGAAACTTTATAATTGAAAATGTGTTAATTAACAATATGCTGTATTTGTTTGTTTGTTTTAATTTATTTACAGCTACAAGTCTGAGTGATTCATTTCATGATTTGCCAAGTCTACACACTATTGCTGATCTACTAGAAGATTTGCCAGAATTATATGAGACTGCTTTATACACTACCATGTACCATCCAGAAAGGGTATGTGTTCAATAGTTTAAATTCGTGTAACAAATAGTTTACTCATTCCTAGTTACAATGAAATACAAAATGTATTTTTTAATAATATTGCTTTTCTTTTCAAGCTTTATGCAAAATACAATTTTTGGATGTTTTCCATTTTCTAAAACAACTATTACAATTATGTTCTTATATCTACAAAGAAATTATATAAAACCTGCATGTCTAAAGCTTTTCAGAAATTTTTTTATTATAAAACTTTTTGTTCATTTAGATCACTGCCAAAGGCTCAGATTTCAGGTCCTTTGAAGTTTTCTGTTCAAATAACCCTCAAGACATTTTCAGTCAAGCACCAGGATCAACATTTGACATTAAATCCTGGTTTACACGATTCTGTGCCATTAATATTACTAAAATGGTAGATGAGCTTGGAAATTACAGCGTGGCTAAAGATATAGATAAAATTGTAAGTATTATGTTGTGTCTTAATGTAAATGACAAATTAGGGAAACTGAAAACCATAAGCTACTTTCTATTTTTTACATTAGGGCATTTTTTTTATCATTAAGAAACTGCACTTATGTAAAGAAAGAAATCTCTTTCTCTTGTTATAGTAGTTAAACAAATATCTTAGATGTAAACAATTTACAGTTTTCACCTGGTTTCGGCATTTAACTAAAAAATTATCAAAGCATTTTAGAAAAGCATTGAAACTTTTGTTGTCTTCAGATCAGTGGACCCTACACAGAGCCAGTTAAGATATCTTCTCTTATTGACAAAGTGGAAAAAATTATTGAAAAATTTAATAAAGGCATAGATGTCCAAGAACCTCTATTTGATTCAAAAGTATGGCAGCAAGTGATGGACCATGTTAACACATGGTTATGGCCTTACAACGCCTTTACAGAGTAAATATAAAATATTAATTTTTTTAAACTCATGAATATAATAAATGTTTAAAAAACTTAATCAGCCAGTGAACATAAACTGAAATGAATGTTAAAATGTATTATCTGTTCTTGTGACTAAACTAGGATGCTCTTTAAATCAAGTAAGATATTTCTGTCCAAATAAGCATTATAATAATTTTTATTTTAAAAATTATAGGGAAGTAGTTTATATTACAATAGAGGTGTCATTTTTTTTAACTTATCTTTTTTTTAATTCAATAATTAATTTTTATAAACTACTTGAAATATATTTATTTTCATCAGATTTCTTCGGGATATGCCCACACGTTGGATGAAAGCAGTGGTAGCTTACTTTGAAAACAATCCCATTTCTTTAAATGTATTTGGATATATTGATGCTGTACTGAATATCATCATTAAACAGTTAGATGAGACACAAAGTAAGATTAATGTTATAATAATATTATTACTATATTTCATATATTATTTTGTGTAAATGTATAAATTTCCCTATTTTATATTTTCTTGCATAATGGGTTTTATTAAGGTTGGTTTGGTTTGGTTTTATTTACCTTTAACTGCATCTTTAATGCATCAGCTTATGTTAAAACAATCCACAATTTTAGTGACCATCTTTTGAATCCCTTTAATATGTAATGGTAGTGACAACAGTGCAAATTTAAGTACAGCCATATTTTAGATACATTCTAAGTGCTCTATGCTATATCATTGTGTATGATAGATACCTTGGAATGGAAAATCTGTAGATCACTAGGGTCCCATACGCATTATTTAAATGCAGTTAAAAAGAGCCCTGAGTGAATTTCCCAATTTTTTCAAAACCAAAACTATTTGAATTTTAAAAAAATATTTTCTAATTGTATGTTGTCAGAGCTCCATTAACAAGGGGAAGGCAAAAATAATTACTTTTGTTAGTAGGCTTTTATTTTTAAGCTTTTAAAATACCTTAGGATTGTGAAAATAAATTATTTTAAAACATTAGCAATTTAAAAAAATCTTTTTGCAGATGGCATGCAGGGACTACAAAATTATACAAATTTCAATATGATATTGAATTTGGTGCATTCAGCACCTGAAGCTATCCAAACTATCTTGTATACAGTTGTGACTGAACCAATAAAGGTAGGTAATCAGTGCAATCATAGACTACATCATTAAACTTCAGACCCAATTTGTAAATTTGTTACAGTAAACATTAATTATCAGTTTAGATTTTATTTTTGATAACTTTATATTCTGGTGTAAAACCCAAACTAGAATGTACAGGGTGACAACAAAAAAAAAAGTTAGCACTGCCTCATGAAATCTTGAGCAACACATAGAAAATTTTGTTTTGGGAGCTTTTGGCAATGTATGATATCACTAATTTGATAAATTCCTGACAACATCTTTATATTTTATTTATTTATTAGTCTTTACTGTTTTCATAAAATGACAAAAATTAACAGCAAAAATCATATTCTGATATTAATTTTTTTTACAAATTCAAAACAATGGGGTTGCTAGGCAAAGGACTGATGTGTTGTCAAATAAAGCTTGAAATAAAAAAAAAAGACTTAATCAACTTGGAATTGATTTAAAATTGGTTTAATGATATGATCGCAAGGTACCTTGGAAGTGGCCGTCCACAGAGTTAGAATAGTGCAGAACATTCATTGTATAAGGAGCTGATTTGCAGGCAGATGATGATTCTCACAGTCACAAGGATCCATGGTTAATTGAAAGAGAATCTGGAATATCATGAATTGTAAAGCAATGTATAAGTGGTTTATATACAGGAGTAGTGATCAGTGGTGCAGCCATTAAAAAAAAAACTTTTTGATAACCGAGAAGTACATGTTTATTTTGCTTTTGGATCATAATAACAACTTTTAGAAGCATTTTACATTTTAGAAGTTACAACAAATTCTTTTTACAATTTTGGCAAGATGGTTCCACTTTTTATGCCCCCCTTGTATATTCATAATGAAAAAATCAATACATAATATACAACTTTTTATTATATATATAATATATATATATATAAAATCAACAAAAGGATAGAAAATAAGCATTTCAGCTGTGATATTATTCTTATATTTGTACTGTCCTTTATAAAATTTTAATTTCCATCTTTTTTTCCCTACAGACAACAGTATGGGGTCAAGCTTTTAAATCATGGTCCACATTTTGTAACACGCCAGCCAATGATATCTTGACTGTACCCCCTGGTCTCAACTTCAACATTTCTCTTTTTTTGGCTAATGTTTGTAGAGTTGATATTGATGAACTTGGCCAAGAAATGGCTCGTTATCAGGGAATTGACAGGTTGAATGCTTTGGTAAGAAACCCTAAATATACTTAATTTACACAAAACTAATTTTGAGTGTGACTAACAATCTAATTATACCACAATGTATTACTTTTCTTGATTGGCTTTTAAAAAATGAACTTATAAACAAAATATAAAACCAATTTTTAACAGATTTTTCTTAAAAAGATTTATTATCAAATAAAATCGAGAGAAGAGGACACATAACACATTTATTAATTGATCATGATGAAGATAAAATCATAAATATATAGCCATTTGCTTAATATTTATGTATAACTTACTTAAGGAAATTAATAAATTGCATTTCATAATATTACTTTTTCTTAATTTTCATGAAATAATTTTTTAATCAGTCTCCTTTGCTATTCTAATTTAAACTTTCAATATCAGTTTACAAATGGCACAACTGGTTATGTAAACTCATCTGTGGTGGTTGAGAAATTTGACAAACTGTTTACAACACTTTCTGATATCATCGACAACAAAGTTGAAATGCAGACCAATGTAGCACTATCACGACTCTTCAACACTACAGTATGGGAAGAAATTGGTGACCGTGTCAAAGTTTGGGCTAATTCATCAGAAAAAATATATCTGTAAGTTGCTTAGAATATCATTAACTAAAAACTTCATCCACATATCTTATCGCTTTAGCTGGTTAAAAAATATACTTCTAAAATATTTTTATTTTATTTTACTATTGAATAAACATTTTTTTTTAAACTAAACTTTCAGTCATAGTTTTTTTTTAAGTTAATATTTTTTCCTTTTAAAATTTAAGATCCCCAGATAACATTGTCGGAATGACACTTGAGTCATTGGAAGTTTTTTTTGGTAACATGGGTCAAAGCTATAAAGGAATCTTTGAGAAAGCTATAGGAGTTACTGACATAATTGCTGGACAGATTCTAGAGATTCTTAACAGTAAGTTCATTTCCTCATGCGATTAGGCCTCTCTGAAAAATAAGAATTACTCACAATAAAAAAGATGAGACAGCTTTGTAAACTATGTAATAATAGAACACATTTAGAAATTTAATGAATTAAAGATCATATGAATCTAAAAAAAGGAATGCGTTTCTTCCTTTTAAAGAGCTTTATTTTTCATCATCAGCAAAGCTTTCAAAATTGTTTAGTCATCATTTATGTTAATATTGTTTTTTAATCACTTTTTTAAAGTCATTTTGAAAGGTTCAAATATATAAATAATTTTTTTTTTAATTAGCACTGAAGTGTGAATCTTTTTGATTATCGTCTTCAGGCACATCTTTGAATGACACACTTCATGATTTACCAAACTTGCAAACTATGGTTGGCCTGGTTGAAAACCTGCCAGAGCTGTATGAAACTGCTTTATATACTAGCATGTACCATCCAGAAAAGGTATGCTATCCAAAAAGATATTTTACTAGCAGTCTTTGTTAGAAACATATTTCTAATTCAAAAGACAAAAAACCAAAACTCTTCGTTTTCCCACAAAACAAATTTAATATTGAAGATACGTTTTTAACACTTGAATTACACTCCAGTTTTTTGTTTTTTTAACCTTTATCTGCTTTTCATTTTTAGATCACAGCAAAAGTATCTGATTTCACTTCATTTGAAGTCTTCTGCTCCAATAAACCTGAGGACATTTTCACGCTAGCTCCTAATTCACAATTTAACATTAAATCTTGGTTTACAAATCTGTGTACCATCAATGTTACAAAAATTGTAGAGGAGCTTGGAGACTATAAAGCTGCCATGGACTTTAAAAGTATTGTGAGTATAGGAAATCAAGTAACCATTATAGCTGAACACATTTTGTCACTGGATTGTTTCAGACTGAATGACTACAAAAGATTGTATAAAAGCAGACCCATGAAAAAAGAATCCATAATTTCTTTATTATAATTTTTTTAACCATTGCATGGATCCATTTCTATGTGTCTTTTTCAAATTCTCCTATTCTTCTTTTCACTAACAGTACATTTGAATTGATCATGATTTTATTAGACAAATTTCCATTTTTTCTTTTAGATTAGTGGATTATCCACTGTTAAAATTTCCTCTGTAATTGATAAAGTGGAGAAGATCATAGACAGGATTAATCAAGGGGTTGATATTAAAGGGCATATCTTGGATCAAGATGTCTGGCAGCATGTGATGGACAATGTTAATAGTTGGATATGGCCATACAACACATTCACTGAGTAAAGTCATTTTTCCCCTAATTATGTTTCCTTAAGCTTATTACTCTGCTCCGTTCTTAAGTCATTTATCAACTACTTTTTGTATTTATGTGTCAGGGTTTAAGAAGCTTTAATATAACACTCTGTTTATATGCTAGTCTTCCTAAATGTAACTATTTCTATGTTACTTGTTTTAATACTTTCTCTAACTCTCTCTCTCTCACTCAGCTTTTTGAAAGATGCACCAATGCGTGTGATGAAAAGTGTGATTGCCTATTTTGAGAACACTCCTGGATCTTATAAAATATTACACTACATAGATGCTGTGCTGGATTTAATTAGCAACAGATTGGATAAAGCTCACAGTAGGAAAATTTATAAGTTAATGAATAGCATTTGTGTAATTAGGCATAACTGTCATAAATTGATATTTAATACTATATAAATAAAAATAATACATACATTTAGGTCACATAATGGTATAAAAAGTATTTACCATTTTTCATGATTTTTTTTTTTTATAGAAACCAATTAACTTCTTCCAATTTTTGTTCATTCCACCTAGCTAACCTAACTGAGGCTGTCAAAGAGTTCCCTACTTTGAGAACCATCATTGAACTTGTACAGCAATCCCCAGAGATGATAGAAACAGTTGTACACACAGTTTTAACACAACCTATCAAAGTATGTATGAACAACTCTAGACAACTTAAAGCCTGACAGAGTTATGTTTCTTGAGTTAAGTGTTTTTTATGTTTTAAAGATGTGCAAGCCTTATCACAATAAAAGCTTCGATGAAATCCTTTCTGTGAATATTAACAGATAAATGCAGTTATATATATGTTTAAACAATTTAAAATGGGCTAGATCATTTAATAGAAACTGTGGCAACGGACAAAGGAAGAACCTGTAGAACAAGAGATCCTCCAGAGAAGATGGAGATGGATTGGCCATACGCTCAGGAAACCTGCCCCCAGCATAACTAGACAAGCCTTGAATTGGAACCCTCAAGGAAAACGGAAAAGAGGCAGGCCTAAGAACACTTGGCGCCGTGAAGTGGAGGCGGATACCAAGAAACTTGGCCACACTTGGGGGAGGCTGGAGAGATTGGCTCAGGATCGTGATGCCTGGAGGGCTCTTGTAGGCGGCCTATGTCCTAATCACAGACGTCGATGAAGATTGGCTGCTGTTCCTCGAGGACGAAAAGGCGAAAGAAGAAGAAGAAGATCATTTAATGGACAAATTCAAAATTTTTAAAAAATCAGTTATACCATATGTCATATCCTTTAGTAATAATATCATTTGTATTTTAATGATGACATTGTTTATTGAAATTGAGCTGATAAAAATGTGTTTTTTTCTCTATCAGACTGCAAGCTGGGTAAATGCTTTCCAGTCCTTCTCAGATTTCTGCAATACTGATGTGTCAGAGATTTTAACAGTAGCTCCAGGCAGCAGTTTCAATGTAGAGGGTTTTATTCAAAAAGTTTGCAGCATCAACATCGACAACATTGCCACAGAGATAACTTCATATGAAGGCTTTGACAGGCTGAGAAGAATTGTAAGCATAGGTCATTATTTAAATTGTAAGATTTGATGCAAATACTTTGTTTAATTGAGTATAAAATATCAGAGATGTATTACATGTTTTCTACTGATGAATAAAATTTTAGTTTGTCTTTAATTTTTTTTTTCTTTTGCTTCAAAGGATTCAGAGAATGACACAAGTGCAATCAATGCTACAACTCTTTTAGAGAAAGCTGATCTAATCTTCCATGCTCTTGACTACTATTTTGATCACCCACTCAGCATTATTACACTAGATTTGCCATTATTCAATGAAACAGTATGGAACAACATGGGACAGAGAATAGAAAAATGGGCGGGAACATCAGAGCAGGTTTATTTGTAAGATGTTTTAATAATTTAATAAAACATATTTTTCCAATCTTTTTTTATTTACTTTATCTTCTATCTGGACAGAATATGTTCATGTATAGATTTTGGGAAATATAAAAAATCATATCATTATAAACCATTGAATTAATAACGTTATTGTTTTTTTTTGTTCATTCTATAATTAAAGCCTGTCAGACATTTTATCATTTGTAATGCTTAATTTTGCATAAATATGTTGTGAAATTAAAAAGAAAAGCATAACTCAAATAGTGTTATTTTAATAATGCAAATGCATGATTTCCATCCCAAGAAATGCTAAGACCATTTCCCGAATGTTTGAACTGATGTTTGGTCCTGCCATTTCCATGAGCTCAGAATTAAAAGATGCCTATGATAAAGCTGTGTCAATCACCAGTGTTTTGGTTGATGAAGTATCCATGGTCATCAATGGTAACTAAATTGATTTTTCAGTAAATGTGTGTACATTGATTAAATATAATTTGAAAGGCTGGTTTTTAGAAAGTATCTGAACCAATTAATGATCATTGTAAAAATGAATTTCACATATTTATGGCTCTGATGTTTATTAACAGGAACTTCTTTGGAAGAAGCATACACCATTCCAAGTATTCGTCAACTAATTAAGCTTGCTAACCAAGCTCCTGAAGTATTTGAAACTCTTCTTTACACAACCTTGTTTCACTCAGAGAAGGTCAGAAATTTTTTCAAATATGTATTGCTAATGCATATGCTAATATTAACTATTTTCGTTTGTCTCAAAATTATATTTTTTTCTGTTATCTTCATTTTTAATTTTAAAAATCAGTTCACAAATGAATAAATAAATCCTTTTCTTCATTCACTAGGTTGCCCGTAGAGCTTTGTCCTTAGTTTCCTTTGAAAAGTTCTGTAGTGTAAACCCAACAGAAATCTTCACTGTGCCACCTGACTCAACATTTGACATTACAGCTTGGGTCAATGATCTATGTAACTTAAACTTTACTGTTGTAGAGACAGAACTGGCAAACTACCGGACAGTTAAACATATTGAAAATATTGTAAGTAGAAATAGTGTTTTTTTAAGTTTAGTTAAAGATATTTTAGTGTCTTTTACCCAATTGTCATGAATGTTTGTATAAATTGTAAATGTTCTTAATGTGAAAAATATTTTTTCATATAATTTAGTTCAGCCTACATTTTAAGGTTTTATTATGGAGCTTTCAGCCTCTAAATGCTCTGTCTTTTCTAAATAAGAATTCTTGGTCATTTAAAAACAAAATTCTTTTCTTTTAGCTTTATTTTAATTTTTTTAATATATTTATGAATTATTCATTGATAATAATACTGAATGTAAAACTCTGTTGTTTTTTTTCCTTAGGTCAATGGTGTTGATAATATCAATACCAGTTTGTCTTCAGTTGTAGACAAAATTGATAAACTGGTTCAACAAATTCAAAAAGGATTAAATCTAAATGACCATTTCCTGAATGGAACTGTTTGGACCCAGGTCATAAGCAGATTGGAGAGATGGGTTGGAAACTACACTATCTATGACAGTCCTTTAATGTAAGGGATTTTATCACTGTCTGGTCTTTCTTACCAAATTATGTTTAAAATAGTAGAAATATATTGCAGCATTATTTGAATTAGAGGGTGTAAAATTTTAATGAGATTTAAGTTGTAGAAATAGGAGTCTTGTTGCAAAAGATGACCAGCTCTACTTATATGTATAATTCTACACATTAATAATATGCAATCATAAGCCTTTATTTTCATTGTAAACTAAAGTAGATAAGATAAATTAATAGAATTATATAACGAATTCCATTATGAAACTGTGTTTATTGTTTTTAGTTTTAAGCTGTGTTTTAAATATTGAGTAAATAAAACAATAATATTTATTTGAACAATACTTTTCAATACCTTATCTAGACAAAATAACAGAAAAATTCTTTTATTTTATATATGTATGTATTTATAGGAATTTTGATGGAATCTTTGACCTCATAGAGCAGCTAATTGATACTGGGCCTGGAGTGGAAGAAGAACTAAAACCTTTTTTGTATGTTGGAGTAATATTGGACAACTTATTGGACAAAATGCTCACATTGGAGAACAGTAAGCCCTTTATTTAATTTAAACTTGAATTTTGCTCCATTACATAACTTGAGAGTCCAAATTAATTTGAATTTAATCAGTTCTGACTTAAATTATTTCAATTAAAGACATTTAATTGTGCTGATGTAAGTGCAATGTGCTTAGTTTGCAAACATAAAAAGGAATATGTGTGGAATCTTAAGACAAGATTTTTATTAAGAACACTAAAAAAAAATAGCTAAATTATTAATTTGTTAAATGTGAGGGGTAAATACATCTGTTTCTAAAAGCAAAACATTTTTTAATGCACATTGAAGATAAGTTAAATATAACTTTTACAATTTATTTTAGAAACTCACTTTGGTGCTGAAGAGATTGTAGAAGGCTGGACAGCCATGCAAAAGTTGTTGAACTTTATCCAGAGACCAGATGTGCTGGATATTATTATTTCATCTGCAACATCTGAGCATGTAAGACAGCTGAACAGTTTAATTTCAAAAGACTTCTAATAGCACTTAAGTACTGTCTAAACGTTAACCAGATACCTGATTTTCTACAACCATCTAAGCAAAAACATAGGCTTCAAGATCAATTATTTTTAGAACTATTTATCTGAGGGTTGGCTGATAAGTTTGGCCATAAAGGGCTTCCTTTGAACATTTCAAATTTTTTTCATTGATATGAATTGATTAACAGAACATAAAAACATTAATTTTTTTTGGATGTGAATTGTGGGAGGGAGAGTGAGCATCTTTGTGTTTAAGGTCAAGTCTAAGGAGAGATACCATGGGACTGTTCAAAAACCAATTTTAAAGGACATGTGTAATATAACTAAAAATAGAATATTACAATGGAGGAAAAACTTAAAGCTTTATTTGCATATAAATAAATTGTAAATATCAATTAAAAATACACCTTTCAAAGTGTAGCTGATTTTATATATAAATACTTGTTGAACATTATCAATAACATTTTTAATGGCTTTATTTTGATTTGACTTGGTCAAATTAATCATGGAAACTAATAGTTTAAAATAATAAGCATAATAACATCTTATAAGGTTATTGTATCTTCATCTACAGTTCCTGTCACTGTTCTTGAACACTTCAAGCATAACAGACTTCTGCACACCCAACACACCTGTCACCAATTACTTGGTTGCTCCCAAAGCAGGTGCAGACCTTCAACAGTTCAAATCTGCTTTCTGTGATATTGACTTTGAAAACTTTTTGAATCATTTTGATGACTTTTTTGACACCAAAAAACTTGAAAGAGTGGTAAGATTACAATCTCCAATTTTATAAATAATCTTCTATAATGTAATTTAAAAATATGTGATAATTGTCTGAAAGTTTGTTTTATACAACAAAATTCTGAAATTATATCATTTTCTACCTTTCGTCAAATTTTATATTCTGTTAAAAGTTCAAATAACTTATTTTTAAAGCTCTTAAAAATAATTATAATAAATATATATATATATATTTTTTTTTTTTTAAAACATGTCAATTCATTTAAGTAATTGCAACAAAATGTTTTATAAACTTAAATAAAAGAAAGTTTCTTTCTAAAGTAAAATATTTTTTAAATCGCAAATCGAATTAAGAAAAAAAGATTGAAATGATGTATTTGGATTTTTTTTCTTTTGCATAAAGTTTTATAGATAAATTTAAATTTAAGAGAATTTCAAATGATGACATAATTTCTTTCAGATTAATGGCACAGAAAAATTTAACTGGACTAAACTACAAGATAAAGTCACACGTGTGACACATTTAATTAATGACAAATGGATACAAAATCCTCCAGGATTCGACCTCCCCCCGCACTTGACAAATCTCACATACTGGACCAGTCTTTTTGAAGGCAGCATTAAGTCTCTTGGACAAAGACTTCAGACAAAAGAACAGTATGAACATATTTACAACATGCAATACTTCCTTGCCTGAATTAATTTTAAGGGTTGATCTTTTTTCAATTGTAGTAATTTTCTCGTAGCTTAAATGATTTTGATGTGTATTTTCATTTGTATTAATGTATATTCTAAATAACAGACAAGACTTACTTAAGTTCTATCAATTACTCTTATATCCAGCATCATGGCATACATTTGTAATTTATATATAGCTCTAAAAGAATTCCATTTAAATATAGACATTTTTATCATCCAGGATAGAAAACATTATTCATCAACTGAAACCTCTTCTTGAACTTGATGGATTTAAACAAGTGGGAATTGTTCTCAACTCTGTCCTGGACATCCTGAATGAAAATTTAGCTGCCCTTCAAAACACAACCCTGACTCTGGGAAATGCAGTTACCAAAATACCAGCTCTTCGAGAATTCTTCGATGCCTTGGGTCTTGACTCTGGTACACTGGAATCTTTGCTACTGGCACCTGTCACTAACTTGACCAAACTGGCAGAACTGCTTCTATCTACCAACATGGAAGGTGAATTTTGCACCACCAACAAGTGGAAAGAGATTATCCATCTCCCAGATTCCTTTAACACATCCAGTCTTTTCTATGCAGTTTGTACTGACAATGTCACACCACTGCTAGATAACCTGAAGCATGAGTACAACTTACAAGCAATGATTGATGCACTGAATGACACCTCGTCACATCTTCAAGACTGGGACCAGTCGGTGGATAAAATTTTCAAAATGGTGGACTACATCAAAGCTCTAACAGAGGACCCACCCCAAATCAGTGCTGATGCCACCCTAGAAAAACTGAAGGCATCTTATACAAACACCACCCAACTGTGGAAAATGTTGTATGCATTTTCTGCCCTGCATCAAGCTTTTATAAATGATTCTGTTTTTACTGGGCCATTCGAAGGTGTCTTTAGGGTGTCAAATGTTTTGTTGAACTTTTTGGATGAAATGGTTGCCAGGGTGAAAATACAAAATGGCAGATTGGACCTTGCTACTCTGTTCAAGGATGTACCTGAATTTGTTAAGATTGTAAATGGAATTTTGGATATGAATCCAGATCCCTTGACAGGACTGTTTGCTGTGCAGCTAAAACCAACAGAGGTAAGATTTATCAACAAAATAACATTAGAAAAAAATATTCAGTTTAATAAAGTTTAAGTCCTTCTCTTTCACTTTGCCCTGCCTTAATATCAAATAAATCTTCTGCAAATAGGAAAAATCAAGGAAAGTGAATATTAGGGTAGATGAAAATTGTAGGTGAATTATAAATTTCAGTATTTTTAACTGGCTTTCCTTTTTAAAAAACTGAATATAACATAGGAAAATCTAAGAATATTTGATTATTGGCAACAAAATTTGAATGAAGCAATGTATATTCAAATACAAGTCACTATCAACTAATTTATTCTAATATGTTCCTATCAAATATATTGTTGCATTATTGGTAAGATTAATATTTGTTTTAAATGCATCTCTGCAATCAACTTTTATTTATTGTTTTATAAATATATTTGTAAAAATCATGATTTGATGACATTTTATAAAATATCCATCAAATTATTACTATAAATAATATAACTTTTAATATATCACAGGTGGATAAATTCATTGATATAGGACAAAACAGCACTGAACTTTCACAGCTGACTTGCAGCCAGTCAAAGTTTAGGGAGATATTTGATGTGCGTGCAGATGTGGACATAACATCTCTTTTGTCTGCACTTTGTGCACTTGACTTTGACCCCATTGCTGAAAAGTTGAGAGAAACTTTTAAAATTAATACTATAGGAGATGATGTAAGTAAATATTATTTTACCTGAGCTGATATTTAATTTATGCACATGTTAAAGCATTTTTTTTATTTAAAAAATGTAAGGATTTTTTTTAATGGCAAATTATTGTAAAATCTAAAATGTACTTAAAATGTTCTTTCCAAATCGAGGGTAAAAGGTATATCTATTATGCGATTTCAAACTAAAATGATGTTTGGTTGGGGTTTATCAGCCTTTAGGGCATACACTTTAACATTCCTTTAAAATAATAGTATATTTAACCGAATTTCCTCTCATTCCTATGATTTCTGTCCCATTGAACTTAGCATGCATTTTATTTTAGGTCATTAATGCATGGAATTCGGGAAGTGAATTCGACATTGTGAACTTCATGACGAAAATGGAAACAATAATTGACAGAATAACAAACCTGACAAAGGTCAACTCAATCTTTTTCAATGACCATGACCTTGGCAATGTCTTAAGGATTAATGCAACAAGACTTGTTGAAGAGCTTAAAAACCAGTATACAACTATTCAAGATGCATTCACACAAGATTATGTGTCTCTATCTGCATCCATGTGAGTTTAGACGTAATTTAACATATAGCCTTCACAAATGATCAGTCATTAGCAATTTAACTAAAAGTAATCTATCTGCATCCATGTGAGTTTGGGAGTAATTTAACATGTAGCCTTCACAAATGATCAGTCATTAGCAGTTTAACTAAAAGTAATTTCAATTATCATTAAAAGGACACATAAGCTATGGAATTTATAATGTTTTAATACATTTTAATAAGTAACTTTTGATTCATTATTTTTATGGTAGCAAACTTTAGAAGTTAATTACAATTACTATTTTTTATTGCTAACAATTATTTCAGACTGAACAGTCTATTGAGTAGCATGCAAAATGGAACAGAAATCAAGACACTGACTTTAAGTTTACAGTTTGCTCAAGTTTATCTTCACAGCTTCAACACCTTTTTGAGATCTGTACAAGGTAAACTATTTCTAAAATATTTAGATGCATCATGGGTATTTTATTTTAACTTTAATATGTTGGAGTAATAAAGAAATAATTAAAGCACAATAATTAGTTTTCACAAGTCTTTTGAAAGCTAATAATAATTGCCATCATTGCAGTGGTAGTTCAAAAACTAGTTGCTAGAGATAATAGTGTCACCAGCAGGAAATAAAATCCCTGCTATCAATATATTATGTATAGTTAACATGTCATGTCAGATAGCTTATTACCATTAAACAATGGAGACAATTAAGGAACACTTACTTTTTAACATAATGTGATTTCACATCTATGAATTATAAAGTCACTCAATTTTTGTGTGTTAATACATCCCATGTTATAATAGTGATATTTATTTTTAATTATTTCTAGATACACCAATATCTCTTATCGTACTATTGAACAATACTGAAGTTGGCAGAATTATCAATCCTATATTGAATGATCCTCATATACTTTATGGCCTAGTGAATTCTACTCTCAACATTGAAGAGGTAAATAAAGCTTAATTAAAATATGGTATGATAACCAGATGGTGGGGCAGTTTTTTGGGGAAACAAATTCAAAATTTTTTAAATTAGACTCTGGAATCTGAAAGGTGTATCTTAGAAGGGTCACTGCTCCCAAAAACGCCATTATAAATAATGCAGTCGATTTAATTATGTTAAACATTTCCTTAATCAGTATATCCTTAGCACAAAGAGAAGGTAAATGGATTTAAAAGTATTGACATAATTGTTAAATTATATATTCTGCAGTTCTTAAAATGAGATGCGATTTTTTTAAATTTAAATTAATTAATTAGAAGCCAGATCTCATCACAATTCAGCTGTAAGTGGAGAAAATTACTTTAAATCTCTGTATGTAGCTTGTTTTCAAAAGAAGAAATCGTGTTTATTTGATCTAAAATAAAACAGTGTTTTTAAAATGAAATATTACATAGAGAAAATTGATTCAACTAATCGCAACAAAATAATTATTGTTCTTATTTAGCTACAGGAATGACATATATGTTTAAAATGTTTTTTGGAATTGGTTAATTTTTATAAATATCTTAAATATTTCTAGTTGGCCGTCCTATTGGAACACCCATTCCCATTGGAAGCACTATGTGGAGAAGAACTATTTTCAGCTATTCAAGTGCCTAGCAATGAATTGGAACCTTTTATACAACTCCAGAAAAGCATTTGTTCTGCAAATGTGTCCTTAATAATGTGGCAAACTATCATGTTACAGGCCAAAGGCTACCAACTGTATAAACAGGTTTGTAAACATCATAATAACATTAAATAATTATTTCATTACTAGTATTCTGAAAAATTGCAATAAAAAGAAAGTCTTTCACTGTTGTTGATCTCTATGGGCTTAGTCCCAATTAAATGAATGCAGGATAAAATTTACGCGCTAACTTTTTTACTCAGCAATATGAACCAATGAGGTATGGCCAGGTAAAGACCATAAATAGGAAGAAACATATTCTAACTCACTTGAAGTCTCTTTTTCAACGTACATCTTTTTGATTTTAAAGTCTTTTTTTTTAATTAATGAAATCAAAATACTTAATATGTTTAGTTAATATTTGAATTTATGTTATGTTCTACCAAAAATTATTTCTTGAAACTTGAGGTCCATAGAAATATGGACAATCAACTACCTCTAGCTTAATTTTGTTACGATCTATTCATATACAATGACTAATTCAAGTTATGACCTATTCATATACAATGACTAATTCAAGTTATGACCTATTCATATACAATAACTAATTCAAGTTATGACCTATTCATATACAATGACTACTTCAAGTTATGACCTATTCATATACAATGACTAATTCAAGTTATGACCTATTCATATACAATGACTAATTCAAGTTATGACCTATTCATATACAATGACTGATTCAAGGTTGGGGCTCATTAAATAAATTATGTAAGATAATCTTGTATTTAGAAAACAGTCAAGTTAAGTATAATTGTTCATATAGTCTTGTCCATTGCATAATTTTGTATATAAAAAAGCATAAATTTCTCTTCACAGCTTGACATTCTGAAAGAAGAAATAGCTCAAGGCCAGAGCAGCTTGAATGTTTCTGCAGTAGGCAATGAAATGAAAGACTTTGTCTCATTGATGACAAATATAATAAACCAGTACATTGATGGGTCAAGGTCAATCTCCGATCTTCTGGATGTCAAAGGCTTTCAAGATATCCTTGATTCAGTGCAGAGAACTATTGCCCAGAAACTAATAAACTCTGCTAAAAATTGGTATGCACAATAGTTTTTCCTCTGCTTTATGCAACTGTTTGACTCACCTGCTTAAAACTATTTGAGAAAATAACATTGAAGTTTCAGTATATGTTCTAAAAATAAAAACAAATGTGACATTCAATTTTTATTAAAACCAAAAATAAATTTATTTATTCATCTTAAAATTCATCATTAAAAAAATTTACCTAAGTTAGGCAAATACCTGTTTATTTTTAATGAAGGATCTCCTGGTGTGCAACTAATTTTGCATTATTTCTTGAGAACTAGAACTGCAGTTCATGATATGATTATCACTGTGTAACCACATCAATCTACCCTCAGGTCTGTGGATATTGCTGAACTTGTATTGCCACATATCATGGACCAAACATCTTTGCTGAGTGTTGCAAAGACTGTGAACACTGCCAATATATTCATGAATGTTGTCATCTCTAAACTTCAAGGAATAAGAAGTAAATATATGCAACATATTTCATATACTATGTCTTTAGGCCTGAGTACATAACCAGATGTTTGAATTAACATTAAATTTAAAATGGAGAAAACAAATTCCCAGACTCTACTGCCCTTTTTGAATTAGCCACTTAAATTAACTTCAAAAACAGTAAAATCTTTACTAAATGAGACTGTAGATTTAATATACTTCTTTTCTTGTATAATTTTTAAGATGGGACAATCAGCAGTTCAACCTTATTTACAAATGCTGATGGCCTGGCAAATCTTATTGAAGCTTACATTAGAGTAGGAAAGAATATAGCACAGTCATGGATTGATGGAGAATTTGATGTAGACAAGGTTGGAAAACCCTACATTTGTTATTTAGTTTTACAGTATCATTTTTTGAACTTACTTTCCATATTTTTTCTTCATAAAAAATTATATGTCACATCAGCCAAACCATTTTTCAATTTCATTTTGTCATAAGTTGTATATTCCCACCTTGGCTTGAAAATTAATAGATACATTAATAGTAATGGTCTACTTATAATTTATTTAAAACCTTGTACGTTTTTCTAAGATTACTTTTATTTGGAGACTGTAAACAAAACCCAAAGAAAATCTACCATAACAAAATAATTTCACTTGTTAATGGTTATTTCCCTTATGGATAATCTTGTTAGGGTAAAGTATTTTTTTATGTATCTTTTGTACTAAATTTCAGTTGAAGAGAGCTTGGGAAACAAAATATATTAATTTTCACAATATTTCTGATTAGATACAGAAACTATTTAGTAATGGCACAACACAACTTGAAATTTTATGTGGTTTACCTGATGGGATAACCAAAAACCTGACAAGCCTTGCTTCTGCCAGCCAAACAATCAAAGATCTTTCTACAGTCATATGCTCTGCAGTGACAGAAGCTGTCCTCAAAGATATCCAGAGCTTTGTTGACTATAATGCTATTATAAATGAGGTAAGCAGCTAAGTCAATTGACAATTTTATCTTAACCTAATTTTGTATGTTGTGCACCAAATAAGAATCTGTACATCATACCTAATCTACTCAATGTAAATCAAGCTTTACCATTTAAAATACATTAGTAATCTTGAAATTCAGTTTATATAAACATCTGTGTTGTTAATAACATCTTAACATAACTCATTTTTTTTATCCCCTTTTATTATTTGGTGGTTTTTTTTTAATAATAGACTGCAAAGATTTGGACAGCTAACCAACTGACACCTGATTTTACTGAGTTTGCTAACAATGTGGAAGAGTTTACCAATATTATAAAGGACCTGGCCAGCAAGTCATTGGTTGTTAGCTCAAACTTGTCAAGCAGCTTTGGATTCACCTCTACACTGGATGCTTTAAAAAATATTGCAACAGATCCTAAGCTGTAAGGAATCCTATTGGAAACTGACCTTTTAAACTACTTATGAGATACAATAAAATTAGTAAATAATCAAAAAAAATTATTTGTATTTTTGTGTTTTTATAGAAGAAAAAAATACTAAAACAGAACACAATTATTGCATAAGGAAATGATGGTCAACTTCCTCATGTTTGCTATATTTAAAATTCCTAAAAGATCTTCATTTTAATATGTTAAAATAATAATAGACTATATCTGTATGAAAATTTATGACAATCATTACACGTGTATCATATCCATTATAAAATACCCTTTCCTCAGGATCTTCCGCATGTTGAAGCTGTTGGGAATTGTGGTAGAAGCCCCACTGCATAAAGAACAAACTGTTGTTCAAGTTCTGTCTGGTCTAAACACATTTGCCATCATGCCAGTTGTTAACATACTTGAAGGCTTGAGGGGTGAGCCCAACAATCATTTTTTTAGAAAAACAACCGAAATATTATAAGATGCAAATTAACACTTTATTTATGTTCAAAACTTGAACAAGAAGGATTATAATCGTGTTGACAATCATGTGTACATGGAAGGGAATTGTACACTTTATTGTAAATCAAGTAATTTATAAGTGCTTTGTTTTTATTTTAGATAGTATATTTGTATTTTTCTTCTTTCTACCATCCAGCCAAAGGATTGAGCCTCCAGTCAATAGGCAGCAACCCAGAGACACTTTTAGGTGTTCTGTCCACCATGGTAGATTTTGATGTACAGTATTCTGTCATGGAAACTGTTATAATAAAGTCTCAGGTAAGATTATACATTAATGGGAGTGATGTTTTTGTTCAATGATTCTGTACATAGTGGAAGTGACATTTGTTCAATGATAATGTACATAGTGGAAGTGACGACTCAAAAACCACAGATTAAGTTCATAACTAAATGCTCATGTTTCACAACTAAAGCATATGATGAATAATTATTTGTTTTTATTTATTACAGCTAAATTCTTTCATTTCCAATCGGGACAATGGGCTTTGTAATAACACAAGCTATGAAGATGTAATGCTGAGCAGAGGATTAGCCCAGGTGGAGCTACCAGTGCCTTGGAAGGACATATTCTCTATAATGTGTACCTCGACGCCTGATGCAGATGTTCTCTTACAAAAATTGAAAGACCTAGGCCTGACCAAAATACAGATAGCACTTGTTTTAGAGAAGGTACCTGTTTATAGAACTTGTTTTAGAGAAGGTACCTGTTTGTAGAACTTGTTTTAGAGAAGGCACCTGTTTTGTCTCTGTAAAAAATGTGAAGCAAAAAGCATCCAACATTACAAGTTGAAAAACTGCTTTATGGTCATCATTGTGAAAGGATTTTAAAGTTGGTGTTTTTTTTTAATTTTGTTATCAAACAGATTATGCCAGTGGGTCAAATTGAGAACCTCCCTCAGATGTATGACCATAGTTTTGGTTGGATAGATTTAATGTCCAGCCTGGAGCAGCTATCAGATCTAGCCACACAGGGTCAACTTAATCAGACTAAAGTGTATAGCATGAAGAATGCCTGGGAGGCTGTGAAAGACATTGTGTTTGACAAGTCACTGAAGAGGTAATGCAAGTTACTTGTGTACAAATTGGAATTTAGTTGAATAGGATTTATTTATTTTTTTAATATAATTAAGTTGAATTAATTTTATGCTTATGAGCTAAAACGTGGATGTTAGGTTGTTTAAATTGAAATTTAGAAATGCAAAGTTGTTAAAATTATTTTCTGAAATTATTATTAAAATATTTAATACTTGTTGAATTTTCAGTATTGCTGCTCTAAATATTTTGGAGCTAATTTAATATTAAAACATTCATTAATTTTGACATTATTTTTTACATTTGAATATTCTTTCAGCTTGTTAAGTTATCTAAATCTTGTAGAGGGTGAAGCAGAACCAAATGATAGTTGGGTAAAATTCAAGCAGTTTTTAAGATTTTTCTCAACAACTCTAAATTTCATTGATGGCAATATGGCTAAATTTGGTAAGTCTTATTGAAACTATTCAACTGTTTATTTTTCTATTTTTATACATCAGCAAAATTTGATGTCTTCCTTTGATATTCGTGTTTTATGTATTTCATGTCTACATAAATATTAAACTTTTTAAGGATAGCATAAAAACTAAATAAAAATATTTAATTACTTCATTCACATTTTTTTTTTTTTTTTTTTGTTGCTTTCCATAAACTAAAGCACAAGGAAAAGTTATAGAACTCAAGGACATTCTACCGGACTCAGATAGAGTAGCCTCTCTTCTTGAAAATGTCTTTGGTGGAAGTGCTGCAGAGTTGCTTACTACAAGTATTAATCCCACAATGGTACTGCACTATTTAACTTTTTTTTCCAGGCTCTACTGATATCTAGGATTTTAGAGATTTTGTTTATCTGAAAAAGTTGACCTACTGTTAAAATTTACCATCTTCTTTAAAAAATTCAATTTAAATAATAATAATCAACAACAACAAGTAGACAAATTGTATTACCATTACTTTAGAAGCTGTAAAAGTTCCAGCTGGTTATGTAGATATAAAAGCACTAAAGTTATTATGACAAAGATTCTGTCAGGTGCTTTTATGGAGGTTCTTCTAACTTTCAGTTCATTTCACTAATCACTGTCTTCTTGTAAACCTCAATGTTTCAGTTTTACCGCATCACAATGACAGATTCTTGGGATGAAATTTGCCATGGAAACAAGTCAATCACAACATACTTTAACTTCCCTTATGGCACGGACATTGATGCTGTAAAAAATAATCTCTGTGATGCAGTTACAAGCAGAAGCACCAGCTTCCAACAGCTACTTTCACTCTTTGATACCCAAGGCATTATAAAAGAGGTTAGTCCAGGCAAAAGGTTCTCAATCTTTTTTCAACTCATGGACCACTTCTTATCTCTTTTTTTTTTGTTTATGTGTTTGGTTTGGGGGGGGGGGGTGTTAGATCTATTTCTTATTACCAAAAAAGTAAATACATAATTTATAAGTCATATTTTAACATTGATTCAGCTTACATTTTTTATAAATTTTAACTCTTTTAATTTGTGATTTAAGAGACCACAACAAATGCTTAAAATTTAAGAAAAAGATTAATTTTATTACATTTCTTATTTTTTTAAGGGATTATAGGCCATTTGATGGCAATGTTATATTTTGTTAATTATTATATTTTGATAAACAATACTTGCTAAAAGATTCATATTCTGTAAATGTAACACATGAACTTTATTTTGATTTCTGGATTATAAAATGCCCCATGATATATATACATGAAGTTTTTGCACTGTACTCAAATGTCTCTTATTGTATGTATAGGCTGTTTTACACTGACTGTAATCTTGAAATTATATATATTGCTTTTTGTAGTTTTTTTTTCTTTGTTTTTAGAATGCTTAATATTTTATTTTTTTTTAAGGTTTTGTTTTTGCATTTCACAGCTTGACATGCTAATTCATGGAACATATGATGCTTCAGCTCATAATGACACAGTTTGGGATGCTCTGTACACATCTGTGATGAATGTCATTCACACTGCAGAAAGTCTACAAAATGTGCAGATTGACTTTTCATCTGTTGATGGCTGGCTGACACCTATATTGAACAGGCTCCATATACTTATAGAATATGACAGCTTTAGGTAAAAATAAAACTCATCCAGTTACATCTATTGGTTTAGGATTTTTTATCATACATTTGTCTAGCAAGCTTTGATAAATTTGGTTTAAATTCAGCCACTGACAAAAAGAAAAGTTTTGAATGGGATTAAACTAAACTAAACATATTGATATTTCTCAGATCTCACTTAAAGTGGGGGAAAAATGTTACTTTCAATGTGCAATATATAGCTATCACTGGGGGAGGGGAAATGAGTAGTATTTGTACTCCTGTGTTCACACAAAATATTTCAGATTTTAGCCTACAAAATTTGAGGATATTGAAATTTTGGAAAATAATGGAAAAGTCAGATATTTCTAATTAATACTGGAATTCAACTAGAGGTCACTTTTTATTAGGAAATTTTTCATTTTTTATACTGTCATAAATTTCCCTCATCATAGAATTACTGGCATGTGCAACTCATTGGTACACTACCTTAATAACACAGAAGGCTACAAGACTGCCAGGCAGCCCTTAACAATGGTCATTACAGGATTAAATTTACTAACAGATATTACTAAACTTGTCCCAGGTATATTATCCAATTTTAAGTTTCTATTTCTGCAATTTTAATAAAATAGTTTTAAATGTAATTTAGTTAATATCATAAAGTAGAAGATTTAGATTGTTAACTTCACTTTTTTACTTTGTTAAATATTGATAAGTCTGATTAGAAGCTGGCTCAATTATCTTAATTTGGCCACGTCTTACTCTTTCTTACCTTTGCATTTTTAAAAGGTTGTTCAATCTTCTATGAATTATAAACCTAATACATGTTTACTCTGCTAGAACTTGATGATCTGGCCTGCCTTTTGGTTTCTAAAACTGGTATTGATGTCATTGATGTCATGAGCAGAATTTCAGATCTGGGCTTCTGGGATGCTATTGGAAAGGTAAGGCATATCTCAAGATTACGTCATTCAGCACTCCATTATTACAATGTTTGCATTGAGTTTTAACTAAATGATTATTATTAAACACTAATGTTTATAAAATTCCAATTTTAATTTTAAAATAGTAAAACCTACATTATTTTTTTCTTGTTTATTTAGACAGTTATTAACTCTAGACATTTTTTATTTTCATTTTTTTTAAAAATAAGTTTCACTCTTACAAGGGTTTACAGTGAGCATGAAAATTTAAATTTTAAAAAAGAACTTCCTAATATTGCTATGACCAAAAGATATATTTTTGATAGTGGATCACAGAGATCCTAACTTGCAACATTCCTGCATGAATAAATACTATGCAATTTCTTTTGCAGGCAATTGATGACTTTTCTGATCCACCAAAAACACTAGACTGCTCTGCCCCTGTCCTTGATATTCTCCATTTGATGGAAAGCATTAATGCCTCTTTGAGGAATGATGGCCTGGATGTGCCTAAAATGTCTCAGTGCTTTGAACAGGCAGGAGAACATATCCGAGTTATGCTGACATCTTTTGGGGAGTAAGTTTTATTGAATACATTCATTTTTTCCTCATTAGAACTTGTTTAGATTCAGAAGAAATTATCTTCAAATATGCCATTTCTCTTTGCTTATAATGTTCCAAACTCCAGCCATAAATGTTGTTTGTTTGGTTTTATATCATAAGAAACAAAGAAATGGAGAAAAAAACTTCTAACAACATAATAATTTAAAATAATTAAATGAGACATTACTTTTTTTTTTAATCACATTAATTACAAATTTAAAAAATGTTTCATCTGAGTTTTGGTTTTAACTGCATATATAAATAAAATTTTTAACCTTTTAAATTTGATGCACTCAATTGTACAAATATACTGATTTTCTGATAGCACCATCCTTTTTGTGAAAGATCTTCTGAGCCTGATACAAAATCCAGCACTCCAGAGAGTGCTACACGATCCCAATGTCCTACCTATTGTAGATTTCATACTTGGTACAATCAACGCAAATGAAAGAGGTAATTTAGCTGTTATTTTAAAATTATCTTAGCCCAGTGTTTCCAAACCATTTTTTGCCCCACCTTAACACGTAAAATCATTTAATGTCTACCCTGTCCTTTCTAACATCGCCCCTCTCTTACCTTTTTTAAAAAATGATAATACATTTCCCCCCAGAGATAAATGTTCCCCCCCCCCCCCCCCATAATCTCCAAATTACCCATGCCCCATTTTGAGAACAATGCCTTAGCCAGACAGTCTTTATTTTGAACATTTGCCAAACAACTTTCCTGCCTTCCCATATATTTAATTATTCTATGTCTATTTTTAACAAAATGATATTCTAATGTCATTACAGTGATAATAAGTGTCTCTGACCTTTTACAAGAGAAGATAAATGTCACAGAATTTCTGGTCAACACCTTAGGACTTTCTCAGTTAGTGGTGGACTCATTCTTGAATGCAACAGTCAATAATGATTGGGTAAGACAAGAAATTTTCAAATTATTTTTTTAAAATCTTTAATGAGAAATTTTCATTTGAATAATGCAATGAAATTTTAGATGCATTTTTTAAAAATCTATTAATATTATAATTTTAAACTGCTTTTTTTTTCACAGGCGTTTTTCCTTCATGAACCTGTGAACCTTATTGTGGATATTCTGTGTAACCCAACCAAGCTGTCAAAGATTATTACTCTACCTCCTGAGTCACCTCTTGATGTCACAAATGTCAGCAGTGTGATCTGTAATGCTAATGTTACCATGGCTGCTGATTACATTAGTACTATGTCAGCAACTGTTGGAAATATTACCAATGTAAGAATTAAATATTTTATACCATTAGCACATATCACCTAAATTCCTTATTGATCAGAAAATAAATACATACCAAACTAATTGCTTTTGTAGTGATGGGAACCTTAAATGATGTTAGCAGAAGGAAATTAAAAAAACTATCTATATTTTGCTGTTTCAGTGATATATTTATGGTCAAGTCCTTTCCTAAATTATAATAAAACTAACTAACCAATCAACTCCAATATATAAGATATGTTCACTATACTGAGTGTTTCAGCAATAAATATCTACATGTATACAAGACTAGGGGCTGTGCTACAGACTTAAAATCAATAGCTGAAAATGGTATAATTACTTACTGATTTGATAAGAATTATTGTTTTTCATATACTCCATAACTCTCTCTCTCTTTCTCTTTCACTCTCCAATTATATTTCTTTTTAAAATTGATTTTATATTTATTCCAATACAGCTCATATCAACGTCAACAGTCCATGTTATGGATGTTTTGAGGGATTTAATCCCGGCCATTGCTGACGTCTTGGTAAAGTTTACAGATATCATCCAATTCAGCACACAAGCATTTACCAGTTTTGACATCAGTGACATCAAAAACAATGTGGATCTCATTGACAAACTAATGAAAGGAAATGGCTTATCTGATTTAGCCAACAGGCAAGCTGGTTTTGTATAGTTTTTTTTTTTATCAGAACTCTCTTGTTTTTAAACAGTGGTATGGTGGTTCTTTGCACTTAACTCTTTTTACCACTTATATTTTTTAATCAAAACACCAAGGGGTTAGCTTGTCTCCTCGGTTTGTTTTCTTCACAGTTACTAATTTATTTTGTTTAAACTCAAAACATATTCATGTGGGACAAAATAATACCCATCCCACCTCCTCACTCCTCTCCCTTCCACTTTACCTACCCTGCCAACTTGTCTCCCCACACATTGTCCAGCTGTATTTCTATCCCATTACTCCACTACCTGCTCCTGTGACCTCTATACCAAATCTGTTCCCAACAATCTCATCAAATAAACAATAAAGACCTTGATCTACCTCAGAATCAAGTTTTGAGTAACACCTAAAAAAAAATGCACATGTCTAATAAATGTATACAGTTGACCTTTCACCTTATTGAAATGTTTCCATAAGTTTACATTTGTTGCTATAACACACATGATTATCCCATTTTAAAGGACTTTGTAAATATTGAATAAACTAAGGCCAATGTAAGGAGTTAAATTAGAGTAAAACATCCAAGGGAGAATAATTTTAATAAATTGTTAAAACTTGATCAGCGCTTCAATTTTTAAAACATTATATATTGCACTAATGTATAAATGGATCACTCTGCAACCTAAGAACTCAAGTATATGAACATTATTTGTAAAATTAATTCATCATATTATGATTTATGCATCATGTAATACATTCTATATTTAAACTTGCCTTTTCTGAAATTTAATATCCTAGAGTTTTTTTTTTATCACTCTGACAGTTGCTCTTCATTAGTGACACTTAAGAGTGGTGTCTCTGTACCTATGTCATTTAATTGCCACAGAAAAATTAAAATTACGGTGGTTTTTAATTAGTCATTTTATATATTTTCAGTGTACACAAAATTCTGGATACTTTGTCCAAGGTCTTGCCATCTAACAGTAGAACTGACATGGTGATGAGAGATGTCAGAAGAATTCTAGATGGACTCTTGGGGCTTGACATAATCAAAGGCAGTTTTCTGGAGGAATGTGCGTGTTATTTTTATTTGTATCAATAGATTTGAATTCAGTTTGTGTTGTGGGTTTTGGGTTTCAAATATAAATTAAATTATTTGGTTGAAAAATATAGTAACTTAATGCTTTTGTGTAACTTCTAATGATCCATCCTTCCATCCATACCTGTGTTGCTACAATCCATGTAGGGCTTTGGCCTGCCTCACATTTTCCTTCCATTCAGACCTGACTGATGCTTTTCTTTTCCATGCTTGGATTCCAAGCTGCTGTAGATCTTTTTCCGCATCATCACTCCATCTAAGCCTAGTTCTGTCTTGGAGCCATTTTCCTCTGGGGTTTTGGTGGTGCACTCTTTTCACTCCTCTGTCATTTGGCAATCTTTCTAAGTGTCCCATGCAGCATGACCAGCCCTTTTTTATTCCTGCTATTCGGATCCTGATATAGACTATACAATTCTTGGTTGGTTCATAATGGTCAGGTTGTAGAAATTTTAAAAAATTCTTATAAGCATAATTGTATTTATATAACACTGTCTTATTATCATTCTGGGCAGTTCAAGTCAAGGACTTAATTAAGGATTCTGAGAATATGAAGAAGTATCTAATAAATCAGTTTGGGTTCACTGATTCTATTGCACAAGAAATACTGGATGCTGTTTTCTCCTCCAGAGTGGTAAGTATCACTTTTTTTCAATAAATAATAGCTCTGCATAAACAATGAAAAAAAAATTATTGAAAATCTAGCTTATCAATTTTTTATTTAATCCAATAGAGAAAAAAACTCCAATAAAGTTATAAATATTTATTGCCTTTCATATTTCAAAATTTAGATACTTGAAAAAAAAAATTATTTCTATGAGATATAATCAACAAAATGTGTTCTGTTAAATTAATTTTATCACCGAAATTTCATGGTGTTTTATAAGCACTGGTAGGCCTACGATTTTCTTTATTTTAATTTTCTTAACAGATTGTGGGAGTGGTGGAAAAAGATCAACCCACATGTAAGGATGTAATGAATATGCTGATAATCATGAACACCACCACAGCAATCATTCAGGATGTTAATAATGCAATTTGTGCATTAAATTCAAGCCAAGTTGAACAGCTACTGAAAGATCTCACTCCTGAATTAGACATTGGTGTTTTTATAGCAAAAGTAAGAGTTAGAAAAATTATTATTTTAAAAAAACAATTAAATTGGTTATTTAATTTATAATTATTTTTTTAAAGATTATAATTTTTAACAATAAAGTTTTCAATTAAAACACATTTAATTGCACTAAAATCATTTTTTCTTCATGTCTAAAGAAATGTATTCTTAATTCTCAGTATGTGGCCAATACTGGTAAAGCATTTCTGTCATCAGCAAACATCACAAGTGATGAATTTAATGAAATAATTGAGAAGCTTGACAAAGGACTGAGTAACTTACAGAAAGCTGCAGATCTCATGGAACAGAAAAAAAGTGGAAAATTAATCTTGGAAGCTTTTTCTAATGTCTCAGCCAGTTGTAAGTGTGCACAACAATTTTTACTCGATCTTAGTGTTAGAAACTCTCACTTTATATAGCAGGGGTCAGCAACCTTGTGGTAAAGATTTGTAAAAGTATGATTTATAATTCATTCAGTGTGCCAAAAACCTGTAAGACTACATTTTAAGGTGCATTCTTTAGTCATTAATTCATATTTGTTTAGTCTTCCACATGCCATTGAAAGTCGCTTGACATGCCAAGTGTGGCAGACATGCCTTAGGTTGCCAACCCCTGTTATAGATTCTATTCTTCTTTATTTTGAGGGCCCATGATCAATGTATTGATCATTCTTCTGGCCCTTATGTTTGTAGAGGGGTTTGAGATGTAACAGTGCATGGTTTTGAAAAGGATACTTCACTGGTTGCAAGGGTAACTCAGTGATGGTATTAAGAACTAGAGGTTGGAAGACAGGAGGCAATAGACGCAAATGTGTCAAGTGTAGTCACCTCAACTGTTGCTTTTGGAAGCTTTTTCCAGTCCTTGATTGTCTTTGGCAGGAATGAGCACTTCTTGCACTGGCTTCTCGCTGGTATGAGCCAAAACTGCCTGTCATGGCCTTGTCACTGTCTAGGGGGGAGAGGGACGAGTTAGAGGGTTACTAAATATTGTCTATTTCATTTAAGGCGTTTTAGTTTATATCAATTATAGTTATTTCTATAAACTAGTTTGTTTTTCCTTAATTTGTTGGAATGTTACCATAAAAATTAACTGAGCTAGATAATAATATCCTTAAATTTGCATGGAATGAAGCAAGCATAATGGAATCCAAGTACCACTTAGAAAACTTGATTCTTAAAGATAACAATTTTTTATTTTTTTAAAGATAATTATGACAGAGATTTCAGTTTTGGGGGAAATGTTCAAATTAAATTCCAATGAAACTTTTGTTCATCAAAGCCATGATCAGCCTGGACCAGTTGACCCCAAGCATTTGTGGACGCCAGATCACAGACGCATTCTCATTCCCCGCTGCCCCAGGGTTCATTGTTTCATCTGGTGATGAGATAAAGTCACAGCTTCAACAGGAAATAGATGACAATGAGTTTGACCTTCCTAGTAAATTGTTTTCTTGTTAGCTGTTGGCATCATTGTTTTTTAATTATATCAGTTATCATTGATCATAGGTTTTTATTAAAGGTTGCATCATTAATCATAGGTTTTTATTAAAGGTTGCATCATTAATCATAGGTTTTTATTAAAGGTTGCATCATTAATCATAGGTTTTTATTAAAGATTGCATCCAAAATGCTAATTCAGTTGAACAAAATTTACACTTTTCAATGTTTAAATAATTAAAATATCTTGTTATTGTATTACATTAATTTATCAAATCTAACGGCTTTGTTAATTTAAACCAAACTAATCTACACATTGATTATTACACAGTTCTTTTATTTGACAGCTAAAATATTTAACAAAGTTGTCATATACAGATTACCTCACATTTGTTTAACTTGCTTAACACTGAATTTATTATCTTTCAGATGATTTTTGCATGCAACTTTATGAAGAAATCAGGAGTAGCAGTATAGGCAGTATTGTGTGGGCCTATGTTAAACCAATAATGAGAGGCAAAATATTATATACTCCTGACAATGAGGTGACGAGGGCGATTCTAGCTAAGGTATATTTTCTTACTGTAGGAGCTGATTTCCAATTTTTAAATCCTTTATATTAATTTCACGTTTGTTCATGTGTTTCTGTGTGGCAAAATCTTCAGAAGGCTAATGGAGCAACTTACCATCATCCTGTTATGCTGAAACGGGGCACATAGACTTATTGCCAATAACAACACATTCTATCAAATTTTCAGACCAACACAACCCTCAAAAATCAGTTTTTCCTGTTTCTCAATATAATTTTTGGCCTTACTCCCTCAACAAAAGCCATTGCAGTACAAAAAATATAAATTTTTTGAAAGGAAAATGAAGGAAATATGAATTGTGTTTTCACCAGAAGTTTACCCATTTATATAAGTACTTCTTAATAAACGATAAATAATTTACAATTACATAAAGGTAAAAACAATGGATATAATGTAAAGGATTTATACAAAAAACTTAGCTTTTAGGCGTTAGTTTTTATTATTTAAATAACTTTATCTTTTTCTGTTACATTTTTTAAAATTATATGATGTAATTTCTTTTTTTTCTCTTCCAGCTATAACTATAACCCCTTTAGAGCTTAATGTTGGTATTTTTTCAATATATAATAAAATCAATATAGTATTTTACAATTTCATTTGTCAATATAAAATTGTGTTGATTATGCTGACAGTTTTTTCAGTATAAATTTTTACTCTACCAGGCTAACAGTACCTTTGCTGGGCTAGAAGAGTTGCACAGAGTTGCTGCAATCTGGGCTGAGCAGTCAAGTAACTTGAACAACTTGATTGACTTGGCAAATGATACAGAAGACATCAAAGTAAGGAATATGATTCATTACGATTACACTGATAAGTAAATTCGTAGATTAGTGATTACTGATTAATTTGCCTCACTAAATTAGCTGATGCAAAATTACTGGACGCTAGAAACGCCCAATCACTGTATTGGGGCTATCTACAATTTAATGCCACCACACGTTGAAGAGGTTTGTCTCTCTGCAAGATGAGAACAATATGCCAACATTTGTTCATGCTAGCCATGGAATCCTGCAAAAATCTTAACCTTGATAATGGCCAAGAAGTTCTAATAGATACACATCTTTAAATTTGTTCCAAACTCTTTGCATCAGCCCATCTTGCATTAAATTTGATCCAAACTCTTGGCATCAGCCCATCTTGCATTAAATTTGATCCAAACTCTTGGCATCAGCCCATCTTTCATTGCATTATACAGAAAAGTATGTAAGCACACAAAAACTTATGTAAAGAACTAACCTTTGAGTATAATCTAAGCCTAATCTATCACAAGAGTGGATTACATCATGTAAAGCTATTTCAGTCTTCATTACAACGAAAAATTATTAGCAGCATCTATTTTGTCATTATTTAAAAACTAATAATGTTGACTGAACAGAAATGGGGGGAAAAAAGAAAAATCATATTTAAATTCATCAAAGATTTTATTCAAATTGTCTAGATTTAAATATAAATGTACACAAATGAAGTTTTGATTTTCCATTTGAGCTTATGAATCCATATTGAAACTCTCTTGATATACTAAAACTTCTGAAATAGTTAACCTTAAGGAATGTTTGAGTAAAGGATGCTTAAATTTTCTGTAGATTACCCAAAAATTAACTGAAGTCATTTTTATAACATGTTATCAGCTCATCATTATTTCAATTTCATACTTTTTTTATACAGGAAGCTCTGAAGAATGACTTCATACAAGGAGTCGTTGAGGCAACAGCTGGAATCAAATCAGATGCTATCCTGACCAGCTTGGAGTCTCTCCAGAGTGGCAAGTTTGACATCAGCCAAATAAAGAATTTGAAAACTGCAGCTGAGATCATTGCTAACTATAGCTCCTGTATTTTGACTAACAGGTTTCAACCTGTGGCCTCAGAGAGTGAGATGATAACTGAGGCATACAAGCTTACCCAGAATAAAACATTCTTTGCAGGTAAAAATAAAACTTTTGAATAGCAACCATGGTGGATTTTTTATATAGAGACGAGATCTGTTTTAAAGTGACTTTTATTTTCAATATAATTAATATATCCTTTTAATGTGAAATTAATATTAATTTTAACTAATTCTTAAGTAAGCTTTACATGAAAATATTTTTTAGGAGCTATTGAGATAAGGTATATATAATATCTAAATAAGTTTACTTTCATTTCTTGGAACAATTATTTATATACCAAAACATTATATCTAAAATTCATTAAAACAATCATCTTAATTATATATCAGCTATAATAATGCATTTTAATTTATTTTAAATAAAAATCAATTTCAGGAATTGTTTTCTTGAATGTCAGCGACTCCTCCAATGCCCAGAGTTCTGTGAACCGCAAACGAAGGCAAGCAAATAAGGATCTCTTTCCTAAACATATTGGATACAAGATCAGGATGGATTTGGATAATGTCATGGACACTACTTGGATCAAGTCACCGTAAGTATTTGAACAACTCTGATAAAAATAACTCATATGTTATTCATTGTGCCTAAATTTGTCTTCAGTGAAGTACTAATTATATAACTATGATACAATGATAGCTGGAATAGATAGATGGATTTACAGATGAGCTGTACCATTGCCACTGCCAAGAACCCCACATTCTCTATTATACTAACTAAGTATATTTTAATTCCTAGCTTGGATGGGAATCGATGACCCAAAGCATTAATATGCCCAGGGGTGGCTGTTAAAAAAATGCAATTATTTGGGTAAAGAAGTTGAGATCTTGAAAGTCTCTATCGCATTCAGAGAAATACTTTTGCGCCCCAATCATACTTAAAAAGTACATATTCTCTGAGTTATATTATTTTCACATGCACACCATCCTTGGTGCATCCTCACTCTATTATGAACATTCATTATTTATATTACCGTCTCTAAAGACATGTATTTCTTTGCTTGTTATTTTATATTATATTGTTGGGTTTTTTGTTTTGTTTTTTTTTAAGGCTGCACTAAGTTTAATTCAATTTTTTATGAAACTCTAATAATATGTTATCTTTCCTTTATTCAGAATCTTTAAGATGACATCCGAATCCAATTTCATAGAAGACCTTCGCTACCTTCGAGGGTTTCTTTATATACAAGACATGCTAGATCAAGCTATTATTCATGTGCACAAAAATGAGAAATTAACAACTCCAGGTCTCAATCTTAGGCAGATGCCTTTCCCATGTCATCATCAAGACAGGTAGGCTATCTAATTTTATAGGTATGAGTGAAACAGGATTTTGAGAAAAAGATGCACTTTTTCATTGGAATCACTGCTTTTGTTCACTGGCTATTATATGCAAAAGGCTTGTAGTATTGATACTATCAAAATTCAAGTTCTGAAATAGATGAAGCCGAATAAAAGGATTCAGTTTATCTATTGAACTAAATGGTTGGCAAGCATTGCACTGTAGGCCATAACTGTTGTCTTAGTAAGAGTGTTATAGTTGTTTTTTAATTGTTGGGTAACACTAAGGACAACAATTACTAAAGGTATTTTTCCAAAAGATAGTATCATAACCCTAAATTTCTTCAGTAATGAAGCAACTGATCTTAAGTTTGGTGTGGTAATACAGAGCAATATAAGAGGGGAATGATACTGTATTACAAAAAGCACATCATTTTGTAATATGGCCTAATTAGCAATGGTTAAATTTAAACAAAATTTTTTTGTCCTTAAAAAATTAACTGAGATTTCAAAAAAAAGTAATAAAAAAAATTGGTCTCATGCTTTGTAAGATCCATAATGTATGTTGCCATGTTTCACCTCCAGCTTCATATTTTTCCTTGGTGCTTACCTAATTCCGGTGATGATGACATTTGTGTTCCTAGCATCTCTTGGTGTAGCCACACACAATTTGGTTTATGATAGGGAGGATGGACAAGAAGAGGTTAGTCTACAATAATGCTACATGAATATTTTTTTTTTTATGTCCATAGATGCCATCATTTTTTCATATGTAAGCTCTGGATATAGACTCACTTAACAAACTCAGGAAGGTGAGAAGGGTAGCATTTATTTATACAAGATAACCAAAAACCAAAAACCCAACCAGCCAATTAGTGCGGCTGGAAGATAAAATGATAAAACACATTAATTCATGAATTACAATAAAAATAAGAACAAATATTAGAAAGTTAAATGAGGGTATTAAAATATTGTTAATACCGATATGAGGCCACACCACTGCCTGGTACACTCTAGACATTAAGTAAGGATTAATGTATCAATGTATCAAATACACTAGAGGCATGACTCAGAATCTGGGAGACCATGATTATCTGAGACAAATGTACGCAGGTATTTTACCTATACCCATTGCAGTATCAGTAATACATAGTATTTACTGTCTAGCTTTGATCAAAATATTACCGCTTTAGTTGACCTAGTCAACTCATGTTCATAATGCACATTCTCATTTAAAACTTAACTAAATAGTGTTAGATACAGGCCTCAAAGCAATATGTACACAAGTAACTAAATAATCATAATAACAGGCCAGGGGATGACAAAATATAAAAGTAAAACAATGTTTAAAGTTAAAGACAACATAAGCATCAATAGAAAACCCAGCGTGGGAGGTAGGTTCGATTTAAAACTACATGTACTTTTAAAAGGTTTCCCAAGCATATTCAATTATAATTTGAATAAGCAATAAGTAACAAAAGTACATAGGCTATAATAAACATGCGAATATAAAATAACAGAGGTTAAACAAAATAATTACCTAGTGCTACAACTTAAACCTTGAAATGGAATACTGTCATCAACATTTCACTAGCAACTTAAATAGTCTTTTTCAAAAAAACAGGGAGTCCACTTAACACAAAAAGGGGGCCAGCAGAACAAAAACATACATTTAGACGAAACAAACTTAAACTTTCACACTGACGAAACAAACTTAAAAAGGCCACTGGCCTACACGTACTTTGTAGGTCTTTTCATCTTCTCCCACATTGAATTCTTTTGTTTTAAACGTTAGTTGTTAGCAGATTAAAACAAGTACTGTTTCAACTTAATTAATAATATATTGTTTCAAAGTTATAAAGTTTGCTACTTTATAATGCAAACCTATATTTAATTTGATTTTTTTTTTTTTTTTTTAGAATCTGCATGTGATTGGTATGGTAAAAGGTCTGAATGTCATAGCTTGGCTTATCAGCACTTTATTATTGATGGGCATTGTCTGCATAATAATAGCAGTTATGCTCAAATACACCCAGATCTTCATCTACAGTGAACTATCCATCATGTTCCTCTACCTTTTAGATTTCTGCTTCAGCTCAGTCATGCTGCTGTAAGTTCTTTGTTTGTTTTTTTTTCTCAAATATAGGAAAATACTTAAAAACTGAGGATTCTTTAAATGGGATCTGAGTCTAAGTGAAATAATTCCGGTTGATTGTTAACAGTAATGATTTTATTCTCTTTTTTAAATTAATTGTATTAGTTTAGTCATTTTTTTTAAAGCCCATCTATTCGAATGGTTTGGTGTTGTTTTTTTTCTTTGTCATGCTAAGTTGAAAATTAAATCACAGAGCTACAGTTAATAAGAAGAAAGGGGAAAAAATGAAATCTCATAATCTGTTAGGGATGTGTGATTATGGTTTATGATAAATCTCTATGGTTAATTTATGTTCAAATTGTAATGTTAGTGAATTTTAAAAGTGCTGAAAAAATTTAATTGCTATTAGTATGCAATAAAACAATTTATATAATTTACTCTTTTTCTAAGGTACATGGTGTCTTCTTTCTTCACCCGCACTACCATGGCCATCTTGTTTGTCCTAATTATATATATAATGACGTACCTCCCTTATGTAATTATCATTGGACTTGAGGTTTCAACAGAGGTCAGGGTTATGGAGTTCTGGCACAAGATTTTAGCTGTAAGCTATTTTGTTTCTTTAGTTTCTTTTAAATACCTGATTTCCGGGCCACACTGGATTGAAACATGCCAATCTAGATAAAATGTCTGTGAAATATCACTAACAGAAGATGTTATTGCGGAAATTAATTTGTAAAAATCTTACATTTAAAAATTGAAATGATAAAAATTGACAGTATCTGTTTAGAATGCAAACTTTAAGTAGTCTTTTTTGGCATATTTAAACTATATTTTATGTAGTTACTTTCGGTCCCTGGGGATACTCATAAAATTTATTTTAACGCAATATATTTTCTATAAATTCCAAAACGTTTTTCCTTTATTAAGAGTTTGTGCTCCACCACTGCTTTCTGTTTTGGATCTCTGAGGCTGGCTCGACTTGAAGAAAATGGAATAGGGATTCAGTGGTCAAACATCGATGAGAGGGTCAGTAATGAATTGAGCATGTCTTGGGTATGCTTCATGATGTTGATAGACAGTGCCATCTATTTCCTAGTTGGCTGGTATGTCCGCAATGTAAAACCAGGTAATCTCATCATGATATAATGTGTTTAAGTTCACTTTGATAATACTACTATGTTAAAATTTAAATGTACTTAAATTCATTTTTTTTTAAATATATTAAATGCTTGTTTATCTGAAATAAAAATAAAGAGCTTGATAATACTTAGATAATCTTTATCTTTGCATTAAAAGAATATTAAATCACAAGTTAATTGATCTCATTTTTGCATTTGAACATGCTTCAATAGTTTCAATCGTTTCTATTCTACAGTTAGAAAACACTGAAGATAATCCAAATTCATATAAATATGTTCTAATATTGATTCAAATTTCATTGCTACAATTAAAAATTATAAATTTTGTATGCATCACTTCTAATATCACCTAATGTGTCTGAAAGAGTTTTTAAAAGAATTTATTTTATTTTCTCAAATGTTTAGGTCAATATGGTATCCCTGAGCCCCTTTACTTCCCTTTTATGCCCTCTTACTGGAGCAGCTGCTTTAAGTCCAACAAGAAAGGCCTTGCAATGGCAGACAGACAGCCAAATACTCAAGGTTGGATTTCAAAATGCAATATCATTAAATTTAAACATTAGATTTGAAATTTTTCATTAATGTTAACTTTAATTATGTTCTGTTGGTTAAAAATTGTTCTTTTAAATTCTTTTATCACTTGACTTAAGGAATTCCTCTTGTCATATATTTTGCATTTAAAATTCTTTTCAGTTCAAGACTCTTCTATATTTCTTATAGCATTTTAGTACAAAGTTTAATCTGTTCTTATAGGTTCCTCATTTGAAACTCCACCTGAAGGTTACAAAGTTGGCATAGCTATTGAAAATCTCACCAAAGTTTACAGTAACAAAAAGAAAGCCATTGATAGATTGTCTATTAGTTTCTATGAGAATCAGATCACTACGCTTCTGGGACACAACGGAGCTGCTAAAACCACCACAATGTACGTACTATTCTGTTGCTGTGTAGGAATTTTGTTTTCCAAACAAAACTTTATGGTGATATTCATTATTAGTTTAGATTTAGACATTTGAACCAATAATAGATAACAGAATTGCCAGATACAATTATGATGTGCTGGTTTTAAAGTAGGGCTATTCTGTGCAATGAAGCTGAACAACTTTAAGTTAAGAAAAACTTAACATGCCAATCAGCTGTGGTTGAAATACTTAAACTAATAAATTGCAAATGTGATGTTTTAATAGCCCCTATTTTTAACCTGTAAAGTAATTAAATATCTTAACAGATTTTACAACATTCTTTTCTGTACAGGAAAATTATTTGTGGTGTACTGAAACCAACATCAGGTCATGTCTTTATTAATGACCAAGAAATCGGTCAAAGCCACATCAATAACTTGGGTGTATGTCCCCAACAAAACTCTTTGTTTTACTAGTAAGTTGGCTCTTGTTTACAAATATATAATACTTATGACAACATTTAAGCTTCTTAACAGTAAATCAAATTCAATGAGGTAAGTATTTAAGGAAAACTTTAATTTTGCTAATATTATAAGAAACCAATGTTTTTTTGTTTTTTTCTAGCATGACTGTAAAGGAGCACATGCGCTTCTATGCTGGTGTTAAAGGAGCACATGATACAACCACCACACCTAAAGAAATCAAAAAGTAATATCTTTATTTGATGCCAAAGTTTTATTTAAGATATAAAATAAACTTAAATTCCCAGTTAATTTGTCTAATGTCTAACTTATCGAGAAAAAAATAATTTTAAATTAATTGTTATCATATCAAACACTCAGAAAATGTCAATGTCTCTATTGATATATCATCATGTGTTTGGATGTTAGGGATAAACATGTTTTATAAATTTTATTTCTAAAGCTTTTTTTTCTTCATTGTAATTGTGTTCATTTTTTAGGCTTCTAAATGATGTTGAGCTTTGGCATGCAAGAAACACTCCTATCGGAGATCTGTCGTATGGCATGAAGCGTCGCCTATGTGTAGCTCTTGCCTTTGTTGGAGGCTCTAAGACAATCATTTTGGATGAACCAACCAGTGGAGTGGATCCACATGCCCGCAAGAACATCTGGAATTTGATTACAAGAAATAGGCCAGGTACATTGAACTTTTTCTCCAACATCATGTTAAATTATGCCTATTTTATTACAGGCCAATTATAATCAGTGTCTTACAAATCTAAAAAAAAATTTTTAAATATTTTTTAGTAAACTTTTTTTTTTTTTAATTTGATATTTTTAGGTACAAGACAAAATTAATTTAATAGACTGAGATATCACTAAGCTAGTTTTGCTGAGGTGCAAAATTTTGTTGCTTAATATTTTAAAAAATCATATTTATATCTAGGTCGTACAATTCTCCTGTCCACCCATCATCTGGATGAGGCAGATTTTTTGAGTGACAGAATAGCAGTAATGCACCAAGGGAAACTACTGTGCTGTGGCTCCCCTTCATTCCTAAAGTGGTCATTTGGTGGTGGTTTCAACCTCACTGTGGTCAAGAAGGATCAAATAAGTATGGTAAGATAAAAGTTCTTAGAAGCTATTGCAAATAATTTTTATCTACTATCTCATAATTTTTATTTATAGGCCTAAGTATGTAAATTTTTTGAAGGCCAACATTCAGTTTATTTCACACAACAAGACAATAATTCATGTTGTTTTTTTGTTGGGTTTATTTTCAAATTATTCTCATGTGTTATTCATAGCAACAGGGTGAACAAGGTGAACAGGCTGAAAGACCAGAAGATGCAGATCTAAGTAAGAATTATTTTCCATTTTTAAACATTCTCTCCACCCATTTTTGTGTGAAAGGATATGATGTAACAATAAATGTGATCAGAATACCACAAAATGTCTTCTTTTCAATGGATTTAATTTAATGCCCTGTTAACTTTCAATTAAAACATCTTTGTTTAAGAATAAGCCCAATCATAGTTTATAAATTTGTTTATAGTTCTAAGTTATAAATACAGAGGCACCATTATCTTGACAACACCAGGAGAGAGAAAGTGAAAGTTACTTTAAAACAATGATAATGAAAAGCTCCATACTGTTTTTGTTTTTTTAATAAAATCTTTCCTTAAATCATAAGCTGTGTTCCGTTAAATTTTTTTAATTTGTATTCTAAATGTTTTATAAAGTTTAAAATTGTTTCAGGGTCAAAAAGTGTAAATGCTGCTGTCCTGGCTTTCATTCAGAGATTCTGCCCTGATGCAAAACTTATTGAACAGGTTGGATCAGATCTGACATTCAATTTTCCAAAAGATCCACAGAAAATGACTGTACCATTCTACCAGTTTTTCAATCAGCTTGATCTCCATCAAGAACAACTAAACATTGCCAGTTATGGATTGTCTGACACTACACTGGAGGAGGTTTGTTATCTTTAGCTCCTTGTCTTAATTACCCTCAATTGTTATTGAATTTTTTTGTTGTTATCGCTGTCATTGCAACCCATTATATTATCTCAATATTGCCAGGTTTTCCTTAAACTTACTGGAGATGCTGATGATGCTGCTGATTCAGATATCATTGACCCAGTTGTAACATCCAGGCACAGGACTGCACCATTGGAATTTGATGATCTGGAAGGTGCTCAGACTGGAAAAGGTCAGACACAACAAAATTTGATGCTTGAAAAAGAAGGATATAGTTACACTTTAAAATGATTATGGAAGAATTGTACATATCTACCCTAAATCATGCGTTGTGTATGTTTATCCTCACTTCCCCAGTAAATTTCACATATCTGTTAGACATATCAAGTCTTTTATGATTGAGTTTTCAAAATATTGAAGCAGCAATTTTGTTTAAAGAAACGAGTTTAAAAAATAACACATCCTGCATTTCCTGATTTTCCCTTAATATTTTTTAACTATCAACTGCAACAAAAGATATATTAAAAAAAACACTATGTTTAATTTAGATAAAATGTTCTTTATCATGTATATTAACTACTTACAAATAAAGTGTTTGATTATTTTCAGGTTATTCCACTCATGGAGTGGATACCAGCCAGAGACGAAAAGGTTCTCACCTACTGTTTGCACAAATTGGTGCCCTGATAACAAAACGATTCAACCACTACAGGAGAAACTGGCGCATTTTGATTTCAGCTCTGATCCTTCCTATGATATTTTTCTTGTGTGCCATTGGCTTCTCTTCTATTCTCCCTAATGAATCAGAACCTGCAGAGCTAGTCCTTGATTCCTCTATCTATGGACCAAAAATGTACTCTTTTTACCAGTAAGTTGAAAGGTTAAGTATAATAATGATTTGTTGCCACTTATGTTAAGGTTGTCTTATAGTTGTAACAGTAATATTGAAGACCATAATGAATAAACATTGTTTTAAATAAGAATTTGTAAATATTGAAAACATAATTCCTTGTCTATTAAAAGAAATATTTCTAAAGGATTTTAACTTATCTTGACACAACAGTTGGTAAATATATGACATTTAGATGATTATGTTCATTTTTTTTTCTAACTATTCAATTTTCATTTTTAATGACACCAAAAATTTGATGATTTTTATTTCTTTCCAAATGAAAGGGATTCAGTCAAGAACATGATGTCTAATAAATTTGTGGACAGACTAACAAACAGCGATGTGGGTTATGGCACTGCTTGCATGAAGGACTGGGGACAGAAATATTTTAAGTATGCGCCTGTAGTTTGTTTTGTTTCAGTCTTAATTATTTATTGCCATTTTCCCATACACAATGACACAGCATTTCTGTTGGGAACAAAATTTTAAAACATTGTTAGATGTAACAGCTATATGCTAAATTAATATAATTATTTTTTTTAACTTAGATAATTATATTAAATAAACTAAATTTTTTATTATACCTTATTGATTCCTTAAATATTTAGTTCATTCAGATATTTTATTTGCTTCACTAAATTACTTGTTAAAATGTCTTGAAAAAATGTTATGATTATCTATAAACCCAGGGAATCAACATGTGTGGCAACCACTCCTTGGTACAACTACAGCACACCCATGTTCATGGTTGGCTGTAAGAATGCACGTCAAGTCTTCACTGAACTTCCAGTTCCTTATTCAGTGATAGAAAAGAATGTCCAACCTAATGACTACATTCAAGATCTTAATGCATGGAATGTTCTGTCATATTTGCTAAGGACTTTTGATGAATACAAAGAAAAAAGGTTTCATTCAATTCTTTTTTAATGTAAAGACTGATTTCAAGTGTATAACCTTATAGTTATTTATTACGTTTTCAATTAACCATAACTGAATTTATGTACCAGGTAATATGAAAAGCAATTTATAAAAATTTGTCTTTAAAGTTTTCATTTCTTGAAAATATATTTAATAAATATATTTCTTTATGTATAGCTCATAGGCATAGCTAGAGTGTTTGGCGCCCAGGGACAAGATTCATTTTAAAGAGCCTCCCTTTCTTTTTTCAACTCTCAAGCCTATTATTTTCATCAATAAAATAATATCAAAGCACATTTTAGTGGCCAGGGACATCTATCCCCCCCTGCCGCCCCTTAGCTACACCTCTGGTATAAATATTAACTTAACTTACATGCTGGTGCTCTGTAATACAAAGTAAAGCAATTTAACACATTTTATAAATTTTTTATTTTAACCATATTTAAAAACATGTATCCCTTTAGTTCATTGTAAAGTTTTCATCCAACTTTATTGTGCAGATATGGAGGCTGGTCTTTTGAACAATCAAATGATGGGGACACTCAAAATGTGAACCCTTATGTTTGGTTCAACAGCAAGGGCTATCATGCCATGCCATCATTCTACAACTCTCTCACCAACACGATCCTACGAGCTCAGTTACCACCTGATGAAAATCCTAATGAATATGGTTTGTATGGATTGCAATGTCAACCATTTTAACACTTCAATTTATTTACTAGTTTATCCCTTATCAAAAATTAAGTTATTTTTAACCTTTTAAACTTCAAAATAAAATATGCTAATACCAAAATTATACCAGCTGATTACACATTTTTTATCTTATGTCAATCTTAACTCTCTTGCTCAAAAATAAATGCAGTTTTAAATTTAAATGGTGAATTCACAACATAAAGCTCTAACATTTAATTTTGACTTCATACAAATATTCTGTATAGTGATATTGGTTTATATTTCATTTGTTTTAGGTATTACAACTGTGAATCATCCAATAAAACTAGGACGAGCTCCTCTGACTATAAAAAATTTGTAAGTTATTTTACATATATTATGTTAACAATAAAAAATGTGAAGTTGATTGATAGTTCAAGGTTCTGTAAGAAGTTTTTTTAAGTGAACCCTAAATAAATTATGCCAATGCCACTTGAATGTTTATGATTTACTTTTATTGTCTGAAAATAAATAAATTATTATTTCTTCAAGTTATTTTGTGTGCGGAAATTTAGTAATATCAATAAAAAAGAAATTTACTATCTTCATGCATATTTCATTAATCTCAATTTAATTTACTCAATATCACATAATATGTTGTGTTTAACCCACAGGCAAGGAGACGCTGCTGATGCTGGTCTGTCACTTGCTATTGTAGTAGCATTCAGCTTTATCCCATGTGGTATAATCCTGTACATCATCAATGAGAGGGTGATGAAAGAGAGACAGCTTCAGAACATTAGTGGAATTGGAGTCTTTACCTACTGGTTTGTGGCCTATATCTGGGACTTGGTGAGTTTAATTTTATCAGGCTTTTGTGGAGCCTCCCACATCACAATTAGTGTGTGGTAACAGTAAATGTATAGAAAATGAACAGAAAAAGTACAATAACATAGTCCACATTTAAGTTTAAGGTTTTGAATCAATTAAAAGATATGTGCATGGAAATTAAATTTGGCACTAACATTTGCCGAATTTATAACTATATGACTAATCACCTATACAAAAAATAGCTAATAATTTTTATTGTATTGGGTCTTTAACTATTTAAAATTACAATTAAACTTTAATTAAAGTGTATTTGTACCAATTTTCCTCATAAAAAATATGACATAAACAATCTGATCTTGCTAAAAAATAAATAATTAGTGGCAGATTCCAATGTTCTTTTTCTTAAAATGCAAAGCATTGTTTACTTGAAGTTTAGCAATTCCTGTACCACTCTTTTGCTCTTTGATAAGCTGCATCTGAGTTGGTGCCTAGTGATTATTTGACTTTTGATTGAGAGTTGCAAAATCAAAATCAGGATTGACTCATTTTAATGGCTTAAATTTAGTATAAAAAGACACAATCATTTTTGTCATGTTTTCCATCATTATCCGTCTTCAGTGCATGTATGCTATCACCCTTGCAATAGCAGTTGTGATTTTGGCCATCTTCAAAACAGATTCTTTCTATCTTAGAGATAATCTTGCTGGCTTTGCTGCTATAGCAATACTTTATGGGTGAGTTTATCATACCTTAATACTTGATTTTATTCATTTAATGATAGCTAATTTATTTCATTGTAGCATAATACCAATAACATACACACATAATTTTGAATCTAGTGATATGTTTGTTAATTCTCTTTAATTTGTTTCAGCTGGGCAATAATACCCTGCTTGTATTGTCTGAGCCACTTGTTTAGCAAAGGAAGCACAGCCTATTTGGTTTCATTTTGCCTCAACCTCTTCCTTGCCCTATGCACAGTTATTTCTCTTTTAGTGCTGCAGCTCTTCAGAGATACAACAGTAAGTTAATTTTATTTTAGAAATATGTAATATAATATTTAATTGTACATTTTAAAAAAATAATTGGACAGGAAAAATATTAATTGTTAATAAAAAGAATAAAATATTTTGGGTACTTTTCATAAATTTGTAATGTCTTACCCATTATTTATCTCTTACTTTTCATGACTGTAGGGTGTCTTGGAGGCTTACAGAGTGTGCAAGTATTTATACCTAATCTTCCCACAATATTCTCTGGGTCAAGGCCTAATGGACATGGCTACAAATACAGTTATTTACAAGCTGTTCCGCAGGTATAAGCTTTGTTGTTTCAGTGATTGACATTATTATTAAAGAGATTTAAGGTTTAAAATTTTGATTATGTAAAGACATGTAGATAAGTCTATATGCCTAAAAACTATAAGATAGGTATGTCTTTAAAATATTTAGTAATAATTAGCTTCCTTTAGAGGGAAACTTGCCCTCAAAGTTACCATTATTTCAAATGTGTATAATTTTAAAAGAGATTTAAATAAAAAGTGTCATATACTGAGAATGATAAGGGAAATACTTTAAAAGTTAAATAATGATGTATACATCAGATCTTCTTTTTTTTTTACAGATTTGATGATGACAGATATGTCAACCCATTCTCTGTTGATGTCCTTGGTTGGAAACTATTGGCTTTGGCCATTGAAGGGGTTTTCTTCTTCATTCTTACCATCATCCTTGATGTCATAAGCCGACCTGCTTTGAGGCAAATTACAATTTATTATTTTATTAATCAAGTCATTTTATTTCACTAATAACTCTTCTAGTGATTAAACAATTCAATTCATTATTGTTTAGAGCAATCCCTTGAGGCACAGAACAAGGCTCTACATATCCCTGACAGTATGATGGAATCTGAATTAGAAACACAAATAATAATATTTTTATGCAGCAGCTTGGAAACAAAAGTTTTTAATTTTAAAGCACCATAAAATTTAAACGATTTAAGATGTAAGGGGAGTTTAAACATAAAGCAAAAATGGGAGAGTATACATTTACTCAATCCACATTACTTGAGCCATAACTCAATGTTATATCATCAAGTTTAGTAGAAATAATATTGGTAAAGCTTTATTGCCACAGCTATTTCATTAGATCAAACTTTACTTTCACAGCCTTCCCCCCAGACATCAATCACCTGACATCTATGTAGAGGATGATGAGGATGTTATCAGAGAGAAGGAAAGAATTCTTCGTGGCAACACAAATGATATGCTGGTTGTTGATGACTTGTCAAAAGTAAGAATTCTAATACAAACTTATCATATCAAAATGATTTTAAGGGCAATCCATAATATATTGGATATGTATGCCTCCTTAAGTTATTTTATTTTGCATTGAAATCTTTATTGTGCCATTCCATTTATTTTATGAAGATTTTTTTAAATTGTTGACATTATTTTTTCTCCATCAGGTTTACAGACGAAAGTGGAGAAAATTCCTGCCTGTAAACCACATAAGTTTTGGTGTACGAGAAGGAGAGGTGTGTATTTTATTGAAAAAAAATAGTGCATCTTTAGACGTGGCATGATAATAAATCAGCAGTTATAGCAATTTTTAGCAATGGCATCAAAGATAATTTTTACCACTACAAGTTTTTATTTGAAAAAACATTTAGTTTCAAATATGGAGTAAATATTTGTTTGGTGTTTTATTGAATTTATTATTACTGCACTGATAACTTTTAACTATGCTTCAACAGGTAGCCAACTTGATAAATTAGCAGTTCATTAAAAATACCCTATAATTTCCAATTCTTAACTTATTTTATAAATAAATAAATAAAATTCAACCAAGATGTCTCTGCATATCAAAACTTTAATAAAAAGAAATTATTCATAGATTTTATGGTACTGCCTGCATGCTTCATACATTTTTAAAGTCATTTCTAACTAATGTCATTATATGTCCACATATAAATATTATATAGCTTACATATTAGGTGGAAATCAATTCAATTGTTCTTTTAACTTCAGTGCTTTGGGTTGCTTGGAGTTAATGGAGCAGGAAAGACTACAACATTTAGAATGCTTACAGGAGACCTTAAACCTGCTGGTGGAAATATCACATTGCGAGGACAAAGGTCAGATTCTAGCTTATCTCTATTTACTTGCTATTATTTAACTTAATTCTACACCTCTTTCATTTTACTGTAGGTTTAAGCAAAATGATGATACAATATTGATAAATGATAAAAAAAATATTGACTTAATTTTATTTTGAGCCACATGTATTTACATTTAAATTCATATCTATCTAAAGATCAAAAACAGGAAACTGTATCTTGTTCAAAAGTTGACTGTCAGTAGAAGTGACATACCAAAAGAAAAAAGAAATATAATTAATTTAGTACTGATCAAGTTTTGGGTAATTTAAATTGAAAAAAATGTAAAAAAAAAGAATCGGGGACCACTATTTTAGCTCATATAGCTGTGTGACATCTCAATTATTTTATTTCAGAATGTCCCTCAACGAACGCAGCTTTGGTCAGAATGTTGGCTACTGCCCTCAGGAAGGTGGCCTTGATGAGTACCTGACAGGTGAAGAAATGCTGTATTTCCACTCACGGTTACGGGGCTTCAATTCAGATCAGACCAAAAAGGTAATATATATTATTGCTAAAATACTTTAACAAAAATTATTCTATATGAAAGCAGCTCTAGCTGTTGATTATAAAAGATAGTATATTATATACAGTTATTTTTTCCTTTCAGTTGGTCACTGATCTTTTGGCTAAACTGGGTCTGAAACAGTATGCGAAAAGATCTGTACACACTTATAGTGGGGGCACTAAACGAAAGCTGGCCCTGGCAGTGGCACTGCTGGGAGATCCTTCCATTTTATACTTGGTCAGTTGAGTTTACTATTATCACAGTATGTCAGCGCGATGACTAATTTAGATTTATTTTTTAATGTTGCTTATCTCTTAGTTTTTATAAAATTCAGCATCAATTTTTCTAAACTTATAGCATAATATTATGCTAAGGACTGTTCATTGTGGTTATAAGAGGGTTGGACTTTGCTAAAATTAGGTTAGAGTCATAAACAATTTGTGTAAGTAGAAAGTACAGTTATGCTTTAATTGCATTTTCATTTGTTTATAGGATGAGCCTACAACTGGCATGGATGCAGGAACAAGAAGGTTGGCATGGAGATGCATAGCTCAGGCAAACAGGAATGGGCAGTCTGTGGTGTTGACTTCACATAGGTAAGATGGCAAAAATTATTTATTATTTTTTTGCTAACCACATAATATAATTTTTAAGGAGTATAATAAAATAAATAGGTTTATTATCCTTTTCTATACTATTATTTGTTTCATTAACATAAGAAAAATATATACATCTGGTTTTTCAATATTTTTTCTTACAGTATGGATGAGTGTGATGCATTGTGTTCTATCATAGCCATCATGGTGAATGGAAAGATCAAATGTATTGGAAGTCCTCAGCATCTGAAACACAAGTAAGAGAATAATTTAACTTGACCTCCATTAAATAACGCTGATGATATAAAAATGTCTTTAGGTTCTAAACACAGAGCTAATAAAATCTAAATGAAAAAGTATAGTATGTAACAAATTGAAAGAGCAAAATATTTAAGTAGCCACTTTGACTTTTTTGCATGTGAGTGATAAGTAATATTAATAAATTTTTGAATTTTATTCATGCATTTGAATCTAATTCCCTTTTTAAGCTAAGAAAATGTATGCATTTTGCTTTAGATATGGTGATGGCTACTCAGTCATAATGTATGCTGGAGAGAGTAAATTGAAATACATCACACCCAAATTTATGGACCAATTTCCAGGCACTGTCATTAAGGTTGGTATTATTCCCACAAATAAGTCCATTTATAGCACTTAACATTGACAGTCTTATTTTTTGTGATCAAAAATTAAATATCAATGCTTAAACTTATAATATAAAAATAAAATACTGAAAAAAATATATTTTAGGGGTCAAAAAATAAGTTCAGTTTTATTTGATTGCACTAAATTAATCATTAGAACCCATTCACATGGATGTTTGGTCTATTCAATTATTGAAATTGTATATATAAAACTCCATTGATTATTACAGGCAATACACCACAGCAGTGTGGAACTAAGGATTCCCAAGGCATCATGTAGTGTAGCTGATATACTTGCCATTTTACATCAGGCCCAAGATGAGAAAATGATTGATTACTACTCGCTGACACAAACAACACTTGACTCTGTAAGTTTCTACTACTTTACCAATTTCTTAATGACACAAACTATTCTTAAAGCATTAACTTTCTGCTTCTTAAACACATTGATGTTGATGTCATTGACAGTTAACTCAGAGAACTATGATTAAACAATATTTTAATTTCACTGCCCATATTTTATTAAATACTGTGTACATGCATTACTTATTTTTGGTACTTATTTTACTTTCAAAAACTGATTATTACAAACTTAACAAAGATAACTAACCTTAGATCAATAATAATAAAAAAATTAAAAGTAATAAATGTAAGCATAGCTTTAATGTCCTGATTTTATCAAAAATGTGGATTTTCAAAATGATCAAGGAACATGTACATCAAAAGTGATCAAAAGTGTTCCTTATACATTGATAAATTGTTTAAATTTATGACTTAAACAATTACCAATTAACCAAGTTCTGGTTCTGGTTCGGTACGTTGCTGCATCCATATACTGGCATATGTGCAACGGTTGGGGAAACGATGTTGCCAATCTAACGGCCCCTAGCAGATGCCAGGGCGGCCTTGAAGCTTTCGATCGTTGTCGAGTTCACGGCGGTATTGTCCAGGTTGTTCCAAGCAATTATGGTGCGTGGAAAAAATGACTGCTTATGTTGCACTGTGTTACTCCGAGGCACAGTGAAGCATTTGTTATTGTTTCGGGTGTAATTTCTCATGGGGTTGTCAGATGTTAAGTCAGTGTTAAGTGACTGTTTGGCTCTAATTAATCGGCCTGGCTTCTGTGGGGTAAGATAATTGTTTGCTGGGATGGCCGGAATTAGCCCCATGGCCATTTTATATAAGAATGTTAGGCGGATCTTTTCTCGTCTGTCCTTGAGAGTGGGGATGTCAAATCTGTTTAAAAGGCCAGTGACGTAGCCAGGCGTGGTGGTTTTATAGTCACGTGCTATGAAGCGCATTGCGTTTCGTTGGCTTCGCTCCAATTTGTCCACGTCTTGCTTGAGGTATGGGTCCCAGATGATTGCACCATATTCTAGTATCGGACGAACGAGTGCAAGATAGGCATTTCGTTTGCAGGATGTTGGGCAGTGGCGCAGATTTCTTCTAATAAAACCTAGTGTGGAGTTGGCTTTTTTTGAAATTTTGTTTATATGGGGTGACCATTTTAGGTTATTTGAGAAGAGAATTCCAAGGTATGGATTGTTTGTTACTTGTTGAAGGATTTTCCTATTTAGGGTGTACATATAGCTTGATGGGGTTTTTTTTGAGATGCTCATTATGTAGCATTTGGTTTCATTAAATTTCATGCCCCATTTGTCTGCCCAATTCATAAGGCACTCCAAATCTGCTTGAAGTTTTTATAGTAAATGTTCTTTAACTTAGTTTATTCATGCAAAAAAAATGTTTGTATTAAATAAATCATTATTAACTTAAGAATTTGAATTCTTGATTTATAAATGTATTCCAGGTATTTGTCAGTTTTGCACAAGACCAGACAGATTACACAGACAAGTCATCCACAAGTGCTGAGTCCAGTACTGCAACTTACGCCAAAAGTGCCACCCCTTCAGGCAGTATTTCATCAAGCTCTCTACATGACCTCTCTGATGACTCCATGAAAAAAAAGCCAGAAGAAAGTTTAGTCTTCCACAATCCAACATTTACGTCGGATGACAACATTGCACAAATGGTTGTGCCTGCTGCTGCTTACCATCATGGAAAATACTTGCAAAATATCCAGCTTGTCACAGAAAAGGAATCAGATGGTCCAGAAATCTATATTACCAAACTTTAGACATCAATCCAGAACAATTTATTCATGAAACAAAATAAACAATTTTTTGCCTAGACCAATTGGAGACAGAGATTGTAATAATAATAAACAATTTTTTGCCTAGTCCAATTGGAGACAAGGATTATTAATAATAAACAATTTTTTGACTAGACCAATTGGAGACAGGGATTATTAATAATAAACAATTTTTTGCCTAGACCAATTTGAGGCAGGGATTATTAATAATAAACAATTTTTTGCCTAGACCAATTGGAGACAGGGATTATTAATAATAAACAATTTCTAGGAAAATTTGTTGGTGCAGGGTATTTATAGAAGGTTTAGCTTTTGGAATACTGACATAAATAAAATAGCTTTGGAAAATCTATGGAAGTTATGTCATCTGAGAAAAATAATGTAAGAAAGTCAAGATGGTGTTTTATAAGTTATTATTTTAAAAGAAAACTAGAGAATAAACTTTTCTAAAGAGAAACGGATCCATCTAAATACACGAATATATTTTCACAATTCTGATACCTAAGACAAATGATGTTAAATTGTTTTCTAGTAGTGACTTAAATCAAATACATGTGTTCATTATTTGAAGTTCTCAAATTCAAATTTTTCTTTCAATTTCTGTGAACCATTATTTCAAATAGGAATTTAGATGGCTTGTGTACTATGAGTGTATTTCAAATAGGAATTTAAATGGTTTGTGTACTATGGAGTGTAACTAGTTTTGTGTGTTATTTATTTGTTCAAAAGAAATCTTACTTGAGGAGAAACAAAACTTGAAACCAAGTTATTTCATTCCAATTCTTTATATTAATACCAAAGACTGGGACAATAAGTTTAAATTGTCTCGTGTTTTAAAGAATGTACTGTTTTAGAATTGTATTTATTTAGGTATCGATTGTGATATAAAAAGTTGACATGCTATACTTCCAATGTGATTTGAAACTGTTTTTTCAAGAAATTCATTAATAAGCTATTATTGTTTTTGTAAAGAAAATAATTCATGAATTTTTTTGTATGTTATATTTTTCAGTAATTTATATCAACCAGTTGCATAAGGAGACCAGCACCTGTAACATTGATTGTTTGGCTTTTTAAAAATTAATGAAACTTTATTCTTTTGTTCTATCCCTTTTAGAAGCTAAAGAAGTTCCGTAGACCTTTAATTTTACTTTTTGGTACATACATTTTTTTTTAAATTCTTAACTCACTTGGCATGTACCTATAAAGAACAAGTATTAATCTTTCATGCCATAAAGTAGCACAATTTTTTTACATATAGAGAGCAGGTGTTAATTAGTATGACAGTAAAAAGCTAGATAAAATACTAAAAATATATCCAGCTGGCCAAACCCTATTTCATTCATATTGTTTTGTTTTTTTTAAAGAAAAATAATAATATTATTCTTGTCTTTTTTTTTAATTTTAATTTTCATTACCTTGTCATTCAAATATTAACTATTAATGTTGAATTAAATAAAAAATTGAATACAGCGAAAATATAAGGCTTAATTTTTGTATTAAAAAATTAGATTCATTAATTTAGATGAAATCTAACAAATAACATATATTTCAGTGTCACTGTTGTCTGAATTTAAGTATATTCTTCATAAGCCAATGCCTACAAAAAATGTATTATATCTACTGAGAATCATTCAAAGACATAAAATATTTTAGGGTTTTGAAATTGATACAGGACAATTTTGTGATCATATCTTTAGAGTTATAATCAGATTTCAACTTGATTGTGAAAATTGTACCGTTTCCAAATAATTTCTTTACAGTATGTGATTGAATTTACAATAAATACACTGGTAAATTTATCTGAAAACTAATCGCAAAGTTAATCAAAATATCCCCCCCTCCCCCGAAGAAAATCTCTTTTTAATTTTTACCTACATAACAATTTTTATCAAATATTTTTTAATATGAACTTTTAAATATTATCCAAAGTATAAATATACTATGTCATTTTTAATTCTGATGTCATTTTTTATTTTGAATGTACTTGTTTTGAAGCAAAGGTCAATGCAACAAAATGTTACTTGCAAAATCTATTTATATTATATAACCATAATGAGTTATTGATTGTCCCTTGCTGGTTAAAAAGGGAACAATTTTTATATTTTTAGTATTTTTTTTTTTTTAAATCATTGTACTTTTTATATTCAAAAGTCTGAAATGTCTTCCATTTCTTTAAAATCTGCACTTAAATCTACTATTTAAACTTTAATTCACTCTTTTAAAAGAATAAATATTTTTATAATTGTTTTCTTAAAACTAGTATTTGTTCATGGATTCAATTTTAATTACAAGTGATAATTTGACATTTAAAAATGCAAAAATTTGACAAACATTATGGCTTTTATTAAATTTACAAAAATCAATAACAATTATTGATGCAATAAACAATCATTTCATGTAAAAAAAAATCATATTCTAAAAAATTGTGCATTTCAAGATATTTTTTCTTGTATACATAGTAGTTTACTATCAGTACATAGTAGTTTCCATTTACTAAAAAGCTTAAACTTAAATCTTTTAAATTTGAATAAAAATTTTAGCTATAAAATCTGTGTACAAAAATGAGTGGATGCTTTCTAAAGTTCTTCAGCAGTTGATTCCCCCTCTGACCATTAAACGATGCTGCTGAGTGCCGTCCATGGCTTCACATGTAAATTGTTATGGAATGGTTGGGCAAATACACATTTTTTTATTTGTTTTTGTTTTTTTTTTTTATTAATGTAAGTTAATTTTTAAGTTCATGATTATTGTTGTTTAATTGTATGTACAGCATGGTGACCACACTATAGAAAACTACCAATAATAATAATAATAATAATGGATCAGGTAAAGATTTTTCTTCAGTAGGCAGCTACAAGTCCATCAGCCCTTGGGTCTGAGCCAGCCCAGTACATGTCTCCAACATTCAAGTGTTTTACTCCATCCCTCCACCATGAACCTTGACTTATGACCTGACCTCTACCAAAGATAGCCCTGGGAAGACCAGTTACAATCAGAGGCTTGTGCCCCAGCAGTGACAGCTGTGATACTGTATCCTGTGCAATGCCTTCCTCTACCTGCACAGCTTTGAAGAGGTCACTGTTTGTATATACAGAACTGCAAAAAGAAATATTTTAGATTCTGATTGATTTATTGTACCATGTACCACTCTAAAACAGAAACACGAGAAGGCATTGAAATCACTTTTAAAAACTCTATAAAAAAGAACACCATTTTTTTTTTATAAGTATAGATTTATGCAATTCACTGGTCTAGCCAAGTACCTCATTCCACTGCCAAGACTGATTCTTGGTAAATCCAGAGCTGTCTGAGGGTTACAGCCAAACTCCAACATGTTGAGTAAAACTTGTACGTGACCTTGTGGCTGCATATAACCTCCCATCACACCAAAACTCATCAGTAGATCATCTGTTTTTACATTTAAACAGGGATTTGGTTTGGCAAACACAAATGCATTAGTGATGAAAGTTAATTATGGTAAAAAAGAATTAAATATTTACATTTGTATTTACTTTGGAATGGTATTTAACTGGCTGCTGTGAAGGGAATGTCAATACTAACACACAAATAATGCATTATGTAGATCACATGCACAAAAGCATGAGAGAAGAACATTAAAGTATTAAAATACACCATAAATGGACAAAATTCAACCTTACTTGTATCAGCTGAGGTCACCATCGATGGAATGATGGTGTGGAATGGTCTCTTCCTTGGAGCTAATGCATTCCTATGAGATGGATCTAATGAGAATCCATAACCTCGATTCTGTAAACAAAAAAAATCACAGCACCAAGAAATGAACTGAACAGGAACACTTCAATATATAATTCAAAAGCAACATTTTGCAATTGATGAATTATTGACAAGCTAATAAAAACAATAAAAATATGCACACAAAAAAAAAAAAGAGTCTTTCTTATATGGTACATTTTTTAAAAATTTATCAGGGTGATTATCATATTATGTATATCATTATAAATATACATATAAATATATATACCTGTAGTGTAAATCCACAACCTTCAGGAACAATTCCCGTACCGAAACCCATGTAATTGCTATTGATAAAAGAACAAGCATTTCCCTCCTTGTCAGCAGTAGTAAAGTAGACAGTGTCATTTCCGGGTGGCAGGTCAAGGCCACTTGTTTCAAGAAAGGACTCAGGTATTCTCCTTAGAGATTCACACAAAAATAATATGTTAATCATTCCTTCAAATGATAATGATTGAAAATAGGTTGAATGTGTTTTTATATATTTAATTTTCCTGTAGAGGTGTTTTGGTCAACTTACATATCAGGCTGTATAAGCTTTCTACGTTTAGCTGCATAGTCTTTAGAAAGCAGCTTATCAACAGGAATATGCACATGGCTTGGATCTGCACAATATTGCAGTGCATCAGCAAAGGCCAGCCTCAAGCTCTCAATTAAATGATGAAGATAAGCTGCCGAGTTATGTCCCATGGCTGTTGTTTTACATAACTTAAATATTAATTGATCAAATCACCATGTGAGAATATTAAATATGTAAAGACATTATACTTATGAGAGAATTTATTTCATAAAAATTATGCTTAAATAGTATATATACTTTTTTTTTAAATGTGTCTCCCTTTGTTAATTCAGTTATTTAAACTTAATGAGTTCTCTCCAGCCACTAAATAAAAATATAGGGAGAGCGTAAAAAGTTATAAAACGTGAAAAAAGTAAGAAACCAATTAAAACAAAAACTCACACTTTAAATCAAACTCTTCCAAAATATTGAGAGCAATGAGAGCGGTTATTCCTTGTCCATTAGGAGGTAGCTCCCACACCCGACAACCCTTGTACTCGATGCTGATGGGATCGTCTCTAGTTGCTTCATGAGCTGCCATGTCTTCTGGTGTGATCAAGCCTCCATGTTGCTGAACAGCATTTGAAATAGCTTTGGCAATTCTTCCTTCATAAAACCCTTTTTTACCATGCAAACCTAGCTCCTGATGAGAGAATATTTTAAGCAAATTCAATATCAATTTATGAAAATAGTTTTTATCAAATAACAAATCAAGCCCATGCCTAAGTCCTACCCTGCTTTGCCCATCATTAGGACAAAAGGCATGGAACAGTAAAGATGCTAATAACTAATCATTTCATTATTTTTATCATTAACTTAAAGTTTCCATATTCTATTACTTATCGTACATTAAAGCATTTTGTACTTTTAATTTTATAAATTAAGCCATACATATAATTATAAAGAAAAATACAAATTTCATTCAATTTCTTACAGAAATTTCCTATGACACATTAATGTTATATATTTGAATAATATAGTTTTTTAATGAAATTTTATAATTTTCAAGTTTAAATAAAATTAATTTGTTGGAAAAACAAACACTGATATTATGTATTACATATGTTGCCTCTGTAAACAAATTAAAATACATATTTTTCTGCCTTTTCTCACCTTAAACACGTTTGCTAAATGAGCATTTTTCATTAATTCTCCATGCCTTGGTGCTTCGCCATTTAAAAGTAAATCTTTACCATGAATATTTTCTTTTCTTTTTAGACACTGTGATCCTTAAAAACATAAAATTACTTTCTGAAAATTGATTAACATACATAAATTTATTGCTACTAAAATAAACAAAATAATTATAGCAGTGAAGGACACAATAATTTTTTTCATTATGAGACAAACTTTAGAACCAATTGTATGAATATTTTCAATCTTAAATATGTTAAAATAATATTTAACATAGGCCTATTTAACTTTAAGATTGAAAATATTCGTACAATTGGTTCTAATAAATTAATTTTATTTAGCTATCCATCTAAAAACTATATAAATGCCATGGTCAGAATTGCAAAACAGGTTTTTGTGTGTCATGCTGCGCATTAGTTAAATACTCGCTGTCAATATGACAGAGGGTAGCCCTTCACACACCTTACTATAATTGCTGGGTAGGTTTCCATATGAATATAATATTAACAAACAGGGAAAGGAAAATGTAAGACAAATTTTTATGTTATATATGGACTGCACAAAGGGCCTGTTTAGGCAAGGAATGAGAATCTCAAACAGAGGATTGCCTACAGTTTTAAATAATTTGTGGTTGCATGAGAGCTCCGGGGGGGGGGGGAGAGAAAAAAAAAGAGGGGGGGGGGGGGACATTTATAAGAATAAAACAACAGAATACTGTCTTGAGAAATCTAAAAATTAGAATATTTACAAATGACATCTTAATATATCTTTCAATGATGAGGCAACAAATTACAGGCCGGAAAATAAGTTAAAATGTGCAGTCTGTGCTGTAAGAACTGCCATATCACAATTGATTATGACTAGGGCTTAGCCTGGTGCAGTTTTTTGTCCAGGTTGGGATATTACAATTCAGTAACTATCTATAGGAAATGAGAAATGTGTTCCACCCAATAGGGAAAAGTGAAAACTGCATGTATATATATAAAGTACTTAGCCATGAGTAATTACTGCTTGAAGAAGCTCCTACAAATGGCTCCTAGATGGCGTTTAGTGACCTACATTCAAAACTTTATTTATCTTTACACCACCTATACATCTTGTAGTTGTAAGAATTTGACATAATTAGCCTGAGTAAAACCTAAAGTCACCAAGAATTAAAAATTTTAAGAACCACTGTAGTAGCAAAACAAAATAATTGTGTCATGCGGACAGAAACATACAAAGGCCTAAATATTACTATTACTATGGGAAAAGAAATATAAATTGCTTTATTATTACTATTATTTGTCCTGTGCATGAGAGGATGACCAAGGCAATTTTCTACTTGAGCTGTATTTTGTTTAATTAGCTCAATTCATCAGCCTCACTCAGTCCTTGCCTATTTGATCCAATGGCAAAACTACTGGAAATAGATCTGGATGCAGCAGATGACCAGCAGTGTGTCTTATGTCAAGACTACTGGAAATAGCCCAGGATGCAGCAGATGACCAGCAGTGTGTCTTATGTCAAGACGACTGGAAATAGCCCAGGATGCAGCAGATGACCAGCAGTGTGTTTTGTGTGTCTCACTGCGCTCTTCAAGCGTTCTACATCGCAGGATGTTGTCAGAATTTTTGTGTCAATGTCATAACGCCTACGGGTCTCTATCTTTAGGTTTGCTTTCAGAGCTTGCCTTCTCTTAGATGAGTCACTATACAAGCCCCAACAAACCAGGGTGCTGGTGAAGTTTTTGTTTGGGATTGACTCAGTTTAGACCACTTGTCCACGTAGCACCCTAATGTTAAATTTAAACAGGAAGGGACATGATCATAACTAAAGATATGCATCTTGTATTTATAAATAACCACCCAAAGTTCACATCAAGTACATGATTGTTTTCAGAACTTTGCAACTTCATTTAGCTTACATTTAATTTTGCATCAATTGCTAGTCAGTTTTCTAATATTATTTATTTGTCCAGAAAAAAGGTAAATTGATAATTATTTTAGCAAATGTACTTTTTTTTTTTAGATAAACACCCGGATTCGGTTCCAATTATTTTTGTTCTTTTTTTTTTTTTTTCAGGGTCCTGGTATATTTTGTGTAAGAAGTACTTGGCATTTCCAGGTTTATAAGTCAGCAGCCCAACTCAGCCCTAATTATGACATCAAGAAGAGGCAGTGGAATTTCATTGGGGACAAAAAGATATCTATGAAACATCAGTTAGGTGTTTATCACACATAGAAGAGAGCAAAATAGAGCCTGAGGCCTGAGGCAATAATAATAATAGCAATGAGAGACACTGAGACACTGAGATACACTGGGATAATGGGACACTGATATACTGAGACACTGAGATACTGAGACAATAAGACACTGAGATACTGAGACAATGAGACACTGAGATAATAAGACACTGAGGTACTGCAACACTGAGACACTGAGATACTGAGACACTGAGACGACTGTTACAGATATAGCAAAGTAGAAAGAGATTCTTAATGGCCTATGAGTGATAATAATGAGAACATCTGTAGTATGTGCCAGCAAATGGTTAGCTTAAATTTAACTATATCATACCAGATGCCCAAAACCTTGAAGCAATATCTTGCACAGGAAATCCAGATTCAGCCATTTCAATAGCTGGCATGAGAATGTCAATTAGTGAAAGCTGATTAAAAGAAAGAAAAATTATAATTTTACAAAAAAACAAGACCAGTTGACTTAGAAATGATTGCTATTTTAATTTAGGTGTACTAAGAACAAAGAAACAAATATGTTGACATGTAGTAGACGGTTACCGGAAATTTGATCGAAAGAAATTTCGTCGACGGAAAATTGATCGACGGTAATTTGATCGAACGGAAATTTGGTCGAATCTTTTTTTCAGTTTACTCGTTAAAATTATCGTCAAATTTCTTTTTGAACGCACTATACTATATAGTAAAACAAAATAATGCGTTCAGAAAGAAATTTGACGCAAAATTTTAACGTATAAATTAAAAAAACGATTCGACCAAATTTCCATTCGATCAAATTTCCGTCGACCAAATTTCTTTCGATCAAATTTCCGGATACGGTAGTAGACACCCAAATATCTGAACATGTTAAATTTTCTGATCTTACAATGTATAATGTAATCCCTGATGGGAAGGACTCATCACCGAGGCAATTTGAGCAGGAAAAAAAATAAGCACTTCACAAACAACACAAAACGTAAATTTTCAGGATTTAAGCTGTTTAGCAAAACTATGGTTGCTATTTACATTTAAACAGATTTATTTTACAGCATGTGGTGTTTGATTAATTTTCTTGATTTTAAATTTTACTGGTGACATCTAGTCTAATAGTCAGGATTGTGGAGTTTTAGTGTAGGTTTATAAACAAAATGGCACTACTAGAGGAGGAAGAAGAAGAGGAAGACAGAGAAAAAGATGGGAAGATAACATCAAAGAATGGACAGGATTAAAACTAGGCGATGCTATGCGTAGGGCAGGAGACCGAGAGGAATGGAGAAGAATAGTTTTGCCCCAATGGTCGAAGGACTACGGGTCATGATGATGACGATGATGATGATATACAAAATTAAAAACTGTTGATCTACATATCCTTTCAAATGTGTTTATTGCATTATAAAATAGAAGTTATTTCAAAGTGCACATTTAAATTATTTTATCCAATAAATATATATAAATGTTCTTTCAAGCTATCAACAATAAAGTTGTAATGATCATTACCTTCTTGCTACCAAATTCAGACACTGCATCAACCCATGCACTGGCAGCACCAGGAACAGTTACTGAATGACCATGCAAGGTTGAGAAATGTTTGTCCTTATCATATCCATCAGCTTTTAATTTTTCCAGGGTAGCTAAATGAGATGCTCGACCGCTATGAAAAATAGTTTTTAAAAAGTATCAGCCTCACTGAAGTGGAGTAGTCTTTCAATGACTCAATTTAATGAGAGAAAGAAATTTAGGGCCGAGTAGAAAAAGTACTAAGTTACAATTTTTAAAAACTGATTTAAGACCACTTAATTTTGATTACTTCCCCTGAATCATGCCTGTGAATATCAATTCATGAAAAATGTCCACAAGTGTTTGATACAGAGTTACCTCGAGCAGCTTTTTATGTATTTAAATAATAATTTTAAAAACTTTAAACTCAATTTTTCTCAAAACATCAAAAATACGCTTAAGTACTTTTTCTACTCAGCTTACTTAATAAGCTAACTTAACTATTTTGATCAAATTAAGAAATAAATTTTAGGTGTGTTTATTATTTATATTTATTTATTATGTATCTTAGCTACAAAAAAGGGATTACCTGCCATTAAGTCCCTTCACTTTCTTTTTGGAATTATCATAAAAGAGACAAAATGCATCACCACCTATTCCTGTTGACATGGGTTCAGTTACATTCAAAGCAGCTGCAACAGCAACTGCAGCATCTGCAGCATTGCCACCGTCTTTGAGTATAGCTGTCAAAGATATTTGTGTTCTTGTAAAATAGCTAATGGCTAAACTATCACTTTAATAAATATTTATCACAAAGTTTTTGTTTAGGGCAGAAGATAAGTAAAATATTTTTATTTTTTAAAAACCTGTTATCCATAAACATGCCACACATGGGGGGGGGGGGTGTGTCACTGTGACAATGTGCGATAAAAGTATCTAATTTGTGTTACTAATTTGTGACAATTTGAGGTGGGGGATTAAAATTTGTGACAATGTGCGATAAAAGTGTCTAATTTGTGTTACTTACTTGTGACAATTTGAGGTGGGGGGGGGGGGGTTAGAAAGTTAGCAAAGAAATAGTGTGACATCATTTATGAATGGGCAATTTTTTGCTGCATATGAATACTTTAAAGATCGAAGATTATGCTTGAATAAAATATTGATAAACAGACGTTTTAAAACAATTAAAAATTAGGCTATCACTAAGGACACTGAAAGGATAAAGTCTTTGAAGACAGTGACGGTGTAAGATATATTTAATAAGTTAATAATGATATCAAGAAACTTACCTAGTCCTGCTTGAGAGGCTAATGGATTGCTGCTGGCTACACATCCATTTTTGCACACTACAACTGATCGTCTGGATTTTAATTCAAATATTTCATTCATTTCTCTGCTGATTAAAAATCAACCAAATAAAGTCTGCATTAATTTGAAAGTAGCCATGCAATCTAAAATAGGTTTAAGTTTTAAGTTTATTTAAATTTCTAAATAAATAAATAACCATCCCAGGAATATCAACCAAATTTTACATAGTTACCTTTTATGACCAACTAGACACTTCTGGCTATATGACATTTGGACATTCACCACTTCTAAAATATGTTCGTCACTGTAAAATATTTCTTCTCCTAACTTGTGTTATCTAAACCTAACTTGCAATATCTAACCCAAGGCAATCATCCAATGGCCAAACTGCTCTTTGCAGAGAGTAGTTTGTTATTTTAGTTGAAACTTTTACCACTCCAATCCAACTTTTGCCTCCTGTGCTTTTTTTTTTCCACATACAGGATACATTTAAATGCCTCATTTCTATATATAATTTTTTTTTTAATACAAAACAGCATCTTGAAAATTTGTAAACCCCAGTAACATAACTGCAACTGCCCTTTACACAACCTTTTTCAAAATATTTGCACCACAATACACAGCACAATGCCAGAATGACATGTTGAAGGGTGAGCACTTTGATTTTAGGAAATTTAATTCCCAGGGTGACCATATGTGATGAGGGGGAGGGGGGGAGGTAAGCAATGTGACGTCACATTAAATAACAGACATTTTTAACATTAATCTATAATAATACAATTATGCTTCTTATACTTTAAAATTACAATCACTGAGAGAATTAGTACAGGTATGGGAGACCTCTGATCAAGTTACAGGTGCAGGAGGAGAATCAGGGCGTAGTGACATTGACAGTCATGAGAATTTATGTTGACATGTGGAGACGAGACTAATAGAATTAGCATGTGAAGTGAGATGTAATGAAAAATGATTGGCGATTTGGAGAGGGCAGGGGTGTGGTCCAAGGCCAGGGATTTTTAACATTTGTGCAGAGCTGCATACCCTCTCAATTTCAAAACATTTCCTGACACCCCCCCCCCTTTTTTTTTACACACACACACTTTTCCCCCTTTGGATAGATTATTTTGTAATAACATTTTTAAAATGAATATATTTAATGATTTAGTTATTGTAGTTTTATTTCTCTATTTAACTTTCTAGAAACAAAAAAACAACAACTACCAATATAAGTAGTGCGCAAACAAAATTCATCAGAAAAACATTTACTGCTTCTAATCAACATGCAAAAAAACTGTTTTTTTTCTTTGGCAGCAACATCTAGCAATGTCAGCAGGTACAAAATTCTGGGTCTTCCAAGCCTCAATTGGGTGCTTTCATGCTGGTTAAGAACCACTGTTCTGTGGAAATGTTTCTGACATATGTGCAGTAATCCTATAGCCATGGGAGGTGAATGTAAGGGTTTGAAAAGGACAGTGGGATTTTCTTAGTGGGGGGGGGGTTGATGAGGTTTGGCTGATGTCTAGTTGTTTATCCGTGATGTCATTTGCTGTTTTGTTATGTTGCTGATGACTTTAGGATTCAGGTTAGGTTTAGATTTCGGGTACAGGTTAGGGTGAGGGATAGATTTAGGGCTCAGTTTAGGGTGAGGGATACATTTAGGAAGTTTTTTAAATTATTTTTAAACGTTTTATTCTTAATTTTACGGGTCGTGTCAACCAAGATCGCGGCCATGGTAAAAGACGCGGATAGATCTCTATACATTTACCTGGGGTTTATCACGTTATGTTTGAGGGTGCTGAGGGGAGCCTAACTTCTTGTGACGATTTGGGGAAAAAGGGGGGGGGGGTAAAAAATCAGCAGTGAACAGGATCACAGCAGGTAAGGCCAATGTTATTTTCATGAATAGTAAAATTTAAAAGATCAGTTTTCAACCAATTAAAATATTTCTTGCTGGAATCTCGGAATGCAATCGAGAACTTGGTCAACTAATGAAAACTACTTCATTCAGAAGTCAAAATTCAATAAAAATCAACAGTGACCCATGTAGGCCTACCATAATATTATAAAATTATATTAAATCTAGACAATATAGATCAACAAATGGAGCCCGCAGTAACAACAGAACAAGTGCCAGTCATTAACAGGCACTTTACCAAAGACTACAACAAGCCATGCCATCTACATGAACATGGAATGTGCCAGCGGCTAAACAAGACCCTGCACCTTAGTCTTCATTCCTTGCCACCGGTCATTAATCAACCGTGGTCCACGCCCCTACCAGTCTCCAACAGAACGCCAGGTATGAAATTTCACCACAAGCTGTGCCAAGCACAAGGCGAAGGACAATGCCAGCGGTCCAAAATGACTCTGCGGTATGCTCTTCGTTTCATATCACCTGGCAGAACACGACCGTGGCGAACGTTTTTACTGGACTTGGTAGAGGCGTACCTGTACCGGTATACTCCTCATGTCACTACAGGACTGTTTTCCTACTCATCGGAAGAGCCACTCGAATCCTTCTTGACACAGTTGCATCGACCTACAGACGTCGCATCGACATGCATTGACTGGGCGAGCCAGCACGGCCTCCCGATGATTGATACAGCAGCCCTTGAGCCTAAGAACAGTGACAGAAGTACCCCCGCCAGTGACCGTGACAGTGATGACCCGAGACGACCTGTAGCCAACAGTATCTTTACTGGTCTATCGTGCATTGGTGTAATTACAATGCCATTATAGTTTTTTTTTGTTTAGTCGTAGAATACATGTAATTATTTTTCTCTCTATGATTAACCCTTTCATTTTAATTTACAAACCAGTTAAATGGAATTTTAGTTAATAACTTGTCAATCTCATCGAGATAGATAATACATACGGCAAAGAGCCTTGTCAACTACAGACCCACGTACGCATGCGTTGAGGTCCAACACTTACAATTGCTATAGTCCTAATTACACATACTGAAACTGAAATGCCTCAAGCTTCAAATAAACTTAGGTTTTTACACCAGTATACAATTAGCGATTATACTTTAGGGTGCTTGGGTTAAACATACTGCCGTGCTCCAAGTTTGAGTCTACTTGGTTTGCGCGCATGCCATAATCACAAGTCAATATGATTATAAATCATTATAGTTAATAGGATGTCATGTTAATGTAATAATTGTCATACTCTATGAATGACCTACACCAATGTACTGTATTTTTGTAATTTATTTTATTGAACACTTATGTTGTATATCTTTATATGCCAATGTAAATATTTATCTATTTCTTGGTTCCATATAATGTTATTCAACTTTCTGTATTTGCTTGTACTTGCTGATTCCCTTATAGTTGAGCCAGCGAGGGCGCTGGAATTCAAACGTTTGGGGTGGATGTGGTAGGGTAGGCCCCGTTTTTTAAATCGCGCCCACCACCAACACTGTAGTGTAATTAGACCTCGCCCAACACAGGATCGGAATGTTGACCCGAGCTCTGGTCAAGTTCACCCCATTCAGACTGACCGACGGGCTCTCCCTCATGGCATAGAATACTTAAATAGTGGGAACCACTATTTGTGCTTTAGTGCTAAGTTAAATAATTTGTATCTCGGGAACCATAGTGAACTAAATTATAAATTATATCTAGTTGGGAAGGGGAGTTTATTCGCTATACTTTAGTATATTTACAAGTCCCCAACGTCCAAGGGTATTTTAATTGTTAGTAATTAAGAGAGTTTTCACATTCATTTATGGGGGGGTCCCAACCTGTTTTATTTAAATATCTAAAAAAGTATATAACTCATAGAAATATAAAAATGTATCTTAGATAGCGGGGACAAAACTAAGAAGGACACATTTAATTAATTAGGGATTGGATCCGGAATATCAACTTTAATTTGGGTTGTAGTCTCCAGGGTTTGTCAGTTTAACACAGAAAATCTGTCAGAAGACAAGTTTTGGACACTTGAAGTCAGGGCGTGACGTCAGGTTCACGGGTACGTCCGCGCACGACTATTTAAGGCGGGCACATTTGGGAGATTTTTATTCGAGGTTGGAACCGCATCCCTGCAGTGTGTCAGGGTTCATAGCGGCCCATTTGGACGCTCTGTAAGTAGAAGCAAATACGCCTTTTTTTATCTCTGTGCTTGTAGACTGCATTACTTGTTCGGTGTTAGTAATGGAATATTTCTGTTCATGACTTATATTAGGCAGTGTTTTAATCAGTTGCTAGCATGACTTATATTAGGTAGTGTTTTAATCACTTGTTAGCTCCGTCAATTTGACGTGCAACCAAAATCCATGAATTATGAAATGGAATTAGATACCAGTGCCTGTGAGCATAACACGCAACCGTTATATCGAGATAGTCACACATACTGCAATGTGCTTTAAAGCTATTGATAGAACAGTATACGACCATCGACCTACGTACAACAGGTTTAGTAGACTACCTCCCCTGCCCTGTGCTATATTCTCAAATAGAAATAGTGCATGTGTTAGGAGACTATTATTACCAGCTGTATTAATATGCTTAGACATTTCGCAATTTGCTTTTGTCTTAAAAAGACACAGCAATTGAGTGATGCATGTATCTAACCAATGGTGGTTATACCTTACACCATTATAGTACCTGTCCTGCTATGGGTGCATCTTACACAGACCCCTTACATGGATGACAGTACCCAAGTTAGACCTCTATGCTAGCCCTCACATCTCACACTGGTCCTTTATGTAACACAGTGTACTTGCTACAAGTTAGAACACTGCCACGTCGTTTCCTTTTATAGTAATGAAACATTATCAAAACAATATAATTTTAATTGCCAATTGTTTACCATGTAAGCATACTCTATTTTTTTAGTTAAGTATATTTTGTAACACCCTGCATTTACAGGGTTAGTTAATATGCTTATTTGTTCTCTGTGTTATTCATTATTAGTCAGGACACTGTTAACCTGTATTATTTGTTTCTTTGCAGGTATTGTCCCTTTCCTGCACCCTTCCTTTTATTTCCTTTGTTAGTTTCCAAATAAAAGCTATAGTCCTCAGACCTGCATTTTCTTAGTTTGTTTTAATAAAACTGTCAGTATCATCACACATCACCACTTGGCTACAGTATTTTTGGCGCTGCGAGCAAGATTTAAAAAGTGTGTCACACACACACACACCACCCTCCAGTAGCCATATATAAGCTGTCACCATATGACTCCACCACTCTACTACATTAAGAACAGGCATAATATATATTTTTTGGGTACATTTTTAGAAAGATACCCGCGATTTTTACCATGGCCGCCATCTTGGTCGTTGTTTTTGATATAATGACGAATAAAAAGTTTTTAAAAATGAAAAAATGATCTAAATCTATCCCTCACCCTAACCTGAACCCTAAATTCCTCCCTAACCCGGTTTTGACCCTCTCCCTAACAGGCTTTTGACCCTCTCCCTAACAGGGTTTTGACATCGCAAATGACGTCACGGGTACGCTCGTCAAAATCAGCCATTTTTTTAAAATATGTATAGTTATTGAAATTTGAATTAAAGAAAATGACACAACACCACGTCCAAAATCTTTGTTTACAAAAACTCAAAACGGTAGTTTCTACTTTCACTTTCAGCTTTTCCTTATGACCTTTGACATTAGTCATTACGGATACTTTTTTTTCAATATTTTTTTTAAATTTTAATAAAGCCATTATAACTTCCTAAATCATTCAGCTTATTAAAAGATTATTATTGATATTTTTAATTTTGCCACACAAGAATAATGTTCACAAAACTACCGGCATTAAACAATATTATATATATAATTTTGGCTAATGTGCTTCTGTGGTTCCCTTATTGGGAGTCACTTCCCTTTGTTTATGATAGATTTAGGGTTCGGGTTAGGGTGAGCGACAGAGGGACCAGTAGCGTGCAATTACCATAATTTTGTTTAATGCCGGTATATATATATATATATAGGGGTCATCCATGAATGACGTCACGCGTCTAAAAAAAAAAAGGGGGGGGGGGGTTACAATTTGTGTGACGAGGGGGATGGGGGAACCTCAAGCAATGTGACGTCACGTGAAAAGTAGAATATTGTAGTGAAGAATTGCCCTTAATAACCCTAAATTACAGATATTTTTAACATATTCTTTTATACAACAATCATCATTATTTTATTGTTAAACTACTATTACTATCACTGAGAGAATCAGTACAGGTATGTGAGGTCCCAATAATGACTGATTAAGTTACAAGACACCAAGGAGGAGCCGACTCAGGGTGTAGTTACAATGTCAGTTGTGAGAATTTATAGCTAAATGTGGTCACAGGAGTCATAGAATTCCACCAGGCGACCACAGGAAGTGGGATTGAAAGATAACAATGGTTTACCTTGGCCTTGGGGGTGGGTGGGTGGTGGTAAAGGCTCTAGGGCAGGGACCCGGGGGTAATCTTAGTACATGCTCTAGGGCAGGAATTCTTAACATTTTTTGCAGCCATGCAGGCCCACTCCGTTTTTAAACACACACACACCCAAATACGTATAAATTATATTGTAATAAAATTAAAAATAATTAAACACTTTAGTTATCGTTGTTTTATTTCTTTCATTAACTTTATAAGCAAGGGGAAAAATTACCAATAAAAACAATGCGCCAACCAAATTCACAAGAAAGACATTTACTGCTGCTAATCAAAATGCGTACAAAATATATTTTTTAAAAAGCAGTAACAGCTAGTAATGGCAGCAATTATAAACAGTAGCGTAGCTAGGGTTGGTGTCACCCGGTCCAGTAAGCTCGTGGTGTCAACCACCCCCCCCCCTCGACTTCCACGATGTAATTCTTCTTGTTTAACTTAATCCACAGTATTGAAAGTCGGAGGTAAATGAATTTAAGAACTGTGACATGTATTTAGAATCACTCATTTTTATTATAATGTTATCAGAGGATAGTTTTACTTCTCAGAATTTAGATAATTATAGCTTCCTGTCACATACAAAAGAAACCAAACACTTCATTTGGCGTTGAAATTTTGTCAAAACGATGTGTTTCTGACCTAATAATAAGGTAATCTAATTGCTGACGCATCACCTTTGAAATTTTAACAAAAACGCATTTTGATTGGTTACATGAGTGGAAAATATACGTGTCATCTGTAATCATTTTGTGGATTTTGGTTAGACCGAGCAGTGTTTGCTCTGTAAATACGTAATTCCGTCCGCAGCCCCCTAGCTACGCTAATGAATACACTTTTCTGGTCTTCCACACCTCAGGGCTGGGGAGGTACTTTTACCCCTGGTTAAGAACCACTGTTCTAGTGAAATGTTCCTGACACAGGTGCAGTAATTTCATATCCATGGGAGGTGAATTTCTTAAGGGTTTGTAAAGGACAGTAGCAGTAGTGGTCAGAGGGAATTTTAAAAGTGGGTGGGGTGCAGAGATTTTTAAAGTTATATTTGAGGGGGGGGGGGCTAATTTTTTGTGACGATTTTTGGCGATGGGGAGGGGGTAAAAATAGGAAAATTTTGCATGACGTCATTTATGGACGGCCCCCATATATTATATTATATATATATATACACATATATCATGTAACGCAATAAATTTCTCTTATTTTGTTTACATTTGAAAACCTATAAAATATAACGCCTATTTCAAAATAAAATGCCATTACCAGTTTACCGTAATAAAGTATTTCCCAAACTAGGGTGCTCGCCCGCGCCCTATGTATGCGAATTTGCATTTCCGAGGGATCGATTGAAATGTGATTTGATTATAAATATTATAAGGAGGAAAGAGGAGCAATTGATTTCTAAGTTATGATGATTATATAAATAATAAATGTTTATACTATTTTCTCAATAAAATTGTATTATATATAATAAGTAACGAGTTTATTTTTAAGCTCCACGATTCTGTCATTGGTTCAATGTAAAAAAAAATTAGTTCATTTTTTACAAAATTAAAATGCGTTTATTATTTTTGTAGGGCTAGTTTAGCTCATTGACATTGATAGTAGAATCCACACTGGTCGGAGGAATAGACCTAAGGCTATCATACGCAATTTCTAGATATTTTCCTCTTGAACCGCCATTCTCAAATAAAGCCATTTCTATTTTTACCAATATATCAATGTCTCCATCCTTTGGCCTGGAAGTATTATCCCGGCACTAGAGTTACTTTTGTATTTCAATTTCTAATTGTCCCTTAAGCGGTGGTGTATCATCAAGTTCATCATGCTCAGATCCAAAATTTTTAATTTCATTTTTCAAAGATATTTCCAACGAGGAATCCGCTGTCTGGCCAAGCTTTTGAAAATCCACGATATGTTTTTGCATCTGGTCGCAATCTGGCCTTAGAAATACGTCCAATAATAGCTGGAATGTGCAGACTTTAACTGATAGTGAAGGCCTGAAGTTGTTCTTCCCAATGTTTTAATTATCTTGTTACATCTAATACATTTAGCTGAGAGATTTTCCGTAGTTTTCAAGAAATAATGCCAAACTTATGTCTTTGTTTCCTATAGTTTCATATGCTTTTCAAATTTAGGTGTTTTTTTTTCATGGTCCCCAATTCTTTCTATCAACCTGGGAAAATAAATCATTAAAAAATATATATTAATTCAATCGAATTGGTTTGACGTGTATAACTTTTTTTAAATGTTTAAATTGTCATGTAAATGTTTGGCTAAGTAGGGTACAGACAAATTGGGACATTCAGTCATGTAAATTTTGACTAGGTTCGGTACAGACAAACTGGAAAATTCAGCCTGAGACAAAATTGATCGAAAATTAATTATGAGTTGAATGTAAATTATCAATATTGTTATCACAAAATAGAAGTAACATTATTTTGTGTGTCTTAACCTTAAGTTATTTGATTATCAAAATACGGATTTACTTATATTTTTAATGTATAGGTTTTTGTCATAATTAAAAGAAATCAAGCAATAAAAAAAATTAATTAAAAGTTGACCCCGTGATTTGAGTGCAACGTGTTCTTATTTCCATACAAACTCTAAATGTAAGTCAACATTCGATCTTCATTCGACTATACCAATTCCTTATTTGTCAATAATATGAAGAAATGTGCTTACCAATTTTGTACCTTCAGGTCGCGACTCGTCTGCACCTACACGCTACACACGCACAATGTAAAAAGAAAACTAATCATAACGCCAAAGAAATCTAATCACAACGTCATGATATTTGCAAATAATATGAACACAGATCTAGCCCGTCGGTCGGCTCTCTTTGAACTTGAGGCACGTGGTGTGATGGATTTGCACATCTCATAAATTATTGATATGTCTTGCTTTAACTACGACGTGGAAACTAAGAAAAACATTTTTTTTTTAATTGAAAATGAAATCCCGGTAGTATCGAAAATCCCGGTTTTCATAAATCATCCCGGTATTTTCGAGCAACAATTATGGTCCGGTGTTCCTGAATTTTCGAAATTCAGAATCACGGATTGCGACCCCTAATAGATAGATAGGCTCTAAGTACTTTATTTTGTAAATATAATACTTAATTAATAGTATTGTAGTTTTTCATCATAAAAAATGAAAGCATAAATAGGATTGTAAGAATTTGAGAGTTCAATTCTTATAATCATATATTTTAATTGAAAATTATTTATTTTTAATATTTTTTTAAAATATATTAACTAACACTGCCAATGTCATGTTTAGTAACTTTATTTTCAAATTAATTTACGCAAACGATGTGTTTGGGTATCTAGTCAAACATAACTATGTGCATTATGGGAAGTAAACATGGTGCTACCAAAACAGTAGTGAACAGTGATAAGAATAGTTTTGATAGTGGCTGTCCGTAACCTATTATTTATCGATTAAAGTCATTTAAGGCATATTGCAGATTACCTGTTCAACTAATGCTAATTTATTTCGATTATATTTGAAAATTATTTTTTTTCATAAATGGTACAAAATATTTAAAATGAGTGCTTTAGAATTAAGAAACCAAGGCAATAAATTGTTCGCAGCTCGTAAATATGACGACGCAATCGCTTGCTATACAAAGGCCATAGTAAGTTATTTTGTAATTTCTACAAGTGAATCCGAAACTTTTATTATGCGTATAAATTATTATAGGCCAGTAATTCAAATCTGTATCATTGCCCCACAGGCATCACCACCTATACTATAAGTATAGGAAGTGTCTATTGGTAGTGCACTACCAATAGCTCCCTAGAGGCTATTGGTAGTTAACTACCAATAGCTACTACAGAGCTATTGGTAGTCCAGCCAATCAAATCAAACCAAAAGCGCAACTATAAAAACCTGCTTTGAATGACGAGGGCGAAGTAATGCCTCATTCAATTTTTACTAGTTCGTACTAGTGACAACACCTCGGCTCAGTAATGAATCCTGAAAGTATTTTAGCTTTAAATTGCCATTTTGATACCTTTAAAGATTATTAAATACATGAATATGAACTGTTTCACTGCTTTGTGTTATTTGATTCTTACAATACATCAGCTCTGTAGGAGGTAGAAAGAAAGGTGTTCTAGACACTGACAAATTGTTCTGTGGTCATAATGCAGGGGAGCGACCTCTAGACATCGTACTATTTGCCACAGTGCCCATGTAACCTACATACAGTTTAAGTTTAATGGCATGGGAATACAAACCTTAGACTTTATGAATGTGATTGTATGATGGTAACTAAAAAAAAATGCAGTTATTGACTAGTTATAAAATTATAAAACAATTTATATGCCTAAACTTAAACTCACACCATTACCATGTAATCTACATAGTTTAATTTTAATGACATGGAAATACAATATCTAGTTCTGTCCTCTAATAATAGGATCTAGATAGATCATATGTAATGATACTTGAAAAAAAAGGGTGGTGGGTCAGTCTGAAAAAATTATACCCAGCTTCTATTTTGCCAAAGTAAAACATGCTCATTTGAAAATAAATCCGGCTCATAAATACCATATACAAAGTATGAACGTTTTAAAAAAAATCTTGTTATGGGAACGTTAGTTAAATGAATTGGTATATAATTTATAAGATAAGATGATGACAACAGAAGCTTTGGCCGATCTCTTTTTAGGAACATGATCACGTGACAAACACCCCTCAATGTTATTGATTTTCTGGTGGGAGATAGGCCTACTGAGTATTATTTACACAAGTGAGCATTCGTTAACTAATAAAGGCATTGCTATTTTTATGGACAATTAAAAAATTTCTTTGTGTAAATTGCTAATCTATAACACAAAATAATTAAACGTCTAGGAATCGCTATTTACTAACTTAATTATACTATTTATTTTTTAATGCAATGCAGAATTTATGTCTTTAACAGCACATAATCCGATGAAAACATAAGCCATGATACATAAAATATAAACAAACAGATACAAATAAGTGTAGTATGCATTGTCATTGAAAATCCGATTTAGAGTCAATTTATGAGACTAGACACGAAATAAAGTTTGAAGTGCACCTCGACCAGACGTCGGAAACAAAGACCTACTTAATAAGAGTGATTTCAGTATTTTTAGTGATGTATTTTTTAAAAAAGTCCCAACAATACTTTTCAACACTGCACTACATCAATTTATCACTAATTAGTATTATTATTATTATTAGTTTTTGATAGTAAACTACTACTACTAATATTAGAGTATCAATAGCTCTCTAGAAGCTATTGGTACTTAACTACCAATAGCCCCCTTGAGGCTATTGGTAGTTAACTACCAATAGCCGTAGCCATAAGTATAAGTTATAAGACCTAAACATTTTTCATGCCCTCCTAGCCCTGTCCCATTTCCTTCTTTAGACTTTTATTTAGAGTTTTTTGAAGTATAATGACAAATAATTGAAATATTGAAGAACAAAACAAGAAGAGGTGGCCAATGTTGATACAGGTTTTGACAAGAGTTGTCGCACCCTAAGCCAATGACTTCATAGTCGGTGTACATTTCCCTCCCCCACTTTAAAGACAAAAATAACATAAAATAATTTTCTGTGGAGAGAAGCAACTCTGCAATGATTTGTCACTAGCAGAAAAATGATTTATCCAAGTACCTATTAAGAGGTCTCGGTCTCTATGCTGCATGCGAAATCCAAAATGCAATAGCAATTTAGTAGATGCTGCTGTCAGGAAGATGGTTAAAATTATTATGAAAGAAATATATAGTAATAAGTGACAAACATTAAAAGTTAATAACAATTCCCCACTCCCTTTTATGAAACTTTAAAAAAAATATTTCCTGTACTGTATCAGAAACAGAAATATTGGGCTATTTGACACTATTAGTGCCCAGTGTGATTGTTTAGGGTTCAGGTTAGGTTTAGGGATATATTTTTTTAGAGGTTTAGGGATAGGTTTAGGGTTCAGGTTAGGTTTAGGGATATATTTTTTTAGAGGTTTAGGGATAGATTTAGGGTTCAGGTTAGGTTTAGGGATACATTTATGAAACTTTTTCATTATTACTTAACATTTTATTCTTAATTTTACGGGTCGCAGCAATCAAGATGGCGGCCGTGTGAGACATCGCGGAACTAATTCTTGGAGTTTACCAAATGTGGCTTTTATTTTCTTTGTGTTAAGGCTAAAATTGCTTTTAACGGTTTGCTGGTTCAGTTAAGGTCATGCATGCATGATTTTATTTAACGGTTTGCTGGTTCAGCTAAGGTCATGCATGCATGATTTTATTTAACGGTTTGCTGGTTCAGTTAAGGTCATGCATGCATGATTTTATTTAACGGTTTGCTGGTTCAGTTAAGGTCATGCATGCATGATTTTATTTAACGGTTTGCTGGTTCAGTTAAGGTCATGCATGCATGATTTTATTTAACGGTTTGCTGGTTCAGTTAAGGTCATGCATGCATGATTTTATTGCATGTGAAATAGTAAATGGAAATAATATGCCAGTATCTGTAAAATGTACATTGTGAAATCTGAAAATTTTAATCTTTAAACTAAGCTAAAAATATGTTTTATATTTAACTTGACGTGACTTCTTTTAGACTATATTTCTCTTGGTTCCCAAAATCCTAGCGATTAGAGGGCTGAATTCAAAGAAGAGAGACTATCTTTAATTGGAACAACTTTGAATTTCAGAATATGCAGTTGGTACCCTTTAAATTTGTCGTGGCACCATAAAGTTTTTAAAATACCTGCAATAGAGTGACATTAGAAGAAATGTAGTGATACAAGAGCTACCTTATAGAAATTAATTATGGTACAATAAAATATCTATAAATCTTCATCTGATATTAAAAATGTATCTTTGTATTTTTACTCGTTTTATATCCTTTACAATAAATCTAGACAACCATCTTTTTAAAATAATAATGAATAAATTCATTACAAGCTATAAAACAATAAATTTGGTGTTTTAATTAACTTAAATAGCACTGTACTACCTGATTGGTTTACTTAACTGCCACCAATAGTATTTCAACATAAGAATCATATAATTTTCATTTTTTTGCACCAGGGATCGGGTAGTTAGACATAGATAAGTTTGCTGACTGTTTGGATCAAATCCCAGTGGCACCAAAATATTTGTAAAAATAATTTAATATAGGGGTATTAGTATTTAGATTTAGCTTAGGAAAGGTATCTTACCTTATGAAAATCTGTTATGTTTATTGAAACTTTTTCAGTTATCTTTAGCTGTAACATTTAATTTCTATAAGCTTTAAATTTATGATTGTAGATATAAAAACAGCTGTATTATTAGTATGCTTGCTGGCCTACTTTAAATTATCACATTTTGATTAAGCTTAAGGGCATGCAGTCTTGACTAGTAAGTGTTACTTTAGATAATGCTTTATTGCTTCGAGTGTTGAATGCTGAAAAATGCCAGTAATGCCCTTCATACTTTTTTCAACAGATAAAAAATCCCAACACAGCCCTCTTTTTTACAAATAGAGCATTGTGTCATTTGAAGCTTCGACAGTGGGAAAAAGCACACCAAGATTGCCAGCGAGCTCTTGAAATTGATAGGTCATGGGTCAAGGGTCATTTCTTTTTGGGCCAAGCATACTTGGAGCAAAATATGTATGATGAAGCAATAGCTGCTTTAAAAAAAGGTAATGTAATCTATTTATTTTTTAAAGTCTGGGCGTGCATTTAATTGCAAGAACTAAAATGTATTTTTTTTTCTTTTTTTTAAAAACATTAGCTAATGTAGTAAAGGCTTCCGAAGTCTTAGAAAATAGTTTCCTTTAATCAGAAAGCAAATACACAGTATTTAATTTTTGTTTTGACCTGGTGAGTGAGAGCAGGGGGCTTATAAGGTAAAGATTGAGAATCTCTGTGTTAACGATTATGATACATTTTCTTTCTTTAAGCACATGATCTGGCAAAAGAGCAGAAATTGAACTTTGGTGATGATATTACAAGTGCTCTCAGAGTAGCTAAAAAGAGGAGATGGAATACAATTGAGGAGAAACGCATTCAACAGGAGATTGAACTCCAGTCATACATTAACAGGCTAATCAAAGAAGACAGAGAAAGGTTGGTCATTTTATGAAATAAATGAAGGACTGCGTTCAAGCTATGTGAAAGAAATAGTAGAACAAGGTATGTAAAAGCTCGAATCAAAAGACAGGATGAAGAGATAAAGTTCCAGCTGAGAGCCTTCCTCTGTCTGCTGAGGAAGTCTCTTAGCCAAAACGTTCATATCTAATAATCTTGTCTTTTCATTCAAGCTTCCACATATCTAGTTCTACTACTTCTTTGGGGATTTTATGTACTTTTATTTTAAAGAAACTATTTTAGTTCATACTAGATTAAAAGACTGAAATGTCATTTTATAAAATATATATCCTTATAGTACAATAAAGAGAAGTATTTATTTTTGGGCTGTAAAATCAAGTCAATGAAGTTAATTACTTATGCTTTGGCTGCTCTTTACATTTGCCGGGGGGAGGGGGGGGAAGGATGAATATGTTGAGTCTGCCACACAAATATCATTGAATAGAAGGAAGACAACACAACTTTCTTGGAGGCTATATATTTAATTCAATCTAATTGTCGATATTCATATATTATCTATTAAAAATAACTGTAATGTGACTCACTATCAAGGATTCTACACAAACTAAAGACCCAAATGCAAAGACTGATTCTGCTCTACTAATGATCCTACCCTGAGAGTTGCTTCCGCTCTACTTCTTATTTGTATTCATCACCGTTATACTAAGTTTAAATGATAGTCCAGGCGTTCTCACATGAACCAAACTAGTCTCCAATCAAATTTACAAATAATGTGCAAAATTTCACACCATATTCTATCCACAACAATCAGTATTCTGAGACAAGTGATATGGAAAAGCTTCATATCAATAAAAAGCCCTCATAATCTAGACTAAAACCAGTAACTTTTTTTATGATATTGATGTCATTTATTTTTTCCTGCAGGCAAATTGAATCTTTAAAGAAAGATGAAGGGATGGCCAGCTGCGATGATTTGGAAGGAATCATTGAGAAAACTGTAAATAATTTGGATGAATCAGACCTTAATCTTCAATTGATTTACACTAAAACAATTAAAAAATTTAGAGTTACCTGAATTAAGTGTCCAACAATTGTTCATTTTATTCAAATATTATATAACAGATGCTATTCACATGTTTAAAATCTACAAATGTGTTAAACATACTCAAATGAAAACAGTTTTTACATGGCATTTGAGCAGTTATATGTACATATAGCTTCATATTTCCAACATGTTATTGATTTGTTTTCAGGATAAAAGAATATCAGAAGTAAATAATTTATTTTCACAGTTAGATGAAAGAAGAAAGGTAATACATTATGTTTAATAATCTAAGGTTTCTTGCATACAAGACATGTCTCTGTCAATAACTGTCATTTTTTAAATTCAGATATAAAATTATAGTACTATCTGTAATGAGCACGGCTCAGTAAATATACAGAATAAAATCCTTCAGTCTTCTCTTAAGCATTTGAACTGCAACATAACATCCATACAAATAATTCCTTGTCTTTAATTCTTAAAATGACATCTTCACTTACAACAACTTTTGGTAGTCACCATTTCATACCAAGACAAATAAAATCTCATGCAAAGATTATTTTAAAAGTTAGTATAGTTAAAAGCCTCTTGTTTTCTGAAATTAGGGGAAATCCAGTTTGTTCAGCTGTGGGTAATAAATATATTTTTTAATTTAAAAAAATATATTTAAAAGGCACGCTCTTGCATTATTTTTTTAATAAAATTTTTCTGTACAGATATGCAAATGTTAAGATACATCACCAGGGAGTGGTTATAACTTGAATTGCAAATGTTAAGATACATCACCAGGGAGTGGTTATAAGGCATGGCAAATAACTTTGGGGAAAATATAAAAGTTTAGCCCTTTTTTTTTTTTAGCATAGTCATGTTTATCAAGACCGGATAGTCTTAAATGATGTAGGAATCATGTGTGATTAAATATCTTTAAATAATCAGATTAGAAGAACTTAAATATCAGAATTGTAACTCGTTAAATAATACAGAGAGAATGTATAAAAATAAAACAAGCATATTTTATAACTACCATATTAAATGTTGTCTTATGTAATTACAGTTGCCATACATACATATTTCATAAAAACAAAATTACCTGCATGTTAGTTGATTAAATTAATTATTAACTATTTAAGATTCTCTTAACAGAAGCGAGATGTGCCTGATTATCTCTGTGGCAAGATTAGCTTTGAGATAATGAGAGAGCCAGTCATTACTCCCAGTGGCATAACATATGACAAAAAAGATATTATTGAGCACCTTCAAGTATGTCTTTTTCTTCATGGATAATTTGTGATTTTATATGACAATAATTACAACACAGACACAAAAGTTATATACACCTTTTGGACAATATTTTATTTTTTAAAATTTACTAGGCTTTTCATTGCATCAAGTATTATAATTTTATCATTTCAGAGAGTGGGTCATTTTGATCCTGTGACCCGCACAGATCTGACTCAAGAACAGTTAATTCCAAACTTCTCCTTGAAAGAAGTTATTGATACATACCTGGAGGAGAACCCTTGGGCAGAAGAGTACTAGTGTCCCATTTTCATTTGTGTTGGTGGTGATATTTGGGATTTGTTGTCCTAATAGGACAATTGGTACTGATAGACCATGTCTCAGATTTGCTGTTGTGATGGATCAACAATGTCTCAGTGAAATAAGATAATTTTTTTTTTTACTTGAGAAAAATTCAGGAGATGTCAGCCTTGTCCCTTTAAAACTGTTAAACTGATGGTGTTAGTGACATCTAAAGACACATAATAGATGATTTATGTTATTCATGGCTGAGTTGAGATGGTGTGAACAAAAAAAGCCTCATACTTATCCTCTTTATTTTAACATGTTTCCTTTTGCTGATGTTTAAAAGTAATTGAAACTAGATGGTCTGATCCACCAATACTTGACATTCCAAAAGCCAGTTTACTGAAGAAATTGTGTTAAAGAAAAGTAAGCTGAACAAAACTAACCAAAAAAAAATTCTTGCACTAACTTAATTTTCTTGAACCGTAATGCTTTTAAGTTTTACTTATTGTTCTGCCAGATATACTTTGAATAAATGTGGTATGACATTAAAATTTGTAAATTAAATGATCAATGCTCATATTTTTCTTCAAGTGCCCCCCCTTTCTAAATGGTAAAATTGATTATTAAGTTTGAGTGCTAAGTATGAACTGCTCTGAATGATATTTGAAGTGTATTTATTTTATATACTATCACAAGTACTGTAATTGATAAATTCTATTTGAGAGTAGACTTGATTTTTATTAAAAAAATATATCACATGTTGACATGTTCATTTAGAAGTGTTGTCCTGCAATATCTGGATAGAATGGATTATGCAGTATTCAAATGATTGCTCTGAATCCTATAATATATCTGAATTGAATTTCTCCTTACAAATTTTTAATAAATTAGGTTGGTCTGTCAGAAAAGTGTGATTAAGTATTCCAGAATGGGGACAATTTCCAAAGGAATTTAAAGTAGCTGATTTTCTACCAGAGTCATGGGAGAGAAACCTTAGTTGGGGTACTTATTACAGTAATGTGCAATTCAATGCAAATTTGATCTTTTCTTTATTAAACTAATACAAAATATTAAATTGAAGAGAAAATATGCCCCAGTCAAGACATTTGCTTTTTAAATTTCAAATATACTATTTTAAAAAATCATAATATAATTGAAAATATAAATCTAGATGCCATTGCTTCAAGAAACAAATAATGTGATTATTATTTGTGTCAAAAGCACTACCTTTTGTCCCATGCCTTTTTTTGGAAAATTGTTTCTCCCATTCTCTCAATTTGTTTCATCTTCTTACACTTACACTCTTATTTCTTTATACTTGTGATCTGGTTTACATGCTTTCTAATAAATATTTTTTCTGAACAGTCAGGACTGGATGATCAATGTTGCAACTTTTATGTTTAAGGAACTATATTCCATATCTTTGAAAACGTATACATAATGTTTGCATTCATTTATTATCCTTTATTCTTAAACAAATGAGAATCTTTTTTTAAAAACATACAGATATTCAAATAATTTAACTTTTTAGTGTGCTTTTTTTTCCGAGTTGAACACAGCTTTAATCTCTTCTTTACCACACACAGTAGGTAATTTAAAAAGGGATTTGATATGGAACATTACACTATGTCAAATTTGACAGCGGTGCAAATGTCTTAATATTTTAATTGGCCAGTACCAGCTGATTACTTATTTTACATTCGAAATTTGATTTGGATAATAATTTTTTAACTTTAATTGTAACTATCATATCTAAATTTTAAGTTAAAATCACCAAGACATTTAACCCACACCAGAACATGTCTTTACACCCAAATGTTAACACTGTTAACATCCAATGTTAACAACTGATAACTTTCAAATTTGTAATATATTTTTGCAGATGTAGAGTAGAAACTCCTTTGTTTTATATTTCCGATTTATAAACTATAAAAATATAAGTCTTAGTAAATTTGGTTAATAACTTGTGAACTTCTGCTTGCTCTCAATTTTTTTAACAACACACCCCCCCCTCCCCTTAAAAATAATATTTATGTGCTTTTGTGATCTAGCATGCTTTCAAAGTTTGCTTAACATTTTTTATTTATTTCTTTTCCTGGCTCTTGACATATGATCTTAAATTATGATAAATATTACCTTGTTTAAGAAATATTTGTTTCCTGGTTTTTTTAGTCCTGTGAGAAATCAAATTAAGAGTAAAAGTAATTTTCATTTAACAAAAAGCTTCCCCCAAGAACACAAATTTCCCATAGGATACCGACATTATCAGTTTTTCCTTTAAGTTATATAAGTTTGTGATTTTTTTTATTTGGGAAGTGTATGAGCAAAAATTCTAGAGCAAAGTGCTGCAAAATAAATTCTCATGATAATATATCTTTCATTTTCACCTGGAACTTTGTCTTTTGCTAACATTATGACATAAATGCATAATATGCTAAATATATAAATGAAACTATGTACATAAATATTTCATAACAATTTGAATGGGCATTTAGCAATCTTTATGGCATTTAACTGTGAATCTACAGACATGATAATAGCAATTAATTTTATATAGTTATCCTTGCATTGTTCAGAGCAAAATTAATCATCTCTGCTAATCCAAATCTCGAACTTGTTTTACATATTGTGATGGCATGTCTTCGTAAAAAATTTTTTTATAGAAATATTAATAATAATTTACCCTACCAAGTCAAAAACTAATTAAAAAAACATGTTAAAAGTTAAAAGGTACTTTTTTGATAATTTGTTTTCTTTATGGCAGACCACACCAAGCTAAATTTTCTGTTAAGCTTGTTACCAAAGTAAAAACTATCCTTTTTTTTATAAACATTGCCTAACCTGTCAATAATATTATTATCATGTCACCATTGTTTGTTTTATGTGATCAGAATAATTAAAAAATTGAAATGCACAACTATCATTGTGTACATTTCACATAACTTTTAGATTAGGATCAAGTAATTTTGCATGAAAATACTTCTTTTTTTAAAATCACCTTGATTATAGCAGCTGAGCTGTGTCACATAGAGTTGCAATCGTATATTTTTTTCCAATAAAAAAATTTGAGGAAATAAATTATTTTAAAAAAAATGTAATTCAACAATATAGTATTGTGTTTTCATATTTCTGCATTTATTGTTTTCATCATTTGGATTTTTCATTTTCAGTCTTATGAAATATTCATAATATATATATCAATAATTTGATGAATTTAGTAAATTAAGCGTCAGCCATAACATAGGATTACGTTTTGTCCCAGGGCTGATGGGGGAAGTCATAGTAATCGGCAGTAGGAAATCCACTCCCATGTAAGATCAATTTTAAGGATGTCACCCCTTTAGCATTCCTGGGGTGGCCGGGTGGTTTCCCATTAGGGTGAAACGTCCCATGGGGAACCGCTTTTCAGCTTCTCCCCTCTGTAAAAAAAGGAATGGGGAGAGATTTGGGGAATTTGGGCTCCCAGGGGCCCATAGGAGCCTCGGCTCAGGCTGCTGACTAAAATTCATCATGCATAACTTTCAGTAACCATTTTCTTATTTAGAGTGTTGATTAATTTTGTTTAAACATTAACTAACAATTACTAACATGATTTTATCAAAATAAGCAACAGTGTAACAAGAGATGCACTCTTTTTCCGTCATTTGTGTATCCTGCAAGTTGAAAATACATTATTTTAACGTAGAAATTCCTTTTATGAAAAATTGAACACTTGAAAAAATTATCTGCTGATCTGATTTTTTCAGTGGATCAGTCCACATGAACCTTAATTTCTAACATAAATTTAGTCCTCTTATTTTCTGAAACTTTATCATGCATTTGATTACAGATTTGTCAACGTTTTCTTTCATTATGGATTTATGATCACTTTATTAATGTTCTAGCCATCATGTAAAAGATAAAATAAAACTTATTACAGTACTCAAACTCAATTTGCTGGCATTTTTTATATTTATTAAAATTTTCAATTGAAATGTTAGGAATCTTCAAAATGAAAATCAATCTAAATTTCCTATTTTATCTTTAGAAACTGACAGAAAAATAATTGGACAAATTTGAGTTTTTATTATTTGCCTGAACAATCCAATGAACAATTTCAAATTTGTATCCATACAAACAATTTGTGAAAGCCTGCATATTATCTCCACAACAAGCCATCTCTCCACCCCTTCAGCCTTCTCTCCTTCTCAGCCCCCTCTTCTTCTCCGCCCTCTCTTTCTCTCCTGCCTCTTTTCCTTTTGGCTCTCTCTTCCTCTCTGCCCAGCTCTTGTCAGAGACTGGCGAAGACCAAAAATTTGCTTCAGTTTACGCAAGACTAGACCGCGGCAAAAAATTACAAAAAGGGAATGAGGGGAGAGACTGCAATCAGGTAAGCAAAAAAGGAAATGAGTAAAACAGAGTATGGTCAAACCTGAAAAAGGAACGCAACAAAGCAACGTACGTGTCGACAGGAAGCCTTCGCCAGCAGACAAACAACAGAAAAAAATTAATTAAAAAATAGAACTTGGCTGAGAAGTATTATCCGAGAGGGCATCAAAAGAATTAAGATAGAAAATAAGTAGGTGAGAGATTAAATAGTGAAGAGGGAAAGAAAATAGAAGTTAGTCCACTGCGATAGGTCGTGACTTGGAGGGGCGGGGCTAGATTCAAGCTGTGAATAAAGCCATGACGTTCATGCATGTGGTGTCAAGGTTCCATAGGCCAGGATATGCTCGTGTTCCGAATTCACCCGGCTGGGTGTGTTTATGCTAGTCACGATCGCACTTATTGTAAAGTCCGCCTTGCCCTTGTGGTCACTTCTATTTAAGTGTTTAGAGACGGGACACTGTTTATCTTGCATAATGTTACGGAGGTGTTCAGTACATCTGTCAGATTGTTGGCAACCTGTCTCCCTTATGTATGACATAAGGCATCTTGTGCAAACAATGGGTAGACAAATTTGCGGCTAGTACAAAGGAAACCGTCGCGTATCTGAAAACTGCCCTTAGGGATGCGTATGTGTTGAGTCTGGGCGACAAAAGGGCAAGTGTTGCAATGGCAGCGTCCACATGGCTTGGTCCCAAAATGGGAGTGGGCAGCGTTGATGCGACTGCGCACAAGGAGGTCTCTAAGATTTTTATCACGTCTGAAAACAATGAGATACGGGGAGGAGAAAATGTCCCGTGCTTTAGTGTTGGTGAGGAGTATCTCATGTTTGGCTTTTAGATTGTGAGGGTGATAAGTGATAATAAGTTTGTTCCTGTCAACACTGTCGCTCGGACGTGACCTGAAGGCATCAGCACGGGGAATATTCTTAACCCTTTGAAGGGCTGATGAAAGTACTATCTCCGGGTAGGACCTACATCGGAAATAGTCCATCATCTCAAATGATGTGTCCAAAAAGTCATCCTCCGACCAACAAAGTTGACGAAGACGAAGTTATTTATAAAAAGGAATAGAGTCTTATACTATTATGTGTTTTCTGTTGTTTGTTCGCTGACTAAGGCTTCCTGCCGACACGTTCCTTGTTTTGTTGCGCTACAAAATAAGCACGCCAAATTCCACTGCCATGGTGTAAGTAGTACATGAAATTAAATTGAAGTTAACAGTAAGTTTAAAACACTTCTAGTATTAAGTGAAGATAGAAAAGAAATAATACTATAAAAGTATGTTTATAGTTAATTAAATAAATGACTATATAATCATGTGATTGAATATAAAACAAACAAAAAACAAATTATAAATAATATAATAGCTTTGTAATGTACTGTAATATACATTTTGAAAGAAAAAATCTTCAAACAATAGTAGGATAGTTATTTTAACTTCAACTCTAATATTGATACTATTGACATTGAACATACACAGTTTTGAAAAGAATTTAAGTAAGGAAAAACGATCAATTTGTCACTCATTAAAAAATAAGTCCTTTGGCGCCTTTGCTGTTGGCAACATTTTTCAATTTTGAAACAGCCTTTACAAAACCATGTTTTGCTCTCTTGCTTTAACCCGACACACTTCCTATCATCCCATAATTAGTGGTCACAACATATAACAAAAGCACCACATAGTTCATAGTCACAAGCCGGACGAATATATCGAGAACTTATTCGTCCGGTCGCCGGACATGTACACACTTTGAAAAAAATGGCAGCGCCCACGAGCAGTAGTACAAATGTTGAGAATGCGGAATATATTAATTACAGAACACCACTGGCTTCTCGTTATGCTAGCTCTGCAATGCTTAAGAACTTTGGAGATGTGAAAAAATTCTCAACTTGGAGACAGTTGTGGCTTTATTTGGCCACAGCTGAGAAGGTAAACCTAGAAAAAGCGTAAAAGTTAAGTCGGTAAATGTGACCAAGAGATGTCTAAAGTCTGAAGTCAAATTTGACAAGACAAATAGGTTAATGCAAAGGAGCGTGCCATGGCGTCATTTACGTGGGTTTTTTTTTTGGGTTAAAATTAAGGTAAATGTTGAGAGATCTATCCGCGTCTTTTACCATGGCCACCATCTTGGTTGCCCCGACCCGCGAACTTTTACGTGTTCACGGGTCGGGACAATCAAGATGGCGGCCGTGGAAAAATAAAATAACTCATGTTTTTGCTAAAATTACGAATACAAAGTTTTTAAAAATGAAAAAATGATCTAAATCTATCCCTCACCTTAACCTGAACCCTAAATTCCTCCCTAACATGGTTTTGACCCTCTCCCTAACAGGGTTTTGACCCTCTCGGAGCTCTCCCTAACAGGGTTTTGACCCTCTCCCTAACAGGGTTTTGACCCTCTCCCTTACAGGGTTTTGACCCTCTCCCTAACAGGGTTTTGACCCTATCGGAACCAGCGTTTTGACACTCTCCTTAGCCTAACATATTTAATAGGCCAACCAATGAAATTTTAAAAATTATAATTAATTAACCAATAAAAATTTGCCAAACATTTGCCACCGTCATATTAATGAAAATGTAACTCTATTTAAAAAAATATTTAAAAAATAAGGGGAGTGAATCCACGCAAATGACGTCACGGATAAACAATTTAACATCAGCCAAAATGAATAAATATTGCATGATATAAAAAAAAGTACATTTAAGGAATCCTTTGCCTTTGGTGTACTTTGTCTTTCACAGCACCATTGTGGTCAATGACAATGTCAATATGTGGTAAAAGTAAAAGATAACTATTCTGTCATCAAAGAAATCTTTATTATGTGTTCCTCAATAAATATCTAGATTTAATATTTAAGTAAATAATTGTATTTATTTTTTACTTGTCTTGTGGTCAATTTTCATGGGTTTTCTTGTCCTGCGTTCAGTTGTTTGGGAACCGTCGGCTGCATTGGTCGGAAATCAATTTCTAATCTCCCCTTCCCTCAAGGCTTCAAGGACCATCCTTATATTACAAAAGTGCAGAGGGAGGAGCGGCACAATAATCCATCGGCAAAAGATTTTAAATAAATAAACAAAGCTAGAAATCCATTATTAGGGCATTATAATTATTAGAAAAGAAACACTGAAGCTATATAATTATATTTCATTGTCATTATATAGGTACTTTGACACAAATTTGAAATATTGTCAGATTGCCATAAATGATACATCATTTTAAAGGGCTAGCAATAAGCTTTATACAAACACCAATTTCATCTCCCTATCTTTTATAGAAGTGGAGTTATGATTTTTTTGGTCAAATTTTCTATGGCTCTTATTATATAATCTATATATTTTACTCAATTTTACCACCAAAACATGTGACCCAAATTTCAAATATCTGCACTGTTTTGCCCACATTTTATTTTTAAAGATAATTGCACATAATTTTCAGGAGACATTCCCAATCTAATATACAACACAAAGAACAAAAAATCTTTTACATTACATCAAAACTTTTTATTTTGGATAATTTCCTTGCAGATATGTTAAAAAAATAAAAAAATCATGTACAGAAAAATTTAAAAATTATCATTTGTTAAGGCAAAAACACAAAAATTACATATTCATTGTATTGTAATTAAATATATGATTCAGTTATGCTTAAAATAAATTCTTATATATATAAAAGGCAAGCAGAAGTCTTTTTTAAATTTAAAATTGAAGGCATGACATTATAAAAACTACTAAAATCACTCATAAGACAAGACTAATACGAGCATACCAGTACCAGTATGAGATAAACTCTTAAAAGGTAATAGGGATGTTCTGCCTGTCATTTGCTATATAGACTGCTTGGTCTTGTTGATGAATCCCACGATTTCTCTTTCGTAAACATTGTCTTTGCAATCTACATCCAAACGTCCCCAATAATCGATGAACGGAATTCCACAAAGTTCTTCAATAGAAAATTTAAATATTCTTACGTACCATGTACCTGAAAGAAGTGTATCCACAACACTTAATTATAAATATAATTATAATCCTGAATGTAAACACTACCGGTATCTAATTTCTTTTTAATATTATTCAATTTTTGAGTTTATTAAAAATCTTTTTTATTTTTGATTATTTTGATATATTAAATATGTGTCTGTCTATGTAAACTGTTTCACTATGTCTGTAAAAACAAACAGTATTAAAATGTTGTATTAAATTAACAATTTATTACCATTTATGATTAAATACCTCATTAAATTTTAAAAAATGCAGATTTTCATTAGGCTTGTAAGAATATTAATAATTAATTAGGCTTTTATGATCTTATGCCTAAATCAACTAAATGGACTATAAATAATAATAATAACTTTTATTGTTATAACTTATAAATAGGCCTAATTTTAGTGCTATAATCCCATATAATTAGGCATTAATAAGAGAATAACTATTATTATTATTATTGATACAATTAATGAAGTTAGGATTAATTATTGATTCTATAATTTTCTATAATTATAAAGAGAACTGATAAAATTGGTAGGGCTACACACAATTTTTTTTAACATAATAAAACTACAGTAAAACTAATGACAACCCTCTGATTCCCAATTACAAACTTTTCAACAAACTTTGTTTAAAAAAAACTTATCTTGTTTTTAGTACAAAAATGTATATGAGTCTGTGTAGAGGGATGGGAAGCGCTGAGCTACACCCTCAATTAATAATTCATCAAATGACCCCACTGTAAGCTGAAGAGTCTATTTTTTTCATCGTAAAAATATTGCTTTTGGCCTGAGACTGGGGAAAAGTTAAAAATCTGGCCACACATCTGCTGAACAAACTTATCAATCAAATTCTTTTAATTAAAACTCCACTTAAAACAAATGAAAAGACATGACAAACTAATTGAAAAACAATAAATACTTATTCTATTACCCATTAAAAGTTCATCAAGTAAGTATGAAGATTTTAATTTATTGCACTAAATTTAATTTATTGCGCTAAAATAAGGGATTACCTAGGCCTACTTACTAAATAAATAAATAATTTATCAAACAAAAACTGAGGTAAAAATTGAAATCTTTTGAATACAGAACTTTGCCCGACAGTGGCCCTGGGGACCCTTCATGACCTAAGAATCTTGACAAAAGTTTGCATAACATACATATTTTTTCAAAAATGCATTTCTTTGTATATGTTTTTAAAACATAATTTTTTTTTATTCTTTTCAAGGAACTTGGCCTGGACATAACTGATGAGCAGCTAGAGGAAATGAAAGAGAACATCTACAATATTGATTTTAAACAGGCAGCACAAGAAGAGAAAAAATACCGGCATGATGTGATGGCACATGTCCACACATTTGGTGCAGTATGTCCAAAAGCAGCTCCTATTATTCATTTGGGTGCAACATCGTGTTATGTTGGCGATAACACTGTGAGCAAAATATTTTTCTTTTCAAAATGATTGTTATAATGTTAAGAAAAATCTCCTGTTGTCACTAAGTCTGATTGAGGAATTGAGCTAATTTTATGTGGGAAGCAATCTGTCAAAAAAGAATAATGTCAAAGCTAAATTTAAAAGACAATGTTATGTAATTGTATTTATAAACAGGACTATATTTAGCTTGTCGAATAGACAACTGAGGGATTCTAGTTAATTTGTTACTACTAAACTTTATGGGAAATGGAATATTAAAAGTTTCTTTATTAATTTCATGTGCATATTTTGTTTTATATTTATACAGGATTTGATTGTACTAAGAGATGGTCTTGAAATTCTTAAACCCAAGGTAAATATACTTGATCCCATGTTTGATTTTGATATAGTTCATTTTTTTTTTTAGATTGGTTGACAACCACATCTTCGCTTTTGTTCACCATCTGTTACTTTAAGATTACAAGTTTATTTAAATGTTTAGCAGATGTCTTGTCATATTTTAACAAATCGTATTTTATGTGCCAGATTGCTTCTTGCATCAACGAGTTGTGTAAATTTGCATTGAAGAACAAGTCCCTTCCCTGTTTATCATACACACACTTGCAGTAGGTTCTATTTCATTCTCTTGATGATTTATGTTTAAAGACTTTCTTTCTACTTTGCATTTGTAGCCTAATTTTTATTTTAACACCAGACTGAGTGAGCTTGCTCTCTTAATTGTCAGTCTCGTGCGGACCTGAAAGGTCCCATGAGTTGTTGACACAGTGTGGTAGCTCCGGTTTGGATTTTGTATACATTCTTTGTTTAAAAAAGTAAATAATTCTACTTTAGTCCATAGTTTAATTATTAAATTAGTTAATTTAAAAAAAGTAGAATATAAAATTTTTTTTTTTTTTATTAACTTTCTGTCAATGATGAGTTTACACTCACTATTAAGTAGAAAGTAATTAAAAATTTGTTAAAATACAATATGCAGAGAAATTATTTGCAGAGAATATATTTTTATTTCCCATTTATTATCAAGAGAATTTAAAATGTGTGCTTCAGAGCTTAAATACCCATCACCATCCTACATTATGAAAAATGTTTAAAGCAACCAGCATGAATTGTCAATGTGAACATTTTACTACCTTTGAAAAACACAAATCCCTTTGGAGAAAAGAGAGCAGAAAACCTGTATGAAAAGGATAATATAGTAGGAATTGCATTCAATATTTGTGAAACTAATAGAAAGAACATCATTATCAATGACTCTACAGCTCATGTAGGTCTCTGGCCTGCTCCACCAAATCCTTCCATTCGGATCGATCAATGCCTTTCTGCCTCCATGAGCAAACCCCCAACTGGTGTAAATGCTTTTCACATCGTCAATCCATCTCAGTCTTGGATGACCAGAGAGCCATCTGCCTCTAGGCTACTGCCTGTATATAACTTTTGCCACTCTACAATCCGGCATCCTTTCAATAAGTCCTGCCCAGCACAGTCTGCCTTTTAGAAAGAACAGGATATGTGAAATCTTTATTGAAAATACGGCACAATCAAAAGAACGATTCATATAAAAGCCTTGATCATCAGACAAAACAAGTAAAAAAAACAAGTGAGAATTAGAAAACTTAAACTTAGCTTGCAAGTGACAGGAATAATCGTTATAGTAGTGAAAATTCATTCAAGCTTTCACATATCCTGTTTTTACTTTTTCTTTTATATATAAAGAGCTTATGAAGAGGATCTATTTATTATTGTTGTATGTTATTTAATCATTATTTTTATCAGTAATTCTATCCAATTTTTACCATGCTGTATTCAGTTTGACACAACTTAAATTATACCAACTCTGGTTGTTATTTGATAGAGCTGCTCAGGTATCCACAGTTGGTAAAAGGGCTTGCATCTGGGCTCAAGAGTTGCTCATGGATCTTAAGAACATGGAGAGAATCAGTAGTGAGCTACGTTTTCGTGGTGTGAAAGGCACAACTGGAACACAAGCAAGTTTCCTGACCTTGTTTGAGGGGGATGTCAGTAAAGTAGAAAAACTGGATCAGCGTGTCACAGCATTGTCTGGTTTCAAAAGGTGAAAAGGTTTTAATAACTTGTCCTACTCTTGTATGGGTCTGTAAGTAAATTATACTTCCTTAGAATGGAGTAAGAATGAAAGTTGTTTTTGTTTTTTTTGTTTTTTATCAGCATAAAAAAATGTTCTTATGTGTAGTACAGATTTTAATTATATTCATTAAATGTATGAATAAATAAAAGAGGGGGAAAGTAATCCATTAAATATTTCATTATTGTTTGATATATGTTTTTCAGTCATTTCATCATTTGTGGACAGACATACCCCCGAAAGGTTGATGTAGAGATACTATCAGTATTTGCTAGTTTTGGTGCAACAGTGCATAAGGTATATTGTCCTTTTGAAATGCATTGCTAAAGTCAAATATTAAATATTTTCTTTTTTACCATTTTATTCCAAGCATTTATAACAGCCTCTTAATTTTTACTTTCATGTCATTAAGTAATCTTAAACACTTGTGCTAGATCAGTGGTTCTTAACCTTCCTAATGCCGCAACCCTTTAATACAGTTCCTCATGTCGTGGTGACCCCAAACCACAAAATTATTTTCATTGCTACTTCATAACTGTAGAGTATATGTGTTTTCCGATGATCTTAGGCGACCCCTGGGGAAGGGTCCTTCGAACCATAAAGGGCTCATGACTCACAAGTTGAGCACCGCTGTGCTAGATGGTGTTGAAAGCCTTCACCACTGTTCAATTGATATTCACAAGATTTTATGAATAAAGCATTATTTGAAGTCGGGATTTTTAATGGAATTTCTTTAAAATGTTTGCACTTTATCATGGCATTCTTCTTTGAATACTTCTGTTCCAAAAAACTTTAACTGAACATGTGATTCTTATACTTCTCATTTTAATTTGCAGATCTGCACAGATATTAGGTTATTAGCAAGTTTTAAAGAACTTGAGGAACCTTTTGAAGCAGAACAAATAGGTGCTTTGATTTTTCCCCTTTTATATCAGTTAAAAATGGCCAAAGTAAATCTTTCATTCTTTGTACTTTACTCTTCAATATGTTGGTTCAGGGTTTTTGATTTCTAATATTTTTAAAATAATTCATATCTTTACTAACATTTATAATTACTTTCCCCTGAGACAGAACTGAACAATTTACACATAATACTCTTTAAATTAAGAGGTATTTTACTTCTTAAATAGTGTTATGAAACTTTGTGAAGTATTTATTCTGTTAGTAAAATAGTTAAATTATTATGACATCAGATGTGCTGTATTGACAATCTGTATAAAAGCAAACTGCACACTTGAAAGGAATTTACATCTGCATGTGTATTGTGTATTTATACCATTGACTGATGATAAACGCTAGTTCTATCTTTTTTACTTTATTTATCAGGCTCAAGTGCTATGCCATACAAACGTAATCCCATGAGAAGTGAAAGATGCTGCTCTCTGGCCAGACTACTTATTAGTTTAGTTCAGAATCCTTTGCAAACAGCTTCAGTACAGTGGATGGAGAGAACCCTTGATGACAGTGCCAATCGGCGTGTTGTACTCCCAGAGGCTTACCTGGCTGCGGATGCCATTATAATTACTCTTCAAAACATTTTCGAGGGTTTGGTTGTCTACCCTAAGGTTAACTTGCAATGCACTTTTTTAAAGATCTGTTAAAAATTGATTTAACAATAATTACTGGTACTTGTTTTGATTTCAAATTTTATTGGCATTACATGCTTACTACTCATAGAATTCTTTTATGTGTTTAATTTCTTTAGTATTTGTTTTTGAACAATTATGACAGCAATTTCCCACTCAGTTTAAAATGACTGAGTGAAAAAAAGCATGCTACAACATATAATAATATGTCATTACAAATCACTTGTCTTCAATAAACAGCAACCTACAAATGCATTAGTATGCTGGACAAATTTTCAATTTGATAAGTGTATGATGATGCTTATCTTTAAAATGGATTTATGACATACACAATTTCCCATACATTCCAATGTAAATATATTATTTTACGCAGGTGATACAGAAACGACTTGATGATGAGTTGCCTTTTATGGCAAGTGAAAACATTATAATGGCTGTGGTAAAAGCAGGGGGAAATAGACAGGTGAATGATATTTTCACAGTAAATATTTCTTGTCTTTCATTTTAGCTGTTACACTTATTTTGAATAGGTTGTCTATGAATTCTGACTTTTTTCAAACTACACATACAGACAAGAAACTGGTGTAATTTTAATTTGTTTTGTCTTGGTTACAACTGCAATTGCAACTAAATTTTGTTTTCATCAGGAGTGTCATGAAAAAATTCGTAGCCTAGCCATTCAGAGTGCACATGTAATGAAATATGATGGGCTTCCATGTGATCTGATGGATAGAATTAAAGGGGATCCATATTTCACACTCATTTTAGACAAGCTGGACACCTGTGTAGACTCAAACTCTTTCATTGGAATGTCAACTCACCAGGTACTTATCCAAATATTTTTCCTCTGGATCAGTTTAACACTTAATGACCCTTTAATTTTTTTTATTTTTTTAATATATTTATAAACCAGTGGTTCTTTATTATAATAGTGAATGAGATTTTGCTTTATATCAAGCAGTCTTAAGCAAGTTAAGCTATGTACAATTTTTTAAAGATTCTTTATCTCATTTTATTTAAAGGTTGAAAGATTTATAGAAGAGGAAGTGAATCCAGTGCTGTTGAAGTACCAAGACATATTTACAAAAGCTCAGCTGCTTGAAATTTGAAGTTATTGGTACAAATTAATATTGTATTTGGACATTCTTTGATGTTGTATAACCAGAGTGAATAAAATGGATTGGTATTGATTTTTTTTTTTTTTAAACTTTAAAATGTTCTTAAAAAGTATTAATTAAGAACAGGATATGTGACAGGTTGAATAACAACCAATAAAATCAAGCCTGCGCAACATATGGCTCGCGGGCCACGTGCGGCCTGCCAGCACCCACTTTGTGGCCCATGAAGTAATGAAATATTCTTTATTATTATTATTATTTTCTTAATAGCTTTCCCCGGTGTCAAATTTTCATTAGACCTGCACAAGTTTTAAAAAAAAGTATTACATGCCGCCTTACATTTTGAGTTTTGCAGGCCTGAATTAAATGAACGTTATTAAAATAGCCAAAGAAGGAAGAGTAAACAATCAGCATTTCTTTTGGTTACTGCTAGTTCCAATGTGTGACAATTTGGTTAAAAGATTTCTTTCCTCCATTCCACTGAATCTTAAGATTCAAACAAATGAAATTGTGCACAAAAAAAGTTGTTCAAATGTTCCACCATTTTTTATTGTAAACCCTTTTCTTTGTTAAAAACATTATTCAAATTGAAATTTAAAAGGGCATTTAAAAATAAATTTTTTCAAATATAATGCATTTATTATCATAACATTTAAATTGAATGATTGGATATTGGAAGAGTTTTTTGCTCAACTGTTTGCAAAATGTACACGTTTATACTGCCTTTCTAATGATTTTGCTTTTTTTAAAACATAGAAATTTGGTAATTACTTCTACATTTTCCTTGTCTGGTTTTATTTGTGTATATCGGGGTGCAATATGTACTAGCAGGAAATTAAATTAAAGCATGTTTATCACAATCTTTCTCTGTTTTGTGCAATGATGTACTAGGTTTGTCCATATTTTTTTTGCTATTGGATCCATTTTTTCATTTTGCTCTTAATGTAATAGAGGAGGACCATTTACTTTAGACCTTAGTTACTCTGATTTTGGAGAATTTTCTCGGGCACTGTACATGCTGTTAATAGAAGGGGAGTGCAATTTACTGAAATCTCAACCATGAAATTGGTAGCCTAGTGATAATGATAAGGGGGAGAGACTGCAATCAGGTTAGGTAAAAAGAAATAAGTGAAAACAAAGAATGGGAAAACCTGAAAAGGGGACGCAATAAAGAACATGTTGGCAAGTAGCTTTCTTCAGCGAACACAAGCGGTAAAAACAATATAAAAATGAACATAACTGTAATGCAGTGTCCTAGAGGACCGCAAGGGCAATGTAACAGACCATTAGTAATAGGTAAGAGAGTTCATTAAGCAATAGGGGATGGAAGAGAGGAAAACGTCAATGATTGATTGTAACGAGGAGGGCGAAAAAAAGATTTAAAAAGTGAAGGAGAACATGATATTCATGCCCTGTCGTGTCAAGGTCCTATAAGTCTGAATCCGTTTGTTCTCTTAAGTTCACCCTGATGGGTGTGTTAATAAAGACAATGGCAGTAATAGCCATATGGTCGTTTCTTATTGAAGTGTTTTGAGATAGGACACTAGCTTGCACATTATTTCGAAGGTGTTAAAATATCTGTCCGAGATACGCCATATGGCAGTGGGTACTAACAATGGCGTAGATAACATTATGGCTAGTGCAAAGAAATCCATCCCTAATCTGCAAACTATCTTTAAGGAATGGAATGTGTTGAGTCTGGGTTACAAAAGGGCAAGTTTAGTCCCTCCACCACTTAGTCCCAAAGTGAATGAAGGTAGAGCAGAAGGAGATTTCCTAAATTCTTATCTAGGCTTGAGGTTTATAGCCTAGTAATAATCTGGATTGGAATAAAAAAGTTTTAGTTAAAGCCAGTACGCAAGGACAGAATGCAACATTTACAAGATCTGTCAATAAACTACTGTCCTTCTAAAAAGAAATAGGTACCGGTAATCAGGATATGCCACCTTAGCTATTATTAGAGCATGTGCCAAATTACATCCTTAAAAATTGCATAAAAATTATTACATGCATTACATGACCAAAAAGATACTACTTTCTGCAATTTAATAGGATGGAAAATGCAGGTGTGCTGCTAGATTTAGAAAATTATTAAATTTTTCACAAGTTCAAGGCTCACTGGACTAAAACTATTGAAGAAATACTATATTTTGTGACCTAACAGCTGGCCAAGTTGTTTATACTTGTCTTGATCGTCATTTTGACTTGTAGACAATTTAACATAGGAATTATTCTCAGTTGCAAAAAACAACAAAGAAAATTCATGATAAAAGAACATAATTTATTTTAATTTTTATGACAGCATGTTTCTTTTTCAAAAATCAAATATAGAACTGATTAAAAAGAAATAATATCAAGATATAATAAATAATGAAATTAAATATATCTCTATTGTTTCAGGCTTTAGCAACTTTTAAATTAATTTAAATTATTTAAAGAGTTATTTTTAACCCTTGCCTTTTTTCCTTCATATTATCAAATACATGTTGGGAGATATTCAAACTTAAAAAGCAGAATCCACCTCTTAACAAAATTTAACTTCCAACAAGAATATTAATTTAACTATATACAATAAGAAAGACAATCTAATTTTTAAAGCAGAGGTTTACAATGTATTATTAATATTACATTTACACAGGTAGGCTTCAATGGCAAGCTTGTAATATTTAGATAAAATGAAAATTAAAAGGATAGAAAAAAATCAAATGTTATGCTAAATGCATAGAGGTGATCAACTAGTTTTAAATTTTCTTGAGCTAGATTTTAAAAAATAATTGATTACTAGATTCATACCAGAGACTTTTTACTCAAAGCAACAACTAGCATGCTCAGCAATCTGACTAGGAATTTGTACAAAGGCTATCAAATAGCAATTCTTTAAATAAATATACATTAATTAATTTACTACAGAGAATGGGGATGGATTTTTAGACTTGCTTTCTTTTTAATTTAAAAGGCATAAGAAAATGTGCAAATAAAAGAGGCTAAAAAAAATAAAATGTACAAATAATTCACAAAATGGTCACAATGTAAGTAAAAGATAATATATGATACACTTTCTATCCTAGAGCTATTAAAAGTAACATATGAACTAAACTGCAAATTAACTAATAATTGGAACATTTGGTTACAAAAGAATTAAGGCAAAAGTTACTAAGTTAATTAACATACACTGAGTGTGTAATAGCAATAGTAGTTGACAACCAAAGATGGATATACTTGTGTGTTAAACACAACCATTAAAATTACAATTTTTAATTATCTTCTTCAACCCATTCATCATCATCCTCTGTATCTCTTAACTCATCCACAGTTATCTCTTCTTTGTTTTCAGTGGTCTCCCCAGAAACAGGTTCTGAATCTGCACCCAGAGTTTGTGTTTTGTCAGGACAGCCCCCATTTTCTTCTAACACCTCCTCATCTGTTCTCACAGCACTTAGTGGCTGGGGACTTGTCACAACCTGTAAAGACCTTAATCATTACTAAGGCACAAACAAGGGAAAGAAGGCCAGTTTAAAATAAAAACAATTATTTAAGCAGTATAAGCTCTTACATTTTACATAGACTTTTGAACACATGCTTGGTGTTTGGTTACATTTTCTAACTATCTAAGTGCACAGCTACAAACAATGACACTAAGAAATCTAATGTGATTATAAGCAGATTAAAATAATTTGTATTTTTCAGTGTTAATTGGGCACAAAAATTCACTGAGGGAGGAAGACATAAAAAAATTGTTTTTTGAAATCTTCTTTTGAGAGCACCACATCTGACAAAGTAATTGTATTTGAACAAATAAATAAATAAGTAACTTTTCTTCTTGCATTTGTACATTTTTTGCTAAGTAATATCTTGTAAAATATGGAAACCAGAATTGTGTTGAAACAATGCAATAATGACAAATGCTGGTGAAATTATGATTCAAGTAAAATTATGCCTATTCACCATTTTGTAAATTGAGCTGGAAAATATTAAAAATATTTTGTTATTATGTTAATATCATAAGCAAGTTATTTGGGGGATAGGGATAATGGAAAATACTGTTGAATGCTAGGAAAATGAATTTACATGAATGTTAAATTTCTGCAAAGACATGGTGGCATATTTATTATTAAAAACTGTGTCCCTCAAAATAAAACACTAGATTTTTTTAAAATTTAAAGCTAGCTAATGCTTGACATGTGCTATATGTTAAAAAATATCTTTAGTTCTGTAAATTTATTACCATCTAACTAAGCTGTTATATAAATAAAAACTGTATAAGTGTATCAGATCTTTTGTAAGCAAAATAAAACATTACCTCATATAGAAAACTATTGAACAATTTTTTACTAGCAGTTAAAATAAAAACAACACAATTTCATGGATTTACCCTGATAAACTACATATATTCAATATTATCAAAAGGATCAGCTTTAATTGACGCTAAAATTCATGATGACCAAACACATTAACCTTTTTAATTACAGCAACAGTGAATAATAAATTAAATAACAAAATGGTGTGCAACTCAAAACGTGACTAATTTCAGTCTTTTTTTTCTCTAAAACTTATTTGTTATCTTAAAACTCTTTGAATCAGCAGTTATTATAAACAAACAAACAAAATTCTGTCATTGTAAGAAATACTTTGGAATGTTCAAAGGAAAAATAATATTTTGTGTTATTGGGAACAGTTATATTTCAGCAGTTTACCAAGATAAGAAATTCCAAAATATTGTACATTTAATTAAGTTAGCACGCCTTGTGATACTAAGTTTAAGTGCACTTGGCTTAAGTGAATAAAATATAACCAAATATTTCCTATGGAGATCAGTTTAAAAAAAACTTTTTATAAACAAAGTTTGTGCTCATATAATATGGAATGAGTTCAGTTTTTTAATAAAGTTCTTTTAAAATTTGAACCTGGGATGCTTAGAATAACCCGAATATAACAGCTTCATTCTTACAAGCAGTGTAACAGCTTTAAAAAAGGCAACATAAAACTTATAGATTACTATTTTAAAACCATGCAATGCTTAATTAATAAATATTATATCATAACCGAGTGATTAGATCTAACAAAGGGAGTAGATGACAATTTTCTAAAAGGTTTAAGTTCTGTAAGTATCTGATTCACACTACCCAACAGTAGTTAGTCTCTTTGTATAAAAGGTCAACTGAAATTTTAAAGGATCACTGATGTTTGAATTATTTAAAAAAAAAATAATTCCTCTTTCACCATACTAACAAGGATAATTTGCTAATGAAAACTTAATAACAGAAAAAGACTTTTTTTATCGCTCACCCCAAATAAGTAATCCACAATGTAAGGGTAACTTGGATTTGCATTTGATGATTTTTTTCTTATATCAAAAAAAAAAAAAAAAAAAAAAAAAACTGATCTAGAAATTGTGAGTGTGCAAAATGTTTAGGAGAAAGATAAATTCAGATACTTGCTCTTATTATTTGTTTGAACTTACATTACATACAACTAGTTAATATAAATTAATAGATACAGCACTTTATTTGATCATGCAAATTTAGAACGTTAAGCTGGCCCACCAAAATGCATACATATGTGCACAATGAATTCCTCACAAATTATTATTATTATACTGCACTGAGCCCCTTCCACTTCCATTAGATAATTTGTGTTTAGAAGCAGTCTACAAAATAAAAATACATGGTCTGGTTAGAACCATTTGCAACATCCTTTTTTAGTAAACCAGACAAACACATGAGTTAAAACAAGGGGATCAACAAGAAAAGAAGTTATATAATCAAGGAAATAATAGTGTTAATCATATCAAAATGCAATTTATTGATACAGCCACTAAATTTAAAAAAAAAATTATGAACATTTGACTATAAGCAGAAATAACAGCAAATGAACAGAATGATGAAAAAAGCCATAACATAAGCTCTAGGAATTAAAAACATTGCATCAATGACCATACATGATAAGCGTAATGAACATATGCATAACAGAGCAATGAAATCAAAGGGAAGGGGAGGCAAGATGGGGCTTCCAACAGTATGTATACAATTGAGATTGAGCAGGAATGACAATTTAAATTGGGTATAATGAAGGTTGATTTTAAGTTTTATCGAATTTCCAGTCTGTAATTTTTATAATTTGCATAATATGAAGAAACAAATGGGCATCAGATATTTTTGGAAGTGCTTTACTTTTTTCATTTTTCACTCAATTGCATACAGATTTGATGAATGTCCCCAAAGTAGCTCTATGATCTATCACACAATCACTGTGAGCATACCTCATAAGCATTGGGATCAAAAGTTCCTATTTCAAAAGCTCCATTATCATCAGCCTGGTTCTGGCTTACATTTGGCTCATATGAATTAATGGAGGGATTTTGCTGCTGATCCGCCTGATGTTGCTGTTGTACATATTGTTGTTGTAGCTGTTGAAGCTGATATTGCTGCTGCTGTTGTAGTTGTTGCTGTTGCAACTGCTGCTGAAGCTGTTGTTGCTGCAATTGAAGCATTTGTTGCTGCTGAGCTGTTGGAACAGAAGGTCCTGGATGCTGGAGACTTGGAGGGAGTGAAGAATTTACTGTGTTGGCAGCAGGTGATGAGTTATCCATTGCAATAGGTGGGGGTGGAACACGGGTGTTAGCAATCATCTAGACAATCGAATTTTAAAAAACAACTTTTTAATATTCTGTAAAAAAAAAAAAAAGATACCGTCCTATATTTTAATTCTTTAGCTAATGAAATCTAGAATGATTTCCCTTTGATAAACATCCAGATTTTCTTGCATTGAACGAGTTTTTGGCATAGAACGGGTTGTTTTGATTATCTATTTTATTTTTGTTTACAAACATGAAATCTTGACCTGACCCGTCTGGCGATCGATCTAATAAGGGTTGAAAATATTACCCTGAAGACGATTCAGACAGTGATTTTTATGATTTCAGATGCAGATGCTGATTCTGATGAAATGTATAATTATAATCCTAGTCCTAGTAGTAGTATTAGTAGTACTAGTGACCAAATAATGAAATTAATAATCCATCAGCTGATGAACAACCAACCCGGTCCCTGCTAAAGTGCCTTTTAGAAGAGCTAATACTGTTCCTACTATAAATAATGTAGATGCTAATAGAAAAGCTGCTGATCTTAGCACTAAATCTGAGTACAATTTCAGATTTTTACATTTGAAAAATGTAGGTGTAAATTTGGAGCTTATATTGTGACTAGTAAGTCAATTGACCTTGATTGTATTTTTTACTTTGCTAGACACACATATTATTCACAAGCTTGTACTCTCAATAAATAAATATGTTTCCTACAGAATTAAATCAACACTCCAACATGCAAGAGATTTATTTTTAGAGACTGGAAACATGTCAATAATTATGAGACCTACAAATTTCTAGTAGTAACAACAATGATGGGGATGAACTCTTGTCCATTTGTTTGTGATTTTTGGTCAATGGGATGCATACACCCTGGTATGTCACAGTGTTTCAGAGAGAACAATTCTCTACATGCTACAAGAAATAAGTGTAAAATGTAGCCTTTTATAAGCTCACAAGGCCAGAAATCAGAGAAAATCTAGAAAAATAATCATCAGAAGTTCAAACAAAAACTTGGGGACAGAAACAGAATATGCAGGACCAGAGGAAGAAAAATTTGGAAGTTCCAGGCTGTGGACATCCCTGTGCCATTGAGAGACTTATTGGAGCCAAACATGTGCCAATTAGCTCCAAAAAGGACAGTGTGCAAACACTGTAGATCAGGGCGAACTGAACCAGTATACGTTTGTGCTGGATGTAAGTCAAATCCACACATCTATATGGATTGTTTTCAGGCTTACCAAAGCTAAACCCAGATGAAAAGATATAACAAATTTGTGGTAAATTTTCCATTTACCATAATAAATGTTAATACATAAAAGGATAGAGTGAAAATATTTTCTAATAGCAAGAGATTGTTTCCAGTGGAAATAGTTAGTGGACATTTTTTGTGTGGCTGCAACAATGGATAATGTGCTCTGGTGTTTAATTTTCTTCTTCTTTTTAATGCAATCTTTATTATTTGTAATGCACATATGGATATAGCTCAGAAAAAATCATTTTTGTTACACTTTGGATTATAAATTTCTCTGTGTGTGACTTGGAATGAGCGTTTTGTGAACATTTTCTGAGTTTTTTTTATTTAAAATTTTATTTTCCTTAAATCATAATCACATTTATATATTAAAATTTAAACCCAAGTATGTAGTGTCTGTAAAGAGCATGCATTCTCGTTTAATTCCATACCAAACTTAAAATTTTCTGATGAAAAACAAAAAAGTTATGATGGTTTAGAGATAACATAGTAGTGGGTAACAAATATGCAAAATAGATAATTCTGTCAGAATGTGGAAATTAATTCAGGAGAAAAAGAGTTAATATATATTTCTCTTAACCATGGAATATGTGTGTCATTAGAAAAGAAAAGGTAGGTAATATTTACCTGAATACCTGCACCACTTTCAGCAAAGACAAGGCCATCATTACTGTTTTGAGAGAGAACAGAGGCAGGACTTGCAGAGTTACGCCCATAAGATGGTTCCTGACAAAACTTGCTGTCTCTGGTGGATTGAAGTTCATGATTAAGAGCATTTTAAAAGATGTTTAGTACCAACAGCAACTCATCTAATATGTGGTTAATCATTATGATACATCATCTTATAATAGTGCAAATAAGTAGTCAGCTCTGGAGACTGAATTAATTTTCTTGTTGAGTTTGGCAAACCAATTGTTACAACAGGGTTTTATCAATCAAGAAGCAATATGGAAATATATTAAATAACAGTTTAACGTTTTTTTAATGGTATTGTTTAAATTTCTTAAACTATTTCTTAATTAATCTAGTTATGTGTACTCTTTAACTGGTTAACTGCCATACGCCGCTGGGAGTGACAAATCGCTTCTTTAGTTATGGCCATGAGCCGCTGGGAGCGCCATTGTTTGAGTCATAGTAAAACTAGTAAAATATTTATACTATTCCGTTTCTGTTTTAGACATTCAATTTCTGTGTTCTTCTGTGAATTTTTCATATTATTGGATATACTATATTGGAACCACGAAATGACAGGCTTTAAATCTTTTGGAAATTCAAACTTGACAAGTGAGTTGGCAAATTTATATATTTTATTGTTTTACAGTTATTACTAATTTAACAATAAATAATTTCCTACTAAAAATTAAATTGACTTATACTTTACATTTATCTTATAGAAAATTCATTTTTTATTTACAAAATTGTATAGTACTCATAAGAATCTGTTTCTAATTAAGAAATTCTGCAGCTGAATTTGTACCTACACCTGCAAATGGGAATAAGCTACCTAAATTTAATTCGGCCACAGCCTGTTTTTCAATCAGGTAGTTAATCAGTTAATAATAATTCAGGAGTTGGATGTTGTTTGCCCCACTCAAGAAAGATAGTAAAGTTTAATCCCTTTTAAACATTTTTTACGAACCCGCAACTATAGCTTTTGAGTTAAAAAATTACATATTTCTATTTTTAAAACAATGTATTCTTATTTAGGTAGAGCAACCACCACAAGTCAACACAGCACAGTTGGTAACAAATGTGTTATTTTGTGAGCTTTTGGTGCATACATGATCAAGACCACATTTTAATAGATTATGCAATTCTTCCAGGCTGGTAATAATAATAAATTACCTTTTAATACTGGAAACGGTTATTATGGCGGTGAACAGATTTATGTGAAACCAGACCTGTTTATCCTCAACTCCTAAAATTGCAGAATATCGTCTCGAAATCTTACAATACAGTATCTTAATTGTACATAAATATATATAATATAATGTATAACTACTCGCATCGAGCGTTGAGTTAAGCTGATGTAAAAAAAAAAGGTAACTTTTTTAAGGTGCATGAATGATGTTTATATCGCTATCTGCGGTCACTTTGTTTTGCAGACGTGTATCTGCTATAGATAACAATTAATATTTAGGTGAACGTGCAGATCCCATTATCAGTCTCTCATTGGTAAAAATAAATTTACTGGTGAAATATAATGTGGTTCAAACTGGAAGTCAGTTCAGCATCAAATAAAGTGTATTAAAATAAGAACCAACTCACAAAAGAGGATGTCATTTTAAAAAACCTGAGAAGTAACCCAATTATTTTTTTTTGTTGATAAGCTGTTTAAAAAAAAGAATCAATATTCATTATGCCTATTTCACGTTAAAATATTACAGTATGATAACTATGACAAGCTTTAAAAGGATGAAAGGAAGAGGGGGTACTAAAAATCGTACAGCTGTTTTTACATGTTCTAAAAATAGATTTTAAAGGCCCTCCCAGATCCTATAAAATATGTCGAAATCTAATGTTGCTGCGCAGAACAGTTGAGAATTCATTCTCTAGTTTTCTCTGTAAATGCGAGGAGGGGCCATTTGTATAGTACTTACGCAAAAATAACATTTTCTACCCCACTCCCCCCAGTAACCCACACGAGTATATACTGTTTGAACTTACTATACGTGATTTAGTGATTTACCTATGTGTTATATTTTTATGTTTACCCAACCCTTTATTTTATTTTGTTTATGTATTCGCTATTTTGAAGTGCACTTGTTAGAATTTAACACAGGGAGCCTGGTGAAAACCTAAATTTGGCAAAGGCGCTGTGAAACCAAAAGCTTAGAATCACTGGAATAGCCCAACAAAATATACGTCACATGCACGTTCATACGGTGGACTAAGTATTACCGTAATATCTCTACTACTTAGTACAATCTGAGCACATTTTGGCTAGTTCATTTGTGAAAATACATGGTGACAATATGAAGATAATTCCTACAAAACATTGCAAGATATTTTTACAGCATTCAAGGTATAAATATGCTATTTTTGGACTTTCAGAGTTTCAGGATAAATATTTGAATAAAATATATATTTTCTGCAGAGACACCCCACAGCCATACGCACAGGAATGCAAAATCTCAAAAATCGACACACACCCCTTCCCCCTCAATGTGTACGTACTATATGGATGGCCCAGATTGACTAAAATTGTCACTAGGGCGACTACGCTAATATTACTGTATCAGTGTCTAGCGAGTTCATTATGAAAACACAAAAATGCAACAATATGAACATCACCACTATCATTACGAAAATGTTTTAGTGTTAATTTTATAGAATTGAATATTTAGACCCCACACCCACAAACAAAATCTTCTAAATCAACACCACTCCATTCCTCTCTCAGGACAAACGTAATATAGTTGTAGATGGTCCTCAACCAATCATATTGCTTGATCCATTCACTACTGGGCGTAGAATGCAAAAGCAAGTTAAAACTAACAACCGAAAATGGAATTTAAACAAATAGAAATAATTTAAAAAAAAAAAAAAAATCTCTTAAAATTGTAGTTCTGTCAGGTCTTGGCCTACAATCTTAAAACACATCTCAAAATTGTACATTGTATGCCATTATACAGCACATAATATCACAACTTAGTAATACCTACCCATAAATAGAAAACAATATGCAGCACATAATTTCATGACTTAGTAATTACCTACCCATAAACAGAGGCATTTTGGCTCTGACTTTCAGGCGCAACAGGCATACAGAGATACTCTGATCTTAAACAATTTTCTGCAGTTGGTCTTAGAACAGGATTAGGGTGCATAACTTTCATGAGGAAAATGCCCAGATGTCGATCCTAATGGATGTAAGCAGATATTTTTAGTGTTAACGTTTTATACTTTTAAAATGGATTTTGTATTATACAATGAAGTATGCAATCAAAACAATCATAAGATATAATAGGAAAACAATAAAATTGTACCAGTGGCAAAGATGAAAAATCCACTGTTCCATCTCTGGTTTCTGAAAATGATATGTTTGGATGGTGCATCTGAAAAAATAAATTTATAACATGAGAAATCTACTCCAATAAAAAAAAATTTAATCTTACAGTATTTTATGCAATTACGAAATTACCTTTTCCTCTATAACAGTGTCACTAACATGACATGATAAGATAGTATGTTAACATACTGCTTGTTAATATACTGCTTTAACAAATTAATCTTTATTATTCTAATTTTAGCTTTTGATATAATAAAAAATATCATTGCACTCCTCTTGCCACACATTTCTATTTGAAAACCACTACTTTTTGGCTAGGTGATAATGAAGGAAGATTAAAGAGAAACAGTGTAAAAAGCAAAACTGCTAACCCACAAAGCAAGCAGGCCAAGACAGAAAACATCCAGGGAATGAGAAGGTTCAGCTGACATCTTGTTCTGCTTCATCTCAGGAGCTGTTATCTCAACTCCACTACTTGTTGTGTATCTGCTTCTACACCTGTCAGCCTGCCAGTCATAAAAGATTAATAGAACTGAATGCATGTGATGATGTCGTCTAGCTTTTATTATAATTTCATCTAATTTATATTTAGCCCCTTGTGTGATCACAAGAATATATTTTTGTCAAAACAAACAGTTTCATACTTTATATTTTAAATACTGTAGATTATTGAAATCAAATTTGTTAAAAATATTGCATAGAGTAAAATTGTTTTTCTGAGAAATATAAAGGAAGTTCATTCGAGCAAATTATAGATGAAACAGTAACAAAAGTTAATATATGTAAACATAACCAACACTAGATTAGTATTGTAACTCACATCAGTCATAGAAAAGTCAGGTGGCAACAGCCTAGTAGTACCATCATCGTCAACTACTACATACTCAGGCTGTATCTGTCCATGGACAAAATTGAAGAGATGCAAACCCTGCAGAGCTATGCACAAACTCTTCACAATGGACTGACATTGCTGCAAGCAGAAAAGAAAATTTCTTTTTTAAAAAAAAATATTAAAAAAAAAAGACATGGGCACATGCCCTTAATGTTTTCTTCAACTTTGATTTACTATTTAAGAGAAGATATTCATTAAATTTGAAATGTAATACATTAACTACTAAAGGTTTAAACATTAAGTGCAAAGAAAATCAAGAATGAAAAAATTATTTTAATAGGCATATGAATTTTTTTATTTTAAACTTAAACTTTAATTTTTATTTAAATTTATTTCCACCTGTTTTGTCAAAGGTGCTGCCTCTACCAAGGTAGATAGAAGTTGTCCTCTTTTCTTGACTTCCACATAAGCATGACGATTATCCTAACAAGGTAAAATATTTTGAACTATTTTTTGACAAGAATTTAACTTAAAATTACAGTACAAATCTGTTATCTTTGTGAAATTTAATCTATGTCATTTTATACCAGTCCATAACTGACATATAGAAGCTCTTGCACTTTGTAACATTGTTTACTGTACACTGTACCCAAAGTTCCCAATATGCTGTCCAACAAGAATACCCAAAACATTTTTTTTTTGGTTTAACTAGTCCACTTCTGAAGGTTTTCATGTGATAAATTTGCCATGTTGTTTTGTATTAAGCTTGAGGATGCTATTTTTTTTCATCTAGTTAATGCTGTGCAATTTATTTAATCTTGTGTGACATATTTAGCAAAATAATTCTTTTATAAATAATTTTAATTAAGAAATGTTTTTATTTCAAAAAAGCTTGACGTTATGTCTAGTTTTTCCTTACCAAAAAAACTGGATTGACTGTGTAGTGAATAAGCATAGATAGAGCTTCAGATTTAACTCTATATGTATAGATAAGGTCTGCACAAAGCTGTATGAACAAAGCTGCTTTTTTTTATTATTAAAGTAGGCATGACTAATGATTTTCTTTAGCGTTAAATTATTCAATGTTTTTCTAAATTTTTAACTGTTTATATCACTGGGAAAAAATTTCAAACCTTGTCAAAAAAAACAGCTAAAACTGGCTCTAGATACAGAGAAGAGGCATTGGAGTACAATGCCATCTGCGAAAGAAATTCCTCTTTGTTTAATTTGCTGGCACTTCCTAAGAAATATTCCTGAAATAAAGAAAAATATACTTGTTGAATTTTGGTCAAAAGAAACCTGCAAGAGAAAATAAAAATTAATCCAAAACTGTTATCTTTACTATTTGCTAATTACTAATTCTGCTCCTATATAATATATGAAAGCTCAATTATTAAAATAAAAAATTCAGAATTTATTTTCTTAAATTTTTTTTATTCAAAGGAGAGAAGCATGTATCCTTACCTTTATGAACACAGTTTCATTATCCAGCTGCGAAACAAACATTCCACTTAGATTGCTGCCAACAGGTGTCATTGTATACTGGTCTGGGGCATGAGAAAGCTTGACTAGACCTTTGTAAGTCTAACAGTAAAGCAAAATAATTAACAATTGTTAAAAAACTAATGTTAAGCATCATAAATAATATAAACACTCATGTATTTAACACAAGTAATATATAATTAGTGTACATACATGTTTTCCAATAAAGACTAATGCAAGAATAATCAGTTTAAATGTGCCAATGTGGTTTCAAATAATTATTGCAATTTAACAAATCTATTAAAGACTATGATGGAAAAAATCATGACTTACTATATATGTGGCGAAACCTGAGTCAGACTCTCCATTGATCAACTCAGGAAAATGTGCACTGGCTAACTCACTTAGATCAGCCTAAAAATTAATATTTAAAAATATGATCAAATTAAACACACCAGCCACCCCATAGATATGTTTTTAAAATTTTAAAGCACATTTAATTGTAAGTTAAAGATATCAAATAAACAAACGTCTAAGTTATAACTTATGACTTATATGGATGATTTTATTTGAGTAATTTTTATTTATAATTATATCCATCAATTTTATATATAAAAAAGAATACTTACCTTTTTATACATATGATAATTGATTTAAAATTTAACAATAGCTTAATAAAATTAATGTTAATTCAATAAACATGTTATTTTCTGTTTTCTTTCTTCATAAATAATGATTGTTCCAATTTTTCTATTCACTTTTTTCGTAACATACCAGCAAATAAAATTATCCAAAATGCAAATTCTTGATGTTATGTAAAAGTTTTGTTGTTCATTGTGTTGTAAATTGCATTGAGAATGTCTCCTAAAAATTTGGTAGCATTATCTATTAAAATAAAAAAGTTGTGGGCAAATAAAGGCAGAAATGTGGAAAGTCGGTCACAAGTTTTTACAATGAAATACAAAGATAAAGAAGGGGGTTAAAAAATTCACTAAAAAAAATCATAACTTCATTTCTATAAAAGCTAGAAAGATGAAATTGGTATTTTTGCAAAGCTTATAGCTAGCCCTTTAAAATGATGTATCATTTATGGCAATAGGACAATATTAAAAATTTCTGTCAAAGTACCTAATTTAGTACTTACCAGCAGCTTGTCTTCTTCCTTAAGGGCCTTGTGGATGTTGTTTCTAATATTCTCCAGATCTTTAGCTATTTCTTCTAGTTCTTGGGAGTCTTGATTCTGGAACAAGTAAGTCTTTTACAATGACTTTATTATTTTTTTATGTTAACAATATTACCAGATAAATTTACTACATTCCAGACAACTAAAAAAGCACAACATAAAGAGTTTAAATATAAATGATCTTCAATTTGTTTGTAATGGTTCCCCCACCCACAAGTATCACTGGCTTCTTAATCGATCATGAAATCTACACACATTCATTTTATATATTACCTCTTCAGCATCCACCTTGTCAGCAAGCTTATGTCTTAATTTGGATTTCATATTTTTTAGTTTGGATCTTACAATCTGCAGTTCATTAGTAGAAGGGGTTGAGTTCAGCCATGGAGCAATTTGGTCTTTCAAGGAAGTGAACTCATGTAATACATTGGATAGATGGTCTACACAGCTAGATTCTTCCCTCAAATCATTCAGAAGGGCTTGGACTAAAGTGGCAATAAATATAGCATCTGGGCTGTTTTCCTGTTTTAGAAGTAGTCAAAATATGATTATACTGAATAAATAGAAATACCTTAAAAAATTACATGTTAAAAATAAGATTTCCATAAGAAATTATTGTTTTTTTATTTCTTTAAAAGTATCATACAAAGAAATGAGCCCAAGGTTTATTATTTACATAATGCAGATTAAAGCTTTAAAAGTTAGAGAGAATTAATGATTATATGCTGATGGAAAAGGAATTAATCTAATTAAAATCCAAATCCAAAGTATATAAATCAACAACAGCTATTTTGGTAAGACTTCAAATTGAAAACTCACAGTATCAGCAACAGAAATTTCCTGTTGTAATGCCTTCGCATACAGTTTCAATGTACTATCAAGGTCATCTGTCATTTCTTCATCTTCCAGCTCAAGATTAAGAGAAATCGACTAAAGAAAAAGGCAGTAGCAATAATGGTAGTAAACTAAGAAGATAATATTTATGGTTTTATTATTTAAAATAAACTTTTCACTGTAAAATTTCAAGAGAAAAGACAGCCTTTAATTTAACTGAATTAAAGCTTTATTAAATAAAACTCACACTTTTTAACTTTTCTAAAACACCATTCACTGAAGATTCCATAGTGTCACTGTAACGTCTGGCACCAACAATATCCCCCTTTTTTTTCCCCTGAGTTCATTTAAAGAAAGAAAAAACATTTTAAAAATGTATCAACTAATTGTTTATATTTAGTTTATGTGTGCATGTTTACAACTCTTCCCTTTCTTTATTAAAAACAGTGTTTTTCTTTGCAAACAGATAAAATTATAGCAGCATTAATGTGGCATAATTTTTCAGAACTTGCGAACTGATGTATATACTAGGTGTTCTAGTTAGGTTTTATGATTATATCATAGATACTTTCACTTGAAAAAAAAGCACACAAAAAAACAAAACATTGATGCCATTTTGACAGAAACAAATATGCCTGTATCTCCTAATGCAGATTACCTTAAGTGACAAAAACGTTTCCCAAAAACTTATAGCAGAATTATGTTAAATAATGAGAAAATACCTTCCATTCCTCAAACGATGGAAGTAAACTTTCAATTAATGGCAACTGGGGCACTGTAAACTTTGTGAAGGAGTCATAATGCTTTGTGAGTGCTGACACAATGTCCTGTTGGTTGAATATTTGGGAAATTTTAAGAGGCACTTTGAGAATTATCGGGTATTATTGAATTTTATATAAAAGAAAGTTCCTAAAGTAGTAAAGTTAGTTAAGTTTAAACAAAAAAAATAATATAATGTAATGCTTGATGTTTATCATTTAAAGCTGCTTAACAAAATGAGACTCTTTGATGAATTGAATTCATTAAGTTATTACTGCCTTTGGCAATAGTTATTATATTTTAATATTTACATTTTTAGCAACAGATTTTCTTGACGTGCAAATAACTTTTTAAAACTTCTTTACAGGTTTTAAGTTCAGATTACCTGCACCTGTTTACCCCTGTCTTGTAACGGTACTTTATTGAGTTCCTCTATAGCAACAGCGAGCCTGTCAAAGAGTTCCTTCTTTTGTAAGTCTCTTGCTTCTGTCTTTTCTTTAAGGATTGCCTGAAGAAGTAAGATAATTACATTATTAAAACTCATACAATAATTGAATCTAAACCCTTTCAAGTAGAAAATTTACATTAAAATAAAACTTACTTTGTTTAAATTATGATAAAATATGGGTTTCTTAATGAAAGTAACTATAATATTAACAATATTTGTAATAGAATTTAGTTTACAGACTAAATTAAAATAAACAAAGTATTAAACTCTTACACTATCGGAGCACTTGCGTATTTCATCTTGTGCACTTTTGTAGGCACTTATAGACTTGCAAACTTCAGGTATAGACTGGGCCATATGAATACCAATTTTACCAGGACCTTGCACTAAAACTAAAGCTGTGTCTAAAGGTGTCTCTTTATCAAGGGGGAATTGATTCCTAGAAATGAAAAAAAACATAGTCATTGCTAAACCAAAATACAAATATAATACATTTGCAAATTGTACAGTTAAAAAAGGGTAAGGGAGAGAAGGGTGTGGTACTCAATTAAGTCTGTGGTGTAAAAACTTTTAATTAGAGAGTGTTTTTTTGTGTCCACTTTTTTTAAATTTACCAAAGGCATGCATTATATTTCTTAAAACTGCATCTACAAGTGAGTTAGTCTTGCATAAAATTTCAGATGACGTGAAAAGCCAGAATCATGAAATTCTTACCTTATAGCTGTGGTAATTGAGGTTAAAGAAAGAAAACAAAAGTTATATTGTCTAAAAGTCATTTATCTTAAATGCAATTAATAGCTATGGACAAAGCTTAGACGCCAAGATGGGCTCAATGTTTATGTAGTTAGGTCAATTTTTGTTAATACACTAAACATTTTCTCTAAAATATTAAACTCACCGAAGTTTTCTTACCAAACTAGATAGAGCTTGGAGATTCTTGATCTATAAAATTTAAATAAGAATAGAAATAATGCATCAACATGATTAAGGGGGGAAAACATACACTAAATCTAGATTCATTTTTATATTTAGCAATCAATAAGTTGAATAATTATTTAAAATTAAAAATTGGAAGGCTTTCTCCGAGTATTTAAATTAATTTTTAGCAACGGTTTACCTGTGATGACATGTCATTTTCTTGTGCTTTATTTGACAAACTTGTGTATTCAGTCTGAAGGTTCTGTGTTGTAAAAGATATAAGTTATTACATGATAAGAAAGAAAAATGCTAAGAGTTAAATTATTCAACATTTTAGTTATTTATTTTATTTATTAGATCTGAATGGAGAGTGCATGTATTCATGTAATTTAACCTTATCATAAGTTATAGATAGTAAGTAAAATTGTTAACTTTACTTTGGGGGTAAACCATTAACACTTTAGATATTAATATTTCATTGTGATATAGTGGAAAATACAGTCCCACAAATAAAACAGGAACTAGTCTTGGAAGAAAAGAAATTTATATTTGAAGTGGGCACAGGTGCTGGGGAAATTTTCTGATTAATAAAAAATAAATATGTCTTAATCATAAAGATAAATGTTCAGTTTGACAATAGAAAAGAATCCAAATAGAGTAGCCGAAATTGAGTGTTTATTGATAATTTTAAAATATGTTTAAAAAATACTTCAATACCTTCAAATATAGATCATACTTATATTTTACATACCTTCAACTTCCATCGCAAATTAGATATTTCATCTTTCTCAGAGTCAAATTTTCGTGGGCCATCTCTTATATTAGGAAAGGCAACTTTCACACTAAATCACAACAAAAATGTTTGCAACATGATAAATAGAACTGACTCCACAATTCTACAATTGGAAAGATATTGCATTTTAAAAAAAAATAAATGACAAAAGCACTATGTTTTTAATGCTATACAAGCATTTTACTTTTTTTTTTTTTTTCTGCTAAACAAGAATTTAATTTTTTAAAGATATACCGAGAGATAATGTAAATAAAACATGTTTCTCAAATTTATGTAATAATTTTTGGGCCTACAAGGCTTTAAAAAAATTATTTTAATCTAAATTTGCTATCCAGAAGGATGGTGTTTTAAATATCCAGGTCTTTAGAAGGTGGTAGGAGTCATTATCCTGTCAATATAAAGTTATTTTAATTATATTGAATTCAACTGAAATTTCAATATAAATATAACTTCCAGAACAAATAAAACAGCAACGTTGGGCAAAATGTTCACCTATTATGTTTAGTCTGATTCTTTGCTGCACTATGATACTTCTTGAATTCTTCAAGAGGTTTCATTGACGATTCTCTTTCATTTAGGTCTCTGGTCATATTGATGCAGTTTACATTTATATTAGGTTTTTGTTTTGCATATTATTTAAAATGATCTGCTGGGCTGGCAATTTCCAACACCATAAAATAAACTACTTTTTCCAATAAAACTTTAAGTTAAACCAATAACTTGGTACAAGATTACATTTTAAACAGGAAAATGATTTACAATAAATTGCTGTCTCAATAAATCAATCTTTTCCATTTATGAAAAATTGATTAATCCAACCCGCATAGTTTACCTTCAAATATTTTAACTATACAAAATTATTGTCTCAATTTTTTGAAACTATTTTATTACAACACTCACTTATTGGTAGCCCCACCATCTCCAGAAGCTCCCAGTGGTCGTGATTTTAAACCTCTTTGTTCCAATCCTGGCTTTTTAAATGCGAAACCGCTCTCCAACATTTTTTCATTGATACTAACACCCGCAATAAAAATTTCAGCAAAGAAGCCTGTATGATCTGACAGTCTGGCAGTTGTAAAGACATCAGCTTCCTTTGCTTCAACAATCTCTCGCAAGAACTTTAATGCCTTGGAAAATGAAAGTTAAATATTTAAGAAATCTATTGTCGGTATTCTCCAAAATATTTACTGCATTAATTCTAGCTCTTAACATGACTGACCTAGACAAATCACTATATATATTTATACATACATTGGCATCTTGATTGTTATTACACCACAGAGAATGAAGCATATATTTGATTGCACATGGTGGCAGGGCTGTTAAGGATTTGGGAAGTTCTACCAAAGTGGATGGATCTAATTCTTCTGTATTGCCAAAGTCTATGTACTGGACTTTTACCTGTGGATATTTAAGGAAGTTATTCAAATTGAATCATCTCCATGGCTGCTGGGTGGCGCTAAATTATTATTCTTTAGAAGTTCTTCCTTCATCAGATGCCTTTTCATCCTTCAGAACATACTAAAATTAATAATACCGAAAAACATATTCCATAAAAATAATAAATCATTATTTCACAAACACATACAAAATCTTTTGTTGCATACAATTGTTTGTCAATTATGAAGCCTAAAGCAACAGTACTTGGGCAACGAGAATTGACAATTTTCTTTTGGCAATGTGGGTGATACGCAATAAATATGTACAAAGTATCTAAAAAACCCATTTGCCCCATTTGTATAACATATTTAATTTAAAAACTTTAAAGTGTTAATTTTTGTAAAGTGAACCTTTTTAAGTTTATAATTTCAAAATGTTTTACAATATGTTTTGTAAAAGAAAAAAACATTACATAACTCCAACAAGTTCAAAACAAACAAAAATATTTCACAGATAATTTATAGGATTTGTTTGTTTCTTTGCTACCATACAATAAAATTAGATGATTATGATTGATATAACATAAATCATATAATTTATAGCAGTAATACTTTTTATATAATATTTTCTTTCAACTTTGTTATTTTTTGCTGTGCAGAAATAAAATACTGTTTGCCAATTATGAAGCTATAAGGAATGAATCCATTAGCAACGAGAATTGGCATTTACTTTTAGCAGTTGGTGAAAAGTCCAAAGCAATGATGCTTAAGTCTTTAAAAAATCTTAGTGCTTTTTAATATTTATGTAGTGATATTTCTATCAGCAAAATTTGGAATTCATTAAAGAAACAATGTACATCCATTTTATTCACTAAAAAGTCATTATATATCAGTGTTGTGTTAAGGTCTACATTAGTCCTGCATATTAAGGATTTTTTTTAAAATCACGATTAAAGGTTGGACTTTATTTGTGGGTAAGACAATGGGAACTATATAATGTTTTTTTTGTTGTATATTTTTTAGTTACCTATACCATTTTTTTTCCTAGCTAAGTATAATTATTTTTAAAAATGTATACAATTTAATTGCACTTTTTTACAATCCTTAAATAATTACTGAAAACAAATATTCTTTAAATGTGATGATTTGATTGCTGATTATTTTTTAGAATAAAACATGCTGAAATGGTAATATTTAAAAACAAACCATTAACAGTTTCCAAAACATCATTAGCAAAATCTGTTAATTATGAAACTATTAGATATAATGTTCCATAGCAATGAGAATGAGTTTTGTTTTGTTTGACAGAAGTTTTAAAAATTGTCTGATTGCCATAAAAGATATATTACATTAACCCTTTGAACCCTTGGCTCCTGGGTCTAAAATACCCAATCCCCTGGGCTCCTGTGAAAAAATGTCCACACACTGACACACAAACAAACAAAATCAAATGATTATAAAATTAAATAAATTTTATTTATTTCAATCTAAATGTGTCTGTTAGTAGTCCATTAGTATTATAAAATGTATCACAGAAATAAAATTGTCTTAGAAATGTTGTAAAATGTCATAGTAAAAGGTCATTTATACGGCCCTGATTTTTCATAAAAGCCAAGGCTAGAACTAGGGGGTAGACCTTGTTTAGTTTATTCCCTAACAACACATCAATAGCACTAGAACTAGACGTTGTAGTCAATCGATCGTCACTATCATTGTCTATTTACTTATTTCACTCCTTTTTCAAATAAATTTTATCTAAATTATTTACATTATCATAAAACTACTCTAGTTTGTGTCCTTGAGAAAAGTAATTATTGCATTTTCGCCACTTCTATACATCGAAAAACATTACTAAAACATAACAAAAACAATGCAACCATGGGCGCGGCCATTACTGTGACCTTTCCCAAGTCACGTGATAAACCATGAACTCAGTATTTAGAGCATATTTTACATACAGACTTTCGATCTTATGGTAAGGTATGGGAGACCGATATATCGGTCTGGCGGGTTGTGGATTTTTAAGGCGCAGACCGATAAAGCGGGATCAAGGGTTCAAAGACTAGATATAAGCTTTCCAAAAACACCACTTTCATCTTTTATAGAAGTGGAGTTATGAATTTAAAAAAAAAAAATTTTTAAAGCCCTTTTACCCCAAACTTTTAACATTTCTGCACTATTTTTCCATAAACATTTTTATTTTTAAAGATAATTGCACCAAATTTTCAGGAGACATTCAAAATCTAATGAACAACAAAACTTTTACATTACATTAAAAATTTGTATTTTGGTTAATTTTATTTGAGGGTATGTTAAAAAAATTGTGAACAGAAAAATTAGATAAGTTATTGTTTTAAAAAAAAAATGTATAAAATGTAATTAGAAGCCATTTTTAAATATAAAATTGAATGCATGAAATTATAATTTTTTTTAAAAAATCACCAATAAGACAAGACTTATACGACCATTCCAGTACCGGTATGTGATTAAAGTTTAAAAGGCTTTGGGAATGTTCTGTCTATTAAGTTCTATGTAGGCTGCTCACAGACTTCTTGGTGATTTTGATGAATCCCACAATTTCTCCTTTTTAAACTTTATATTTTCTATCTGCATACAAATGTGCTGCATCCTTGAAGGAATTCCAGAGATTTTCTACATAAAATTAAAATTTTCTCTTGTTTCTGAATGAAGCCTTTATATAACATCTTTTCATTATCCTGAATCTCCACGATTTCTAGTTTCTTTTTAATATTATAATTTTGTTTTTATTAAAATTCATTTATTTTTGTTTTAAACTTTATTTAGAAACATTAATTAATTGCCTTAATCTATGTAAACTGTTTTACTAGTCCTAATAAAAATATCATTACTAAGATAATGTTGAAGTCTTTTTTTTTTTTTATAAAATTGTATAGTATAACTTTTTGAAAAATCTGTTATTTTAAATAACTCATAGACTGTTTTGTCAAAAATTTTCCAATTATTTTGATCATAGTTATATAATATAGTATTTATATTTAATAGTAAATAGCACTAGAGTCCAAGACTAAGAGAAAAGACACTGCAAGTAGGCTCACTTTTAGAATATTACATTAACTTAACAATTATTTACCTTATTAAATTAAAAAAATACTGATTTAAATTATGCGAGTAAGTGCAGTTTTAGTATTAAAATAGGAGCATTAGTTTTTTAGGCTGTGTAGCAGCTTATGCCTATAAAATAAATTAAGGCCAAAGGCATATAGTTAATTTCTAGGCTTAGTAATAGTAGGTAATAAGCAAGCTTAAATTAATTTTTTTTTACTTAAGTAACGCTTTCTGTATTCTAATATTACATTTTAAATTTACTTAGATTTAATCTGATATTAAAAGATTACAGAATATTAAAAGTAGCTTATTTATTGTGTTTGAGAGGCAATTCTGTTTTTGGTGAAGATTAAAAAAAATGGCAAAATTTATGTTTTTTGTCTGGAAAGTGCTAACATTAATCGGAAAATTGACTATTTCAAAGTTTACCAATTTAGATGATAAACAACTTTCTTTGAAGTTTCAATTTGTTGTGATTGCTAAAAAATAAGTACTTAACACAATGAATAATTATTTCATCAGAGTGTTTTTAATGGAATTTATTTAAATCTTAAAATAAATTAAGTTTGTGAGACACAAAAACCTTTAAAGGTATCTAGCAATAATCTTTTTATGAATTTGAGATAGAAATTAACAGTCCTGAAATTACTCATGAAATCATAGGAGCCAGAATGATCATTACATTTATCGTGGGCCCTTAATGTATAGAAAAAGATTAATTTTAAATAAATAACTACTGATTTAAACAGAAAGTTAGTATGTCAGTACCAGCAGGTTAAAGATCTATGTCACAGTACAATTAAATGGGGGTTTGTAGTTTCATTTTATGACCAGACAAAAACCTTATGTTGACCATTAAGAAGAACTATGGCAAAATCCATTTAGAAATATGTAAGACAGTTATGAAGCCAAAAGAAATTGGTCTAGCAGCAACGAGAACTGTCACTTTTTATACTGTTAGCAGATATGTCAAAGATCATGATTACAATTCAAGACCTTTATTTACTGCTTTGGTACTTACTTACTTTAATTAAATATAGCAAGTCAATAAATTAACTATCAATGAATGTTACATATTTTAAAAACATTTAGCCTGTATAACACAAATAAATATGAATGGTATCTATAATAAAAATAGCTAAAAAATATTGCCAAGTTTATTGCTAAATAGTCAACAGATTGATGAGCAGCTTACCCTTTCAGAGCTAAAAGTGTAACGAACAACACATCGGTACCAGCACGCATCTACTGAGTATTGAGCACCATATATCTAAAAATTAAATATTAAAATATATAATAATTCTCCTGAGGCGGTATCTGTATATGTATAAGGCAAGGTATTATTAACAAAAAACCATATTAGCAACTAACAACTTTTGCATAGCTCAATAATATTATAAAGCATTAAAAAAATTAACAAAACATTTTTTTTTTAAATAAGTAGATGTAAAATATAAATAATTGCATGACTTCAAATTAATCTGATAAAAGTCTCTTTAGAAAAACTTGGAAACACTTACCTTTTCTGGTTCTGGTTTTCCTGAGAGTTTGGGAGCTTCTGGACAAATAATGGCTAACTGTTCGAGGATACTGGTCAGTTCGTTTATACTATCCACAGATGATTTTTGGCCCCACATCATTATGGGTGTTTCTACATGGGATATAAGTATTCTCTGCAAATAATATTGAAAGCTGCTTTGCAAAAAAGATATTTGAGATAAATAATTTCCAGGCATACCAATAAACCAATAAATAGAGTTAACATTGTAAATAGTCTCTGCCAGGAATGCATCCAATAACCCATTTAAATTTTTTTGAAAAACTGGAAGCATTGGTAGGTTTTGTTTTACAACTTTTCCTCCAGATTACATGTCTTTATTCGCAAATGAGTTCATTCCACCCAGTTATATTTACCCATAGCTAAAGATGGCCCCAGGTGAAAACTGACTGCACAACCTTCCAGTCCAAAGGCAGACAATGTTGTCTTTCCACCACTGACTGACATTTCGTAAGCTATGGATTGGGACTGGGGTATTAATGAAGTTACACCTGGGCCCAAAAGTCACCAATAAGGCATAGTCACCAAATGTATGTCAACTATTTTCAAGAAAATCTCCTCAGTTGAAGAACTGTCAAAAATTGATTTAGCCCGACATAAAACTAACCTTAAAAAAACTGTGTAGAGGGTAAGAAAACAATTAGTGTGTGACAGGACTGTTAACCAATCACTTTTAGTGACTTTAAAATAATAGTGCAGCCACCACCATTTTTTATGATAAGAGATAAACTTCTTACTTCTGTTTCTCTTTTCATTTGCTGTCCAGTGTTACTTTCAAATGATGGCACTAGAAAATACACAATTCGGCAATGATTATAATTATAAAAATCATTCATCCTAGTTTTTATAATGTTCAAGCAAGTATAATTAAATTAATTTGAAAAGTGTCTGTCAATTATGAAGCTAATAGAAATATGTTCTACAGCAACGAGAATTGACAACTTTTTGTTACCAGTTATTTTGAAATCACAAGTATTGGTCCTGTGATTATATTTAATGCAACTGGTCTTAACAAAAAAACAATGACTCAGAGAGGACTATGTGACAAATTTGTGCAACTATTTATGTTCATTTTACTTGTTTTTATTTGTCCATTTTAAATGACACTGATAAAAAAAGATATTTAATTGCAATATACAGAAATGAAGTATATTGAAAAAGTATTATGAACCATGACAAAACGTGGCAAGCAAGAATAAATAAAACATTCTTTCACTTCTTTGTATTGAACAGAATAAAAGCTAAACTTGATTTTTATTTAAATAGGTTATTCTAATACTATCTAATAGCAGATAAAAAAATATTCAGTAAATATCAAGCAATAACTAGAGTTGCATAATAAAAAGTTTCATACCCGCAGACTCACCGATGTCTGGGTTTCGCTGTTTCATTAGAACTGTTTGCAATTTTCCATCTTCATATTTTTCTCCAGTTTCCTCTGACTCACCCTCTTTCCTTGGAACAGGAGCACCCCTATTTATCATACAAAAATAGCTTGTTGAACAAAGGGGTGCCTGATTTAGATGTGAAATCTCATAAACAGTAATTTAATTCTCAATTCTCCTTCCTTTCAACCTTAACAATACTCAAAAGAGCCAAAAATCAGCTACAGGACGATTATAAATTTTTAGAGAGCCAAATTTCGGAGTAAAAAACAATTTTTTGCAGACTGGCCGAGCCGCACTCAAGTTGCTAAGGAGCTGCATGCCAACCACTGACCTAGGCTAAGATGGATGGATGATTGGGAGAGGGATTTACAGCAGCTAAGAATCCAATCATGGAAAAGAATAGCATCGGTTAGGTCTGAGTGGAAGGATGTGATGAGGCAGACCAAAGCACTACATTTGCTGTAGCTCCACAGGGATGGATGAATAACTAGAGCTTAACTCTACTTTCAACTGACATTTTTTTTTAAAAATCTACTTAAGCTTTACTGCAATCCCACAATCTTTTAATTACCTTTTTGCAGCCTTTTTAACAAGCATTTTATTCCCGCCTTCAAAACTTGTTCCATTAACTTCTTCAATAGCTTTCAAAGCATCTTGCTCACAGAAGAATTTAACAAGCCTAAGGATGGAAAATACAATGTTAAATAATTCAACTTCCCAATTGACCTTATAAATGAATTTTAAAATTATTTTTCATTATTACCATCCATTTACATTATTTTTTAAATGTAAATTTAACTTACCCAAATCTGCCCCCATCAGAGGAGGTATTCACCCATATATTGTGCACTTCACCATACTTTGAGAATATTTTACCAACCTTTTTCTGCAAAATAAAAATATGAATTAGATTTAAATGTTGTCAATAGAATAACCACTAGAGTAAGAATAGCACATCCAAAGAGCCAAACCTACATTTACAATAGCAACAAATGTAATGTTGATTTGAGTTAGCAGACAGTTAATGGTCTGTCACATGATTTAAATACTACATAGGCTTAATTCCTCTTGTGAAATGAATATTGTAAAACTGAAATAAAATGTACTGTAATTACATTGAAAACTTTAAAGAAATCTCTGTTTTAAATTTGATACAGACTTCAGTGGTCAAATGATAGAGAGCTTGCAATGCGTTTTAATTAAATTAACATTGGCTGCTCAAATTTTTTTTATTTCAGAAGAAACTCTATAGCACTCAATATTGACGTCACAAAGCTTGTCTCTGGACATGTTCATTGATGTGAAAGCATAATTAGGTTAAAACTATTTATTTTTGAGTCCCAGTTGTTGAGGTCTTCATTCAGTTTCCATGCTGTGTAAAATTTGCACAAGAATCAAGAAATCTATTCCAACATGAGTTTGTGCAAGGAATGCTTTCTGACTTGAGAGGGTAGTTTCAGGACTTTTTCCGATCTGAATGCCAGAGCAGCGAAAAATAATTTTCCAAAACCTAGCAGAGTTGAGTTACAAGTTTCAAATGAAAGTGAACATTTTGCAATTTTAAAAGTGTTGATATACAGATACATAGAAGAAGTGACACTGACAGACTACAATAATTGATTCTAAGGTTATAAGCTCATTTAGATGAATTTACTCATAATTCCTTTCAGTTTTTTGTTAACCTAATAGTGTGAGAAACATTTTCAAAAAAGCAATGTGAAATCTGCTACAAACCAGCCTTTTCTGATGAGCACTTCCAAGCAATATTGATAAGGTGTAATAACTTTAAGCCTAAAATAATGACATAAAGTTAAAAAGCACCATGTTCATGCTTCTACTGTTATAACTAATTTATAGCACAATGAAAGTCTCAATTGAATATATGTCCTAATAATAGCACTAATTTTTTTGCTACATGTAATTATTGTTACATTTAGACAAGGAAAAAAATTATGTCTTAGGCCTAAATGTTTTAAATTTGTTACACAATAAAAATGTGAGATAATTTCATCATACAATGAGTACTTTGACACTTTTCCTTGCATCATACTGCACAGTTAGAAAATGAAGTAATTTCTTCTGAACCAAGTTCCGTTAATTGCCTTTTTGAGCATAGTGGATTATAAATAGATGGATTTCCTCATCAGTGACTTAGCAAGGATTCCATTCCTGACACTCTTACGTAAATTAAAAGATGAGGCGACCTTTTTTTCATGTTGTGCACAGATACTCAGTAGGCGTCTTGTAAGTTTGATTGCATAATAACTCTACTGATTGACCCGCCGGTTAGGAAGTTAAATCTGCCGGCAGTTCTTCCCTGTTAAAAAGGAAATGGCTATTTAAAAAATGAATAGAACCTGGATTTCATTAAGGAAATCCAGGGCTTCCAAAAACTACCGAAATGAAAGTCCGACATGAAGGGGGGTGGGGGGGGGGGGGGGGCATGCCGAAATGACTCTTGACCATTTCTAAAAGAAGGCCTACAAATATTAACTAATATATTGTCATTATTTATGATTGTATCTGAATAAAACTTAAACAATTTAGAAGGAAAAAACAAATAGATTTTTAATGAAAGCCAAATTTAAAATCAAGGCGCTTTTTCATTTTACCAATTACAGAAATAGGCCTATTATTACCGTATCAATAGCTTAATACCAATACTTATTAATAATACTAATAATAGGATTCTAATTAAATAAATAGCCTAACAACAATTAAATTCCTATAGGCCTACTAATTACAGTCTTTAATATAATTTAATTCTAATTAAGACATGTTAAGGCTCATATTTACTAATTAGGAAATCAAATCGTTCTTAGAGTTTAAATACTTATATTAAGCGTAGTTTTTAAATTAATCATAATAAAAATTATAATAAATAAAACATAGGCCTACATAATATTAAGATTCAGTGGTGTATGATGGTGTGACGATCTGAGGCTGGACTTTAAAGTATTCTTTTATCATAAATCCGCCCTTGGAAACCCTTGTAAAATAATACCATTCCTCCCCCTTGTTTTGCCACACAGTAACATAGCCCGAGTGACTTCCCTTGGTGTTTTTGCATTTTTAGCTCACACAAAAGCATGATTATGGATTTTCAACCTCACACCGATAAACTTTGAGGGTAGAAGGTCAAACCCACAATATCAAAAGTGATTATCATTGGATGGGAAAATATACAACATTTAAATCACCCAATTGAATAAATAGCCAGAACAAGCAAGTATATGTCTTTTAAGATCTGATCACTTAACCGTGGACACTGGAAGTACCTAGAATTAGGTGATCATTAACTGCGACTGCTACCTGGAGTACTACTGACTTGGTTTCTATCACTGGACCGACTGACCTTGAAGCTGGAACTAGGGGATTGCTTTACATCCTACACCAACTACCTGACGGCTACTAGGACTTCGAGATCCAGGGACTCTTACTACCACGATTCAGCTCTGGAGAGTCATCTTCCCCATCGCAAAGATCCCACGGAATCTATGACCGGGAACTCCGCTTTCGCTACTCTACACTTGTGATCCACCGAAATCATCAAAGAAATATATAAAGGCTAAGTCCACAAGGATTGAACATAATATCTTGAGCATTTATAATGATGATAACATTAGTATGACAGTGACACTTGCAGTGCATTGAAATACCTGTTTAATTAGTGTTATAGTGGCCTAACGGACTATACCGTCCGGATAGCCAACTAGGTAAAACAGCGCGCATGCGCAGGGACTGTGCAGAGAGTGGGAAACGGACAGTGTGTTCCGAAGTCAAGCATAGAGTCAACACTACTAAGAACTTGTATTATATGATGATTTATGTTACTGTTTATTATTTGAAATAAAACAATGTGAAAACATAACAATTGGTGGCCAGTATAAATTAGTACAACTCAGTACAATCAGTTTATTATCGGTTCACAGTAAGTACTTCTCGAAGAACTCAATCGACTAGTCTTAGCCTGGTACACGCCACGGATTTCACGTGACTGAAGAAACAATGGAGTCAACTCTGACCCAGATGGAAATTATCCAAAAACTCATTCAACAAAATGAAGTTCTGTTGAAATTGGCAACAGGTTATACGTCTGCTCAGACGAAGTTTGCAAGTTTTAGTGGTGATGAGGAAACATTTACAGATTACTATGCAAGATATATGACTTTTGTCTTGGCTAACAATGTGCCCAAGGAAAAGCAAGCACAAATTTTCTTAGCCAACCAAAAACCTGAACTCCATAAAATGTTAACAACATTAGTAGGACAAAGAGATCCACCGCAAGAAGTTAATCAGTTGACAATAGAAGAAATCTATTTGTTAATGATGGAACAATATGATCCTACCAAATTTGTGATCAGGGAAAGATTTAAGTTTTGGTCAGATTCAAGTAGAAAACCAGGGGAAACTATCAAGGAATTGGCAGCTAGAATTAGACAAGAAGCAGCCACATGTGAGTTTAATAAAATAACAAATCCACTGGATGAGGCTTTAAGGACAAGATTTATGTGTTCTGTGAAGAACGAAGCAATATTAAACATTGTGTTTAGAATGAAGGACACTGAGTTATCATTTAACAAAACAGTGGAAATAGCTGTGGAAACAGAAGAGGCAGCTAAGTGTGCTAAAGAAATAGTCCATGAAGAAACTCCCGAAAATAAAGTTCAGACAAAAAGAAATAAACATCAAGCAGCAGAGCAATTTTCTCCATCACAAAGTCGTGACTTTCCGTTTGGGACTTGTGGCAGGTGTGGAGGAAAGGGACATAAAGGAAATATCTGCAAGTATAAAGACATGATCTGCCGCTTTTGCCACAAGCGAGGACATCTAGAAAGAGTTTGTCTTAATAAGAAAGGGAATGCTCCAAAACAGAAACCAACTTATCTTAAAAGTATAAGAAGGCAAAAACAAATTAAAACTATCCCTCCAATTATTCAAGAATTAATTTTAGAAGGAAAGAGATTTACATTTGAAATAGATACCGGAGCCGGAGAAAATTTTATGTCTGGATCTGTTTGGCAAAAGCTGGGACAGCCAACTTTGAGTCCAGTATCTGTTAAATATGAGTCAGCGTCTGGGGACCAGCTTAATGTTTTGGGATGTGTGGAGATCAACACTGATGCAGGAGAATTATCCACTAATCTGTCATTTGTGGTAGTGAAAGAGCAAAATTTAAATTTATTGGGCAGAACCGCAATAAAGAATCTTAATATTTCAATAGACAGCCTTTTTCAAACACAAGTAAATCACATTAGCAATCAGAACTCATTGAATAAATCGTGTGAGCAAATCTGCAAAGAATTTCCTAAACTGTTTGAACCAGGTCTTGGACTGTTGAAAGATTTTGAACTAGAAATTAAGTTCAAGCCAGAGGCACATCCAATTTATTTGAAACCTAGAAATGTTCCTTTCACAATAAAGTCAGAGCTCTCGGAAACTTATGAAGCTGGAATATCCTCAGGAGTCTGGAAGCCGATACAGTTCAATCAATGGGGCACTCCTGTAGTTCCAATAAGGAAGAAGACTATCTCAGAAAAAAAATCACAAATTAGGGTCTGTGGGGATTATGCAAAAACTGTAAATCAACAGTTAGAAACACCCAGATACCCCATGCCATTACCGGAAGACCTTATAAGAAAATTGGCAGGAGGACATTATTTCTCAAAAATAGACTTAGCAGATGCTTATAACCAGATCAAACTGACTAAAGATACTTAAGAGAAACTAGCTTTAAGCACACATAAAGGTGTATTGCTGCAAACACGTTTACCATTTGGCATCACATCTGCTCCAGCATATTTCCAAGAAATCATGGACAAACTTACGCAAGATTTGCCTGGAGTAGCAGTGTACATGGACGACATTTTAGTGAGTGGGAAAAATGAGGAAGACCATTTAGTCAACCTTCGCAAGTTGTTACACAGACTAAATGAAAATGGATTAAAGTGCAGGAAGGAAAAATGCATTTTTGCCCAGCAATCGATTGAATATTTAGGGCATAAATTATCAAACAAGGGCATATCAAAAGGAGCCAAAGTAGATGCAGTTATATCCATGCCGGCACCCACAGATTTTTCAAGTCTACGGTCATTTCTTGGTCAAGTGCAGTTTTACAACAAGTTTTTACCAGACCTATCAACCGTACTTGAACCATTGTATTACTTGACTAAAAAGAACGTATCATGGAGCTGGAAAACAGAACAAGAAGAAGCTTTTAGGAAAGTCAAGCAATTGCTCTCTTCTGATACAGTTCTAGCTCACTACGATCCTACTCTGGACATAGGCATAGCCTGTGACGCTTCCAATGTTGGCATAGGATGTGTTCTGTTCCATAGATATCCTGATGGCAGTGAACGCCCTATTACGAACATTTCAAAAACCCTCACAGCAACACAACGCAAATATAGCCAGATTCAGAAGGAAGCACTGTCAATTATTTTTGCACTATCTAAGTTCCATCAATATCTGTATGGAAGAAAGTTTATTTTGGTTACTGACCATAAACCACTGATTAGCATCTTTGGACCAGGAAAAGGAACACCAGCACTGGCAGCAAATCGTTTAGCCAGGTGGGCTCTTACCTTGAGTCAATATGAATATATCATAGAATTCCGTAAGTCAATTGAACATGGCAATGCGGATGCTCTTAGTCGTCTACCCTCAGGGACTGATGAAATTTTTGATGCTGAAGAAAATGAAGCAGACATGGATTCTGTGTGTATGATCAAACAAATCAGTTTACAGATCAGACCAACAGACCCAGGAGTCATTGCTAAAGAGTCACTTAAAGATTCTACTGTTTCTACAGTAATGAGATACTGTCAAGAGGGATGGCCATCCTCTACAAACAAAGAGCACTTGAGCAAGGACGCAGCAAGTATAGCAGCTTTTAAAAATATTCAAGACTCACTCTCCGTGGAGTCGAATTGTCTATTTTATGGTTCAAGAATTGTGGTTCCAAAAACACTACAAGCTCAGGTTCTCCAAATCCTGCATACAGGACACTTTGGAATGGAACGGATGAAACAGTTAGCCAGATCATCTGTATACTGGCCAGGGCTTGATGCTCAAATCATGGAAATAGGTCGAACATGCCAGGCATGTGCAGAACACGCCAGAGACCCTAACAAAGCAAGTATCCACCCATGGATGCTGCCAGAAAAACCATGGAGTCGAGTGCATATCGACCATGCCATTAACTTTAAGGGAGCACATTGGCTGGTGATGATAGAGGCTTATTCAAAGTACCCGTGTATTCACAGGACGACATCCACATCAACCAAAGCCACCATTGATCTTCTGGAGGAAGATTTTGCTCATTTCGGCTATCCACGCACCATAGTGAGTGATAATGCTACTAGCTTCATCTCTGAAGAATTTCAGCAATGGTGTAAAGAGAGGGGTATTGTACATCTAGCAGGCGCTCCCTATTATCCTGCTACGAATGGAGCGGCTGAACGACTGATTCAAAGTTTCAAGAGTTCACTAAGGAAATCCTCATTACCTTTAAAAGAATCTCTACAAGACTTTCTGCGTCAGTATCGTAGGACACCATTGTCTAGTGGATTGTCACCCAGCCAACTGCTGAACAATCGGCAAATAAGAACACTTATAGATACTCTAGTTCCCTCTCCTGCTCATCGAGCACAGGGAAAACATCTTAAAGAAATAGCCATCCGTAATGGGACTAGTAAACGTCCTAGTCAATCATTTAACCGGGGAGATCCATGTTATGTCAGAATATATGGAACAACAACAGACACTAAACCCAGATGGGCTCCCGGCAACATCACTCAGGTTATGGGACCACGCCTTTTCAAGGTGAAGATTTATCCTAATGGTCCCATATGGAAGAGACATTTAGACCAACTTCGTCCCAGGTACGGAGCAGAAGAAGATTCAGAACCAGGTTTGGATATCATGACAGGAAGTCATTACCCAACAACTCAGGCAGCCTTCAGTCAGCAACCGTCAGCACTTCCAGCATCTCCAAGTCCACCTAAGAAGAAGATTAACCCTCGACATCCAAGACCATCAGACCATCTCATACCCAGAAGGTCTCAAAGACAACGTCGAGCACTTATGTTACTGGACTTGTAATTGTTCGGGGAGGTGTTATAGTGGCCTAACGGACTATACCGTCCGGATAGCCAACTAGGTAAAACAGCGCGCATGCGCAGGGACTGTGCAGAGAGTGGGAAACGGACAGTGTGTTCCGAAGTCAAGCATAGAGTCAACACTACTAAGAACTTGTATTATATGATGATTTATGTTACTGTTTATTATTTGAAATAAAACAATGTGAAAACATAACAATTAGAGGACATACATTATATATATATATATATATCAATCACCAAGAGTGTATTATGGGGAAATTTGTAAATATATTATTCAATAAATAATTGCAGTTATTTTCTCCTTTAACCAAGACTTTGTCAATTACAGAAAATTTCGGACTTCCATTTATGTCAATCAGAATTGTTTGGGAAGTAAATAAGGACAATAAAGATTATGAAGGAGAGTGTGGGATTCATCAAAATGACCAAGAAAATGTGCTGTAGTCTAAGACTACCCAGAATTTGACAGGCGGAACATCCCATTACCACTCAAATCCCAGATACTCTTATTTACCTGTGATTTTTTATGGATTTTTTTCTTTATAAGTAATAAGTTTAAATAATTTTTCCCATTTTTATTTTCAGGATTTCATCCAGTTGCCCTCAAATATAATCATGCAAAATAAATATTCTTCATGATATATAAATCCTTTGTTAGTTATTGTGTTGTATAGTGCATTGAGAATGTCAAATATAATAATTATTTCGGCAGTCATTTGTATCAGCATAAGGCTATACATGTATAAGTTGAAATGTGAACTTTATGATTGCAGGAGATGCAATATAAATATAGGTAAGACAGGAAGAGGGCTATCTGATAGGTTTTGTGAACATCTTCAGCATATTGAACAAAACAAGTCATCTCAATTCTCATCCCATTTCAATGGCGGTAAACAAAAAGGCTCATCAGATATATCACCCACCAGAGAGTGGAGAATGAAAACAAATTAACTCCAATTTTTGATACCATATCACCATATGGAATAAAGCAAATACTCGTGATCCTTAATTTCTCCATTTTTATTCTTAATTTTTGTTGTTTGAATTTTACATTAACAATACTTAAGTTCTATTATCTTGATAGTCGGCACCCCAAAATAATGTGGGATGCACATTTTGGTTTTGAACAAATTAACTTCTAAAAATAACAAAGCACTTCCTACTCTAACATTGTGTAAATAGCCATTATTAAGATTTGTGAAAACATAAGTTTTTATTTATAATTTTTAAGTATCTGTTGTTTCTTGGGTAAAAGTGTAGATAAAGGCATGGGTTTTGCTAAGAGTTGCCGCCCCTATGCACAGTGACATCCCTTTGCGGATTCTGAACACTGGACTTAGTGTGCATAGACTAGTGGTCTGCAAACTCATTAGTCAAAAGAGCCATAATTCAGCAGGACCATTAAAAAAATTTTGAGAGCCAAATTTCTTTTTAAGAACCTGTTACCACGATTGGCCGACCACTGGCATAGACCAATAGTTGGTCCTGAACTATATGTATAACTTTTCCGTTCTTCAATGAGCATTATTCGCGTCATAACTAAATCTAACAATCTATACAGTTAATATGAAATATATTAAGCATAATTGCCATAAGAAACCCTTGAAGGTATGGAACAAGGACAAGGTTCAAGTGTCATGTGCAGTCAAGATAAATGATATTGAATGAGTAGGAATATGATATTTTGAGAATTAGGGGAAAGTAAAGAGAGTAACAATAATAATATTGCTGCTTGAGTGGATTTGCAAAATCTGTAACATCTACTTTGCATCACAAGTCATGTTGAAATAGCATGTTCAACTGCACCAACAATTCATAGGAAATTACCACCTGCTTCTCAACAAAAAAGGATTTGACTAATGCAAGTTGCTGCCAGGAGACAGAGAGAGCTTATAGCAATTATTGCTCACACTTCAATTTTATGTGCTGAATGGTTAGATGAGAATGGTGTTGACGTGTCTGGTATATCGGTTCCGCAAGATGACAATAATAAATCAGCTACTATGCCCATTGTTACGATTGAGCAACACCTGGCTACTCACTGGGAAGACGATAGCAGCTAGAAACTATGCTACAATTGTCAGCTATACTGACAATAATCATATTTATACTTCCACAAACAATGATAATTAGTCTTTAAAAACCTTTTCATTGATTCTGAATAATAAAATTTAAGCGTACAAACTTTTTAACTTGTTGACTAACATGGTCCCCATGATGACAAATTAGATAGCATGAAAAAGTTACTTCTTTAATATTTGTTTTTTGGCCTCTGCCACGGTCTAAACTCATGAATAATAAATTTAAGAAGACTTTTTTTTAAAAATAATAGAGTTATTGATCAGTGCAGTTTAACACTGGCCTTCATTAAATTGACCTGCATTAAACTTCAATTTTCAAAGCTTTAACTTAACCCATTCAAAATGTTTTGCCGCTGTATGCGTCACCACGATTTCGCTTGAATACTTTTAGCTGCACATTGCGTCATCACTGGTTTGTTTCACGCCTTTAAAGCAGGTCTGCACAACATATGGCCCGCCAGCACCCACTTCGCGGCCCTCGAAGTAACAAAATATCCTTTATTCTTATTATTTTCTTAATAGATTAATAGCTTTCACCCCTGTTTTATTTCTTTCAGCCCACACCAGTTTTTCATGAAGTATTAAGGCCCACCTTAAATTTTGAGTTGTACAGGGCTGCTTAGAAGTTTTAACTTTTACAATCAAATATTTTATTTATTGCTTTCTAAACTTTTGTGTTAAGAAAAAATTCGTACTTGGCAATTTCTTGAGCCATTGCAATACAATGTTCCTCATACCTTGGATAGATAATAAGGCTAATTTGCTGGAAAACTATCATGAATGAATTATTCTTACCTGGTTTATAAAGTTTTTTTTTTTTATTGTTAATTTTACATAACACTGTCATATTACACTTAAAGTTTTTTCTATATATAATTTTTATCACTATTTTATAAATAACAACATATTCCTTGTTCAATCAGCTAATTCTCATATGGTTTGATAAATAGAAAGCGGGAGATTTGAAGTTGAAAATTATCTTGTCAAATGGAATTTTAGTCCCTTAATTTAACTACCTTCTACATTCCACTGAAAAATTGTGGCGCACTGAATGGGTTAACCTAAAAAAAAAAAAAAAAGACCAATGTTAGTTCGGCATGCCACTTTGCTTTGAGTTTCTGTGTAGCATTCTCTCCTTTTGGTAATTCATGGATTGATACTAGAGTTAACTTGTCTTTTTTTAGAATATTAATACTGTGATGGAATGTTGTAAATTCATATTTACATAATTATTTCATTTTTGAACTATGATAAACTGAGAGAATCAGTACAGGTATGTGAGGTCCGAAAAATGGCCTCATATCAAATTACAGGCTGCCACTGAAGAGGAGAATCGGGGTGTAGTGACATTGACAGATGTGAGAATTTGTTGCCATGTGGAGATGGGAGTCACAGAATTAGGGCTATTACGTTATGTGGGATGGAATGATAAATGGTTTGTAGTTGCGGGGGCGGGGGGGGGGGGGTGATAATAAATGTTCTAGGCAAGGATTCTTAAACATTTTTGAAGCTCTGTAACCTCCTCTCAATTTCAAAACATTTTCCATAAACATTACAAGTAGTGTGCAAACAAAATTTACCAGAAAAACATTTACTGCTGAAAATCAAAATGCATAAAATCTGATTTTTTTTCAAAAGCAGCAACAACAGCAAAATATAATATTAATAATAATATTCTGGGTCTTCCACACCTCCAGGGTCACTTTCAATCCTGGTTAAGAACCCTGTTCTAAACAAATGTTGCTGACACATGTGCCGTAATTCAATACTTATATTGGAAATTTATGGGGAATTAGGGGGTGAATATTTTAGGGTTTGTAAAGGACAGCAGTGGACAGAGATATTTTTTAGGGGGGGGGGGGGTGCAGAGGTTTGTGATTGTGAGTTATATTTGAAGGGGAGGAATCTAACTTTTTTGTGACAATGTGTTAAAATCTGCAAAATTTGCACGTCCGACATTTATGGATGGTCCCTAAAATCTAGTGTCAGTCAGTGAGTCAGTCCTACTCTATTTTTAGAAAGTAAAAAAAAAGTCATGGCATGGAGAAGGAGTGGCCATGGTCATAATTGACATAATTTGTTTTTTGTCTTTTCAGCAAACATTATTGGTGACTGGCAAATGATAAGCTGATTTTTTTTTTTTTAATTGCAATCCTGATCTCTGAGGACTTATTAAGAGTTCAGCCTATTTTTTTAATAAAGGTATGCTATTATAATCCTCACAAAAAATGTTCGTTTGTTAGCTGACTGAACTGACTCACCACTACTGCCACTAGTAACTAGTCTAACCACTATTAGTGAGTATTAAATACTAATACTACTAGTCAGTCTTACTCGGTTACTTATTTGGCACAATATAGAGTTATCTAGACAAGTGCATCATTGAAAAATTATTGACCTGATCAGCATCTGGTGGGAGATTTCCAACAAATACATCAAAAGTGATAACTTTCCCTTTCGGGGGAATAGTAGACATCGTGTTAAATCTTTCAACGCCTAAACCTCTTCATGCGTACATCTAATGAAAGCCGGGTAACATTGCCGGGTTGGCAAATTTTGAGCTCAAGTAACGTACACAATGTTATTAAAATGAAACATTTAAAGGGCTATATAATTATTTTTTATAAATCAACATATAAAAAAGCTCAATAAGTATCATAAAAATAAATACATATTATCAATAACAATAAAAAAGACTAATAAGTTCTTTAAAGGCCTAAGTCCTAAGTTATGTCATTTGAGAATATATTTTTTTAAGCATAAAAGAAAAGGATAACATTTAGGTAAATATTAAATTTTTAGAGTTATATTTATAACTCCTTAAAATAATTCCTCAAAATTTTATAGAACAATCAAATATGTTTAAACCTTATATACATGTAAAATAAATAAGGGTAGTAAAGAAATTATATCCTGCTCTGGCATAATCGTTTCTTTTAAATTCGTAACTTACCAAAAGCAAGAGCAGGGGCTATGAAATTTGGCTTGCAATTGTAATTGATGAAATATCCTAGGGCTAATATATTAATTTCGTAGATAAATATTTTATTTAAATCATAATTAATAAAAAAAAAACTCATGGCTGCATTTTATTGTTTATTATTATATTCTCTCCCATCCAGAGGCGGGGGGGGGGGGGGGAGGGGGGGGCAGGGTTACATATGTCTGCGGGCGCCAAGGTACAGGGGCACCAAAATGTGGCTTACAACGTTACATTATAATAAATAAACACGGGTAATAAATTGGTCACAATATCGTTCTAAGACTCTGCTGAAGAGCAGTTTCCATATCTTGTTCCCAGTCTTTCCGAGCGATGCAACAACAAAATTTTGTTTGACGAATCTTTTGATTCATCGTCGATGGGACGAGCCAAACCTTGCAGAACTAGATATGAAGGCAATAAAATAAGAAAATTAAAATGATTCCTATATTCCAAAACATCTGTCTTTCTCTGACAATTATGAGATTTACTACAGATTTAGCATTTCCCGCTGACAAATCATTTGATTGCGTTCATAGTACTGATCCACCTTTGCACTTGCTATTGGACTCATGTTGTGACAACAATTCTTTCATATCTTTCCATTTTCTGAATACTTATTCTTTTTTTATGTTCCTTTTATTTCTTGCTACATTAAATTTTCTGATGTCCAAGATACTGATACCTAGTACAACCCCACCCACCCCTAAATTCAGGATGGATCCCCCTCGCCCTACCCAAATGACGTCCATTTTCCCCTCTATCTTTACTTTCACTCGCACGCTTCTCACGAACTGGCAGACATTCGCAAAATTGCACCCCATCTTTACATAGTACTTAATCTATTAAATTATGTTGGCAGTGGCGCAGCTAGGGTCAGAGCCGCCTGGCGGTCCAAGATGTTTGCCGCTCCCAACACACACACAAACAGCAGTTGGCCGGAGATGCAACCCCTCTTAATAAAAAGGCAAAAGTGTCGCCCCCCTTTCCTAAGCCAGTGTATGTTGGTTAAAAAGGTAACTGGGGCGACTGTCTCCTTTGATACTCTCATTGGGGGGGGGGGATGTCCATTAATTACGTCAACAATTTTAAAGTAATTACCCCTTCCCCTTTGTCAGCAACTGTCAAACTTTCAATGCCCCCCCCCCCTTATTTAATTATGCCAACATTTTCTACCCTCATTCCCCAAATGAATTTTAATATAAATAAATATATAAATACCTTTTACTTTGTGCTGATCTATTTTAATGACACAAAATTGTAGGAAAAATATTTTATTACATCTTTAGCTTGTTTGTCAGCAAGTAAAACAGTTTTTACACTTAAATTTTATAATGCAGAATGTTACGAGTTAAAGAGTGTTAAAGACTAATTTTCATTGTTTGTGGAAGTATAAATATAATTATTGTCAGTATAGCTGAAAATTGAAGTAGGCCTATAGTTTCTAGCTGCTATCATCTTCCCATGGAGTAGCCAGGTTTTGCTCTATCGTAACAAATGGGATTTGTAGCTGATTTATCATTTTGATCTTGCGGAACTGATATACCAGACAAGTCAACATCATCCTCATCTAACCATTCAGCACTTAAAATAGAAGCATTGTCAGTGTGAGCAATAACTGCCATAAGCTCTCTCTGTATCCTGACAGCAACTCACAAATTGGTCGAATCATTTATTTATTTTTTGAGGAGCAGGTGGTAATTTCGTATGCTCAAATAATGCATTGTCGGTGCTGTTGAAAATGCTTTTTCAACATGACCTGTGATTTGTGATGCAAAGTAGATGTTACATATTCTGCAAATCCGCTCAAGCAGCCATGTTATTATTGGTACTCACTTTATTTTCTTCTTCTTCTATATATTAAGGGCCCACGATCAATTTATTTATCATTATGGCTCCTATTAATGTAGATGGGATTTGCAATGTCTTTGTGCCTGGTGTTGATGAGGATATTGCACTGGTAACAAGAGTAACTGTGTGAGGGTATCATGCACTAGGGGTTGGAAGGCCTGAGGCAATAGACGCAAATGAGTCAAGTGTTGTCGCCTCAACTGTTCCTTTTGGAAGCTTGTTCCAGTCCCTGATTGTCTTTGGTAGGAATGAGCAGTTCCTATACGGGCTTCTCGCTGGTATGAGCCGGAACTGCCTGTCATGGCCCCGTCGCTGTCTATGGGGAAGAGGGACGAGTTTCTGTTTATTGCCGGAGCGGTGGACTAGCCCATTATTTATCTTGTAAATCATGGAGAGCCTGGACTGTCGTCGTCGTTCCTCCAATAGTGACCAGCCCAGTGTTTCCAGCATGCTGCCAACACTAGAGGTATTCCTGTAGCGGTTCAGGACAAAGCGTGCTGCCCGTCGCTGTACTGCCTCCAACCTGTCGATGCTCTTCTGAGTGAATGGGTCCCAGACCGAAGATGCATAATCTAAAAGCGGCCGGATAAAGGCTTTATAGGCTCTTTCTTTCACACCGGAGTTGCTGATCTTTATATTACGCCTTAAGAACCCCAGGGTCTTGTTTGCCTGGTTGCACACATTGTTAATATGCTCGTCCCAGCGGACCTCTCTCTGAATGGTAACACCCAGATACCTTACGGAGGAAACTGACTCAAGCAAATGACCATGCAATTCATAGTGGTAGCGTAGAGGAGTACAACTTCTAGAGACTGACAGTGTCTGGCACTTGGCTGGATGAAATTCCATGTCCCAGCTCGCCTCCCACTCAGCTAACCGATGAGATCCTCTTGTAGCTGGTCCTGGTCAGATCTGTTGGTGATCGTCCTATAACGGCTGTGTCATCTGCCAACAGTCTTGTGTGGGATGTGTCATCTGCCAACAGTCTTGTGTGGGATGTCAGTTTCTCTGGTAGGTCATTGATGTATGCTAGGAACAAACAGGGGCCTAGCACCGAGCCCTGGGGGACCCCTGAATTAACATTGACAAAGGACGAGCTTGCACCGTCCACCACTATTGCTTGACATCGGTTGTTGAGGAAGCTAGAGATCCTTGTTATAGTAGTGCCTTGGATCCCATATATGTGAAGTTTGTGTAGAAGCAAACTATGATTGACACGGTCAAAGACCTTCGAGAAGTCCATCACCAGCACATCAGTTTGCTTGCTGTTTTCCAGATTTGTCATCAAGTCTTCAACAAATTCAAGGAGCTGGGTCTCACATGATCTATTGACTCTGAAGCCATGCTGACAGTCATTGAGTATATTTTTGCTTTCAAGATGCTTCATGACTGCGCTTACGATTATGTGCTCCAATAGTTTGCATACTATGCTGGTGCAGATTACTTGTCAGGTGAGGGATATCGGACGATAATTGGCAGGGTCAGAATGCTCCCCTTTCTTGTAGACTGGAGTGACATGCGCTGTTCTCCAGTCGGCTGGAACATTGCCAGAGCACAACGATGATTGGAAGAGGATTGTCAGTGCAGGAGCGATTTCTTTGGCCAATTCTTTGAGCACTCGTGGTTTTATACTGTCAGGACCACATGCTTTGTATGGGTTAATGGTTTTGAGGAGGGCAAGCACCCCCTGTCCTGAAATCTGAATATCTTCCATGTCGGGGTAGGCTGTGTTCATCATGTTGGTTTTTAGGTGGAACTCAGCCTCTGAGTACTCTCTGCCGTCACCAAAGACCGACTGGAACTGGTTATTGAGTATATCAGCCTGTGTTTTTGGGTCAGAATATAGTATTCCTACTTTATCAATATCTTTTATCTTGACTGCGCATGAACCGTGTGATCCGTTGTTCCATACTTGCAACATGATCGCAAACATACAGCCTTAGTCATTTGTGACAAACAGAATCTACAACAGGAGAAGAATTGACTTCTCTTGCACTAACAAATTGTACTAACACTCTGACCGCCATCTGCAGTGCACAGACAGACACGCATTAAATACATCTTATAGTGTTAAGCCTAAAATTTATGACTATTTACACATATTATTATTTTTAAATAACGTAGTTTTAACCAGTCAATTTTTAAGTTTTAATAGATAAAACATTATTGTTGACGTCATTTACCCCCCCACCCCCCGTCAACAGAAGTCAAACATTACCAGGCCCCCCCCCCCCCAATTTTGTATACATAATTAAGGTACGCCCCTAAGACATTGTTTCTTCCCTAAAAATTATGGTTAAATTAGGCATATTTGATATAAAGAAGGCACACACAAAATGTGTAACCCGCTAGAGCAGCGGTTCTCAGCCTGTGGGTCGCGACCCCTTTGGGGATCGAAAGACCCTTTCCGAGGGGTCGCCTGAGACCATCGGAAAACACGTATCCACTACAGTTATGAAGCATCAACGAAAATAAATGTGTCTGGGGGTCGCCACAACATGCGGAACTGTATTAAAGGGTCGCGGTATTAGAAAGGTTGAGAACCACTGCGCTAGAGCAAGCCGACAATTATGGATAGCATTGACATACAAATAAACTAACACATTTTAGAGGCCATCCATGTATTGTTACCGCACAAACAGGTCCGGATTTACAGACAGGCCGACTAGGCCGTGGCCTAGGGGCCCCAAAATTGGGAGTAGTATATAAAAAAATAAAAAAAAACTTAGCAATATTTTTTATTTTTCAAAATGGGGCCTCAAATTATTTTTGGGCCTAGGGCCCCTAAAATTGTAAATCCGGCCCTGCGCACAAATGAGGGTTGTTGATTTTGCATACGGGTGCGTGGGGGTGGGGTCGAAATTACATTCATTTTTTTGTATATATTAACAAATTCTGCAATAATTATCCTGAAATTCTGACAACCTCTTATAATAAAAATATGTCTTCGAAAATCAGCTCTCACTTAAAAATATTTGTAAAAGATATAAAATATCAACACAATGGTTCGTACTTTTCGTCATACCGTTGCTCTGTGTTTTCATAACTTATTCACTAGATATAAAAAAAGTAATAATTACTTAATTATAATGACGTACTGTATAGCCCTCAGTGTGTATGCCATAATATTTGTATGAACCGGGAAGGTGCGGTATTTCAGCAGAATACCCGGGGAAAAATAAATAGCAGCACCAGATACATTAATACATAATTTCAAAGCCTATTATTATTAGGATTGACAAGCCTATGCATTCAGTTTAATCGGGATTGTCCAGGTTCATCAGTCTTGTCCCGGTTTCGGCACTAGGGGGTGGCGAAGGGGGCCACCGCCCAAGACCGCACGCCTTTGGTGGCCCCGCGCGTAGTCTTATAATATTACACATGCTTAATGTCGTGCCTATTCACAGTTCGTAATTTCCAGACAAAACTATGTTCAGAGGCACAAGTACAAGATGATCAGTCTGTCCTTTCGTCGTACTATCCCATGCAAGCTGAAGCGCTCAAAACACTGAAAAGTGAAGCTGCTTGTCTTGAAAACCGGGAGCTAGTGAATGTTTGTATGTTTGCCCGGCGTGGTCATATTATATGGTACGACGTCCTGGTTGCTGTCATCAGCGTCATTTTTCAGAAGGATTTGCAGCAACAATGACCGCTGCAACGGAGATTGCACCAGAAACGAACACCGACCCAGTGAACGCCGCAATAGGCGAAGAAAGGGGAGTTTGAATTTGCATCTAGAGACGAGATACAACAGACGCCTAAAAGTCTTTCAGGGTACAATACTTCTTGTAGTCAGTAGCACAGACGCTGGGATCCTCGAAGACAGGTTTCCAACAACTGAAACTGTACTTTGACATTTGTAACCTGACTCTGGATAATTTTAGTCTCTTAAAATGCGCGTGCAGCTGGCTGGTTCTTTTCCGAATACTGCGATCGCGTACACATAATGTTGTCCTTGCCGGTCACCGTAGCAAGTGCAAACGGGGGGGGGGGGGGGGGGGGTTAACACACACACCCCAAAGTTAAAAAAAACCACCTCAGCAAACCTGCTGGCGTTCAATAAAAAAATCAGAGGGACATCAAATTCAAATCTGGATAATCATGTGTATCAAAACGTTAGTGTTTTGTTTTTTTTAAACATTATCTTAATATAGTGACCTTACCTTCCCGATCCATTCCTCATTCCAACAAAGGGATGAAGAAGGTCACTAAGCTAAACAAAGCAATACTATCATGCTGATGTCCAGATATACCGCCTAATAGTTCATCTTGGTGCAAGACATGTTCATTGCAAAAAAGCTGTATAGGTACAATAACAAAATAATTGCAGAAATATGTGGTGTGTCTACTGATCTTACTATTGCAAAAAATTTGAATCATGCATCTGGAAATTTTATATATTTTGGAGAAACAGTTTTTTAAAAAAAACAAAGTCTCATTGTAAGATTTTTGTTCATCCTCCAAATCATTTAAACATTTTATTTCCCACTTCATTTTAAAATATGATGGCAATTAATTTGTCACAATGATGCTAAATTTACTAACTAACATTAAGCAAGATGAAAAGTTTTAAAAAAATAATACAAATAAACAAGAGGCTTAAAATTCATCCCTCATTACAGACATAAAAATACGTAAGCAACAGTAGATAGCATTTTAATCCTTTTAAAATTTTCTTTCAACTGAAATATATATAGAAATAAAAATGAGAGTTATATTGTAACAACGAGATGATATTCTTGTTTCTTTATGGATTTATAAAGCAAATTAAATTTACTTTTGATTACATTTGAATTTAAACATTTCATTGCTTAATCTTTTAAAAAAAGTAATAAGCCCATCATTGTATGTCAAGAGAGATTCTTAAACCAATGCTGCCACAACAAATACTAAGTGGTCCCTTTGAATGGTAGCCGTCAATCTAAAATTTAAAAAAAATAAGACATAAAATTTATTTGTTATCATTTTAAACCTTCACTGGGAACATGGTAAATAAAAGAGAACTTTGATCAACTTGAAGTACACAGTGAAATGTTCAAGACAAACTTAATTGCTGGATGGGGAGAAATGGGTAGAGAAGATATAAGATATAGCTGAAGGGCTGTTGAAGGGATTATATAATATTTGTGTATAGACATTAGATTACAAGGGTAGTTTCCACATCCAAGATAAGTTAAGAAGAATGGTACCCATTTAAGTTACATTTGTTTTTCTAATTGTGCGTGTTCAAACAAATAAAGGCTTTTATAAATTTTAAGTAATATTTCTGCTGTGTTAACTATTTCCGATGACCCCGTTATAAGTTATGTAATAAAACAGCAATTATTGAACAAGTACCGTAATGGTTGTTCTGTCGAGAAAATTAAAAATAAAATTAGATTTTTTTTTACAGTAAAATAATTTTCCTAAATACAACAATGATATTAACCTTTGTTGAAAAATGAACGATGTAATTTGAAAACATTGTCATGAACAGCTCAATATAGAAAAGCATACAAGTTCCCATATAAGAAATCAATTTTCCTAATTTAAAAAAAACAGAATGATAAAATCTATGAAATTAACATAAGAGGTTATAGCCCTTTACAGATGATGTAAAAAAAAAAAAATTATTTTCAAATGAACTTTCCGAATGTTTTTATTTGAGTGGTCAGTTACAAGGGTAATGTTTACCTGTATCACACTGTGGGTTCTTCGGTTATCTTTATTGATTTTTAGAGTTTGATACCATTTAATAAACTGTCATATCACATAATTTATTTATCCTATTAAAAATTTACATATTACTGAGTAGATGAAGAGAGAGTAGATTACTTTAAATCAACAAATATGACTATGAGCATTAATTCATCTTTTTTATTTTTTGTTTTTTCATTGAGGTATAAGAGGTTGAATATATTCAAATGAATGATACCCACCTGAATTAGCCTAAATAGTATTCAACATTTAAAAATAACATCATAACATTTTCATGTATACAATTTAGAGCATAGTTATCAAGAACAAGTGGGTTCATTTAATGAAAGAAAGGTGGAATACTGAACATAAAGCAGAGCACTTTTCAATTTAATAAATGATAAATGTCAGTCACAGTTAAGTAATGATAATATTAGAGTAGTAAAAACTGCTCACATTTTACACAGGTGTGTTGTACATGTTGAACCTTTTAATAATATGTAATCTCATGACTTTTGCAGCAAACAAACAAAATATGAATAAAATTTCACAACAAGAGCTATCCAGAAATTTATATGAAGAAATACTGGTTTTTACATATAATTATTCACTTGACCAATGTTTGCTGCTCATACAAATATTAAAATCAATTTTTTTAAAATCAACTTGCTTTAAATTATATAATAATCATATGTTATAGTCATATTGTCTTATCACAGCACTTTTTTTAAATTAAAAAAATATATTAGTTTTGTTTTCTTGTAAAAATTAGATTCTTTTATCATTTAATATCACTTATTTGGAAATAATTAGCATTAAGCATAAACTTTGCAACATATTTAAAAGTTAATTATTCCTAAAAAAATTATGTTCAACATTATACAACTTTTATTTAACACAATTTATAGACAAGATTTAAAATGTATTTCATAGAAAACACTGCAAGTCTGTAAATGATAATAATCTTTATGAAACAGGTAACTAGTAACAGATAAATGAGATACAGACACTGAGAGGCCCCCTTCTCTAATTTAAATGAATGAGTTAAATGGCATGGTTTGCAGGTTAAAGCTAAACCAAAGTTTATTTCACAGTAGAATTATAAATTGAATATTTTATTTTTGTTTGTATATGTTCAGGAAAGAAAGTAATAAAATCTAGGAAAAAAACTGCTTGAACAAAAGTTTAACTTGTGATAATTTCTTAATTTTAAGATTGAAATAAGACTCATTAAAATATTGTTTCATAATCTTCTAATTAGTAAAATTTCATAATTAAAAAAAAACATGATGAAATTAATTTTGTTTTCAGACAATACCAGTATTATTATGTTACCAACAACTCTGACCAGCCAGATTAAGTCCCTTGGGAATTTGTCTTAAGTGTAATAAAATTGCGAGTCTTACAACTTCTGCTTTTTAATTTAAAAAAAAACAACTTACAGTAAAATAGCTGAGATAAATATGTGCATGAATAACAACCCTATAGGTTTAGGCCCAGTGAGTCAATTTGTTGTTCCAAGAATCCTGTTAGCTGTGCATTCCCAGCCCAATCTGTCATACACGAATTTTACTCTTTGTTGAGTGACTGATAGTATTCTACCATTACATCCCAAGCCTTGGGTGACATGAAGCCTTCAGGTGGGTTTATGTTCTCTCTGGCCATCTTTCTCATCCTTGTGCCTGAGATGAATTCAAAGTCTTCTTTGTGTTCTGGGTCAAAGAAGTCCATTGCACGCTTGCGGTTGTTGTATGCTGCTACTCTGAATGGCACAATCTCCAGCAGTGTCAGACCTGGGGCCATTGTTAAAACCTGTCAAAGGTTTATAAATAGTTTATTACGCAATTATTAGCACTAAATGCTATTTTTAAAAAAAAATAATGTAAAAACTTCATTAGAAAACTATAATTTTACTTTCCAAAAATATTGGTGCACATTTTATTCACATTGCATGAGACATAGATACCCCGGTACATCATAAGCGTTTTAAGAAACTACAATATGTTTCATGTCAAACAAAATCTAATAATTGATGAGTATGCAGCAGTGATAAATTTATGTATGAATTTGCTGGTTTGCAATGTTAGGTGGCCAAGACATTTGCAGAGTCCATAAAAAGTTGTTCGTCCATCAAGATCGGCATGGACCATCTAGTCATCTGGTTGGGGGGGTCCACGGTAAATGTGTAGGTGGCTTGTTGGTCCTATCCGTGCTTGGAATAGTCTCTGGCACAGCGAGCAGGGGATAGTTGCTCTAGTCAGTGGTCTAAGGTTGCTTTTTTTGGCTAGCCTGCGTGTCTCAGCTATTTTTAATTAGCTGCAGAGACTACCTGTGCCGTACTGCTCTACAGCTGGCGGTTCTTGGGGCGCAATACAACTGCTTACAACTGCATACATCTGCTGCTGCATACCATCAAGACAGAAAATGTCAAAATCTGTGATATGTTCCTGGCGCATCCGGTCTACTCTGACAAGAAGACAGCGGCTCCGAATGCAACAACTTTGGCATCGTTCACAGGTTGATTCAGAAGGGCTTCACTATCCCCACGCCTCACAATTATCTATGTCTATGCACAGAGTGTTACAATCATAAAAACTTTGACAGGGTGCTCCACTCCAAGTCCAGACTGAACGGTATTGTCTCCTGGGTGTATATTGGCTTGTGTTGTTTGTGCTTGCAAGGGAATGAAGGACTTTGAATGGGTGTGAATTTTGTGGTGTTGCGTTTTGTGTTTACGTGTGGTAAGATAGAGAGTGTTTCATTTCTCTTTTGGTATGGTTGACTTTGTAGGGTGCTTCGAGCCTTTGGGGATGAAGCGTGATTTTCAAATAAACTTCATTATTATTAATGTCATTATTATTATTATCTTTGGCTGTCTGCACCCATTAAATAGGGTTGACGCTGAAGGCCTTTAGTGCTTGCTTTGACCTCCTTGGGAGCGCTTGTCTAGTGTGAGTTCACCGAAGAATAGCTGTTTAGGGAGCTGGTTGTTTTCCATTTGGGCTATATGTCCGGTCCAACGAAGTTGAGACTGCATCAGGGTGGTGAAGATGCTAGATAGGTTCGCTCTAGTGAGGACCTCCGTGTCAGGAACTTTGACTTGCCACCTGATGCCGAGGAGCTTTCTGAGGCAGGTTGTGTGAAAGTGGTTTAGTTTCTTGGCGTAATGCTTGTAGACTGTCAACGTTTCACATCCATAGAGCAATGTTGAGAGGACTGCTGCCCTATATACCTTGATCTTCCTTTCTCGTCTGATACCTCTCCTGACCCAAAAAGTGCTGCACAGTCTACCAAATATTGCGCTAGCTTTTGCAAGTCTAGCATTCATTTCGTAATCCATGACGACAGATCTAGAGAGGGTGCTGCCCAAGTAGGTAAATTTTCCAACGTGTTTAGACGCTGTCCACTGATGGTGATGCTGGGTTCAACGTATGGCTCACTGGGAGCTGGCTGATACATCACTTCAGTCTTCTTTGTGTTGATTGTTAGGCCAGTTGTTGCAAACCTCAGAGAAGATATCGACGCTGTGTTGCATGGCGGCTTCTAAGGCAGAGTTGAGGGCACAATCGTCTGCAAACAGAAGCTGGTTGATGGTGTTATGTTTGACCTTGGGTTTAGCTTGAAACCTCCTAAGGTTGAAGACTGATCCATCGGTGCGGATACGGATTGGCAAGCCCTTGGTGGGTCCTTCAACATATCAGACAGCATTGCAGAAGACATAATACTGAAGAGTGTGGGAGCCAGGACACAGCCCTGCTTCACACCGCTTGTCACAGGGAATGCTTGAGATGACTGACCATTGTCCTACACTCTGTCCATCATGCAGCTGATGGATGATGTTGGTGAAATTGTCGGGGCATTCATACTTCTTCATGATTTTCCACAGGTTACCTCTATTGACCCTGTACAAACACAAAGAAAACTGCAAGGCCTGCGATAATCATGGCAGAATTTCACTGCTGTCCATTGCAGGCAAGATCTTGGCCCAAGCCTTACTGAACCACCTGAATGCACATCTAGAGCTTGGTCTCCTACCCGAAAGTCAATGGGGTTTCCGCAAAAAACACAGAACTATCGATACCCGGTATGGTGTTTGCTGCCAGGCAGCTCCAAGAGAAATGTCAGGTGCAAAATACGGACCTATATTCCACATTTTTCATAAAATTTAATAGAGATATGTGTCCATATCAGTGCCAGTAGGCAAATAATATTGTGATGTGATAACTTAAAGAACAAACCTTGGCACCATGCGTAGGGTCGAACAAATCTCTGCCTCCATCTGGATGTGGCATACCAGCTGGGTCTCTACCTACGATGTAGAAATTTGCACCTGTTGCCATTCTGGCTTTTGCATGCCATTGTACCTGGAATTCAAACAGATTTAACAATATATATATATAATATATATTTCTAAAAAAGTTCACACTAAAAGCAAAAGGCTGATCCTGGTATTAATTTTAAAATACCAATATCTACTAAGATTAATATTGGTGCATGCCAAGGTCAGTTTTAGTATAGTTATCTGCACATTTTAAAACTTGTAATAAAATAACTGCAATATAATGTCAAATCAGTGCTGTTATATCTTTATATTCTTGTCAGCTTCAATTTTTTTAAATGTATGATTTTCTCCTAATTTTTTATTTTAACAATGAAAATACTTGATACAATAGCATGAAAATGTACACATAGTTTCGGCATATTTACTTATTATCTAAATGGGACCAATATAAAAAATTTACCTCTGTGGGACCGGCGTACATCATAGGAGATGGGAAAATGGCTATTACTGTTGAATCCACCTCTAGTATATTTTCTTCTAAGATTGCTTGGTGCTGTTTCATTCTCCATGGGAGAGGGACATCATCATCTTTCGTCCATCCACCTGATGACAATAATAGATAAGGACGCGGGTATGGAACCATAACATTACAAATCTACCAAACTCTTTAAAACTTATGTCAGCACATTAAGCAAAATCTGCTTCAAAAAACTAAATGTGATAAAGTTGAAAAGATAATAAAACAAAACAGCGACTGATGCAAGTCATCAAATTATGTTTGGTGAGATTTAATGCTTTTACTGCTGTCTTACAATTCACTTCACACCACTAACTAGGCTTCACTTCACACCACTAACTAGGCTTCACTTCATACCACTAACTAGGCTTCATTTCACACCACTAACTAGGCTTCATTTCATAACAATAACTAGGCTTCATTTCACACCACTAACTAGGCTTCATTTCACACCACTAACTAGGCTTCACTTCATACCACTAACTAGGTTTCATTTCATACCACTAACTAGGCATCATTTCACACCACTAACTAGTCTTCATTTCATACCACTAACTAGGCTTCATTTCATACCACTAACTAGGCTTCATTAAATACCACTAACTAGGCTTCACTTCATACCACTAACTAGGCTTCACTTCATACCACTAACTAGGCTTCACTTCATACCACTAACTAGGCTTCATTTCACACCACTAACTAGGCTTCATTTCATACCACTAACTAGGCTTCATTTCACACCACTAACTAGGCTTCATTTCACACCACTAACTAGGCTTCATTTCATACCACTAACTAGGCATCATTTCACACCACTAACTAGTCTTCATTTCATACCACTAACTAGGCTTCATTTCATACCACTAACTAGGCTTCATTAAATACCACTAACTAGGCTTCACTTCATACCACTAACTAGGCTTCATTTCACACCACTAACTAGGCTTCATTTCACACCACTAACTAGGCTTCATTTCACACCACTAACTAGGCTTCATTTCACACCACTAACTAGGCTGCACTTCACACCACTAACTAGGCTTCATTTCACACCACTAACTAGGCTTCATTTCATACCACTAACTAGGCTTCATTTCACACCACTAACTAGGCTTCATTTCACACCACTAACTAGGCTTCATTTCATACCACTAACTAGGCTTCATTTCATACCACTAACTAGGCTTCATTTCATATCACTAACTAGGCTTCATTTCATACCACTAACTAGGCTTCATTTCATACCACTAACTAGGCTTCATTTCATACCACTAACTAGGCTTCATTTCATACCACTAACTAGGCTTCATTTCATACCACTAACTAGGCTTCATTTCATACCACTAACTAGGCTTCATTTCATACCACTAACTAGGCTTCATTAAATACCACTAACTAGGCTTCATTTCATACCACTAACTAGGCTTCATTTCATACCACTAACTAGGCTTCATTTCATACCACTAACTAGGCTTCATTTCATACCACTAACTAGGCTTCACTTCACACCACTAACTAGGCTTCATTTCATACCACTAACTAGGCTTCATTTCATACCACTAACTAGGCTTCATTTCACACCACTAACTAGGCTTCATTTCACACCACTAACTAGGCTTCATTTCATACCACTAACTAGGCTTCATTTCATACCACTAACTAGGCTTCATTTCATATCACTAACTAGGCTTCATTTCATACCACTAACTAGGCTTCATTTCATACCACTAACTAGGCTTCATTTCATACCACTAACTAGGCTTCATTTCATACCACTAACTAGGCTTCATTTCATACCACTAACTAGGCTTCATTTCATACCACTAACTAGGCTTCATTTCATACCACTAACTAGGCTTCATTAAATACCACTAACTAGGCTTCATTTCATACCACTAACTAGGCTTCATTTCATACCACTAACTAGGCTTCATTTCATACCACTAACTAGGCTTCATTTCATACCACTAACTAGGCTTCATTTCATACCACTAACTAGGCTTCATTTCATACCACTAACTAGGCTTCACTTCATACCACTAACTAGGTTTCATATCATACCACTAACTAGGCTTCATTTCATACCACTAACTAGGCTTCATTTCATACCACTAACTAGGCTTCACTTCATACCACTAACTAGGTTTCATATCATACCACTAACTAGGCTTCATTTCATACCACTAACTAGGCTTCATTTCATACCACTATTTAGGCTTCATTTCATACCACTAACTAGGCTTCATTTCATACCACTAACTAGGCTTCATTTCATACCACTAACTAGGCTTCATTAAATACCACTAACTAGGCTTCATTTCATACCACTAACTAGGCTTCATTTCATACCACTAACTAGGCTTCATTTCATACCACTAACTAGGTTTCATATCATACCACTAACTAGGCTTCATTTCATACCACTAACTAGGCTTCATTTCATACCACTAACTAGGCTTCACTTCATACCACTAACTAGGTTTCATATCATACCACTAACTAGGCTTCACTTCATACCACTAACGAGGCTTCACTTCATACCACTAACTAGGCTTCACTTCATACCACTAACTAGGCTTCATTTTATACCACTAACTAGGTTTCACTTCATACCACTAACTAGGCTTCATTTCATACCACTAACTAGGCTTCACTTCATACCACTAACTAGGTTTCATATCATACCACTAACTAGGCTTCATTTCATACCACTAACTAGGCTTCACTTCATACCACTAACTAGGCTTCATTTTATACCACTAACTAGGCTTCATTTTATACCACTAACTAGGCTTCACTTCATACCACTAACTAGGCTTCACTTCATACCACTAACTAGACTTTTTTGAACAATCTCTTTAGTTCAGTGTCTTTTCATTTTTCAAACAGTAAATAATGGTCAGCTCACATTAAAAAAATCTTTTAGGTTAGTCTTATCTATTCATGCTGATTGTTAGCTCCAGCAGCCTATCACCAATGTTACTGACCTAACGGATGGAGGAGAAGAACTGGCTTTTTATAACCCCTTGCCAGGAGCTTCCTCTTTGTGTCCTGCATGAGGAGAGCATGACCATTGTGTACTGGGTTTCTCAGCTGGAAAGCAAACACTGCATCTGCCTGGTAACCAAATGGTTTAAAACATAAACAAAGAAAGAAACACTCTGGATCTGTGCACATGCTAAGGAATTATTTCCCTTTACAGTAAAAATAATTCCTTACAGTGGCTAATAATGTGGGTAGTAAGTGGAGAGACAGCAATCAGGTTAGCACAATAGGAAATTAGTAAAACAAAGTAAGGTTAAACTTGGAAAAAAGGAACAGCAAAGGAATTGTGGAATTCATTTGTGGAATTCATTTGCACAATTCTTTTGCACAATTCTTTTGCTGCCCTCTTGGATACTTCTACTCAGCCAAGTGATATATTTTTTTTACTAATTTCCCAGTGGCCAATAATGTGTGGTTTAAAAACTTTAATAAAATGCTGTGCGGGTTGTGATTTCCTGACCCATCATTATTTCTATCTTTACCATTTAAACACATTGGAAAACGTGGGTCAGTTACAAGTCATTTTATGAGCTGACATTGTTTTTTAAAAAAATAAATAATGATTGTGCATTATTTATCATGCATCAGTATAAATTTAATGTAATTGGAACCTCAAGCACTATCAGTGGTGTGGAATATACCAGATAAAACACACAAAAAACTTGAAGACAATCAGAAGGTGGCTCTCTGACTCAATTAACCTGTTTAAAAAATGATTTAAATACTTACACCTATTTCTCTGAATTTTAGTCTAAGTTCTTTTGGTGTCAGTCTATATTGGTCTAAGCCATCATTCCAATAGATTCTATCTAGTACCTCTAAGTCACCACCTACAAGCCAGTCTCCACTCTCTAACACCATCTGTTGGGGGAAATAAAAATTAGCTATTGTAGTAAGAAAGATTTACCTGAAAACATTGAAAACATACTTGACTTTTAAGACATTTTTTAAATTTTAATTCTCTTTACCTTATAACTGCTAAATATTTATTTTCATCAATAAATCCAATAGTAGCTTCAAAATTAATGAATAATTTATGAAAATGTTTCATTGTTAGAAACTGTGCAGCAGAAATCCATTTAAATAAAGAGGAATTTTGCAAAGTTTTGACCACTTAAAAAATCATTAATAATAATTGATTCATATCTTGCTGCTCAACAATTTTAAACTTAATAAATTTTCGTTTTGTGAACCCAATTTTTTTAAAAATTTGGGTTAAAACCGACTTTACGCAATGTTTAATTGCTTATTAATTGAAAAAGTCACTATTAGTTACACATTTGTTCGTTTTAAAAAATGTATTCACAAATTGCACTTATTAGTAGACTTGGCCTGAGAAAATCGTTTCTCAATATTGAATAAAGGGGCCTGGTGAACAGCCAACTGATTAGTGACCTATTTGCCATTGTTTTTATCAAGGTCAGAAATGTTAAAGTAAGTCCAAATATATTTTCTAGAATTTCTCTTACTTTGACATAAGGATGTCCTGGGTTGGTTGTGCCAAACTGGCGTCCACAACGTTCTTCTTTGTTGTGAGGATAGAACTCTGGCTTACGGAGAATGGCCACATCCTTCCCTTCATACTTGAGAGTAAACGCCTGACAGGATGAAAGCCTTTCCTTGTCTTCAGTCTTTAAAGGCAGCACCAATGGTATAGACTGGTTGATGACTCCATCTATAGACACAGCAATTATCTAGTTAATGACTCCCATCAGAAGATACAGCAATAATGAATTTAATGACATCATCAGAAGACCCAGCAATAAACAAGTTGATGACTTTATCTGAAGATACAACAGTCAACTAGTTCATTTATTCATCTGTACACACAGCAATAAACTGGATTTCATGTGTCATTTAAAAAATATCAAGTAGCATTTAATTAATCAAAAGTGTCATCAATGGCTGACAAAGTGCATACACAATGCAAGCAGTAAATTAATGAATGATGGGGAGAATTAAGTTTCAAAGAAAGGGGAATAGAGTAAGGGGAATAGAGTAAGGGGAATAGAGTAAGGGGAATAGAGTAAGGGGAATAGAGTAAGGGGAATAGAGTAAGGGGAATAGAGTAAGGGGAATAGAGTAAGGGGAATAGAGTAAGGGGAATAGAGTAAGGGGAATAGAGTAAGGGGAATAGAGTAAAGGGAATAGAGTAAGGGGAATAGAGACCGGTTATTTTCAAGATTCGAGCCGTGCAACTTTTTCATTAGGCCTGTAATATTTTAAATAAAATGTTTTTTTTTACCAGAAGCACTTATTACACTAGGGTGCTGAGTGTTCAGCAAAGAAATCAGAAGAACTTTAAAATCAATGTGCTTTGGCTCATAAAGAGAAAGAGCAGTCAACTGAGGGAAAGGAAAGTAAAAATACATAGATATTATTTGGGAAACATGTAATACTTACTGTCAAGCAAGCAGCCAAAATGTTGGGACTGTAAGTATTCCTTTTCCCTCATGAACCCCGCTATAGGTGTGGCCCACCCTTCCGCTAGAACTTGTGTCCACTGCAAGTCCACCTGAATAGACAGGTATGTTCAGACTAACTATTTAGCTGCCCAATTTATGTTTAAGTTGCAGTTCATGAACTTGATTAATCTCCTTACACCTTTACGTAATGTAAATTATTTTTGAAAATCTGTTTAACCTTTTCCATATCTTTGTGGTACGTCACAAAAAAAAAAGAAAGTGTGATTCCTGAATAAGTTACTGAACAAGGCATGGAAATTTAAGAAACTTTAACAAAAATATGATGCTTAAAAAGATGCTATTAACATTCACTAGAATTCTATTCACTTCTGTAAGCAGGCATGACAGGTGATCATCTAAAATACTCTAAAATAGGATATATTCAGCATTATATTAAATTTTTCATAAGTCAGGGCAAGTTTTCTATGCCTCAAAATTAGACTTTTGGTAGAGAGCAAATATGATAGGAATAAGAATCATAGCACATATAGTGCTACTTACTTACTTAGGAGGATGACGTGTAGTGTTAAGGATTTTACTGACTTTTTTTTTTTGGTAGGCATATTGTCACTTAAATTCTATGGAACTAAACAAATACATTTTTTTAATGACTGCATAAATGTTGAACTGCACTAAAGCTCAAAGAAAGATTTTTCAAAGACAATAAAGTGAGAGGCTTCCAACAGAGAATTCTAATATGACAACCATACAAACCAATGAAAAAGCCTTGGAAAACTTCAACTCACCAGTCCAATCTCAACAGATGGCAATGTGGCTGCCTCAGCTTTGGCTACATCCCGTTTGTCTTCTGGTACAAACAGTTCACGGACCACCTGCAGGGCTCCAAGTGGAACAATATCCTGTGTTTGTCAGATTTTGAAAGAAAATATGCTCAGTAAAGTGCAACATCAGCACTGCATCAACAGGTTTTCAAAGCCATTTCAACAATTCATAGCATCCAATTTGTATGCATCGTCCGTCTTTAGCCTCAGCTTTAAGAATTAAAGACAAGGGTTGAATTTGGAAATAAATTGACGTTTATACAAACATATTTATCTTTGTTGTTGAGGAGAGTGGGGTGCGGAAAAAAAAAAGGGGGGGGGGGTTTGCGAAAAAAAAAAAGGGGGTGGGGGTGGGATTAACCTTTATTTAGGAAACAAATTTCTTTCATTGCCACCAGAATCATCCAAAGCTCATTCAAAAAAAATTTAATAGTTGCTAAAAATTTTTTTACTTACATTTTTGGAGAGAAGTGTGACCAATTCCTGAACACATTCATCTACAGAGAGTACACCAGCCTTGAGATCTACATCAGGTTTGGTAGGTTCCTCATAGGGCTGGTCCACTCCAGTAAACCCTTGAGAGAGTAATACAAATAATAAGACACTAAAAGCATTACATACAAATTTTAATATTATAATGTGATGGGAAAAAGACAGGTCTTAAATATTTTATAGCAGTGGTTCTCAAAGTGGATGGTAAAATGATCATTAGATTTAGGCGGGAGGGGGGGTGCAGTGGGACTACCTAAGAGAGTGGTGGTGAACTAAATCGGAATTTTGAAAAAATCAAAAAAGTTAAAAATAAAAAGGGAATTGATATTAGATTCAGAGTTAATGTACCCTTTTTTTTCTGAAAAATAGAACAAAGGGCTAGTAAAAACAAGACAAGCTAACTTAGCAAAGCGAAAAGAACCATTGCCATATTATTTTTAATAGGGGTGGCATATTTGGGGGGAAAACTTTCATTCCACTTCATATGAATTTCTTTACATGGGTAGATGTATGCAATGGAGCTTTCATTAATTAGGGGCAGGGGCGGAAAACTCAAGGACCACCCCTGGCACCATATACTCTAGCTTATAAGGCGCAGAAGAAAATTTTAAAAACTTTGATTTCATCTACTCTGGAATAAATAAAATATCATTTCTATCAACGACCGTTTAAAAAAATATTAATGACAAAATTAAAGAAGACAATATCTTGTCAGAGATGGTCATCATCAGACTAATAGAGATGGTCATCAACAGACTAATAGAGATGGTCATCATCAGACTAACAGAGATGGTCATCATCAGACTAACAGAGATGGTCTCATCAGACTAACAGAGATGGTCATCATCAGACTAACAGAGATGGTCATCATCAGACTAACAGAGATGGTCATCATCAGACTAACAGAGATGGTCATCATCAGACTAACAGAGATGGTCATCATCAGACTAACAGAGATGGTCATCATCAGACTAACAGAGATGGTCATCATCAGACTAACAGAGATGGTCATCATCAGACTAACAGAGATGGTAATCATCAGACTAACAGAGATGGTCATCATCAGACTAACAGAGATGGTCATCATCAGACTAACAGAGATGGTCATCATCAGACTAACAGAGGTGGTCATCATCAGACTAATAGAGATGGTCATCATCAGACTAACAGAGATGGTCATCATCAGACTAACAGAGATGGTCATCATCAGACTAACAGAGATGGTCATCATCAGACTAACAGAGATGGTCATCATCAGACTAACAGAGATGGTCATCATCAGACTAACAGAGATGGTCATCATCAGACTAACAGAGATGGTCATCATCAGACTAACAGAGATGGTCATCATCAGACTAATAGAGATGGTCATCATCAGACTAACAGAGATGGTCATCATCAGACTAACAGAGATGGTCATCATCAGACTAATAGAGATGGTCATCATCAGACTAACAGAGATGGTCATCATCAGACTAACAGAGATGTCATCATCATACTAACAGAGATGGTCATCATCAGACTAACAGAGATGGTCATCATCAGACTAATAGAGATGGTCATCATCAGACTAATAGAGATGGTCATCATCAGACTAATAGAGATGGTCATCATCAGACTAACAGAGATGGTCATCATCAGACTAATAGAGATGGTCATCATCAGACTAACAGAGATGGTCATCATCAGACTAACAGAGATGGTCATCATCAGACTAACAGAGATGGTCATCATCAGACTAATAGAGATGGTCATCATCAGACTAACAGAGATGGTCATCATCAGACAAATAGAGATGGTCTCATCAGACTAACAGAGATGGTCATCATCAGACTAATAGAGATGGTCATCATCAGACTAACAGAGATGGTCATCATCAGACTAACAGAGATGGTCATCATCAGACTAACAGAGATGGTCATCATCAGACAAATAGAGATGGTCTCATCAGACTAACAGAGATGGTCATCATCAGACTAATAGAGATGGTCATCATCAGACTAACAGAGATGGTCATCATCAGACTAACAGAGATGGTCATCATCAGACTAACAGAGATGGTCATCATCAGACTAATAGAGATGGTCATCATCAGACTAACAGAGATGGTCATCATCAGATTAATAGAGATGGTCATCATCAGACTGAAAGAGATGGTCATCATCAGACTAATAGAGATGGTCATCATCAGACTAACAGAGATGGTCATCATCAGACTAACAGAGATGGTCATCATCAGACTAACAGAGATGGTCATCATCAGACTAATAGAGATGGTCATCATCAGACTAACAGAGATGGTCATCATCAGACTAACAGAGATGGTCATCATCAGACTAATAGAGATGGTCATCATCAGACTAACAGAGATGGTCATCATCAGATTAATAGAGATGGTCATCATCAGACTAAAAGAGATGGTCATCATCAGACTAATAGAGATGGTCATCATCAGACTAACAGAGATGGTCATCAACAGACTAACAGAGATGGTCATCATCAGACTAACAGAGATGGTCATCATCAGACTAATAGAGATGGTCATCATCAGACTAATAGAGATGGTCTCATCAGGCTAATAGAGATGGTCATCATCAGACTAACAGAGATGGTCATCATCAGACAAATAGAGATGGTCTCATCAGACTAATAGAGATGGTCATCATCAGACTAACAGAGATGGTCATCATCAGACTAACAGAGATGGTCATCATCAGACTAATAGAGATGGTTATCATCAGACTAACAGAGATGGTCATCATCAGATTAATAGAGATGGTCATCATCAGACTAAAAGAGATGGTCATCATCAGACTAACAGAGATGGTCATCATCAGACTAACAGAGATGGTCATCATCAGACTAACAGAGATGGTCATCATCAGACTAACAGAGATGGTCATCATCAGACTAACAGAGATGGTCATCATCAGACTAACAGAGATGGTCATCATCAGACTAACAGAGATGGTCATCATCAGACTAACAGAGATGGTCATCATCAGACTAATAGAGATGGTCATCATCAGACTAACAGAGATGGTCATCATCAGATTAATAGAGATGGTCATCATCAGACTAAAAGAGATGGTCATCCTCAGACTAATAGAGATGGTCATCATCAGACTAACAGAGATGGTCATCATCAGACTAACAGAGATGGTAATCATCAGACTAACAGAGATGGTCATCATCAGACTAACAGATATGGTCTCATCAGACTAATAGAGATGGTCATCATCAGACTAACAGAGATGGTCATCATCAGACAAATAGAGATGGTCTCATCAGACTAATAGAGATGGTCATCAGACTAACAGAGATGGTCATCATCAGACTAACAGAGATGGTCATCATCAGACTAACAGAGATGGTCATCATCAGACTAACAGAGATGGTCATCATCAGACAAATAGAGATGGTCTCATCAGACTAACAGAGATGGTCATCATCAGACTAACAGAGATGGTCATCATCAGACTAACAGAGATGGTCATCATCAGACTAACAGAGATGGTCATCCTCAGACAAATAGAGATGGTCTCATCAGACTAACAGAGATGGTCATCATCAGACTAACAGAGATGGTCATCATCAGACTAACAGAGATGGTCATCATCAGACTAACAGAGATGGTCATCATCAGACTAACAGAGATGGTCATCATCAGACTAACAGAGATGGTCATCATCAGACTAACAGAGATGGTCATCATCAGACAAATAGAGATGGTCTCATCAGACTAACAGAGATGGTCATCATCAGACTAACAGAGATGGTCATCATCAGACTAACAGAGATGGTCATCATCAGACTAACAGAGATGGTCATCATCAGACTAACAGAGATGGTCATCATCAGACCAACAGAGATGGTCATCATCAGACTAACAGGTGGAAATGTCATTAGCATGTTTTCTTTCCTTTCTTTGTTTTCATGAAAGTTTATTTGTCTTGATTGAGAAGTCAAAACAAACTATTTAATACTGGGTCAAAGTAAAACAGTGCTTGGTTCCCCTTGGTGTAAGCTTGAAATGTGTTGACCACTGGATCAGTTAATGAAAAGGTCACCAACAACAACTTGTTTCTTCTGTGGTTTGTATGTTTATTATTTTGCAAGTACCTGCTGTCTTCACCAATCATTGTCTTATTCATCCTCAGCATATGTTGGCTAAAAATGACAAGTTCACTGGGTATAAAAAGGCAAGTATGTGAATCTCTTTTAGGAGCTATTTGACACTATAATTTAAAGACAGAATGGCTCTCTCCATGCTAACTTCCAAACAATCAGACAACACATTGATAATGTGAGAAATATTTGCAAATTTCAATGAAATGAATTTACAGTGACAGGGAGATGAGGTCATCTCATTAAACCAAATAAATAATCTCTACCTTTTCATCAACAATAACAGTGACAGTGGTCAGTTTCAAAGCACATCTAGCAAGAAGCGAAGGGGTTACCAAATTTATAATCTGCAAAATCCATTTTCACCAGTTTTCCAAAGAAATATATTTTTTGGTAAGATACCTTTAAACCCAGACACTGAACCAGTGGCATAGCTAGGGCAAGTGCTGCCGGGGCGGCCCAAGAAATTAAAAAAAGCCCAAAAAGAACAACAACTCTGCAGTAGGGCTAAAAATACAGCACCTCTATAAAAAGCATTGATAAAAAAATATCACTTAACTAAGGCAAACCAAATCATTAAGAACATTTTAACAGTTGAGAAGTTGTTTACTATTATTAAGAGTAATCAAAATCTTAAAATAAATTAACTCTTTCGCTGCGGAATATTTTTATTGAAAAAATGTACATTTTTTACAAAGAGCAAAAAAGAGTGAGAGGTTGGGTTTATTAAAAAATATTTAAAATATTATTGTTTGGTTTATAAGACTAAACTTGGTATCAAATGAAAGATAATTGAAAGGACTATATGTTTATAAACTTATTTCTTCAGTTTAAATAAAATAAGTTACAGAAAAGAACTGTAAAATGTGAAAACATTATGTGCTAAACCATTTTCCCCCCCAAACCCTATGATGTACGCATACCTCATCTTCACTTCTATAACTGAAATCCTCTAAAACTGCTACTATCGGAATCATGCGATGGATCTAAATATAAATCATCTTCACTATCAAAATAAATAGTATAAATCAATTCCAAAGCTTTTTGAGCTGTTAATCGTCTAGGAAACTTACTCACCTACTAGGGCTTAGGGTAGCCATAGCAACAGTAGAAAAAAATCCACAAGAAAATCACTAAAATAATGCTTCAAATGACAACAAATAAACCTTAGTTTCGTTTGTAAACAATGAAGTACCACTCTTCTATGTAAAAGTCTTATTTAAAAATAGCTCTTAAAAAGTTTAACCGAGAAATAGCAAAGAAACAAACATGATATCGAAACGACGCAGAGCGCGTTGGTCCGCGCTTTTGAGAACGGCGGATGAACGCAGTGTGCGTTGCTCCGCAGCAAAAGAGTTAAAGTAAAAATTGTTTTTTCAGTTTAAAAACTTTAACATTTATCGTCATATTCTCTACCGCACAGAGTTGTGTAAACAACTTTCCGAGTAATTATTTTTTGGGGTAACACAGGGGCGCTATGGATGAGTAAATTGGCAGAAAAAAGTTTGAGAACTACCGTTTTATAGTAAATACAAGTATTAAAATGCATGAAATGAGTTAAATTATATACAACAGACCACAATGGCCATCAATCCCATTGTGCAATTTGCAAGAAATTTTCTGATGTATAGATTTAATATTAAGTAAGACTTTAATAAGGAAATTTAATTCATATTATTTTCCCCCCTCACATTAAATAAAATTACATTTGTCTGAAAATGTGACTTTCTTTTCTCCACTAAGGCCACTTTGCTTGCACCCGCAACACTAAAATATAGATTTGCCTTTTCCATTGGATATTCTGAGGACTGTCTACATCATTTGTTTATCTTTCATTTCTACACCAGGCACTGAAGTACTGGTATACCTTTAATGAGGCCAGCTCTTGCCTTCTTGTACAAGCCTTTAACATCTCTCTTCTCACAAATATCAATGGGGGTGTCCACATAGCACTCAAAGAACTTGAGACCTGCCTTCTCATGGAGCGCACGAGCACTGTCACGATCCTAAAGAGAAAAGGGGGGGGGGGGGGGGGGAAGTTAAATCAGGTCATGATTGTAAAAGTTTTCGTTTTCCATCAACTAATTAATTTAAACAAATATATAACTTAATTTGCATTGAGCTTCTTGCTATTACTTTTGGGTTGCCAATTTTATACCATTTATGTTCAAGAAAGGCAGGGCACTTAGAAAGAATGCCAAATGCCAGAGGAGCAAAGAGGGTACACAACCAAAACCCCAGAGGAGAATAGCTCAAAGGCAGACCTAGGCTTAAATGGATAGAAGATGTGGACAAAGATGTACAGCAGCTGGGAATTGAAGAATGGGAAAGAAAAGCATCAGTTAGGTCTGAGTGGAAGGAAACTGGAAGGCTAGAGACAGAATTGATAAGATAAGATAAGATGCTTTTATTTATCCAAATAAATGGAAATGTGTTTTGATTGCATTGCACGTATTGTTTTGGAAAGTCCTTGAGAATTTGCTGTTCCCCAAAATTGGTCAGCAGCAAACCGTGTGGTCGGAATAGCTGCTACGTTCTTGAGTGATCATAGAAGGCATAATTTTTTTGGTTGAAATTACAATTATTTTTGTGTCCCAACGAAGTCCATTTAATTTATACAAGCATGCAGGCGCATCTCAAATAAATTCAAACATGGTACCGCATCATAACACGTATGATTCACCTGAATTCAACAGCATCAAACGCACAGATAATAATGCATATGCAAATCTGATATTTTCTGTGAATTATAAACAGAGGGTCTAAAAATGTTTGACAAATGATTTCAATATTACATTACAAGCTGTTCATATGCACTCTTGCTTCACTGGCCTTCACCACACTTTACACCTCATGTATCAATTACAATCTATTGCAGAAATATTATTGTTTGCAAAAGAATAACAACAATGAAAAACTATTATTTAATACTGATTTCATCCAGCTCGTAATTCCATTTCCGCAGTTTACTTTTACTCCTTTAAGCCAGATAATTTCTATGTGCAGAATTTATCCACCAGGAATTAGGTTAGCTTTAAGTTATTAACAGTATTGATTTTTATGGTAAACAATGTAAAATGTATGGCTGCTTGTTCCGTCAATTTATATATTTGAATATATCCCATATTGATTGGAATAATATACTCATTCCATTGTGAACTAATACTGTTGAAATACTAGCTAATCCAGTTCACCTCTTTCTCAGCCTAAACCCAAGGGGCTTACAGTTAGAAATGCATCAGCTGTTGCCCTATATCAAATGCCAGTGCACAATGGCCCATGGCCAAACTAAATTAAATAAAGCAATTATAATGTATTAAGTTAAGCTGGAATATTTCAAATCTTAGGGAGGGAAATAACAACAAAAATGAAAGCCATGTCCACTCTTCTTCTTCAATATTTTAAGGGCCCACGATAGATTTATTGATCATCCTCTTCTCAAACCATACTGCATAAATATACAAAATGACCCAATTCAGCAGCAAGGTCCAGGAGAAAAAGTACTTGAGTACAATCTGAGAAAAATTAGTTACAATTTTACATCAAGTTCAGATATTAACTAGTTCTAGAAATGATTTAAATTTTTTAAAGCACATGTTCCCATAATTCTTAGAAATTTTAATTTAAAATTAAAAAAACACAAAAACCACCTCCATTGTTGTCATTGCATTAGGTGAGTGCTGATTGTTATTCTCCAAAATAATCTATTTAAAAACCACCAGCATTGTTCTTTTATTTATGGGACTTGGTTGGTTAAAGCTAATTGCCTTAAAGAATTAAAGTTTAATTTCGTGTGTCAGAAAACACATATCACTTGCATCCAATCCATTATTTATTCCATGTTCCTAAAGGACTTGATAAAATCTAAAATGAAGTATTCCAAGAAAATGTGCAGTTACTTACAGCTCTGTATGGACTGATGAATGAAGTGATGCAGACAATGCCCCCATCAGCAAACAGCTTGGCCACCTCTGCTATACGGCGAATGTTCTCCTCTCTGTCTTCCTGGGAGAAGCCCAGATTTTTGTTCAATCCTGTTCTGACATTATCTCCATCAAGACTGGGGGACAAACAAGTTACAAACATTTAACACAGAGTTTTAAAATAATGGAAAGAAATTTAAACAAGCATCCCCTCTAAACTAAATTGTTCTAAATTGTCTCTTGGAAATGTCATTACTATGGAATGTACAGCTTTTCCTCTTTCTGTACAGAAATAGTACTAGCATAGCTTTTAGAAAAAACATTGAAATTAACAGGGATTACATCAACAAAATATTTTGATAATAAAATTAATATTAAAAAAAAGCAGTGTTATTGCATAAAGAAATATCCATATATGATATCAGGAAGTATCATATTAATGATGTTAAATATTTACACCCCCCTATCAACTGTCTAACAAAATTATGTGTTTATCTATAGCCCTACCAGAATATGTGTATCTATTGCCCTAAAAAAAAACTGTATAACTTTTGCCCTACAACAGGCCTGCACAGCTCAAAAGGTAAGGCGGGCCATAATACTTTATGAAAAACTTATGGGGGCCAAAAGAAAATAGGACAGGACTTGTGCGGGCCAAAAGAAATTAGGACGGGTGGAAAGCTATTAAGAAAATCATAAGAATAAAGAATATTTATTTACTTCGGGGACCGCAAAGTGGGTGCTGGCGGGCCATATGTTGTGCAGGCCTGCCCTACAAAAATGACTGTGTGTATCTATTACTTGAAAAAAATCTGTGCATATCAAATACGTTACAATAATATCTGGGTATATCAATTATGTTACAATAATATCAGGGAATATAAATTATGTTACAATAATATCTGGGTAAATCATTTACCTTATATTAATGTCTGGGCACTTTTTTCCCAAACTAACGAGGACCACTGCTAAAATCCATGTGTACTGGTGGTTTAATGATAAAAAACTGAAACTCAAACCTTAACTACATCTTTCTACTCACCAATATGCAGGGATGCCCTGGCCAACCAGGTACTCTTCTAGTGCAAATGAGATGGTTGTTTTACCGGCTCCAGACAACCCTGTCAACCACACTGTGCAACCACGGAAACCTCCCTTCTGGCCCACAGCTTTACCTCTTTTGTCACGGGACACGTGGTGCTCTTGAAAGGCCACATTGGTCGCTCTTTGGACTGCCTGTTGGGAAAAAAAAACCAATCATATCTTCATCTACATAGGAACACAGTTTGATTTCTTAAAAACTAAATCCTCAACATTTTTGAGAATCAAAAAGCTGGTAATGAATTTTACTCCAAACGGTGATCATCATCAGAGTTTACTCCAACCGGTGATCATCATCAGAGTTTACTCCAACCAGTGATCATCACCATCATCATCCAAAATTTTTTTTTTTTTTTTCATGTTTCAAGACCTTTAAACTCATACAGAAAATAAAATGAGTTTTATGCCTTCAGCAGAGTCTTATTCCCTTATATAGTTTGTCTTAAGGGATTCATATGCCTTAAACCAGCGGTTCTCAACCTGTGGGTCGCGACCCATTTGGGGGTCTCGCGACCTTTTCCCGGGGGTCGCCTAAGACCATCCAATAACAGATATACTCTTCAGTTACGAAGCAAAAACAAAAATAATTGTGTGGCTGGGGGTCGCTACAACATGAGTAACTGTATTAAAGGGTCGCGGCATTAGGAAGGTTGAGAACCACCGCCTTAAACAGTAGTATGCCCTTAACAGAGTGACACACCCTTTGCAGTCACAAATCCTTTTGAAATCCTTTATAGTAACTTTGCTTTTGTGGCTGGCTGGCTGGCTGCGGACTAACAAATTCTTCGGACGGCTAATTGACCCACTTCCTGTCAACATATCCAGCTTAAACTTGGCCCATAGACTCGTTGCCGATGACAACACACATTCCTATCAAATTTTGAGCCCAAAAATAAGTTTTTCCTGTTTTTCAGGGGAAAGATAAAATGAAATTCTCCATAACTGCACTAAATGAGCATTTTTCAAAAAAAAATATATTGAGTGTGCGTAATATTTTCCTTTGTTTTTCTGAAATAGTAGGTGAAATACATCTGCAGTGTAAAAGCCGTTGGTTCATTAGAATATTAATATAGTTCAGGGGCGTGAAACAAATGGGGGGAGGAGCACTAACTGGAAATTTCTATAAAGTGCGTTACTTGAAAGCATGTTTTGTCAAATTTTCAGCCCGACCCCCCCATTGCTCGATATTAAATTTTAAAAAGGATTTAGGCGAAAAGGCTTGTTTTTTGAGGATGTTGATTTTTAAAACTCAGCAATACATGGTCGCAGTATATTAAAAGTAAAAAGTAGAAAGATGAGTGTTCTATGGATTCTACAATTTCGCTGCAGAGGTCACAACTTGTTATATATTAATGATTATTTTAATATCCTTTTCCCATAGAGTATGCGTTGACAAAACTGAGAAGCATTGAAATACCTGCCCAGACAGAAATCAGAAAGGATAAGGTTTCTGGCGACGATGTTTGTTTTTAATTAGCGTCATAAATTTGTGCCGTACACACATAGGATCCCATGTGCATGTGGACTGTCCTGTAAAAGGGGGGGGGGGGGACGTCAACTTCTGGCCAACATAATTGTCTCAATGTTACAGGTAAAACGTGACTTTAAAGTAGCCAATTGTGGGACACCTGTTCTGATTATTTGTGACCGAGAACTACATTATGTTCGTTTACAAGTAGGTACAAACCTAAGCGTGACTCTCCTACGTGTTACCTATATTATTTGGATATAAAAACCATGGGGTGGGGGACGGGGTTGCTCTATAAAAAAAATTATCGCAACATTTCAGGCTCCTAGTCTTGAAGGCACACGTGGATGTGACAGTGGGAGCCGTTCATTGACCCCCCCCCCCCCCCCCCCCGGTGTTCCTACCATTTCACGATATCCATAAGTTGAGTTCTAAACACTGCTAGTTTTTATTCGTGGAAGGAAGGGGGGGAGAAATCTTGGCCCGCCCCCTGGGCAGTACTAACCCTACATACGCCACTGGTATAATGATGGAGGTTCCGATGTAGCAGCCTTTATTTTTTTAAAGCCCGTTTATTCAGCATACCACCCAGACTGAACCCAAAGAGACATTACAGTACCAACACTATGAGACGAAGAATTGTAAGCCCCGATGTGAAACAACCAAGTATCAGTGAGTCTCTTTTACTAAAAGCCGGGGCACAATACGAGACGTATTGAGTATAATAACTAAGTCCCTAGATAACAGTGGGGAAAATGTTCATGTTATGCTTGAGTTGGTTTCAGAGACAATATTGCCTCGATTACGAATGTCACCCGGATCCCCGCAGCCCGATAGTTCAATCTCAGGCTTAACGTTCATGTTGTCAACATTTCCCAAAGTAAGTGCTGTAGTGGTGTTAACCAACCTTTCCCAAAGTAAGTGCTGTAGTGGTGTTAACCAACCTTTCCCAAAGTAAGTGCTGTAGTGGTGTTAACGGCTTTAAAGCAAATCAAACTTATTTATTTAAAAAAAGGTTAACTATGAATCTCAGAGTCTCAATTAGGATTCGGTAGAAGGTTTTTGTTAAGCCGTACACAATTATTAAGGTACCTGAAAATATGTTTGTTGTTTTTTAATGATAAAATGGGAACACCAATTAAGAATACCATTTTAAATGGTATTCGAAATTGGTGTTCTGAAACAAGAAACGCCCATTTGCCCGTTAGTATGAAATAAGTACTCATTTCAAGAGTACTCATTTCAAGAGTACTTATTTCATACTAAAGGGCAAATGGGCGTTTCTTATTTCAGATTTTAATTTATGCTTTGTACATGGATAGTCATTTCAGTTAAGCACGTCCTAGAAGCTATTCCAGAGAAAGAAAGAATGAAAGAAAGAGAGAGAGAGAAAGAGAGAGAGAAAATAGTGGGAAATGAAAATAGTACGTGTATTGTGAATTTCATTTGACTTTTATACCGGAACTTATGAGTTGAGACTTGGCCTAATTTGAGAGCCTTGTCTGATAGATCAAGACTTGAGACTCCTTGATAAACAGATTTAAGAGCCGTCAGGAGCTATAGACATAAATTGATCTTTGATGTCAAAGACAGGCCCCGGGAATCGTCGCCCCGGGGCTGATTATCGTACTGCCCAGGGGTTAGGCTGTCTGAAGTGTGGAGCGTGCTCTCCCCACTTGAATTCCTCGCCCTATAATGGGCGTTATGTTCAGACCAATGCACGTGAAGGGAAATCTCTGAATTCGCAATCACAAGGAAAACTCGTGCTGAGATTCAAGATAAAGACAACCGGCGAGGGACAAATTTGGGTGCCATCAGAGCCGACTTGGTGTTGAAATTTTCAGAATTGACTGATTCAAGCAGTAACGGAAATTGAAGATTATTTAAGGAGCATATAAATAATGAAAACCGCACCATTTCATGAATGGAAATTGATTGGTGGGTGTGGGGGGTAGATGTTAAAATGTTATAACCCTAAAAAGCGAAATAAAGAGCAATGATTGAGTTAGAAATGTGGATTTAAGAAAGCCCCAATTGTAGCCCCATCTTGTGAGATACATTTAAGACAGCCCCAATTGTAGCCCCATCTTGTGAGATACATTTAAGAAAGCCCAAATTCTAGCCCCATCTTGTGAGATAGAATCAACGAAGAGATAAAAAAGAGTTCAGCTGTCATAGGTGTGGTAAGTACCCGAAAAAAAAAAAAAGGGGGGGGGGATATTTAGCAGCTATCGCCTGGTCGTCGATTTCGATTATGTGATTTTAAATACGAATCCCCGAAGCACAGGTGACAAGATCAATTGTTTTATGGGGACCATGAATACGCCAACGTCCGTCGAATCGTTTTTGTATCCACTGTTTTATCGTCGTGTCATCTACACCAGCGTTTCTCAACAAGGATCATATGACCCCCGGGGGGCCCACAGCATATTATTTGGGGGCCACGAAAAAGTTGAAAAATTGACATTTTCTGTATAAAAAGAGCAGTATTTTTATTTAAAAAAAAGGGGGGGTGGCAAGGAGCAAAGTAAAATAAAAGTGGGGCACAGGCAAATACTAACGGTTGGGAAACACTGATGAGAATCAATGACAAGTTCTATGGGGAAATCGACGAGGCATACACGTCATTCACATGCTTCAACGTATAAGAGCGTCAGACCACGACACCACCTGTCAAAATAGTGATGGGTGACATAACCCAGGGTTGAGGGGCCCTGGTGTCAGTGCTGATATGCTTAACCCCCGGGGCTCATTAACGCTCGAGATAAACGACACGATTTCTATCTACTCGTTATGATCAATCATATCATTGGATATCCTACTTTCATAAGTACATCAGCTAATCCGAAAGATCTTGTTACTTTAATGTTTGAGCGAACAATTTGAATCAGACTTAAGATTTCGCCATAGTTGTGGGTGATTAATGTGCCACGTTTAAATCTATTTATAGAGTATGAATTGAGTCATTCAAAAAAATATCCACCTGCGTAAAGTATGTTTTTCTTAGTGCCTTGAGTGTTACGTCTGCCCCTTGTGTTATTTGGGGCGCTGATTCCGATAAATCTCATCGGATTCATTGTAACAGCTCTAGTCTTTAAGATATTTTGAATCTATTAAAAAATAAGTTTCTCTATATAAGCCTATAAGGTAAATTTGTCTGAATCCGGTTACAATAAATAAATTTATTTAAATGGGAAATATTTGCATTTATATTACCAACGTTTTGTGAATGTACACCGGTAAATATGTTTTTTCGAATTCTTTTTTTTCCAAATGAAATAATAAGCATTGCGTTCAAATTAATAAGTTCAGGGGTCAAACTCGACGTTTTTCTGCTCTGTTAACAAATTGTGCGCAAATATTTGGATTTTAAATCATGATCTTATTAGATTACACACCTTTACATTTCTCAATCTTCCCAGCCCGATCTGTTAAAAGAGCTACACATATATTTTATTTTCAACATGTAGGAAAGCTGTACTGAGTTTGAAATAAAGAACATAGATAATTTGCTGCCAAGCTTGGATATTAATCAAGATAAGTGATGGGCTCCGCATATTGTATGCAAAACTTGTACGGAGCAATTGCTCCAGTCGACGAATGTTTGCCTCCAGACGTGGGGAAAATAATGTACTTCAGCCTGGGACAAACATTACATTTCATAGAAGTACTTCAGCCTGGGACAAACATTACATTTCATAGAAGTACTTCAGCCTGGGACAAACATTACATTTCATAGAAGTACTTCAGCCTGGGACAAACATTACATTTCATAGAAGTACTTCAGCCTGGGACAAACATTACATTCACAGAAGTACTGCAGCCTGTGACAAACATTACATTTCATAGAAGTACTTCAGCCTGGGACAAACATTACATTTCATTGAAGTACTTCAGCATGGGACAAACATTACATTTCACAGAAGTACTTCAGCCTGAAAGAAACATTACAATTCGTAAGGGACAGCAGGAGATATTGCCGTTTTTTCTTGAAACCCAAGAAAAGACCAATGTATTGAGCATTGACATAAGATCAGAAACTTTATTAAACACATTTTGTGATTCAGAATATAACTCATGTGTCTCTTTCCAGACAGTCGAAACATAATTTAAAAAAGATGTTCTTGTAATAAATGGCAACTAATGGGGATCTTCTCCCAATCGGTCAATCCCAAGGATGAAAGCAATAATACTTGCCACATCTTCACTACCTTATTTAGAATGATTTGAACATCATTTAACCCCCCCACCCCCTCCTTTGTTTACAAAGTGACAGCACGGGTGTCTTTGCTTTTGCTGTCTTCTGGGATAGTAGATCACAACATGAAACAAAAGATTGACTGACCTTTGACGGAAATATGGTGGTCTGAGAAAAGTATCAACAAATAAGCTGGAGTCTACTGTAGTTACACAATGTAGAATCCTTCTATTGTATATATATATATAAATCTAGGCCTGACTGATAAAACAGTTTGAAATTTTAATACTTTGCAAAATCATTCAATGTACTTAGAATATGGACTTATCACTAAAGGGCGGAATTTTGATGGTCCACAGATCACAAAACGCACACATGACCCACCTTTCATAAAACCAATGAATGAAATTGAATCATCTTCTCGGTTTGTTCTGTATTCTTGTTATTGCAATCCGTAGATTGGTTTCTAGAGAGAATCTTAAGCGAATAGTGAAGTGATGGATTGGTTTCTAGAGAGAATCTTAAGCGAATAGTGAAGTGATAGATTGGTTTCTAGAGAGAATCTTAAGCGAATAGTGAAGTGAAAGATTTGACCATGACAAATGCAATCAAACGAATACCAAGATAGTTGAAAATGCACGTATGATGGCGTTTTATTGAAATATAATTCGGGAATACCCTGAAAAATCCCATCTTCTGAAGTCTAATGAAAGAGCTTACATTTGTGCAGAATTAAAGCACAAAGTCTACGGTAAATCTGTTCCTCTGGTATAAAATAAGCAAATTTTCATGCGACACAGTTCTCTCTTAATTAAAATAATGCTCTTTGCTTAAAATGAAATTTGTTCATTACCAAAAAGAAAAAAAAAAGAAAAAAAAAACCTGATGAGGAAAAGAATGGTGCCATTTGTGGAATCAGCGGGTCAAATATTCCTAGAAACAAGTCTAACATTTGAAGCACCAAATTTTGTGTTGGCCAGTGCTGTTAGTCAGGATTTATATACCTCCGTTTCACTATGTTTTAATCCGGTTGATTCAGCAATGTGTTCAGAATTTATATATGGGGCACTGCCAACTTATGTAATATATATATTTTTTTATATTGAAAAACTAAGAGACCTTAACTTATAACATATTATAAGATAATTTTATTGATCCAAATAAATAGACATTTGTTTTTGTTTCATTTACCGTACATATTTTTTTTTCATTCTTAAGAATCCTTAAAATTATGGCTGCACTATTGGTACACGGGTACCAGAATTGAGAGGTTGGGGTTAAAAAAAATTAAAATATTATTATTGGGTTTGTAAGACCAAATGAGGTATCAAATGAAAGATAATTGAATGTACTATATGTTTGTAACTTAATTCTTCATTTAAATAAACTACTACAAATGACAACAGCGACATTTGTGATGTTGAAGCTAAAGACTCCCAGGCAAACCACAACGACATTTGTGATTTTGAAGCTAAGGACTCTTAGGCAAACCCCAACGACATTTGTGATGTTGGAGCTAAGGTCTCTCAGGCAAACCTCAAAGACATTTGTGTTGTTGAAGCTAAGGACTCTCAGGCAAACCACAACGACATTTGTGATGTTGCAGCTAAGGACCCTCAGGCAAACCACAACGACATTTGTGATGTTGAAGCTAAGGACTCTCAGGCAAACCACAACGACATTTGTGATGTTGAAGCTAATAACTCTCAGGCCAATTACAACCAATCAATGCCAGGAACATTGATATAGAAAGTGTGATTAGTGACACAACTTACACGATTCATTTCTTGGAGCAAAGAGTTATATGGATGACGCATAAGACAAGGCAGCATGGAAGTGGTTTGAATGTTAATATATTTGGAAAAGGGGGGAGGAGGGGTATATCTGTCATCTTTATTGATATACGTCTCACAGAAACATTGGTGGGGGGGGGTGGTGTGGTTTACTGACATCTACGACAGTAGCTGTTGGGGATGGTTTGACTTACTGGTGACAGATATAACAGAAGCAGCACCAAGCTTCGATGACTTTGATTGTACCAGTGTCACAGATGTTGACAGTAAACAAGAGTATTTCACGCCTGTAAATATCTAGACGTATAGACCCCATCCCTTTGTCCTGTTATAGTCTGGAAAAGTGGCTTTTTCGTAACAGCTGCTCGCAAGCGTCACCAGTGAAAAGTTTTGACGTGCAAAAACGACGGAACGAATATTAATATTAGTCTATCGCACTGGTGTTGGGTGAAGCAGTTTAATACAAATCAATGTAAATGCATGCACTATACACTGGTAAAAGTACATTGAGAATTTATCAATGACTCAAAAGATTTTTTTTGTTTTGAAATGAGAAAAGTCCCATACACAGAATGAGCAGAAAATTTCATGAACCGTTTAATTACACTATCTGCATGTAATCAAGAAAAAAAGATTGAGGGGGGGGGGGCATTCTACCTTTTTAGGATTACACTTTTAAAAGAACGCAGGCACACCATTTTAAGCAAATGAAAAGGGTGAAAGTAATTCATTAACGTGGTCAGTGATTGCACAACTACCTCAACTGAAGGACGGCGGCCATGTTAATGCTGACACGGTCGATTGTTTTGAGTGATAAAAGGGGCAAATAAGACATTAAGCCACTTTTAATTATCGACAAAATATGAAATTTCTTTGAAAAAGAACACAAGACATTTACCGAATACCTACTACTGAATGGGTTATTCTACAGATCTTTTGGTCAACGAGCATCTCAATGGTATGGCGCTTCATTGGAAGTTGATATAGCATCTCAATGGTATGGCGCTTCATTGGAAGTTGATATAGCATCTCATTGGTATGGCGCTTCATTGGAAGTTGATATAGCATCTCAATGGTATGGCGCTTCATTGGAAGTTGATATAGCATCTCAATAGAATGGTGCTTCATTGGAAGTTGATATAGCATCTCAATGGTATGGCGCTTCATTGGAAGTTGATATAGCATCTCAATGGTATGGCGCTTCATTGGAAGTTGATATAGCATCTCAATGGTATCTCGCTTCATTGGAAGTTGATATAGCATCTCAATGGTATGGCGCTTCATTGGAAGTTGATATAAATATAGCATCTCAATAGAATAGCGCTTCATTGGAAGTTGATAATTTCAGTATACTCTTTATCTAATGGTTTCCCAGCATGTTGTTATCTCGGTAAAATTGACACTTGCCATTATACCATTTGGGATTATGTTTTGGTTTGGGGGGAAAAAGGGGGAGGGGGGCTCTAAATCCATGCACCCGTATTGGGTACACTCCAGTTGCAGGGAAAAACATGTCAGTAGTATGGCTTCTTAGTCTAATAGCCTGTTTTAGGACGCTATGGATAGGGCCCGAGCATTCGGCATATTGGGGGCTGGGGGAATGGCGGGGTGTGGTGTGTCAACAAATCCTCGTAATCTCAAACTCAAGTTTACTATTCTTCACATGTTTCTCTATAAGGCAACCTGCAGAGGTCCACTCTATAAGGTAACCTGAAGAGGCCCACATATCCATCATGCATCTATACCGTTGGCAGCTCTCTATAAGGCAACCTGCAGAGGTCCACTCTATAAGGCAACCTGCAGAGGTCCACTCTATAAGGTAACCTGAAGAGGCCCACATATCCATCATGCATCTATACCGTTGGCAGCTCTCTATAAGGCAACCTGCAGAGGTCCACTCTATAAGGCAACCTGCAGAGGTCCACTCTATAAGGTAACCTGAAGAGGCCCACATATCCATCATGCATCTATACCGTTGGCAGCTCTCTATAAGGCAACCTGCAGAGGTCCACTCTATAAGGCAACCTGCAGAGGTCCACTCTATAAGGTAACCTGAAGAGGCCCACATATCCATCATGCATCTATACCGTTGGCAGCTCTCTATAAGGCAACCTGCAGAGGTCCACTCTATAAGGCAACCTGCAGAGGTCCACTCTATAAGGCAACCTGCAGAGGTCCACATTTCCATCATGTACAGATACCGTTAGCAGCTATTTTTAAAATAAAAAAAAGCTAAGAATCCCTGGCCCACAGAAACATGTGTAATTTTAACTTTGTCACGCCTGCTATTCTCAATAGGGTGTGGAGTGTGTGGAACCCTCGATGTGGTACATCCAAACACTACCGCGGCAGTGCAATGAAATACATTTGTATGGACTCAACATATCAATACTGTATGCTTAGGATTCACTCGTGTTTCGGATATTGAAAGTTTATCACGCACCTAGACCCGATATGCACCAATTCACATGACAAACAATATCCCAGAGTGCGTGTTGCATGAACAAAGTTCGGTTCTTTTAAATCAAATAGGTCGCTGCACTCGGTATATATAATTGTCCGAGAACATTTAAAATAAATTTAAGCAAACCGACCGTCCCGTTGGCTTTAATATTTAAAATTGATTAAATAAGTTGTATATGCCATAATTATATCATAGATCTTTTTAAAACAAATTATTATGAACAGGCCAATGTACTCGGTAAATACAATACTAATTTTATTTGCCGTAAATCAATACACCGCAAACACCGATCAAGGAATGATCTTGTCCCGATCAAACACGCTGATAGCAATGGTCCCCAGGAACTGGTTCCGTTACAACGTGTAAGTTTGAACCATTCGACAACATATCAACACCGACTTTTCTAGACTTCATCTGATCGATGATCGAATCAACTTTGAATAATACATCGAATTGTATTGTGTGTATGCAACATATAAAAAGAGGAGGGGACAAAACAAACGATCACGCATCAAATCGTGTCAAATATGTAAACCTTGTTTTAAAATAAGTAGTTTGTCATACTCAATTCATTCGTCCCGCATTCGACATGTCTGGTCATTCTGTTTGTCTTTAAAACGTTCAATTCGACATGTCTGGTCATTCTGTTTGTCTTTAAAACGTTCAATTCACATGTCTGGTCATTCTGTTTGTCTTTAAAACGTTCAATTCGACATGTCTGGTCATTCTGTTTGTCTTTAAAAACGTTGAATTCGACATGTCTGGTCATTCTGTTTGTCTTTAAAAACGTTGAATTCGACATGTCTGGTCATTCTGTTTGTCTTTAAAACGTCCAAATCGACATGTCTGGTCATTCTGTTTGTCTTTAAAAACGTTGAATTCGACATGTCTGGTCATTCTGTTTGTCTTTAAAACGTTCAATTCCACATGTCTGGTCATTCTGTTTGTCTTTAAAACGTTCAATTCGACATGTCTGGTCATTCTGTTTGTCTTTAAAACGTTCAATTCGACATGTCTGGTCATTCTGTTTGTCTTTAAAACGTTCAATTCGACATGTCTGGTCATTCTGTTTGTATTTAAAACGCTGATCAGTTATTAGCAGGGCCGGCCTTAGGCCACTGCAACCTATGCGACCGCATTGGGCCCCGCACTTTCATAGGCCCCGCCCCGAATTTATTTTCTAATACAAAATCTTAATTTTTACTTATTATCCTTATCCCTACCCAGACTGGGCCCCTCGCAATCCGTTTCGCATAGGGCCCCGCAATTGTTAGGGTCGGCCCTGGTTATTAGTACATTTATAATTGACCTCTAGTGGACTCCATTCGAGGATTGTATTCTTCTTTAACTTTAGTGTGTCGTTCCAGCATGGGAAACGTTCGTCTTTGTTCAAACTAGAAAATGCGCGGAGACTGATTCATTAGTGAAAATGTTGGGGTCTTGTTAACTATTAAAGGCTGTTACACACGTGTTGTTCAATTATTACACATGTGTTGTTCCAACTAAAAGTGAGAGCAGACAACGAAACCCCCAACCCGCCTTCCATTTGTCCAACATTTTATCTCACTTATACAAACGTCAGTGGAATGTTACAAGGATGGACTAAGAACGCCGGCGCACAAACACAGTTGCCGTGACAGTGCAAACTACTTCAGACTACGTCTACACGTGTAGTGTCCAATTCAGTACAGATATGTGAATAGAACCCTACAAACTGTATCTTTCGTGTGCACAGCTATCCGTTCAGCTGGTTATTCAAACGTAATGTTCATTGATTTTTATAGGACAATACAAAAAAAAATTCTGTAGAGGGAATCGAGGGAGCTTGGAGACGTCGAGTCAAATTCCTCTAATCATGTTACATATAAAAATAATATCTTAAACATAAACCAGCACACGAAATAGTTTTTTTGTTTTTTTTAAATGTAACCAAAAACAATTTCGTAGGATTAGTCAATCTGTCCCAGCCGAGGGTGGAGCACACTTGCCAGACTGACATGTGGCCCGTATATCATTCCGTTATCCGTTTGTGTGAAACAAACAAGGGTACGTTTACAAGGTTTCATAATAAGTATTTATTCCAACAGATTTGAGATACTGCGTAAGACGTGTTGGCCCATTAATTTAACGTCAAAGATGAATTCACGGAGGTTAACCGGCCCTTGGTCAAGTCTATCCCACAAGAGCATTACACGACGTAACGTCTCTTCGCTGTAAATTATACACCATTCACATAAGCAATGAAGCTCAGTTCATAACAGCCGAGCCTTGATCCAGCATTTCCGTGGGATTTGCCTATATTATCTATATTGACGGAAATAATTAGAGAAATGAGTTCCTTTCTCATTCAGCTCAATGGAACGAGAAGAAATATAGGCCTACCATGTCTCGGGGCTACAGGTTTCTTTAACATATGTTGCGGGTGGATTTGCTTACGTGGCACTTGCACTAGGTCGGGTTGAGGGGGGGGGGGGTTAGGGGAGTAGTGCTCGTCTAGACACGTGATAAATAGGCCAATCAAGAGAGGAGAGGAACTCAGCGTTTCCGGACCTGTGAGCTCACAGTCATTCCCACATTGAACTCAACCAACAACTCTCTGCCGGCTCGCCGTGCTGACAAATTGTGCACAAGTTTTCACTCCTCTTTATTTAAACTCCCACGTACTTACATTAACATAACACTGTGCTCTAACGTTACCATTGGCTGGCACTGGTTTTAAAACACTGACATGCTTTATTCCAACGCAAACAATGACCAGTATATACCCAATCCACTGACATGCCTTACTTAATAACTGACCCACTGACATGACCTACTTTAACCGATCCACTGACATGACCTACTTTAACCGATCCACTGACATGCCCTACTTTAACCGATCCACTGACATGACCTACTTTAACCGATCCACTGACATGACCTATCTAATGCCAACCATCCGGTATTATTGCGGTACGCATTGTTGAATTGTTACACAATTATTGAACTGTTTCCCAACTGACCGTTGAGCTGTTTCATAAATGTTAATTGTTGTCACCTCAAATTCCCCATTCATAAAAGACATTCCCGACCCATTGATACGACTACAGTCAATTCTAGTCAAGCTTTATCCCCGACACTTAAATGCTCAATCAACAGAATCCAATTGAAATCTTGTAAACATTGACAATTTGACGGGTAACCGTTCAGGTTTAGGGAGTTGTGTTGAAAAAAAAAAAGGGGGGGGGGGGAGCTGGTAAGATTAAGATACACTTATGATACAACAAATAGATAAAACTTAATTGTACCGCTGCACTGCTACGTTGAACATAGATAGCTTCTCATAGGTTCGTCACAAATGAAAATAATAAAGCCAACAGGATTAAAAAATTTCTTTTCAAAACTTTTCTTTTTTTTTAAAAAAAAATGAACATATTAAGAAGCCATGAAGGGTGACTAAGAAAACCTTTAAAAACGGCAAATAATCGATATTGCTTTTTTTTAAAAAAAAAGTCAAGTACAATACACGTGATCTTAACGTTATGGATATGTATGGTTTATGTCATAGGGACTCATACAATATATAATAGAAAATAATAAAATAATAAAAAATACATATCTAACGTATGATTATTAAGAAACAATGACACGTACCGAATTCATCTTGGTCCTCTCTTATAAAAACAATGAATGAGCCGAACGCATAAATACGTCAGCCGAACGTATAAAAAAACTTCAGTCGAACGACTACAAACTACGTCCACAAATAATTACGGCCGACCGCGACTCGAGCTGCCACGATGTCACCCGCTCTCATGGAGTTGTGAACCAGATTCGTTCAATGTCAGCTGTTGCATTGAATTTTGAACGTACGCGAGCTTTTCAACCGAGATATAGCAAACAATTTAAACAAAAGAGAATCAAAATAACTTCGGCTTCCATTTATGACCTCGTGAACATTACGCAACAAACACATCCACAAAGTCGAGATAGGAGATGCAGATGACACCTGGAAGGATTCCTAAAATATACTTCAGATTATGGACTAGTAGATACGGGGTATATTAGTTGAAGCTACTGGTGACCCGGCGCGATTTCTGTCTCAGTTAAAGCAAAGGGTTAGGTGTCCATACCGGAATTAAGGGGCAATTTCGGGTCCTTTACGTGGCATAAGAAAACCCTGAAGGATCCCAATGACCTCCCAGTATCACAGTTACGCCCAAAAGTAATAGTTAACAAATTCTTGTGTTGCAAAAAATGTTTTGAATATATTTGTTTAATCATGCGTCGCTGTGCACAACTGGTCGGTTTGGGTAAGGGAACGATCCACATTTTAAAAGGAGTGATGTTCACCTAGTCTTTTTTTTAATTTAATATTTTTTGTGAAGGATCTCAAAAAACGCTAATCAAGAGCAAAAAAAAAAAAAAAAAAAAAAAAAAAAAAAAAAAAAAAAAAAAAAGATTGAACATTTAGCACTATTTTTCTACATAGCAGATGAAGTAGAAGAACCAATAACTTGAATAACCCTTGAACGAAAAAAAACAACTAATGCGATTAAGGTCTTTATTTTAATCTTATAAGTCAAAGGTTCTTAACCTTTTTGCATCTCCGCACCCCCTCTTGATTTCAAATCATTTCCCGCAACTCCATCTTGATTTCAAAACATATTTCAAGCACTTAGGGAACCCCAGGGGGGTGCGAACGCCCCTGGTTAAGAACCTGAGCTTATAAGTCAATTGACCAAGAGACGGTACGCCACACACAGCACTCAGTATGAAAACCCCCATTAAATAGTAAAAAATCACAATCTAAGGACCGTGGAAACTCATAAATTATATTTTCTCTCTCAATTATTACATCTTTAGTGTTCAAGTATATACAACTATGCAGTAACAATGTAACAATAATATAAATAAATACAAGAGCTGACCTATATATTCCTAAAAGTTCTATTGCCACAGCTACTTAACTAAAATATTGATTTGTTTAGGTATGAGCACATTCGTCATTTTAACAGTGGGTCAAAATATATTGATCTGTTCTTTTAAATCCAAATATCAATTTTTTATTTCGCTGAAGTTTTAACGCAACACTAACATATCGGGGTACCAGAATTTCACATTTGTATAAAAATATATATGTATTATATTTATATTAACATATTACGTCAGCGTGGCATAATTTTTTTATGACTTTAACACTGCTTTCAGTGACTTGGATTTACGTCTAATCCGTATACCGCCGGAGAATTTAAACGCCAGCTGTTGCTGCTGTGGTTGAGTAAATGAGGATGACAGGGTAAAATAACGTGGACTAAGGTGATGTTCATCTGTCTAAATGGACAACTTAGGCGAGATTAATCTGTTTGAGAATGGACAACTTAGGCGACGTTTATCTGTCTGTATGGAAAGCTTCAAGTTAATTTCTAACCCACTTCTTTACATCTATCACCAGATGGATATTTAAAAGTTAAGCCCCATGTACTGGGTATTATGCAATTAAAATGGCACTCTGTCTTAGTCTTTCAGTGTATTTCAAACACATAGGCTTACAAAATCAGGCAACTTTAAAGTAACAGAGCGTCCGGATCATTAAAGTCAAAATGAATGTGCATCCCTCATAATTAAAAACAAGATACGAAAATAAATCTCGCTCCTCAGTTTCTCATGAGAATAATTACATATCCATTTTATCATCTACTATGATGTACCCTTTTATGAACAAAAATTTTAGTTATAAGGCATTTTACAATGAAAACATCTAACTTTGAGAACGGTGCCAGCTTTTCAATTTTTTAATCAAAAAAAAAATACTGATAATAAACTCCTTGACTGGGGGCATCTACTTATAAGTGTTCATGGCCATAACTAACTAAGTCCTTTTTCAAAATGTTTTTGCCTTTGCTATTGTTATGATAAAATACTTAATTTAAAAACACCTGGAACGTTTAAACGTAAGTCTATATTCATTGTTTGATACAGCTCTAAGGACCCCCATCTTTTATAAACTCATCCGGTCCTTCATCCCTCTACAGATGAGATACGTTAAGTTAGAAACCCCTTAGACAATGTGAACCACATTTTCAACTGACATTCAAATTGCGATTGTCAGAAACTGGACTGGCAGTTTTTACAACTCCACTTTGAAAAAAAAAAACAAAGTTGCATTTGCATTCGAAATTGATCCACATATTGACGTCACATATATTATACCATATTTTCAGGACATTTTCTCGATGTTTTATCCAAAGTCGAATGCCGTCTCCACGCTGCAGCCTTGGTCGATTTAAAAATTATGAGAACCGCTGCGGCACCCCATCATTTATAAAAACCGCCCATCATTCAAGAATGAGGCCGTCGACTAGGCGCAAGTACGGGGCAGAAGGACAATTAGGTCACGTTCATAGCTGGTGTTTGGCGTTGCTGGTTTGTTGGACGATGTAGAGAATATCAAAGATAACAGTTATACAACCGTTCTCGTTGTATTTTTTGTTCAATCTAGCCTTGACACTACTTTACTGTTAACTTTGTGCTACATTATTTCAACATGAGATGCAGGTTGTAATATTATAATAATTATTATTGGTAGTTTTCTATAGCGTGGTACCCCAGCCTCGGGTTGGGCTCACCACGCTGTACGTACAATGTAACAAGCATAATCATGAACTTTAAAAATTTAACTTACATTAATTTAAATAAAATAAATAAATAAAAAAAAACAAATGTGTATTCGCCCAACCATTCCATAACAATTTACATGTGAAGCCATGGACGGCACTCAGCAGCATCGTTTAACGGTCAGAGGGGGATTCAGTCAGGAAAGTAGAGTTTAAAGAGATGTCTTGAGTGCAGTTTTGAATGCTGTGATGGTTGATATATTTATGATGTGTAGTGGAAGAGAATTCCATTGTTTGGGGGCACAGTAAGAGAAAGCTCGTTCACCGTATGTCTTTGTGCGAGTCTTGGGGACAGAAAGAATACGCCCGTCTGCGGAGGAGACCAACCCTCATTGGCTATCTAATTGATCTACAGTGGTACCTCGGGTTACGAACTCAATTCGTTCCAGAACTAGGTTAGTAAGCCGAAACGTTCGTTATCCGAAACACTAAGATCAATGAAATAAAGACAATCCGTTTCAAGATGAAATAATCGTTCTATTTTCTTAACATCCGGTCGTTTACCCGACAAAGCGTGTACGGCACGTAATAAATTAATAGAAAGTAAACAACCAAATAAAAGAAATGTATAATAAAATAAGATTTAAGATCTAGTCTATGTTTCTTATCAAGGAAACGATCATGGGAAATTTGTCACCCTCTTTACTATTTTGAACTATTAGTTTCAGGAAATTTGTCGCTTCCATTTCTGGAGAATCCTTCTGAAGTGGACCATCGCGTTATCATTCATCCGCTTTACTGTCCTGTTAGTAGCAACACGTTTGTTTGGATGATGGTTCATAATGAAGTCTTCGACGTCTGCCCACTTGCTGCAAATTTCTTTAATCCTGGCGGTTGAAGCTGTTCATTCTGAAGATCCACAAGCTCATCTGTAGTGAGCTTTCCTCAGTGGTCCTCAATCAGTTCCTCTAAGTCGTTGCCGTCGACTTCTAGGCCCAGATTTTTGCCGAAGGACACAATCTCATCCACTACAGCTGCTGCGCCTGCCTCTAATCCTTTAAACTCTTCTCTCTCTGGTAGACACGATGGCTAAACTTTCTTCCAGGCAGAATTCAAGGTACGGATGAAAATATTGGGTTACATAGTTGAAGGGGGCTCCCAACATTCTAGCTACGCCTCTGGCATTTTGATTAGTGCCTTGAAACACATTCCAATCGTAAATGGTTCCAAATTATATACATTCAGACACTTATAATCTATATATATATATAGGGGTGGATTCCACATAATGAGCCCCAGCGATGGTGGTTAAATCCAACACCACATGCTGTTAGTATGGTGTAAAACATTTCAACAACCGAGAGAAGAATGTTGTCAGGACATAGTTAACCTTACTCAATGGATTTTCTAATGACAACAGAGCGTATTTTGTATAAGCCCAAATTTACAGAGATAATAAAAATACAGATTGGACCACAGTTCAGATGGATACATAAATAAACAAAGCTTTTAATCGCATTTCCACAAGTAATGTTAATCCATTTTAAACTTTTCTCTCTCGGCTTACCAACAGGGAGGCACAACTTCTTCACCCATAACGTCACCCCTGACCCGAGAAAAACATCAGGCTTTCGGGGATCTCGTATTAAGACGATGTGACGAATGGAACAAAATGTAAGTTTACACATTAAAGAGCAAAGGTCAGAATGTCGGACTTCGTGGCCTACAATACTGTACCTTTTTTCACCCACGGCATATCTAGACTGTTCCAGATTTCCGCGGCACACCTAGACCCATCCAGATTTCCGCGGCACACCTAGACCCATCCAGATTTCCGCGGCACACCTAGTCCCATCCAGATGTTGGCGGTACATCTAGAATCTAGACCCTTCCAGATTTCCGCGGCACAGGTATTTTACGTTTCGATTCAGACACATATAATCAATGATTGAGATGGTGATTCTTTAGTGAGCCACCAAATTGAAACACGCCGATGAGCTGTGTTATTTGACTTCCAAATAGACAGCATGTTCATTAACCAATCACTGTCCCTTTTCTATCTACAAATGTGTATCGTCTTCACGTGTTTTTCCTCCTCTGTGGGGATTAATAATGCGGCACACATGTCATCGTCTAGCGGCACACGGCTTACGGGGTTCTGCTCTACCCATATTCTCGGACAGAGATATCACAAAACACCAACATTCCGACGCTTAGTGGACAACGTGTTAGTTTTTGCTGAATCATGACAATCCCTAATTTCAGCGAAGATTGTTATAATTCCTACCCCCGTGGCCCTGATCTACCTAGTGCCGTGGCGGTCACATGGGACCCAGGTAGGCCACGCGGTAAGCCACCGGCATAAACTCCGCACACTGTTATCACAGAATGCACTACATCTACGCCAATCTCTCAAGTTATCAGACCGCTACCGCAAAAACACATCTCTATTGATTGGTATTCCAAAATCTTTAGCCTACTTCAATCAATTATTTAATGGCAATACTTATAGCGGTAAGCATGCTTCATTGTAAGTTAAGATTATGTCACATATATATATAAGTGGGTAGGAGAATTATACCGATATAACATTTGGTTACCGGAAATTTGATCGAAAGTAATTTCGTCGACAGAAAATTGATCGACGGAAATTTCATCGAACGGAAATTTGGTCGAATCTTTTTTTCATTTCACACGTTTAAATTTTCGTCAAATTTCTTTTTGGACGCACTATACTATATAGTAAAACAAAATAATGCGTTCAAAAAGAAATTTGACGCAAAATTTTAACGTGTAAACTAAAAAAAAAGATTCGGCCAAATTTCCGTCGATCAATTTTCCGTCGGCGAAATTGCACATTGGCTTCTCTGGGAAGCATCGCATGCCCCATGTCTGTGAGCCATGATTATGACACTATTTTTGTCATTTACTTAAAATGAAAAAAATAAATTAATTAAACTAACCCTAAACAAATATATTAAAAAAAGGTTTTCATATCAATCCTTTACAAAATGTAATATCGAGCAATAGGGGTGGGCTGCAAATTTTACAAAAACATGCATACAAGTAACGCACTTTATATAAATCCCAATTCGTGTCCCCCTTTCCACTCGCAACTGCATATTCTATATTAATATTCTAATGACCCAAACCGCTTTTACCGCAAATTTATATCATTATTTCAGAAAAACAAAAGAAAATATTAAGTAATTAAGCACCCCAACGCACTTGCGATATTTCTTTAAAAAAGAATCTCATTTAGCTCAGTTATCGGGAATTTTATTTCGTGAAATCAGTGCCATCATATTTCCTTGATCTTTCCTTTGAAAAACAGGAAGAACTGATTTTTTTGGGGTTATTGCTGAAAATTTGAAAGAATGTGTTGTCATCGGCAACGAGTCTGTGTGCCAAGTTTCAGCTCGATGGGTTGACGGGAAGTGGGTCAATTAGCCGTCGAAGATTATGCCAGCCACGAATAAACGCGAAAGTTAATATAAATGATTTATTAAGAAGTGTACGTTTTAAAGAACGCAATTATGAATACTATGGGCAATGAAACTTACCTCACCCCTAAAGCAAGTTGAGTCCCCCCTTTTCGAAGACATCTGGTTGAGAAACGCTTATTTAAACAAAACATACCTTGCTATCAGCTTCTTTTTCTTAAACATACAATTGAGAACCAGCTTATAATCCTAAAAAAGAATAATCCCAGGTCTTGTGGATTTCATCCTGGTAACTCTACACCATGGTCATGACATTGTGACGGACGGATGCCAACAATTAAATTACAAAACATTCTTGTGTCATATTTGTTTGTTTCTTTGTTTTTGGTCGAGATTTTTTATCAGCAGTTTGTACAAGGGGGAAAAAATCCTATTCTATAAAGACAGTATCACTATTCGTTAAAAATGAAATCCTGATGACATCGATCGAATAATTTCATATTGGTAAGAAGATACGACAGAATTGACATTTTATCTTAAGAACGAACCATTAATTTCACATTTGGTTTTGTGTGGGTTATTTCATGAGGATCACGAATGTGAACACCTGAAGCTATCTTGCACGCGTCTCTTGTCAATGGTTATTAAACATGTCAAAGATCACAAAGTAATAAACCACAGATGTTTGGTTCAAAGTGTTATAAACGCAATACGGTATGACATATTTAGCGCTACAATAACAGAGAGCTTTCATTATAACTTTTAGGACAACAGTTGTTTCTTTTAATAGAAAATCCACCTACCATATTGATGGCGGTGTGGTAATGGTTCATGTTGCCTGGTCCTCCTGTTCCAACTAAATGCACAGCCTCGAATGCTCAACACCATATTTTAACTGGGAGTCTATTGCATCAGCGAGACTAATCTTAATTTATGCGGCCTTATGATACTTTGTTGCATGCTGTACATTAGATTTATATTTTAGATACCTCTGTTGTTGTTTTTTAAACCCGTATCACTCAATACTATCTGAACAGCCCCCCTCCCCTCCATTATCCTCAACCCCTCTCCATTATTATCCTTGAATTCCATCCCCTCAAAATGTGTAATCCCTCACATCAGCTCACATTCTCGACCCCCGAACCCCATCGTATTCCCCATACACCTAATTTTCTTGACGTTTTAACTTCTCGAATGTGGCAGCTTTCGATTTTCTAACATGGTCTTCCCCACCCCCACACCCCCTTCAGTGCATATACGTTTAAAAAAAACCCCGCTCCCCAAGCTAAAAAATGTGTGAAATGAAAAGGTGCTACTTTGAACAACTGCGACCTATTGGTCTGGGGAGGGGGGGGGGGGGGCGGGGACCCGGTGCTTTGACACCAACACCTCAACTTATGTAAGTAGGTTTGTGGGGGTTCCGTATGGTCACGAATTGATCTTTTTATAACGAATTTTAATGTAATTACATTCAACATAATGAACTTTCAATAGCTCGCTACAAATAACAAGGCAACTCAATATAGCAATAATTTGAAGGGGAAACGGCTGTGATGTTCAATATAAAATTAATTAGAAAAAAATTTAGCGGTGATATGAAATTAAACGTATTGAAATGCATGAAGAGTTGAAGTAACAAGTAACAGCCACTTTTCCTCCAGACTCCATCCATAAATATGATAAGATTCTTGTAGCTAAATTATATATACGTCTCATATGAAGTCGAAGTATAGTTTAACAATACACGTTTTTGACACCCTTCTTGGGCTAAGTTTTTGTAGTTTAATCCAATTTTGAACAAGTTGTTCCATCTAATAGTAATAGCGGTCCTTCTAATGTCTGGATGATACGTTATAAAAGAGAGAGAAAAAAAAAAGTGGGGGGGGGGGGGATCTACCACTTTCGTGTCGTTAGACTTGTCATGGGGTTTGGTTTTAAACAAACAAAAGAGTATAGATCGGGGCAGAGATAGACATTATGCCACATCATTGGTGACAAGTGATACGTGAGGTGGTGTGGTGGGAAGATTGTTATAGAATTTGAACTTTGACATCGGGTTTTAAATAAATGCGTGGCTTAATGATTTAATGTTCGCCTTTCCCTTGTACGCAGCATCAGGAATCGACTGAAAAACTAAATTAGTTTGTAGTTTTTTTTAATGAAATATTTTCAGATGCAGAAGTATTGAGCATCTGAGGTGCACATTCAATTATAGTTTGTCACAATGCAACTTCATCAAGATCAATGGAATTGAGTACATTTAATAGTCTGAGCGCCCACAGAAATTAATTCAGTTGTGTACTATTGATAATTGTTTATCTCCCGGGATCCCGCACGATTATGAGTAAACAAAAGAGTTCCCGGGAACTTTTTCATGCCGGGAAGTCCCGTGTGCACATTTTTAGATCATAATTTATTAATTTTTTTTACATTTTTAATTTCAGTAATTGCCAGATTATCACAAAGTGTAAAATCATTTAACTGCGCTGAATTACTAAGTTCAGAAGCTTTTGTAAACAGGTTCTCAGGCGTTTTTTCAATTAACGACCACATTCATATAGAAACAAAGGTGACCCTTACCACGATGTTTGGAAAGGGTAAATTCTAGGAAAGGAAATCATTTCAAAACATAATTTTCAAGTAGAGTGTAATTCGCGTCTTATTAAATGTCCAGATTGAAATTGTATCAACTCAAACTTTAAGACACTAAATAAAAAAAAAAGAGAAAACTATTTAAAAGTCACTTTATGTAATTCTCTTGGTCTTTTTTTTCAGGCGAAGACTGCAGAGAAACTCTCCACACCCCCCCCCCCCCCCCCGTTTGAGGGATGTAAACATCGTGTTCTTGTAACTTGGTTATCCCAGATGCCGTGTGTTTTTGTTTTTAATTCATTAACCAAAATCAACACAGTAAGATATATATTATTATTATTATTGGTAGTTTTCTATAGCGTGGTACCCCAGCCTAGGGCTGGGCTCACCACGCTGTACATACAAATTAAAATGAACTTAAAAAATATAAATTAAAAACCAACCATTCCATATCAATTTACATGTGAAGCCATGAACGGCACTCCGCAGCATCGTTTAACTATCAGCGGGGGAATCAGTCAGGATAGTAAAGTTTAAAGAGGTGTGTTTTGAGTGCAGTTTTGAAGGCTGTGATGGTTAATATATTTCTGGTGTGTAGTGGAAGAGAATTCCATTGTTTGGGGGCACAGTAAGAGAAAGATCTTTCACCGTATGTTTTTGTGCGAGTCTTAGGGACAGAAAGAATACGATCGTCTGCGGAGGAGCGAAGCTGTCGAAGGGGTGAATAGACAGAGAGAATTTCGGTTAGATAGGAAGGGCAGGAATTCGAGAAAAAGTTGTGGCACAGAACAGAGAGTTTATAATCAATCCGTGCTTGTACAGGTAGCCAATGAAGTGAATGAAGTAGTGGTGTGACGTGATCACGCAAACAGATATATGATATTCATAATGGACTTTTTAACATTGGAAACGAACCCTTTGTTACAAGTTGTTAGTTAAAAATGTTGACTGTAAATATTTAGTGACGGATTCGAAACTAGAATCATCGACCTGTAAAAATTGCAGAACTCATTTAGCGTTGCTTTTTATCCTTCTACCTCCCGTCATATCCGACTTTAGGTTAACAAGCATTTCAATTTCATCAGCTAGTTTATCCATTACCAGTGGTAAGAAATGAATCATCTAGTAGCAAGTGATCAGCCTCTCAACTAACTGTAACATTGTTTTTTTTATTCATTAATAGGCAATACTAAATGCATTAAAATAATTGTATCCCGGGATGAGAAAAACTTTATTCTCGTTTCCCGGGATATGCAAAACCCTAGCATATAAACATGAATCCAATCAAAACCCTAGCATATAAACATGAATCCAATCAAAACCCTATCATATACCCATGAATCCAATCAAAACCCTATCATATACACATGAATCCAATCAAAACCCTAGCATGTACACATGAATCCAATCAAAACCCTATCATATACACATGAATCCAATCAAAACCCTAGCATGTACACATGAATCCAATCAAAACCCTATCATATACACATGAATCCAATCAATCAGTTGTAAGCAGCTGGCAATGATATGTAAGCCATTCCAACCATAATTACTTGACGCGTGTCATTGTAATCATCCACCATTCCATGGTAGCAGTACACCAAAACCTGTTACCGGTATTGCTGTAAATTAAAAAAAACTTGAAAAATAAATTCAACCATTGTTGAGAAGCTGTTAGGGCTACGATTCTATGGTAGCGCTATTTCTGGTAACAGCATTATGCAAAAGATGGAAGTCATGGTATTGTTCCGAGTCTTTTATTATTACTATTTTGTTAGTAACAGTAGTATTTGTCGGATTTGATTATACTTTTGGCGGGTATTTCTGGCGGGTTGATTAAGGGGAGATAATTACTTATTTCCCTTGTTGTTGTACAATATTGACTTTTTTTATTTTTAATTAATTGATTGGTTCTCATAATTTTATAGACAACAATAATAGACAACAAAGACGTGTAGTTTATTCAAATTGATATTCAGGACTATCAAACAAATCGTAGTTAAAACGATCAGGTGACATCTCCCGCCGTCTGAAAGTGAGAACGGGAATCCTCTGCGGTGGGCTGTCTGGTATGACAATCGGCCTAGCCTCTGAGCCAGGTGTAGGAGGTCTAGGTCGGAGGCCGGTTGGGGTCGACTGTCGAGAAGATGGAAGGGTAGAATCAGCCTCATACGTTTCAAGGATGGGTGATGGTGGCGGACTCTGGCGGGTTCTCAGTCGATTATACCTGCGAAGCCGCCTGCGAGCGGTTCTGTAAGATAATGAGACGAGCTCGTCGACTGGCAAGTTAGCCAGTGCCGCCCGCAGCTGGTCTGCCACCAGCTCCTCAAAATCCTGGGTCATCACGCACGAGTGGCCTTGTTGGTTGCCTTGTTCTTCCAGGCAACCCGTACAGAAGGTGGTCCTCGCGCTGATTCCTCTCCAAAGGCTTTCGATGATGCGTGAGGTCATTTCTACGAGAGAAAAAAAAAAGATAAATATTATAAAATACATTCATACTAAGTCAAGACAACACTACTAATGATGGACCCTATGTGGAAGCATCCATTTATGGCTCTTATCGCCGGTCAAACAGGTAGCGGTAAAACCGTATTTGTAAACAAGATGTTGGCGCATTTACCAGAAATGGTCGTTCCCACACCAGAGGATATTATATGGTGTTACGGGGAATGGCAACCGATATACGAGACCATGAAAGGTGTCCAATTTGTAGAAGGACTTCCTGATATGCTTCCACATAGGGTCCATCATTAGTAGTGTTGTCTTGACTTAGTATGAATGTATTTTATAATCTTTATCTATTTTTTTCTCTCGTAGTAATGGCCTCACGCACCATCGAAAGCCTTTGGAGAGGAATCAGCGCGAGGACCACCTTCTGTACGGGTTGCCTGGAAGAACAAGGCAACCAACAAGGCCACTCGTGCGTGATGGCCCAGGATTTTGAGGAGCTGGTGGCAGACCAGCTGCGGGCGGCACTGGCTAACTTGCCAGTCGAGGAGCTCGTCTCATTATCTTACAGAACCGCTCGCAGGCGGCTTCGCGGGCATAATCGACTGAGAACCGCCGTAGTCCGCCACCATCACCCATCCGTGAAACGTATGAGGCTGATTCTACACTTCCATCTTCTCGACAGTCGACCCCAACCGGCCTCCGACCTAGACCTCTTACACCTGGCTCAGAGGCTAGGCCGATTGTCATACCAGACAGCCCACCGCAGAGGATTCCCGTTCTCACTTTCAGACGGCGGGAGATGTCACCTGATCGTTTTAACTACGATTTGTTTGATAGTCCTGAATATCAATTTGAATAAACTACACGTCTTTGTTGTCTATTATTGTTGTCTATATAATTATGAGAACCAATCAATTAATTAAAAATAAAAAAAGTCAATATTGTACAACAACAAGGGAAATAAGTAATTATCTCCCCTTAATCAACCCGCCAAAAGTATAATCAAATCCGACATTACATACTACTAGTAACTCGTGTTCATTTAACGCAATGAAATACACGGTATTAGAATACAAGACAGGATGACACGGCTTAATAAGTTCACCTTATAGGGTGCGGTCAAGTAGCAGGGCCAGGTTAATTCATGGATGACTTTAAACAAACATGAGAGGGGTGGAAAAGTTACACAAAAAAGGGTGGAGGGGGGATACGCACACTTAGTCCTAGTTTTTTCTGTATTTTTTTATGATCGAAAGACCACCTGGACTTCAATCGATAGCGTTCTAAGTCATAAACAACGATCGATAAAGAAACCAACACTTGTGGGCAACAAAAAACACCATTTTTTTTAAAATATAGTTTTTGCTACAATCTTGTTTGTTCATAATGGGGAGAGAATAGGATGTACAATTATTAATTCTAACCAATTTTATCGCATTATGTCGTCTCTGCCAATCTGTTCTGAAATATACATTTATTTCAAGATCCCATTAAAAAAAATTATGTTAAAGGAAATAATTCAAAAATAATAAAATCATCAGATTGCGCCCGTGCACGTGCTGGGCAGAAGTCGGTAAAAGATTCCAGGAGATCATTCTTGAAACAAACTGACACCAACATGAAACCCGTTTCACTTCATCAGTGACTTGCGTGGCTAGGTTAGCGCCGCGCGGGGCGGGCCAAGATGTTAACGCACCAACTCCACGAAGATGTCGTACCTCACTATATTGAAAAGATAGCACTTCTACTTCTCTCCCATTGCTAACGTGGGGCTGCATGGCTGCGTTCGTTCATGTTGAATAGTCATAAATATAATGTATTTAATGACGATCTACATGTTTCTATTTATACCCCAATGCAAATACGTATTTTAAAACTTTTTGGAACAATTTACTCGATCGGTCATCTTAAATGAGATGGTAAAATAAACAAAAACCTGTTTGGGCTAGACCTTTAATAAACCAACAGCTATAACTGCAGTGGCGTAGTGAGGGAGGGGCAAGGGGGCATCATGCCCCGGGCGCTACTCACAAAGGGGCGCCAAATGGTATATTTTACTATAATATTGTATGGTTTTCGAATAGGGGGGGCGCTAAAAAGGTATTGGGGGGGGGTGCTAAAAAGGTATTGTGCCCCGGGCGCTCGCTACGCCACTGTATAACTGATACTTCACAGCGAGGCCGCAACCAGTTACAAAGTTACCACAATTGTACAGTATCTGGCAGTTACATAAGGGCACATAACTTAAATTATATAATAACATGTTTGAACTATAGACAACGTTTCGCTCCCTTTCTACATTAAGAAATATTGTGTCCACATTAATACAACCGTACATAAAATGGTACATTTCAAATGACACAGTGGGGGAGTATGCCTTTAAAAAAATTATACCTTGGACTTTAGGTATCTGGCCATCATCTTTGGGTATACAAGACTTCGATGTCTGACTGCCATGTGGTGTTTGGTATTGATTGGGGATTTCAAGAAATATAAGAAGAATGGCAAACATTTTGCTTTGTTCTCCCATTTTAAAAAATACGTTGTACTATGTTTCAAATTTAATAGTGCGCCCTTAGAACTGGAATTTGAAATACATTATACTTTGGCCAAGATATTTTCACCTCTATGTAATTTCAAAATGAAGCATCAATATAAAAACAAAGTTAGCCATTCTATTTGAATAGTTGCTGCTTTTTGGTTTTATTTAACCCCCCCCCCCCCTTGTCTGTGTGTATGTATGGCAGTCTCACAAACTGACATCAGAAAGCATCAGAAGAGCGGTTCTCTACCTTTCTACTGTCGCAACCCTTTAATACAGTTCCTCATGTTGTAGCGACCCCAGCCACAAAAGTATTTTCGTTGCTGCTTCATAACTGTAGAGGATATGTGTTTTCAGATGGCCTTAGACGAACCCTGGGAAAGGGTCATTCGACCCCCAAAGGGGTCGCGACCCACAGGTTGAGAACCGCTGCATTAGAACGCTTGTTCGTGCAGTACACATGTATAAAGTAAATAGAATGCGTCACTTGATATGATTCTCGCGTGATAAATTAATTTTAACCATGCAGTGAAACAAGACGGTAACTTGAAACAACGTTGTAGCCCTACACACAGCAAACATTTACTTTCGTTGCTTCAACTTCAACTACATGAATTTAATCCGTACGGTGTGGAGTGTGGACCCAAGAATCTAGAGGCCATTTGTTTCAATGGCGCTTGGCTTGTTTTGTATTTTTCCATAACACAGGTCACAGGAGTCGGAACTCGCATTCTTTCGCTAAACGGGATAAAACTACATCATTCAGTTTCCTTGGTGTTATCCGTCAGTCAAGTTTGATCCAAATTTTGAAGTCAAACGACTTTTTAAGCCACGAGACGTTCAAATTATTCATTACAGCCTTAACCCTCACATGAAATCATGAAAGTCCAATGTTCATTTCGCTGTTACACTGTTCAATCGGGATTGTACAGTTTTAATTCCGGTGATGATGATGAAAAATCGCCAAACTTCAAATGCCTGAATGCCCCGATTCTACAGCCCGGCTAATAAAGTTGGTGTCACTTATTGTGCACAAAGTATAGGCCTATAAAGGAAGCAAGGCCGAGCCTTCTACTGTTATGAATTTTCATGAAGACGCGGAATGACACAATCGTGTTTTGCTTGTCACTGTCAAATTTTACAAGGTCAGATTCACCTCACCGCCTTCAAGTTTACATACAGCAAGAAAAACTATAGTTAAACTACACACTGAATACATGGCCCAACCCAACGAAAATGAACAAAGTTAGTATGTTATATGTATATTGTTATAGTATGTTATGTACAATATTTATAAATATTGACACTACAAAATTTACTCTAGCTCAGTGCTTCTCAGCCTTCCTAATGCCGCGACCCTTTAATACAGTTTCTCCTATTGTGGTGACCCCCAACCATAAAATTCTTTTCGTCCCTACTTCATAAAAATGTGTTGTCCTTTGTGTTTAGACGACTCCGTGTGAAAGTGTCGTTCGACCCCTCAAAGGGGTAGCGACACACAAGCTGAGACCCGCTGCTCTAGCTCAAGTCATTGTGGCTCGCATCTAGATTTCCTGCTTCTGTTTGTAACAATCAAAAATTAACACGCGATTTTCAAAAGCTGAAACGGTTCAGAATCAGGGATTCCCCGATAACCTGGACTCTAAAGCAAGGATTGCAAGGTCGCTATAAGGGACGGGCAACTGATAAGTTATATTATCTTAAACCGGGTTTCACGGTGAACTTTTTTAAAACCATAATTGATTTTGAAGCTGTTCAGTTGACATCAGGGCAAAGGCTTCTTCCTCCTGATCAGGATTGCAACGATCATCAAATATGACGATTACCGATTAATTGGCCTCAGAGAATCGGCCCGATGTCGAATAAGTATCATTTATTGAGCTTTGAAATTAAAGTAAAGTGCTTGGTTATTTTAATTTTATTGTAGGTACTTCATCTATTTCATAATACATCTCAACGAAAGTGCTATTATGTAGCTAACGGGGGAGTGTGGGTTAAGTTGCATTATGAGGATAGCACGATCAAGAAATATAAGCGAGCGAATCTTTCGTCCTATCATTTGAACTTTGCGCATAGACTGGGAAATTGGTAGCCTCTGATACCACGATAACATTGTCTTTCACTATAACATTGAAAACCTTTCGCTTGCCTCAGTGTTTCCTAATCTTCTTAGACCCCTGCCAAACCTGAGCACCTCAAAAGGTAAAATGCCCCGTCCACCCTCCCGTCTAACATTACACCCGCCCCTTATGCCTTATGAAATGTAAAGTCATTTCCCACAGATTAAATCTCCCCCATAATCTTCAAATTACGCCCCCCTTCCCCGGTGGGATGTTTCTTCCTGAACAATAATTTCATGTATATACACATCAAGCTAAAACTTCTGGCAGAAATCGGCATGGTCAACAATTCACTCAATCGTATGGCCCCCCATGTTAATAGTGTATAAAATAAAGACAATGTAGTCACGTGACCTAGCTATCTACGTGGCAGGCTGAATCAAACGGATACACTTTAACAGAATGTACCGGCACCACGAACACTTTGGTGGGGCAAGGTGTGGTAGCAGTAGTAAACAAACTTTGGGCGTGTCGAGGGGGAAAAAAAGTTATGCAAGAATGATTTTCTTTTGTCAGTATTTAAAGTGTGCTGTGCCCCTATGAATCATGAAATAATATAAAATAAAAAAATAACAACCGGTACTAGATAACTGATGATAGCAGTCACCAAGCAGATAAGATACCGGTACCTATATATTTATCAGTGAGTAGATGGGAGCTTATTTTGTAGCCCATTTGCCTTCTGTAATTTATTATTGTAACTTGTTAAGCGTCCCTTCTACTTCTAGTTTCATCAATAACAACTGAAACATATGTTCTTATAAGAAGGAACTGATATAATCATAAAATATCAAATAACTTAGTCAATCTTAGGCCGGAAAAAAAAACACCACATACATCTAAGTCAAGTGTCTGAAACAATTCTCTTTGCCCATGTTTCTGACCTATACAGTTTTTTCTGACTACCCAGGTCAAACACAAAGCAGGCAGTAAATGCCACAAACTCTATACCACTGGTCACTAGTGACTCTTTTCTTAAAAATATAAATCAATTGCAAATAGTAAATGTATATTAACATCATTTAAAGAAAGGGGGGTATATTTTCAACCATGAAGATTTAATGTATAAAATTTTATCATAGGCATAAAAGTATCAAGTATGTAGCTTCAGGAAAAACAATATTTAAAATTTCTTGTTAAATCACTATGAATATATACTGAAGATTCGAAGAATAACTTGTGATAAGCTCAGCTTTACAAGTTTGATAGCAACTCCATAAATGAAATTCCATGTTGGATGATGTTGTGATAAGCAATCATATGGTTAAAATGAAGTAGACTACACTTTATGTTATAAGTAATTAGCAAATTTTAAAGCACATTATTTTTAGAAACATACATACATGAACATAATAGTATTGATCCATTCCCTCAAAGCTTGGAGAATTTAAAACTCTTAACAAATTTGTAGATGCAAGTTTTATTTTAAATGGGTATGTTCACAAAATTAAATTTTATATGGCTATGGTCAGTATGGAACAATTTCAAAAAGATAAATGTATGTGAATTGTCTTTTTTTTAAAATCTGAACTAATATTATTTCTTGTCCTATCCACTAATTCATCATCTACTTTATAAAACATTTTAAATTATTTCAGTAACAATAATTTTGGTCTGTGAGTTGAGATTTAAATCTAAAAGCAAAAGAAACTGATACTAACAAAAATGTTAAACAGGTGTCAAGCTTTGAAATAATAATTATAAAATGACTTGAACCATCTTGAGACAGAGCCTTTCTGTACTGTCTGTGCCAAAAAGATGTAGCCCTTTACACAAGCCCTGCACTTAAATAATTACTTTACAAATATAAAATTATATTATAGATATTCCTGTAGGGAATTAAATAAAGTAATATAATCTTTATAAATTTAATTGAAATCTCAACATTTATGCCTGATTTGCATAATTTATGCAAGCAATTATATTTTTTTTTACATTCAATGGGGAAAAATGCATTAAATTTTTACCTGGGGCTGTTGTGCCTTTTGGCATATTTAAATTTCAAGGTCACGTATTTTTTAAGCACTTATAGAGTTCACTAGGTACAAAAAAATAGATAGAAAATGACAGAATACTGTCAATGGAAGCAACAATTAAAAAGTCAAGATGAGCAAGAAATGTGAGAAGCAATCTGATTAGATGGTAGCAAGAGAATCCAGCAAATCTAGAGGCTTTTGTTATTGAGCCGATGGATCTGCCTTTCATCTTTTTTATCGTAACACTCTGGGCCGATAGATCAGCCCAGCTGTCTCAAGAGGGTTAAATGTGTAAAAAACATAATGCTTAAAGAGGATCTGAAGGCGTTAACTCCACAGTGGCGACTATAAAAGTTAAAAAGAGATCTGTGATAAAATATAAATAAAAACAAGCTACGCCTACTAAGAGGGTAGTATCCTCTTGGATACCACTTCTCAGCTAAGTGCTATATTTAAAAAAAAATTTTTGATATTTAAAAATTTTTTTCACTGATGAAGGCTTCCTGCCGACACGTTCGTTGTTTTGTTGCGTTCCTTTTTTCAGGTTTAACCTGTGTTTTACTAATTTCCTATATAAATATGTATAAGTAGTTATTACTCACACAAAACATCAGCAGAAATAGAATTTTAAACAAACACATTAAATATCTGACTGTATCTGAAATTCCACTAAAAAGTGTCTAAAAGTTTGCTGTACCAGTAATTGTTATTTATCTAGACTAGAGTCTAGAACTAAAATTCAATAGCCTTTGTTGACTACATTAACTACATACTTGAGATAAGTTTATAATTTATAGAATAATATAATAGTAATAATAGGTAACTGAGTTTTATTATAGTTATAGAATAGAGAGATAGAGAGTAGTGCTGAATTGACTGTACAGGCATAGGTCATAGGTAAAATTCATGTTTATATTAAGTTTCTATCCAACACAATTATAATTATATTATAATTTAATTATATTTATATGCTTTACTTTATTTAACTTTACATGAGTTAACCTGGCCCTAACATTAACACATTTTAAATATTAATTATTAATAGTATAGAGTATAGACTAGACTTAGACATTATATTTATATTTTAAAAATAATTATTATAAATTATAATTATAAGGCAAGGGCTTATAATTAATATATTAGTTAATACTAATTAATTTAGTAATAACTAGCAAGTGAATCGCTGAATAAGGGTAAATCATGCCGGATTGCCATGATTATTCGTAACAGACAAATGAATGCGAATGCAATCACAAAGTCAAAGTCAAGTCATTTTTAACTTACTGCTAAACAGTTAAACATAATAATGATACTTACATGAATGCTTTTCCCAGAAATTCCAGAATCTCCACACGCAGCCATTATTGTATTGAATTTTAGGCTAGCAAGGAATTTAAATTTGTTTTAAAACAAATCAAAACACTACGGGATGCTATATTTATTTATGATATATGAAGAAAAGGTAACCAAACCAAAGCCACAGGCACAACTAAGAGGGGCCAAGCCTTTTTTTTCCTGGTGAATAAATACTGAACAGTAATCGTGAATAAATACTGAACAGTAATCGACTACTACCAAAAGCTATAACACTGAACACTAATGTATTTTTAAATGTAAAATAATAATACATATTATGTATAATATAATAATGGTGGGTTTTTGAAAGAAATTATATTTCTAGCTAAAACGGAAAGACAGCAAGTTAAACATTCTAATAGTCACCATCTCCTAAATGAAAAGCATATTAAATTTAAATGTTATATGTGAATGTGCCTGTTACGTCTTAATTAAAAAGAGTTATTTAAAGGTAGAAATAAATGGTAAACCGAAATGAATTTGAATAGAATGTATAAAAATAAACCAATAATATTAGTAATATATATTTTTAAAATTTATCTCATTATTTATTGCATTCCAAAGCATATAAATTTTACATATTTATTTTGTATTCGTACACGTTTGAATAGTTATTACATGGTAGGAATCTGTGGTTGCCCAATCTTTACATATAGTGCACAAAACAGTCGTTGCAGTTAGAAATATAAGGTGTATCTCACGTATCTCTCGGTTTCACCAGTGCCGCGCGGTTATTCGGCCCTGCTTCAAAACTTAAAAAGGCTCTGACACTGAATGTTCAAAAATAATCTTCGACAATGCTCTAATTCGATAATTTGCGTTTAGGGCTTTTAGACCCTATAATATTTTGGGAGAGACCATAAATTGTCAACAAAATAGGAGGAGGGGGATTTCAAACGAATTTTTACAGTTTTTCTAATTCTTGGACTTTAGAGGGGGCTGTTAATTACTGTCATTCACTATTAACTGGTACATTTTAAAGATATAAAATAGTTTTAATAACCATAATTATAAAAGTGTTGGACTGCGATAAAGCTTTAAAATAGATTAATTAGGTACTAACAATTTGTGTCAATAAAACTATAGCCTATATTTTCAACTTTAATAATAATTTTACAGAATACACAACTAAATGTTTCGGTAAATGCCTTCATCAATACAATATCAATAACAAAACATTCAAATAAGTATAAATGAAATATACCGGTACATGTATCCTACCTTAAAAAATAGAAAAGAATTGGAGTGGGCGCAAAACCCAGACAACACTTTATTTTTGTCTGACTGGGTTTTGCGCCCACTCCTCCTATTCTTTTTTTTATTTTTTTTTAAAGGTAGGATACATGTATATATAATTAATGTAAAATTATTAAAATATTAATAACCATAAATAGTCCAATAAATTTAAATGTTCAGGTCACAGGCAAAGTTAGGCATAATATTAATAATATTTTTTTTTGAGCTTCCTTATAGTTAGAGCCTACAGTACAGTAGTTACAATAAGGTTCATTTATGTTTGATACACTACTCACTACATTATCTATATTTCAGTTAATTTCATTTTGCAGTTTGGTGTCTAAAAATTGTGTAGTTTTTGTTGTTGTCATTTTGGTTCAACTTTGTGTTAAATTCCCATGAGATATTTATATGTTTAACTGACAACTGTTGTTACATTATTTGAATCTTATCCTTGGGGAGCTATTACAAGTACCTAAATACATTTCCCCCTTTTCGTGATCTTCAGTGCCATAAAAATTATTTTAATTAGTGTAGGTCTTCTTCTTTTTTTTGAAAGAAACATTCATGCGCCGCTAGCAAGTCTAAACCCAGAGTAACTGCTCTTCCACAGCTGCGACCCCGGTAGAACAAGTGAAATCTATGCATACAGTTTACCATCAAAATAAGAAAACCTCGACACACAAATAAGAACCAAAATAAATTCACGAGTAGTCATAATATCAATATAATAATATATTAATATTTGAGGTAGGTCTACATATGTTCATTAAATTCTACGTACATTCTTTTAATGTCATTTAAATTTAAAAGAAAGAATTCTGCATCGTTTATAAATATATAGTGGCTAAAAAATATACGTTATTTTTTTTTTAATGAAAAATTCTGTGTAGGCCTACTTTTGAACACGTTTTTACTACCGGTACCTTGAGATTTGTGGAGTTTGTCTTGACGCGACCTCTTATTTTTGAGACATGAGTTCTGATTAGCCATGTATAGGTCTACATGTCCTGTTTTTGTTAGTGAGCTGATCGCAAGCTTTAGAAGTTGTCACGATCAAATTTTCTATCGTGCATTTGATGCAATAAAAGCAATTTTTGTATGAAGCCTTGTCACAAGTTTCAAATTACTATTTGATCAAATTTCCATTTCCAAAAACAGAAACCACGCACAACATATTGCATTCATACAAACATTTGACGCGAAATTTGAAGCTTATTTGATCGTGTGAACTGACGCTTAAGGTGACAGTGTGACTTTATTTCATTGTGGCATTTTTACCCCCATGCAGCCCATATATTCAACTTTATTTGAGTAGGGTTATTATGGTGTCGTGGTGGGACTTCTTTAAGTTAAGCTATTTCTTCTTTGCCGACATTCCATATAATATAACTGAAATCTCGTACATTGAATTTCTCGTTAACGAAGGCCAGGAAATCTTACTTTCAAGATGCACTGGAGTAGCTAGGGTTTATATCGCCACCGGGGTGGGGGTCGTCCTTGATTTTGCCAACCCCAATGAACGAACCACTGGCGTAGGGAGGGTGGGATGGAAGGAGATGGGCTTTTGGTCTATATTTTATAAACGGGGGGGGGGGGGGGGGCAGCATTTTAAACCTATGAGTTTTTTGTTTGGGAGGCAATATTCCCTTCGTGACAGCACAAAGTCTAGCTACACCACCGGAACGGAACTTCACAATGGATACAATACCCGGTATACACAAAAATAAGTTATATTAAACTATGGTCTGGTAATTAGACCTAAATGCCTCCTCATTTCATATTCTTGCTAGTAACTGATGTCTAAACTCTTAATCTTAAATGTTTCATTATGTTCCTGTTATCTCTTCTCTGAACATTTGAATTTAAACATGTAAGTAATAAGATGACTGTCACGGAATGAGATGGTATTGTGAGAGTATGGCCTGTACTTATGACATTTGTGGTCACGTACCAAGTGGTATTGGTGTGACTAATACGGGGCCGCTCATCTCTGTGATGGTTCACTAGTCCCGGCGTTGAGAAGTACAACGAAGAAAACACAGAAATCTAATGAATGACCAAGCAACTCCTCAGTAACAGTGTTATAACTTATAAGTAAAAGATGTATTGATCAAATAATATAATTCAATAGTGTCTCTAATCTCTACCTGTTAAAACTTCGCTGTCTAAGTCTATCTTTGACTACAGTTAGCAACACTACGTCTGGCCCGTCTGAATGACTGTCCACGAATCTCTAACGCTACTGCTGTGTCTCGAAAAACTTCTCCCTTATACTTATATTCATTTATTAATTAGACACAAACAATTTGTGTCAGTGTAACAATATATGTTAAGCTTTAATAATACTTTTACAGAATACACAAGCAGCCGTTTCGGCACATGCCTTCATCAGTATAACGACAAAACATTTAAATGAGTATAAATTAAACTTACATAATATATATATATACATATATCCTGTATGGAGCCAACGTACCCTTCTAATATTCACTCTACTAGATAACCGCCCCACGGTCCTTGAAATGCTGTATCATTAAAGACAACATTCCCCGCCCGGATCCTTTACCCCCCAGAGGCCTATTCGATGTCCTTCCCACCTAATAGCACTTATCACGTTGAGTTTTTTGCTATTACTGATAATTAATCTAACGCTACCCATGGTCTTCATGAACATTCCACTTTCACATGCAAACTACAAAACTCGTTAATCGAAAACTTTGTGATACCCATTACCACACTGCCCTGGAGTCTCCCCCCCCCCCCCCAGCTATCATGTCTTCCCTGTACTACCTTAAACTCTGACCATGTCAGCTTAACTATTCCCATATCTATTGTACTTTTGTCCCGTATCCACGCCCATCTTTTCTTTTCTCCGCCCTGGTCATTTGTGGCAACGACATATATTCAGTAAAAGAACATTGTATGACTGATACATATTACTCACAGCTTATCACTATATCTAAACAGTCAATACCTTTAATTACTACAGACATGCAACATGTCAAAAACCATTGTAAAGTTCAACAACACAAAATGCTTAAGATTTCTAATACTTTATTACTGATCTGTGCAGCACAAAATAAAAAGTAATAAAGGATACATTTTTGAAATTTTTAGACAACACCACCAATTAATGACCTGAACTTGTCTTTAAGCCTTCAAAATATCATGTTTAATAAAAGCATTAAATTACAGATAATGGCTCTGCACTCATTTGATTTTGTCATTCCAAAGGTAAAATTACAATGACAGTTAGAAATAATAAAAGTAAGTATTATATTTTTGTAATAATAAAAGTATGTTATTATTATATATTTTTGTAATTAAATGTTATGCATGCACATATTCTGTTTATCTTAATTTTTAATGGATGGGTCAAAATTTAACATTAGGAGAATATGAATAGCCACATAGAGATGAATTAAATAGCTAGAACTGGATATTAACATGCTAATCAGTCACTTTTATAAAAGATGGGAGGCGGTTTATTAAGTTATTTAAACCCTTTGTTTAAAAACCTCATTTGCATTAACTTTGATTAACAGCGATCTTCTAATGTAATGACACCTACAACCAGATAAGTTAAAAAAAAAGAAAAGGAAATTGCAATCACTTCAGATGATGAAACCCGTTGAACATTGCTGTCTCCATTTATGCTGACTTCAGCGAGCGCATTATCTGAAATAAGAAAGAAAAAAAAAGATTGTTCTTTCATTGCTATATACTAAGACAACCCCATCCTCTGAAACAAAATGAACTCAAACTGTATCGGTAAATCTATCCATCCATCCAAGTGGTGCTACAGCCTATGTAAGGCTTTGGCCTGCCTCACCACTTTCTTTCACTCGGACTTGACATTTTCTTTTTCATGCTTGGATTCTCAGCTGTGTTAGAACTGTTTTCACATCATCCATCCATCTAAGCCAAGGTCTGAGCCGTTTTCCTCTGGGGTTTTAGTGGTTCACCCTCTTCACTTCTGTCATTTGTTCTCAGTGTCAAGCGCAGCTTGCCCTTTGTTTTTTGTTACTAGCATGGGATCCTCATTTACGATAATCGATGCAATTCCAGGTTGGTTTGTATTCTCCATCCATATTTAAATTTATCCATGGTGTTGGTCTGTATAATTTCCGAAGAACTTTTCTCTCCCGTGTGTTTAATAGGTTTTCTGCAGTTTTTGTTAGGGTCCAAGTTTTACTGACGTATGTTTCTACTGTTCTGATGTTTTAACTTTTTAGTATTTTGTGACAACTGAAGAATGTGGCCCGTTTCCGGAAAATATTCTTTCTTTTTTTTTGTTAGTAATTTCTTCAATTTTTTAAAGAATCCTTGATATTTGACTTTTTCAAAAGTGTGGTTTCTAATTTAAATGGATTCATCTGTCTGCTCTTCTTTTAACATAGTCATGTATTTTGCTTAACTTCAAGCCCTGCTTGTAGTGATGCATCTTCTAAATGTACCAGTACACATATTCAAAATTAACTCTGCCAATAGTAAGCTTTAAATTTTCATCTTACCTCATCAAATTTATGAAACTGTCTAATAAAGAAGTCGCCATATCTACGTGCCACCTTGGTGTCAGCTATATGAATCATATTCTGTGAGAGATAGTTTTTAAATATTTATTAGCTGAAAGTTGATATTTAAAAAAAAATAATTGAAGTAGATAAATATTACTCTTCAGGAAAAGAATTTTGAAAACTAAAAGAAACAGATCAGTGAAATTAAAGCAAGTGAAGGCAGAATCATTTTGGTCAGAATTAGAGAAGTAAAACTTTCTTCTCAGGTGTAGCATAAACATTAAACAACACATAATTTTTAAAAATCTTTTATTCAGCTACTATCGTTTGATACGCTTGACCACGGCATACTTTTCCAACGTCTGCAAAATACGTTCGGTTTCACCGATACCGTCCTGAGATGGTTCCGCTCATATCTGACAAATCGGGTCCAATCAGTTATCGCAAACGGCTTGACCTCCAAGAAATCCATTATTGAATTCGGAGTACCCCAGGGCTCGGTCTTAAGCCCGGTGCTTTTCACTATGTAAGTTCAGCCCCTGGGTGCAGTGATCAAGCAGTTTGACATGGTATATCACATGTTCGCGGATGATACCCAACTTCAGAAATCCGTGATCCCCTCTCATTTCCCCCAGCTTCTTAATATGACACAGAAGACAGTGGAGTCAGTTAAGCACTGGATGACAATAAACAAGCTCAAATTGAATGATGAAAAGACTGAGCTGATCCCCATTGCTACTGCTCAAAAGTTAAAATCTTTAAAAGATACACCATCCTTTACTCTCTCAGGCTCAAACAGTGCGAAGCCTAGGTGTCTACTTAGACAGAACACTAACTATGGAAAATCACATTAACATGATTTGCAAGGCGATTTTTCTAGAGCTGCGCAGAATTAGTCGTATCAGACCTTTCTTAACGTTGGATGCATCAAAGAGGCTGATGTCTGCATTCATGCTATCACGCATGGACAACTGCAATGCTCTCATGGTGGGTCTTTCAGCTACGCTCCTGGATAAAATTAAAAAAGCACAGAATAATGTGGCTCGAATTGTTCTTCGTAAACGCAAATTTGACCATGTTAAAACTCTTCCAAGAGAACTGCATTGGCTGCCGGTCCTCGCTCGCATTGAGTACAAAATTGCAACTCTGTGCTACTGCTGCTTGCATGACCTGGCGCCGTCCTATCTCAAAGCGCTCATGACGTCTTATGTACCCACTAGACAACTTCGCTCATCCGATAGTGGCAAACTCTCGATACCGCGTGTTCGCCTTGAAACTTACGGAAAGCGCACGTTCGCATTTGCTGGCCCAACCATTTGGAACACCCTGACGCTCTCAGAAACAGCCAGACGCTGAAGTCCTTCAAAACAAATTTAAAAACTCATCTATTTCGCAAACACATGCTGGGATGATTTTGTCTACCATCTTTTCCAGCTAGTTATTATCTCCCAGCTTTTTTTTGTACCGCGCTTCAAGCCTTTGGGGATGAAGCGTGATTTTTCAAATGAACTTTATTATTATTACTTGTCTGCAATAGATTACAACACTACTTTAAAAAATTTCAAATTATGCAAAAGTATCATCTCTCAATTTATATGTTAAAAAAAAGGAGTTTTCATTCAGCTGCAACATACCTTGTCAATGTAGAAGTCTACTTCTGAAGCAGACTGAAACTCTCCCTCAAGTCCACTTGTTCCTTTAGTCCAAACCAAATTCTTCATTTTATGCTGAAGATGAATGAAATTGGCAAAAACATTTTTAAAAATTTAATAATTTAGAGGAAGCAAATTTGATGAAAAGAAATAACGTCGCATAGGAGATGGCATCGGTGGGCCGTCGAGCGCAAGCTCTTAATGCCCCTCCCGGCACACTCCCACACAGGCCAGACACCAGGTCTCCCCGCCGACAGACCGTGCGGCGGCGCGACGGGAAACCCCCCCTTGCCCTGGGGGGTGTCCGGTCGACCAAAAACGCTGCGTTTAAAGCGTTCGCGGTCCACTCTCTGAGGGTCAGGACGGCTTTACTTCCACTCCTGGAAGGATGGTGTTGCGTTACCACCCCCCACTGCCCAGGAGTTTTTTGTTCGGGACGTTGAGTTGGGACGAAACGGTTGCCTAGGAGCGGCTTTCTCACGGCCGTGTATTTTTAATCATAGGTATAGGCTAATTCGCCACCCCTACCTCATATCCATCAACTGCAACAAGTAATCATTTTAGACACTGCTACTCCCGTTGCGTTGTGAGTCATGCGGTCGGCTGGGGTTTTTTAGCTTCGGGTGGACAAAGTCCACCTTACTAGTCCCGCCACGCCACGAAGAGGCAAACCCCACATGTGGATGCCCCCACATGTATTAAAAGAAATAAAATATTCAATTATTAAATATTGAATTAATATAATGGAATAAAAAAAGGTAGATGTTATTCTTATGCCTAATGAAAATCTAAGTAATTTTAGTGTTTGTCACAGATATAATTATGAATGTGTGAACCACTAATGGCTAGTAATATTGACCATGTTACTGTTATATTTAGTTGTAAATAATACCAGAGATGATGGTGGAATCTTGATACACAGTCAACGGTCTCTGTACAATCTCAACTATTATTATTTTCTTCTCTTTTTTAAATCAAACACTCTGATTGGCCAATTTTCAAAAGTCCCAACACTGTTACTGTATAATATGCAAATATATATTAAGTTATATGAATATTACTTTTCTCCCATTAGTGGTTCATACATTCATAATATTATCTGTGAGTTATACAATTTTTAAATTGAAGGATCAAAATTTCAGTTCATAATTAGACCTTAAACCAAACCTCACCTTAAAGCACATCAGCTGAGTGCAAAGCTCATCTTCTTTCTGAAAATAAATAAAATGGCACTTTATTATAAATTTCTTTGGTTAAATTTGTGAGTCATTACATTACATAAAAATTGCTCTTTGAATTTAAAATATACAGGTTAGATAATTAACAATAAATAAGAAAATTACCATTTCCATAAATGTTGCCAGTTTTGAAATGGGTAGTGTAGTATATAACTTCAGGTAGCTGCAAACAAAATAAATATATTTTATGTATAATCATTTTAAATAAAACCTTAGTTTAGTGAATGAAAGTGAAAAAAAAAATATTTTTTTTGGGTAAAGTCATAAAAAAAGTATATTTAAGACTCAAGGAAGAATATTATTTCTTTTTTAAAAAATATTTTTAAATGAACCATTTTAGCCCAATTCATGGTCCTATGGAAAAGAAATAAACTATATGATGGTACCACAACTATTTTCTGCAATAAAAGAATATGCTAAAATCTTATTCATATTGCTTACAAAATGTGATACTTTTTATTACAGCAAAAACTAACTAAATTTATCTGTATACAACATAAATCATGTTACAAAATATCTTATATCAACACAAAATTTAATGATTATATTATCATGTAAGGGGAAACATGAATTTTAAAGAAGTAACAATTACTCAAGTAATATCACAATAAAACTAATGCTTTTTCTTTCATTAGGCTAAAAATTACCTTCGAATTGTAGGGACTTGAATTTGTTGCTGTACCTCATCTTTAAATACCAAAAGCTGAAGTTGATACGGCTCCTAAATAAAAGAAGGTAAAAAAAATTAAACATCCTATTAATCTTATTTTAAATGCTAAATATCAATTTAGCATGTAAACAAGAAAGGAATTTTGGGAAAATTTTATATTTACAAAAAGATTGATGAATTTTACTACGATGAATTAAAAACACAAATACAATTTTAATAGAGTATAGTTTTAAACCTTGAATAAATTTGCTGAGCCCTCTGTGTCATAGTTGGGTGGTACAGGTGACAAGAACTTTGGACAGGCAAAGGAGAATGAAGCTTCAAACTCTTGCATTTCCCTGGAAAGTTTAAAAGATTAAAAAATATTTTCACAAAAAAAATTATGTAGCAACAGGTAAAATCTGAAAATTCTAACCTAAATACTTTCAGATAAAAAAACAACCACTAATTTTGTAAATATATCTGTCTTTGTTACCCTTTTTGCATTCTGTTCATTTTATCTTGATATTTCTCTCTCAGATGGGAGTGCACACTCTCATCTATTCTCATAGGGTAGAGGACCAGGGACATAGACAGCAGAGTGTACATTTTGTCATTCATCTTTGAAATCTATACAACACAACATATTAATAGCGAATTATTATTATATATTAACAAATGTATAGTCACATTTGGCTACCGAATTATGATTAAAGTAGTTATTTTAATAAGAGAAAAATGTTAAACAACCTGATCATATAACTGTGTCCTGTTTTGAAACATGGTCTTTGTCCTCTGTATATACAACAGGATGTTAGAAAGAGTGCGGATAGCATCCTGATAGCGCCGCATCATCATATAAGCAAAGCCTACATAATAGAATGTAGTGATCTGACAGGCTGGCACTCTTGAGTACAAACTCTAGAAATATAAAAGGAAAAGAAATTAATGTTATTGTAAATTATGCCATTTTAACATGATTAAACCAGTCTGGAAAGGATTGTTTGATGGGTGGACATTATTTTTTAAATTGATATGGAGGGTTCTTAATTATGCTTACCTTTTTATTGAAGTCAATATTCTCAAGCACTTTGAGTGCTTGGTAGTAGTCCCCCAGGAGTGAGTGAAGTCTCAAAAGTCCTACAAGGCTGAAGTAACCCAGCATTTTATAGAGAGAGTTCTGTCCAAACTCTCCTGAAACACTGTCTGGGTCTCCTAAAATATGAAACAAAAAGACAACAAAAGAATAAGTGAAACAACAAAAGATATACAAAAAAATCAAGCTATACCATCGGGATAATCTTAAATGAGTACTTAAAACTTACCGCCACTTGTGTAGACCTCTAGCTGTTTGTTAATGTTTGACTTCTCAACAAGAGAGTGAAGCACATTGAGCACACTGTGAACATTCCAAATCTGAAACATTTAAAACACAAACTATATACTCTCTTAATGTTTAATAGTTTTCTTCTACACGTGATTCTGATCCACCTCAGGATAAAAACATTTTGAAGCTTATATAACTACATTTAGCTGAATTATTTAAAGATTGATGCATAGTGACCTAAAAAGTAGTCAACCCTATAACTGTCATCATGGTTGATCATCAGCAGCCATACCCATTTCTGTGTCGTCAGCTAGCAAAATGTTCATTAAAGTTGCAAATGATTTATTGCATACTGATTAAGAGGAAATCACTCTATATAATTGAGTTTGTTTCCTATTTCTCATTCTATTTGTGTGTTAACGTGCTTTTATCAGGGCTTGTTTTGTGATTAATTAGGTGTGAAATATGCTAAATTATCGGATTCCAAATACCTACCCTACCTAAAGAGATTCAAAGAGATTTATGTTTGTGTATGTTCTTGAGAATTAATTAATTTTAAAAAATGGATAGAATAACTTCAAGTGAAAAGGAATTTTTGAACCCATTTCATCCTCTCCCTCTTGTAATGTGTATGACAGAAATTTGAAGGTAGTAAATGTAAGAAATTCACAATTTTCATTACAAATACCAATAACTTGACATTTTCTGAAAGAATATAATATAGCTTCTAGTATTTAAAAAACTTGATTTCATGATAGTTTGAATAATTTTTGTGTGAATTAGGTTGGGTTGAATGCAGAAGTGGAGTAGCAAAATTTTACTCATTCTGTAATGATCAATATACATCATATAAAAACAAATTCTTTTCATAACTTAAGATTCAGTGTCCAATGTACTTTCAGAAAATGTATAGTTATAAGGGTCTCTGAATTCATTAGTATGGAGTTTTTTCATTTTTGACAAGCATATGAAAATGGTAAAAATGGCTTGACACTACAGAAAAATGCAATTGACAGTTATAAAGTTAATACATTGTTTTTCTTTAGATTTTTGTGTCTGAATAAGTTTTCAAAAGTTCACCTTTGGATTGGTTCTTAGAAGCTCAATTTCATCCTCAGTCTTTTTGTTTGCCAGCTTGTGACGAAATATGCTGAATGCTTGAAACTAAAAAGAAACTTGAGAGCTTAAATTTTTGTATAAAGATACTTGTTAATTACATTTTTAAATCTATGTACTATATATAAATATACATTGCTTTTTATTCTATTAGGACTCACATTTTAAAAAAATTTTTTATAGTAATAGCACAATTATGTTTTGGAATAATTCTATACAGTGTAGAATTTTACCTGATAGATGAATTCATCAATTATGTCCCACAACCACTGGTCAGGCAACTCAAGGGGAACAGGTCCATCAGCATCTATGCAAATTGAAATGTTGCAGGTGAAACAATACATAAATACCTTGAATTTAAAACTACTCCAAGCTCACTTATAACAACTCTCCCTTTTATTAGCACTGACTCTAATACTGTATTTTCTATTTTAGATGATGGTTTATCTAATCTAAATAAATATTACACACCGGTACTATAATTTAAAAAAAATTATATCCATTTAATATTTTTTATAAACTTACTTAATATGTAGTTGAAGAGATTGCAATAATTGTAGTAAGACTGAAAACGCTGTTCCAGTGTTGGTCCTCCCTTTTAAAAACAAAAATAAAGTTTTAAATTTGTCAATGCAATATTTCTTTTTTAAATAGCATTTTTAGATAAGATAATCACATATCAAGAGAAAGTTAGGAGAAATTTAAGATTTTACTATCACCCCAAGAGAACATTTGAATAAAAAAATACTACATGCTTAGACATTTCACTTTTAATCATAATTTTTTGGGGGAAGGATTTATAAAAAAATAAAATAAATAAAGCCTTGTAACAGGATAAAACCCCCATTATAATGTTATCTAATTAGCAAATTACACACGCCTGAGTAACAATAGACAAATGTAAAAACAGTAGAGTGGCTTAAAATGACTTACTGAAACTCTTGCGTAAACATGACGATAATACAGCTCTTTGTACAAGATCAAGAAACGCTTGTCTGACAATGAAAAATATTATGGATAAAATTAGTAATCCCTATTTAACATATTCTAAATTACATACAAATGCTAAGATTGACTTCTTTAACAATAATCCATTACCATGTCCAACAATTGGGGCGACTACCTCAGCCTCTGGCCATGCACTGTTTTTAAAGAAACGCTCCGTTAATTTGTTGAACCTGCAAAGATAATTTTTTACGTTAAGCCAATATAAAAAGTTGTCACAGCCATACCTCTTATTAACACATTTTTTGTGTGCATTTTTCTTAAACTTAAAGAAATGGTAAGTCCTTAATATATATACTAAACCATTAAACTAAGCATCTATCAGGCACATGTCCTCCGTACGCTCCAATATGGTAGTGAAGTGTGGACAAGTACTAGTCAGGAGCGGAAACTCGACAGCTTCCACCAAAAATGCCAGTGTCGCACTTTGTGAATTCAATGGCAGGACAAAGTGGTTAACACTAATTTTTGGAACGTGCTAAAATGTGTAGCATGTTCTCCACTCTTAGGAAGAAGTGCTTTTGCTGGTTAGACCATGCAAGGGGAATAGAGAAAGGCTGTATTCCAAAGGATCTGCTGTATGGAGAGTTGGCGGAAGGGGCAGCATAACTTATTGGATAGCCACCGCTGAGATTTAAGGTCATTTGCATAAGGAACATGAGGGAAGCCAAAATAGATATTAACAAATGGGAGATCACTGCTGAGCACCGTTTATATATATATTGGAGAAGATGCTTATTAAAAATCACTCTATTTGATATAATTTTTCTAAATATAATGCAATTTCCAAAGCTCACCCATTTTCATATGAGTTTTGAATTTCTAAAAGATCCTGTGAGTTGATGCATTTTTGAAAAAATAGCAAAAAGTTCTTAATCACTTCAGGTACAATGTAGCTGTGAGCAGAGTAATGTCGTTCAAACTCCAAGTCCTGGCGAGGGTCACCTATATGATAAAGAAGCATTATCTACATTTTAAAACATTAATATAATTACAAACATATTAAAAATAAGTAAACAAATCAGGTTATTATATACAAAATAAAGATTACTAAAAATGTATATGCAGATTGAGACCAGAGTAACAATAATACATGAAAAAAGATTAAAGAGGACAGCAATTAACAGTCTTTTTTCTCTATACTTATAAAGCACTTTCCACTTTATGATTACTGGGTTAAATTGAAGACCTTAGTGCTAAAAGTACTTAAGTCACATTTTTGTCAAAATCTATAGAAACTGATCTTTTCTTATCCAGTTTAGCCAAAAGTACTGCAGAAATTTGAACACATTAAAATGTGCATTAGGCACTTAATTAAACATGACAAAAAATGAAAATAGTCATATTTTATAGATGAAAAGTATATTTGAACTTGATTATCTCAAAATGTGCATTTTGTGACTTAAGTACTTTTAGCACTAAGTCTAAGGTCTTCAATTAGCCAAAGAAACAAAGGTTATCTATAACACTAGGGTGTAATTATTATAAAGAAGATGATGCAAGTAAGGAACATTATTATTATTATTAGAGGTTTTATATAGCGCGGTACCCCAGCCTAGGGTTGGGCTCACAGCGCTGTACATCCAATTAACAAACATAATCATGAACTTATAAAAAATTAATATACATTAATGAAAATAAAAACAATGGTATAAAAAAACAAAACAAATGCATATTCACTCCATCCATTCCAGAACTAGTTACATGTCAAGAAGCCATGAACGGCAGCATCATTTATCGGTTAAGGGGGGGGGGGGGGAAATAAGTCAGGATGGTAGAGTTTAAAGAGATGTGTTTTGAAGGATGGTCGGTATATTGCGGATGTGTAGTGGAAGAGAATTCCATTGTTTGGGGGCACAGAAAGAGAAAGATTGCTCATCGTATGGTTTAGTGTGTGTCTTGGGAACAGAAAGAATATGCGTGTCTGCGGAGGAGCGAAGCTGTCGAAGGGGTGAACAGAAAGAGAGAAGTTCAGTTAGATAGGAATTCGAGAAAAAATTGTGGCAGACAACAGAGAGTTTGTAGTCAATCCGTGCTTGTACAGGGTGCCAATGAAATGAGTGAATATATTTAAAAGCAACATTAAGAATAAGAAATAAAGCAGAGATCATTTTTTTAAATTGTGAAAATGTTGCAATAAAAATGAAACTAAGATAACTTTGATAAGAGCATAGATGATGGTTTAATTTTCTTGGGAAAAAGTGAGATATTTGTTAAGACATTTATTTGCCAATTACCTGGATTTGTGTGTGTATTTTTATGAATGCTTTATGTTTATTCATAAGCCACCAAAGATTATTTTTTGCAAATGTTTCAAGGTTACTTTAGGCTAGAGGGTATTAAGAACCCCCCACCTTCGTTTTCCTTGAATTTAATTTTGCAATGTATTTTTTGGACAAAATCATTGGACTATATCCATTCTAAATATATATTGCACATTATTTAATAAAACAAAAAATATTTAAAATTTTCACAACTACAGTAACTCAGAAATTATTTTGTAGTTGCTTTAATGGAGTTATCTACCATCAGCCAATTCTCATATTCTAGTGAAAACTGTACATATAAGCCAATGGGATAACTGATCTGATCAAAATAGGGAAACAATAGAAAAGAAGCAAACCTTGTTACAGTGAAAAATATACTTGTACAATACATTTTTTGTGGCCTTTAAGCTTTAATGGATATAATTAACTTGGCAAAATTTAAAAATGATAAAAATTAAGTTCTTACCAGTATGGGACATGTCATAGTCCCCATAAGGCCCATAGTATCCTGGCACATACTGGAAGAATGAAGTCACAAACAATATTATATTATTTGCTAAGTGGTGTAGGGTAGTGGAAGAGTAAAGAGGATGCAGAATCCACTGATGGGGTGAAACAAAATGGCTCATTTGGCTGTCCTTGAAAGTCCACTGACTTCTGCAGGTTCATGTCATAGATACTTCATTTAATGCACTGGGTATAACTACTTATTTTCTCTAAATTAATTGCAACAGCGAATCACAAAGAATTTAACATTGCATTGAAAATCATTTGTTGAAAAAAATGACTAAGACTGTCGTCGGAATATGACAATATAAATGGCCTTTGCTAATTTTAAGTAGTTAACTTAAACTTTTGAGCTTAAAGCATGAACAGTACAGTATAGTATAGAGTATATTAATATTATAATAGAATAATAGTAATGGACAGTAGCAGTATAACTTCCTTAAGTCTGATACATAAGACAGTCATTCATACCAGTGTGTGACTTTGTCTGTTGGTGTGTGAAACAAATTAGCCCCTTTGAAACGGCTGTGTCGATCTATTGACCCAGAGTGTTATGGCAAAAAAGACAAAGGTAAATAGAAGCCTCGAGATTGGTTGGCCGATCTTCATACCAGCTATTTAGCTTGCTTCTTGCATTTCTTGTTCATCTCACCATTTTATTCTAAGTATAAGTGCAAGGCTTGTGAAAAGGGCTCAGTCATTTTGGCACAGACAGTCCAAAAAGGCTCAGTCTCAAGAGAGTTAATCCAAGTCAAAGACTGACAAATAAAGTTAAACTAATTACCAATCTTTATAGGGGCCAAAGGTTAATCTGGCTAGCCTAGCTCAATTCTTTCACCTACATAACATGGTAATCTCTTAATACTCTCAATGCAATGGTAAAGAATTTTTTTTGTTTCATACTAGTATGATTCATAGTAAACTCTTTTAACCCTCTGACCCATACCTTACCATAGATCAGCAGTCTGAATATAAAAAACATAAAATTGTGTTGTAAATACTGAGTTCATGGTTTATCACATGACTTGCAAAAGGTCACAGTAATGACGACAACCATGCATGCATTGTTTTTGTTATGTTTTAGAAATGTTTTTCGATGTATAGAGGTGACGAAAATCCAAAATTTTCTATTCTTAAGGACTCAAACTAGAGTACTTTTATGATAATGTAAATAATTCAAAGGATTATTATTGTGTTTTGAAAAATATTTGAATAGTTTTTTAATCCCAACCTCTCACTTCTGGTACCCGGGTGCGAATAGCCACTTCGTTTTATTTTAAAATATACTGAATATATACTAGGTACTTCGCCGAAGCAAGGGACACTCCTAGAAATGAAATCCGAGTTTTTAATTTTGTATGTGCATGTAATTAGAATAAATCAGGAATCCTTTTGGTCCATAATTAAGGTTTGACTCCGCCCATTCACATTAGGAGAAATGTTTAGCTACATTTCCATTTAGTTTTTTTTGTTCTTTATATCAACCTTAAGTGAGGAAAATCGTATGTCAATATAAGGCATCTTTCCCTCAAAAATTTTTATAGAAATTTTAAAAGCATGTCTTTCATATTAAAAGCCCAAAAACACGATACATTGATGTATATGTGTGCCAATTCTCATTGATGTAGGTCGTGTCCAACGTTCGCTACGCTTGTCCAAGTGACCTGCATTACCATAAGGTCGCTCAGCCTAAGTTCGACATGGTGTCGGCCACGCCCCCTTTTCAATGGAGGAAGATGCCGATACTTAGGAAATATTTAATTATTACTATTATTTACATCACAAATTTGATTAATTATGTTTTAGAATGAAGTTACATGTTATTGAAATTATAATATTTTAATTAGAGGTTTAAAAACCCGGTAGAGTCCATATTATAATGGATCATCATTTGCCGTGTGCAAATTGTCATGGCCATGCGCATGGGCAGCCATTCAAAGTCACTTGCATAATGGCTATACCGTACTACTATCTCATTCATAAAAGGTTGCCGTGTGCAAAAACTATTAAACTAGGTCAGGGAAAGCTTTAATTAATTAATTAGTCATGCGCCAAAGTTGAAAGTTCAAAATAAGTAGTTCCCAAACAGTATTTTAGTAACAAGGAGATGCGTAGCCTTATATAGATTATATAGCATATACTACCGGTATAATGGACGCCGTAGATTTGGTAAACAGAAAAGCCTTATATTAATAATTATATTAAATTTACTGATATACTTAGTGTATAGTTAGATAAATTATAATTTATATATAATTGTATCGCATTACTTTTAATACAGAATTAGTTCTGTAAATAAAAGTCGTATAAAATTATCATTAAAACGAGAGTTATTTAGCTCGTGACGCGAACAGCGGAATTGGGTCACAGAATGTGGCGATGCGGTCCATGTTAAAAAAGGACAAACAAAGTCGTACTTTAAAAATTCATAACTTTAAAACTACAACTACAACAGCTAAAAATATGATTTTGGTGTTATAATTCTGTAAAAAATTAGCTCTATTCAACTATGCCATTGGTTTATTTTTACAAAATTTTTGAATTTTTTTTACCAAAGTACCTAATATATACTTCCATCTGTTAAATTTTGGAGTTTTTTTAATTGAAAAACAAAAAGCTTAAAAATAATCAGTCATCAATGAATGGTGCTTAAATAACTTTAAATAAGTAATAAGAGATTACCGAGATTACAATAGTGTCATTAAGTCAAAACAATAACTTAAACTATTAAATAAAACAGTGACATTAACACTGAGTTAACTAGTCATAGTCTAACCTACGTGAAGTGCCGGTTATCGAGAACAGGCAATTCTACTAACGATCAATCTGTCGTAAAAAAGCATTGAATCTACAATAACTTTTCGTAGTTTATAACCCACTAAATTAATATTGACCATTAACACTATAGCTAAAACAACTATGGATAAATGTAGGGCTTAAACAATCATAATTTTACATACTTCTGGTTCAATTTCACTCGCCCACGCCCCAGACATGTTTTCTCCTTGTACATATATTTTGCACGTCAGAGTTATTACCCTTGTCTTTGGTCAGACGACCGTTTACTGTTACTAATAAATTAAATAAGGAAAGACGTCCAAATTTATTTGTCTTTATAATTCCCCTTTGTTTTGACATTAAAATGTGTCTGTAACGTTGTAAAACTGATTATATAAATAAATTAATATACTTGATAAAATTATATAGCAATTATATCCAATCAAAATCACTTTTACTAAAGCAGTAATATTAGTAATATACTTATTATACATAGTATAGACGTAAGAGTAAGATGTAGGTTACTCTCGTAGGAAGGAAGGACGTAGACATATTTTAGTTTTTAATTTTACCAGAAGTTTCTCCCAGGACGTGTTGTTGCACATTAATAAAGGGACGGTAGACCTATACCTATGCAGAGCCCACCTAAGCATAAATGATATATATTTTGATGTCTAAAGTGGAGACAATTACGTGTTGGCTAGTAATAACGTCAAGATGCCCCTTATAAAAGCCATAATACATATTTTTTTGTATCTTCATCCTTTACGCAGTCCGTTCAATTCTACCCCACAACTGACCTGTAAATTAATATCTCTGCATAGTATTGCCAGATTCGAGCGATAAAGGGTGGGGCGCAGGGGCGGCTATCCCGGGCGCCAGCATCGGGGGGGGGGGGGGGCGTGACAAAAAAATAAATCATTAAATATCCATAATCATAAGTACAGGACTTTATCTACTAGCGCAGGACAGGGGTGTGGTCCGTCTATGGTGGAACTTTCTTTTAAATACGTGTATGTGGGGCGGCATTTTTCGGCCTAAAAGCAAAAAAAATAAATTTAATTAATGCCCTTTGCTCTTGGGCACAATATCCACCTTGCACTATGCTACAAACTGTCCCTTTGCAAATTATTAAAAACCTTAGGTAAATAACACTGATCAGTAATTTTTATTATTTTTCGTTTACAAAATATAACTTTATTTGTTCCACTCAATAATACATTGCATTTACAAAAAATTATATCAAATAAGAGAGCACGTAGCTCAAGATATTTACTTGCTTCCTCTCAAATGTTGTACAACTTTTAACCAAACAACGCCATAGGATTCTAAGTTAACTCCCAATCATATACATAATTTTCTTAAAATAAATTCTATCTTTAAAATGCTAGCTTCATATAGGATAAGTTATCAACAAAGTATAAAATGATGATGTTATGCAATAAAATAAGTTCTTAAACACATTCTTTACTCTAGGCATAATGTTAAATTAAAGAAAGCTTAACAGAATATGGAAAATAATCAATAATAAAAATGGTGTATTTATTTTAATAAGTTTTTAGTGGTTTAAAATTTCCTCTACTTAAAGATCAGAAAATTGTTTCATTTGACAATTAATGTTTAAAACATATCTGTTTGAAAATCGTGTTGTGAAAGACTATTATAAAAGAAATAACTAAAAAAATTCAACATACAGCTAGTGCTCGACTTACGACCTATGCAACTTACGACCATTTGACTTTACGATAACAATCACTAGCAATATTAGATTTCAGATTTATTTCTGCCTCAATTATCAGTCGAACAGCGTTGTCTGCAATCATCGGCGGTCATGTAGAGATGATACAAATGGCATAAAATGAAAATAATGATTTATAACAATAATAAAAGAAATTTATGATATAATTTAACTTAAATATTTTTATAACACCACTTCACATTACCGTACACATAGCGTACTAAACTTATGACCAAATCGTGTTATGACCGGTCGGTCGGAATCGATTGTGGTCGTAAGTCGAGCACTAGCTGTATATTTACCCTTTATTTAATAATTTAATCTAAGTAATATGGTCCCACTTTGTGTCATATGACAAACATATAGAGCTATTTATCTCTTATTTTTTTTGTTGTTCACGGAAGCAAATCCACCCATTTTGCTATTTATATGGCACTTTCTCAGTTGTAATTACAGGTGTAATAAACCTTACAGTTAGTATAAAATAACCTTTTCAATTAAAAGGAACAAAGATTTTCCCATTATATTTTGCATATATTTTTATGCAATTATAATGTAAGTGAAAAGTATTTTAATTGTATTCAAATTAACAACGGATACTTGTACATTTTAAACAAAATGAGTACAATGTCACAAAATGCATACCAGTGTAAAAAAAAAATAATTTGTTTTTCAGCATTAAAATAACTCCAACTAATTTAAAATGGAGCAATTAAATTATATTAATATAAAGTAGACCTTTTTTCCACCGACTGCAGTTTATACCACTTTAAAAAAAAAAAAGTAGCTTACTTCAATTACCTCAAATACGTACACATTTTCCTTGGAAAATTCCCCAAATTTTCAGGTAAAACATTGAAATTGGAAAAAGGTACAACTGATGGAATGTTCTGAAGAGAGGTCTTTTTAAGTTTCAGAAAGTCAATGAGCTATTATTCATAAAAATTATACATTGATTTTTAATAGCAAACATATTTTGGCACTGAATAGCAATAAATGATTAAAAAATGATTAACTGAATTTTTTATATTAAAAAATGTCTTTAAATATTTGTGATGGAATTTTTTATTCAATATGCTTCAGTGAAGATCAAAATTAAAGAATAGCAGATGCATTTTCCTACAACAGATCCCCAAAAGCGAAAATCGTTTAATCAAATTTAATATTTGAATTTGCTATTCCTTTCAATCCTTTCTAAAGTCTTCGAAACTTATCTATCACTATCATTGTAAGTAAAACAACTGATGTATTAATATTTTAATACCTAATATTGTTTACATGTCAGGAGACTGAGTAAAAAAAACCCAACTGTGGTAACATCAACATGTAAAAGGTTTGAATCACTTTGAATTTTCCATTATAAATAAAACATAAATTAAATATACATCAACAAATACCAAAAAGACTCTGATACATTGCAATAATTGATTAATTTAGAAGCATAAACATTGATGGGAGGTACACAAGCATTAAAAAAAACACCCCAAAAACAAACAAACAATCTAGTTGTCTTTTTGAAGGTTGTTATTAACAGATAAATAAGACATTCATGTAAATTAATGGGTGATTTTACCAAAACTTTCTATGAATAACATTTCTTTAAATTTATTTTCCGGACTTCACAATTTCCACAAGGCACACATTTGACATTTTCATGGTCAGTTAAGTAAAAATAAGTTTCATTAGCAATCCCTTGATTTATTACTTAATTAAAAAAAGATGTAAAATCGATGCATATGAAATACCTTTACACTCTATAAAATTAGAAAAATAACCTCTTTAATAACACATTTAATAAGTTTGTTTAGATCAAATCAAAGTAGCTGTAAAAAGATGTAAATTTGAAAAATCAAATTTAAACTAAAATAGATACATAAGGAAATAAAAGATTTAATTATTTTAATGTGAATTTAATTTTCCCTTTAGATTTCAATCTTCAATAATTGTCAGTTTAAAAATGATTTTTTTATCTGACATAAATCAAAGTTTCACAAATGGACATTCTTAATTTTATTCAGGTACTTTATGTTACCCACTGTAATGTAAAATCAACTTAATATAACAGAGCAGCACAGAAACTTATTACTATAAGTATACTATTATATTTTGTGTAGGTTGATATCCACTTGTTTTTAAATAGAAAGTTATTATTTTGCTGATGTCTATGGTACATTTAAAAATTTACATTAAATATTCCACATGCATGTCAGCCTCATCCTAGCGACCGCCATCAAGACATTGGACCTATAATAAAGTGATGTGTTTGAAAGATAATAGTCATCAGGTAAAGAAATGGTCATAACCAAGATGTAGAAGGTTGTAATTTGATCTAATTGGGGTTCAGCTACCATGATCATGTAAGTAATGAAAAAGTCATAAAAAGATGTGGCACACTGGAGATGACAGTTGCTGTTTTCTGAATGTGCTTTGCAAAAATTGTTGCCTGGTACGTAGAGGTAAATGTACTAAAATTTGAATGTCACTGAAGGGAAAGAGGAGGACCTTGGAAGACTTGCAAGGAGACATAAGGAAAGCCTTTTTGTTTTCAAGCCTAAACATACTATCTTGTTCCACTATTTAAATGCTGCACAATGTGTTTGTAAAAAAAAAGGGGGGGGGGGGAAATGAAGACACACTGCTTATGAATAACCCTAGACACACATAATTAATTATTGATAAAATAATCTCATTTGCTTATGACAAATGCTAGCATCATGGAGCTATATAGTCATGTTGTAAAGATAAATTGGCATGGTAGTTGCTAAACAAATCTTTTATATAGATTAATACATGCATTTTATGTCCACCCTATCAATATCAAAGCATGACATATTTCACCATAAAAAATAATTATGTTTGTATTTCATAATTTAAAAAGCCCTACACTATTTTCATCTCATTAGAAAATTTAAAAGCTAACCAAATAATAAGTTTAAAGCAAAATAAAAGCAAATATTGCAGGGTTCAGGGAGGCTAGGATCCATAAATATCAATGCATCTAAGCATTAAAATTAAGATAATATATTAACATGTATGCACATTGAGGCCAAATTTCTCTCTAAAAGGTGTTCAAATTAAAATGGATGATTGCAACACAGAATATTTAGCAATGATTTTGTAAAGGTGGGTCACTTAAAGAAGATAAATTAGCACACCCCCCCCCCTCCCCAATACTAAATTTAAAGAAAAAAAACACATATTAGAATGCAAATGAGAGAAATGCTTGCAAAAGATTATCAGCATCAGCCCAATGTGTTAAAAATAAAATATCAACAAGTTTTAAGATACATTTAAAGCTTTGACAACACAGGGAGAGTTTTACTATCAGGAGCTCAGAGAACTTGACATAATTTACAGTTGGGAAAAGTCAAATAAATTAATTCAACCCATGTTATGTTTAGTATAAACCTAACTAAATCTACAGAAATGAAAAAAAAAATAAATCAAGAATTAATAATAAAAAATATATATTTAATTCATATAAATAATTATGCATAGATTTTTTTTTTAGCAATGCCTCAATTATGGCCTTATAATTGTAATATATATTCACAAACAAATAAACCCACACAGTGCATATCTTTGATGAACAATAATAAAAATGTCACATGAATAAAAACCAATAGCTCCATTGATATTATATTTTTAACGTGTAAATTGTTTTATGGAAACATGATAAAGTGAGCATTAATATAGTAAAAAACAAAAAAAACAATTACCATTGTATTTAGGCTCGTTTTAAATTTTAATTATTTTTGTGAAATATTGATTTTTCAATTAATTTAGAAGACCCATGATATTTAAAATCAACTTTTAAGAAACAAACTGGTCAGATACAATGAGTTATTATAAATACTAATGATCCTTCATCCAGTAATACCTTTTAGGATTACCGTCTCAATTAAAATAAGTTGGATTCCAACAGCCTGCTCTTGTAATATGTTATCGTACTTAGCTGTAGCTAACTAAAAAATAGTCAACTGTTTAAAAATTAAATTAAGACTTTAGTATGAATGATAGGGATATTAAAAAAAAAACTTTAGTATGAATGATAGGGATATTTTTTTAGTATGAATGATAGGGATATTAAAAAAACAACTTTAGTATGAATGATAGGGATATTAAAAAAAACATTAAAAAAAAAAGACAGCTAGACTCACTAAATAAGTTGAACTTGACCTGTCCAACACAACTTAATTAGAAATTTGTCTCAATCTGTAAGTGACTAGTATATTTAAGAAAAATCATTATTAATTACAAGGTTAAAATAAAGAATATCGGTATAATGCTGGTTCTTATTTTTACAGTTATCCAATTAAAGCAAATTCTACTAGTGTTTAATAACAGAGCTGCTCCAATGTGTTGAATATTAGATATAACAATTCTGTTAAAAAAAAGTCCAAATATCAATCGTCAAATGTAAACTTTTAAAAAAAAGAACTTTATTATTATTATTTTTTTTTTTAAAAAGAAGATTTTTCAGCAAAAGCCATTTCAAAATCAATTGGATTACTTTAACACCATGATCAACCCAATTTAAAAACAACAACACATTTAAAGAGTACACAATGTAAGCTTTGGAATTCAACAATAAACATTTTCAACCTATTGTTTACAGTCTCTATCATCTGTTGGAGACAGAGTTTGAGCTAGGTTTGTTTGCAGCTTTCAACAACTCAGTTCTTTCACCATCTTCAGCACTAACAAAATCTGGGTCCCATTCTAAATCACTGGAATGCATTGGACTGGCTGTGGAAGGCTTGGACCAGCTATCTTCAGAGGCACGAGCATTGATTTTACGTTGTGGAGACATACCTGAAGACACAAGTATAATTTGAAAATTAATTTATGGTTGCATTACAGTTTTGAGAAGTAAAATAGTTTTAAAGAGCTTTCTTGTGGCTTTTTTTCAGGCTTGTGGGTTGAAAGGATAACACACAAGTTGATATGACACATCTCTTATTACTTATATTTAGAAAAATAAATTCTTTTTAATATGTTTCGATCAGCTAAAGGTTAGCTAACTTCCTAATTTTTAATCACAAAATCATCTATTCTTATAAAAATATTGAAAATATATTTAAGCAAACAAATCACTTCTATTCTAATTACAGTATACTTGCAATGAATACTTAACAATCTTAAAATGCTTAATCAATAAACCAATACATACCTGCCTCATGGTCCCACTCCATATCTAATGAACTGGCCTCTGTCAAACTTTTATCTTTATTTAGAACTAAGCTGCTGTTCGAGCTATGAGCATCTCCAGATCCTAATGAAAGAATATTTTTTATTAGTATTCTTCTTTTACATGATCCATTATATTATTACAGCACAAAATATTTAAAGCCAAAAGATTTTTGAAAATATAAATCTCTTTAACAAGAACATAGATTTACCACCTTTCATTATAATAACTAAGTGCCATTCTAACTGTATGTCTCTTATGCAATGTCAAAGATAGATAAAATGAATGAAATACCACACCGCACGCAGTATTTTGTTTGTTCAATGTATAATTTTCCAAGCAAAAGGTTTAAAGGCATTTAAAAAAAAAATTTAGTGTCTACAGTTTGGTTTTTAAATGTGCAGAAGATGAAAACTGATATTGGTTGTTTCCCCTTCCAATGAACTGACCCAAGTTTTAATCAACTAAAAAGTGTATAGTTTCGGTTGAACAAAAATAAAATAAACAGACTCACCATTTCTGACTTGAGCTCTTGTGGCCAATGATCTGGCTTTGACGCTTGCCAGGAATATTTCAAAGTCATCATCACCACCAGCACTAAGGAGATTTATATTTTATAATTCAATTTGAAATACTTGGTTTAAGTAAAAGCATATTTATTGATTCCCAAATATTACAAAACGCATGATTTCATTAAAATTAATTGTGCTGAAAAACATTTACTAAAATCAACATATTTTTTGCTTTTACACAAAAGAGGAGATAAATGTAAACATTTAGGGATACTTGCCATGTCAACACAAGACTAAACCGACATTAGTTAGAAAAAAAGATTGCGCTATTTTAGCCCTTACTAAATCAAATCTTCAGTTGTTATCATAAATTATGAATACAGACTTATAAATTTCTTTGTCAATAAATTATTATAAAATTCTATTTTATTTTATTTACTTTTTACAAAAACATATTTTTGGAAGCCCTACTTAATTATATATAAGTATAACTTCCTACATGAAATATAATCATAAATAATTGAACTTACATTTCCCACTCTTCGTCATTGACCCAGGCTCTGTTATTTGGCAAATTATTTTTGGCAGCATACTCTTTTTCCTTACTTAATTTGGCTATGCGAGCTGCCTCACGTTTTGCTTCATAGAATGCTTCTTCTTCTCTCTCAATTTCTTTTTCCTGCTGTGCTAACTATGGTAATTAAATAAAATTTACATATGTATAAAAAAAATGTTTGTCAGTGTGAAAGCAATATAAAAGTATGTAAAGGCAATAAAAAATTACTTGATTTACCATAGAAAATAGTGGATGTAACTAAGAAATAAGTGTATGAATACAAGGATATCATCAAAGGAACACACAATGCCATATTTAAAATTCAAATCTTCTTTAAAAAGCTTCCATGCATGTGATTATTATCATTCTGTAAAACATCTTCCTGACGAATTTTGTTTTTATGAAAGCGAATAAGATGAGAAAGTGACTAAGTTGAACAATAAAAAATATGTGTTACAATGTAAATTTTATGCTTGCCATTTCAATGTCAATGACCAATTTCTTATAATAGAATGGTCTGTTGTGAAGCATGCTTTCAGTATTTGTAAAGAATTTAGGATAAATTCAGACCAGAGGTTCTTAAAATATTAAATGTAGGTACCCTCTTTGATACTTATCTTTAGAGCATTCACTAAAACATTCATCATTTAAATATTTATACCATAAACAATTTAAAATCATCAAAATGCAACATACAACAACATAGGTTTATAAAACAAATGTATGGAAATTCTTTATTATTATTGTAGAATAAATATGTATTCTAGAGTTCTATTTCTTAGATTCAACAACACTGAGCTAATAAAATGGCTAGCAGATTCATAAATGTAAATATTACATATGCATTAATGTGGCAAAGTGTTACTAGACTTTAAAAAAGACAAGCTTATTTCCCTTGAATACCTCTCTCAACTAAATATTGATTTTCAGACATTTAAACATAATTAAGCAAAAAATACTTAATGCTTTGAATACTTCAAACCTAAAACTATCACTGCTCACCATATATTCAATGAATTTTTTTCATTCTTAAAATTGTTGTCCTCTATGTAAAATACCACACAAAAGTGATATTTTAAAAGGTTTAAATTGGAATGAAATAGTTCATTTCTTCTTCTTACGAGTTTCTTTATTATGTGTGAAAAGTATGAAATTATACTTGTAATGAAGGTATAGTCTGTCTGTAAGTTATTATAAATGTGTAATTATCCTATAGACCAGGGTTTCCCAAACTGGGGTGCAAGTTCAAATGGGGCAACAATAGAGGAGCCATTGACTTTTAAGCTGTGATATAAATGTTTATACATATTTCTCTTATTTCTTCAAAAACATTTTACTTTATGCCACGAGTCACACGTTTGTTTTATAAGTTTTACTGTTCTCTTTTTAATGAAATAAACAAATTATAATTCCATTTGCTTTTTTTTTTCAATTTTAAAATGAATTATCACTTTTAACCTAGTCAAACAATTGCTAGGGGGGTGCAAGACTAGTAAAAAAATGTGTAGGGTTGCAGACCAAAGAAAAGTTTGGGAAACACTGCATTAGAAATTCTATTTCTTTATACATCATGTCTTACACTGTACCCAAAGTTGAAACATAGCCAGCCCTAATGTAAACACATCTTAAGCAATTATTAGTGGTTCTCTTGTTGGATTGGTGTCGGATAGACATAATTTTTGGATAAACATGCACACTTTTCGGATAGACATAATTTTTGGATGTGCATGCACACTTTTGTTACCTTCTGCTCTAATACTGCATCAGTCTGACGCTGCTCATGCACTAAAACACTAAACTGCCTTGAGCGTAGTAGCTGTTGTTCACGTTCTGTCAACAGTCTACACAGATCATGTTGGCAGTAGAGATAGGGATGTACACCAATGGCCACACAACAGATTGCAACAATGAGGGGGAAAAAAACAACAACAAAAATGAGGATTTAATAAACACAATGTTGAAATGGTGCAATCATACTTTTTTTTTTGTCTGAGTGGTGAATTAAGACAAATAAGACTAGCTGTAATATTTTGGAGACATAAAGTGAAAGACATTGTTCTAGGTGGAGTAAAGAAAAAAAATTAACTGATTAAAATTCTAATAAGTCTGCCACGTCACCACATGGTAATGTTGGCTGCTTCTCAACCAAGAGATAGAAGGTTGGAATTTTGCCCTGGTCCACTCCCATCTAGATGGAATAAGCTAATAAGCCTAGTAAATTTACTAAAATTACAGCTGTCAGAATGATTCCAGAATATTAAAAAAATAAACTACAATGTAAGTCATATAATGAAATAAAATTTTTTTTTAAAGCGATGAAAAATAAAAATGCAAACAATTTTTTTAAAGTTTCAAAAAGACCTATGTAAACTATGACCTCATCTAGACCAAAGCCGCATAAAAAGCTTTGTATAAATTATTGCAATAATTTATCTTGTCTACATGACATCACTCTCTATAATGGAACATTCTTTTGGGCAAATTCCCATCGCACTTCCCCAATATCTCTTTCTAAATAACTGTCTCGTCCCCAGTTCTCAATAACTAAATTCCCATTTTGAATACATGTCTGTCCTTAAATCACTCGAGTAGCAGTTCCACCCTATGGGCCCCTGACCTTTGATAGCCTCCCCATATCAATCTGCTGCTCAGCATCGGTATGGTCGTGTCTAGGGGATAAATTAGTACCCAATCCAGCTTGTTAAGTTATTTCCAGCAGCTATAACCTGGGGGAAGCATTCTCAGATTGTCAACAAAAAAAAAGTGAAAAAATTCCCAGTCAAAGTGAAAAAAAAAAAGGCTGACTGTATTTGTAGACAAAACAATCTGGGAAGAGTACTAGAACAAACTGAGATCTCAGACAAAATTCCCCACTAAAAAATATCACAAGACCATAACCATATTAGTAACTCACTTTTCTTTGTGTACTTGCTGGACTCTATGATAATTTTTTATGAGAAAGATTGAAGGGTTAGAGGAGACCAAAATTGAGCTACTGGATAGCCCAGCTCACAGTGATCTAATTTTGTACTCCAGAGATTTGGTAATGGTGTTTTTCTCAGATTTTCATTTTAAACTCAGAGGGAGAGAGAGAGAGAGAGAGAAAAAAAGGGTCCATGAACTACATGAAGAAATCAATACCTCAAGGCCATAAACCATCAGGGATTTTCCGATGTCTTTGAAAATGAAGTGCTAGAGCCCCAATTAATGTTTTGTTTAAAAATGTTGCAAATAATAAAGTTTTTTGCAATGTGAGTTGTCCTAAGTCATGTTTTAATTTTTTTATAGTTCAAGCAGTTTATTAATATTATACTTTCTGGTTAGAGATACATTGTCATGGGAGATATTTTAATGTAATGTGTCATTTAATGGTAAGAAGTATTGTTTTTCTCCCCAGAAGCACATTCATAGCTCTGCTTTATTTTTCTATTAGAATAAACAAAAGATGTGTTTAGCATTTAAAATTACCCAATACGTAACGGCATCAAGACATGTTAATCTGTACATACAAAGAACCGGTTACAATTAATTTATTGCTTAAGAGACTTTATAGTAAAAATTTTACAAACTTTAATGACAGATTATCTTGCATAATTAAAACAGTGATGTAGGACAAACATGCAAAGTCTAAAGAAGCAACACAGTCACTCAATGCAACAGAGAGGTTGAATGACAACAGAACATGGCCAAGTGTGACTAAGACATTTCACAACACATTTACAATAAAATTATTCATCTGGTCACTGGCCCACAACAAAAACACATCCCCTTGTCTAGACGATAAACAGTGACTCCCAAATTTTTTCAGTCAGCACACCTTATGAGCCAATGATAGTTTGCAATGGCTCAACCTCAGGGAAGTAAAAAAAAAACAAACCACACAAAAATTATGTCCAACCTCTCAATTATAATGCACTACACATATCAAGTTCAGAAAAATATTGATCTGATAGTAGATTGTTGTTTTGTATTAGAAAGACCCTTGTGATCACAACAATGAAAAACAATGCAAACCTTGAATTAAGTTTTGAGCAAAACGAATTGGGAAAAAAACAACAAGAACATGAAATATTATTCTCTACTGTTATGGAAACTTTTCCAGAGCTATTATTGGAACCACTGACATTGTTGAGGACCAGTGACCTCTTTGAAATATTGACCTACCATTCGAACATAGGAAGACACAGTAAATGGGCCATAATCCAGAGCCAATTGGCCTCTGAGGTTTGCGGTGACAGGGAATAGAAAGGTCAAGGATTTATTTTTAGCCCAAATCCTTGATCGCTGAAGACAAGGCGATGAAAACTCAGTTTTGATGTTTTAAAAACAGATAAAATATCTACACACAGAGTAGAGCACTTTGCAGCTAATCGCTTTAATTATAAGGAAAACTGACTGTTAAAAAAAAAATTAATAAAATAACCATGCACTATTCAAAACTGCTACCAACCAATAAGTTTGCAATTATTAGTAATTATATGTTGAGATAAACAAAATGCTTCACCCAGGATATAGACAAAAGGGAGAAGAAAAAAAAATGGATTCTGACCAAAATCAAAATTATGATTTTAGGAAAAGTTTGGGTGAAATACTAGTTTCCAAATACTAATTAATGTACAAGATTGAGGTCAGGGTTTTTACCTTTTTAATACGATTTAAAAAGATTATATTTGTAAAAGAGTTCACTCACCTGGTCATTTCATCCCTAGGAGGTTCCTGGCAAAACATGGGGGAAAAAAAATAGGAATTAAATAGTTTAAAATATATTACAAAATTAAACAACTTACAACACGTGAACACCAGTTAAACAAAGATTAATTAACTTTTTTGGATTTCTCAGAACCTTGCTTAAGCTCTTTATTGTAAGCAAGGCATCTTCAATATTGAGTATATCATGCACAACCCAGGTAGTGTTTATTCTTCCTGCTTTAGGGTAAATTTGTTATCCTAAATTATTTCATGGTTCTCTAAGCTTTGGAATTTCCATACCATTATTTAAAATGTTTGAGTTGAAGAGAATACTTTGTTAAAAAAATGTCAGATATGTTTAAAATAAATATGTAAATAAGCATGAACAACAAACTAACAAAACAGACAACTGGTCTTTATTAATGGCTAACAGACACAGTACATTTAAAATGAAGTAGAGCATTTTGTTAAACATCTGTTTTTGTTAAGAATCATTTGATACATGAAAAAAAACAAAACAGCAACTTACCTCATCCATGAGATTTTCAAACTGATTGGAGAAAAAGTAGACAAAGAAATCAGTAAATAAATATAAACAATAAACTAAGCAATAAATAAAATGGCTAATCTCCACAACCCTCGATATCGCACAATTTTTAAGTATTCATATAAATCAATTAAGTAAGCAAACCTAAAAGTCATACTTAAATTCAATTCACTTTGTTATGTGAAGTCAATGTGGTTAAGACAAACAAATAGAGTCAGTTAATTTACACAGAAATTTAGAGCAATAAATGTGTTTAGTTGAAACATTAAAATCAGTAAATTGATATTTGAGTATGTCCACAAACACACTGTATTAAAATTCAAATTTATTTCAAACTGAGATGCTTTACCTCAAAGTAGTACAAAGTATAGCAATAAGGGAATTTATTTTCATTGACTCACATTGGGATTAGAGATTTAAAATAGAGATTTCCTGTTGGTCCCCCCAATCTTGAGTTTTTTCAATTGAATCAAAATTAAATTAAATAAAAGCAAGGTAAAATCTAAGGAATATTTCTTGAAGAAAAAAAATATTCTCACATCTAGTTAAGGTCTGAAAACTGGAAAAAAAAAGGCCCTCAAAGTACTTTGATGGATTAATTTCCTAAAAGTAGAAAACTCTTGATTTATACTGTGCTCTTGATGTGAGCAGAGATCTAATGCATCTGAAAGCTCACATGCTATGAATTAGGGGAAAAACCAACTTTCTGCCAAATGTTTTTCGTAAAATTATAGAAACATGGTTACAGCAAAGCTTCTGTAAATATTTGTCCCAAAAACATTATTTTAAGAGGGATACAATTTAAAATTGGATTTATTGGATTATTAGGCGATGTAAACCTTCTGACCAAAAGCAATGTGTTAATTTATACTTATTACGTTTATAGTATTGTATTGCTAAATACTACAGAAAAAATAAATTTTCTATGTTACTTCTTCTGTTAGTGTTGTCACTGTTCATGCTTTCCCTCCACAAGTATGGATTTTAGTTACTACATCAATGCTAAATATTTCCACATGAGATATAATCTTATTGACATTCTTGTTTTTCCACAAAGAAAAATGTTGGCCTTAACAACAGATTTGACAATAGCCATAAAAATAGACGTTTTTTGCACTTTTAAACTTTGTAGCCAGTTGAAGGAAAAAATTTGAAGGTCAACGATTTTATTTACCCAATAATTGCATAAAAATTGAAGAAATGGATAGATTAGAATTAAGACAGGATAGGGAGGAAATATTTGAATGAATATAATTGAAAAAAGTTCAATTATTTTAAAAAGCGGAAAAAAAATTTATTTTCATAAGTGGGATTAAAAATGTTCTAGGTATCATACTCTATAGTAGGTTTCAATTGACACCTGCTAGATTTTTATAAGTTATTCTTACATGACACACAAAAAATTGCATCAGATTTATTTTTAATGCTCACCTTATGTTCTATAAAATCTAAAAAATACACAAACTCATTAGCAAGGCACTACTAAAATCCAGGAATTGCTGAGGTAAAAGATATTTGATTGCAAATGTTTAAATATTATTGATTTAAGCTCCTTTCATAATCATGTTACTAGCTACATAGTAGATTTCTAATAAAAACTTGCAGGGGAAAAGGTTGAGAAAATTAAGATAGGAAAAAGGAAAACAATATTTTTCATAAACAATTTTAATATGATTGGAACCAATGGCCCCAAAAAAATTATTACACATATCTTAACATAACAATCTGCTTATGGCAGGCAGAGATTCACCAAGAAGTTTTGAATCACAAGTAGTAATCAGACCAAACTCAAAGATCACAGAATTTGATTGATAGTTGTCATAGAAAATATTAATTTTTTCAGAAATTCAATGGCAAAGTTTTTTAAATTATAAACTTTTTTGCCTTCAGTGGCAAACCAGTTATATGTGAATTAGTCAATTCTCTATGGAACTGTGGGGGACTAGTTCATGGTTGAGTCCCCCAAGCAGTTTCCCCGACCTCTGCAGGGGGTTTAAGCCAAGCAGGTAATCAATAGGTTCGTTCCATAATGGTGGACTAATGTAATCAAACCCTTTTAGAGCTGCACTAAGGCAGGCTCATCCCTGGATATAGGCAGACCTGTTTACTCTTACGATTTTGGCATCAATGTATGATTTTCAGGTGTATACATTATATATACTGTATGTTTATTTTTTACTATTAAGATAATATATTGAATGATTTTGTGATGGCATTGTACGATTTTAAGAGTTTGAGGGTAAACAGGTCTGTATAGGTGATTATGGTTCGAACGTGACAACAGTTTTCATGAGATTGCATTCAGCCTTTACAGTTTCCAAGATTCGGTTTTGGTATAAATAAAAGGAAATCTAAACATAACCATTCATGAGTTAATTGTTGTTAGAAAATTTGTAATAGATGCATCCAAAGGAACGTAAGTTAATACAAAGATATTGATAGACAACAACAACCAAGTCTATATTTTCTTGTTACGTGTAAAGAAAAAAAGTATCTATTAGACCTTCTTGTTTATAAATAAACTTATTCATGCAAAATTACTTACTCTAAAATTTTTATTATATAATTACTATGTTAAACACCATTCACATTAATAAAAAAAAAAAAAAATGATGTGACAGAGATAAATGATTGAAGAACAACATAGTAATTTAAGTTTATTGGTGAATAAGGCATCGTCCAGTAAGGCTATCCTGATTAAAATTACTTGTTTTAAAAAATCTTCATTAAGAATAAAAGTCTACCACTACGTGGAAAAAAGGATGGGTTTCACACTCATTGGAAATGATGTATCTTTATTTTTTAAGGAAATCTTTTCTATAAAGCAGGTATAAAGAAATATTTGCAAGAATTCCTATGAAAATAACAACTTAGCATAGATTAAAATATTAAAAAAAAACATTGTCTGCTACATACACCATCATCCAAATAATAATTCTGAAATAAGTAGAAATTTAAAAATAAAAGTTGATACAAAAATAAATTAAAAACCCTAAAAAAGGTAAATAATCAGCAGAATTAAAATAATTTGATTGTGTGAGTGCTTCACAATACAAAGTTTAGGTTCATATGTTATATGTTATGAAATTAATATTTAAGGGAAAAAAAGGATAATAATTTAATGTACTATTTTAAAATAAATATGAACGTGTAACTGACAGAAAATTCAATGCAAACATCACAAAGCAAATAAAAGTTTACTCTCTCGTTATTTATAACAATTTATAGTTTGCAATATCGTTTGCTAACAAGTTTCATTAAAATTTGGATTATTTCTATAACACAGTGAATACCTTTGCAGTAAAATATATCTAAAAATAGAAATTTAAACAAATTTTGCATGTCAGAGGATCCAAGCCAATCAGTGAAATAGCATGCTTTCTAGACAATTAAATCATGAAACTGCAGAAGCATCCAGACCAATTAATTTTATGATATAGATTATTGTTTTTAAAGGCACTCAAATTAAATTAGATGCATTTTAAGTCATAAAAATTGGTAAATTTGAGACCCTTAAAAGAAAGCAATAAAACAAAATTCAGAAAAAAATACTACACAAATATGTTACGCACTCACAAAGTTAAGAAATATTTAGAAAAGGTGATAAATAACAAACCTCTATGGAAAAATCTTGCTCTGCTGTATACTTCGACTGGAGATATCTTCTCCTCCTATTAAAAATAAACAAAAATAAATAATTCACAAACAATCATTACCACCTATGGACCTTTGACTATATATAGCCTGCAGAGTATAGAATATGCCTAAGGCCTAAACAACTTATTTGTAAAGGCTTTAATTCATTTCAACTGATGTTACAAACCGTTATATGGTTTTGCAAATTTAATGAGATTTGGCTTGTGTGTGGAACAACAGGTAACAAATTGTACCCAATGTTTTTCTTACTGCCTCCAATATCAAATTGGTGTTTGTCCAGTGATTTATATCCATCTTATCTTATGGACACAAATAACAAATTGTTTTCACGACACCTTCAACGATACCAATACCAGAGCTAGTTAAACTTTTTTTTACATTTTGATAAATGTGCTCATAAAACTTGTAAATTTATAAAAATATATTCCTAATATTAACCTGTGTTGAAATGGACTTTCATGCAAATAACCAATCAGAAGAGGCATTAGATAAATGTTCTCAAAAAAGAGTTAATTTCCATTGCAAAAAATTTAAGAACAGAAGTAGCCTATTCTACTTTAATAAAAGACTGTAATAGATTTGATAATTGCCCATTAAGTGGACATGATGTCTGAGGATTATCTGGCCTCGTGTCAACTTGCAAAATGATCCTAGTACATAGCTCCCCTTACAGCTAAAGCAAATGGAGCTAGAAAAAGAAAGCGAGGTCAAGCAAATAGCGCAAGATGCTTAAAGTGAGAAAGAGGAAAAAAGAAAGAGAGCTACAAATAAAATTAACAGAAATGGAAATTACTAGTAAACTCAGTGCAATGGAAAATAGACCAATGGCTATCACTGGTCAGGGTTATGATGCCATTAAATTTGCAAAGTTAATACCAACATTTGCAGATAAGGAGATTGATCTGTATTTTGCAAAGTTTAAAATAGCTGCACAAAATGTTAAAATACCAGACAGTCTTTGGTCTGTATTATTGCAGCCGGCTCTGACTGGTCAGGCAGCCAAAGCTTTTGAGTTTTATGAGCTTGTCACCAAGATCTTGTTGCTCCAAGAAGAGGTCTACCTCCGGAGGACATTCTAACAGGCGCCGGAGTGCAAGTTTTGATGACTCTGCCCAGAGTTTTATTTCCTCTACCTTAGCCAGATGTTTTCAAGACTTCAACAAGAGTTTTCCTACCAAGGTCCAAACTTCTACATCAGAAACTACTGATGTTCACAAGATGTTATGCCTTTCATATCTGAAGGATTTGTATCACTTCCAGTCTACAACCTAACAAGATTTTACAAGACACAGGTGCTTCAAAGTCCTTACTACTTGAGGGTATACTTCCTTTGTCTGAAACTACTGCTGCTGGAAGCAACATCCTGTTACGAGGTGTAGAGCTGGGATGCATTGATGTACCTTTACATCTTATCGATCTAAGGTCAGATCTAGTCTCCGGACCTGTGGTTGTGGGTGTCTGACCAACATTACCATTGGACGGCCTCTTGTTGTTTCTAGAAAATGACAGCTGGTGGGAAGGTGACAGCCGAACCTTGTTTTACTGAATCTCAAGATAAAGATCCTGAGTTATATCAAACATGTGCTGTTACCAGGGCCTTGAGTTCAAAGACCTCTAAAAAAAAGATATTTCTCCAAAACTTAAAAAAAAGTAAATCCTGATATAGATCTGGGAAAAATATTTTTCTCAAGTCTCACTTAAGAGTCAAAAAAGTACATGGCACCAACTAATATGCAACTTATTGAAGAGCAGAGAGAGATTTTTGCTTATTTCTCCAAGACATATACGAGGCGTAACAAACTTATAAGAGTGTATTCTTTAATTTACTGTAAATTAATATAGTATCATTTCTGGCTATTTGAGTTGGTATTTTTATATAAATTTAATAGAACAATTAAATTAAATATTGTTAGTATCACTAGCTTTGGTGTCATTTTTTTGTTGTGTACTGGTTTTCAGTCCTTTGTTATGCACTGATCAACACAGAGGCAAAATCTTAAAACTGATTAAATTGTCAATTCCATATAACGATAGGTAACACTGGTTGTCTTTTACTCAAGTAAATTTTAATTTAAAACATGCCAAAGATTTAGTTTATTTGGAATTTTTAATTAGCATATTTCATATAGGCCAAGCCAATTATAGTCCATTACTAAACAAATTTTATAATGATACAATCACAATGCTACCAAAGTTGTCAACATAGCCTAATGCAGGGCCCGGACCTCAATCTAATAATTGGTAATTTTACGCTTGATGGTTCCCTCATTTTATAGTGCACTATTTTTGTTTAAACGGCATCCATCTTTGTTGACAAGTTGGCATATGTGTAAAAAAAAAAGTAGCGCAACAGGGGGTGAAAATGGGTAGGGGAAAGAGAGAGAATGTGTTTTAGCTAGTAACCGAGACAGTTGAAAATAATGGAAAGGTTTTTTTTTTTTTTTTTAAAAGAAAGCCATTAAAAAAAGATACCTTTTTTAAAGCTTTCATTGTATACAAATTATATTTAACAAATTTAAAAATTAATTGAAAAAGTGAAAAATCAACAAATTTTATAGAAAAATAAACGTTAAAAAAAGCACAAAAAAAAAAAAAAAGCAAATTTAATGGAAATTTTATTTTGCACAAAACCTTAAAACCAAAAGTCTACCTAGCCTGAACGCTAAATGTCCCTGGTGCCAAAATCAGTGTCCCTACCTCAAGCATAAATAATCAAACCTAAAGTCAGCCTCCCTAATTCAAGCATAAATCTTCAAACCCTAAAACCACATGTTCATGTGCTACAGTTACACAATGGAGTGAGAAAATCATAAATTTGAATAAAAAGATTAAAATGATTTTAAAATATCAAAATAATGAAAATGCAACTTGCAGATTCAACTAATACAATTTTACACACTTTATTACAGGTTCCACCATTAATAAAATCAAAATCAATTTATCAAATGATCAGACTCAACAGACAAATATGAGAACCTCGTTTTCAAATACCGGTATTACTATTAAATAACCACCTGGCTTTGAAATATTAATTAAAAAATACATGACGATAGCGTATTATTATTATAAAAAAAAGGAGAAGAGTTAACTCTAGTAAAAATTAGCAAATAAACTAGGGGGATTTCACTCATCCACAGAAACTCTCGGTGGGGTGGGGGGAATCATCCAGCCTAAATTGACCCTGGTAGTTATTATTTTTATGCCTAGGCCTATGCTATAAAATGTCAGTAAAGAATCTTTAGAATGTCAAGTGCTAACTTGGGGCACCTTGCTTTGCTAATTCATAATTTTATACTTAGGCCTAGCACCCCAGCCTATTAAAAATTAATTAACACTCAGTCAATAATTCATGGCCATTGATGTTAAAAAAATCATTAAAATTTGAAAAAATATCTTTACACACCACATAAATTAAACTAGTAAAGTAAAAGAGGTCAGACTTGTTAAATTATATGCTGGCAATATGTACACTGCGGTGGTGTACCTAGCAAAACTCTGGACTTTTGCCCTGCATAATGCAGTGGTGTACCTAGCAAAACCAATGACTCTGGCCTGCGGAAACCACAGCAAAACCATGGTCTTTGGCAGTATTTAACTCTTTGGCCTGACTGTAACTATAAATTAATGTTATACTATTCTTAAAACAAGGATTTAAAAAAAAATCATTTAATACAGTCAAGATGAAACAAAATTAGTACTTGTATTTTTATTTTGCGTAGGGCTCGAGTCCTGCACGAACGCATGGGAACGCTGTTCCTGTAACCAATATCTATTTGTTATGAAATATATTTAATATATATATTATTTTGGGGTGTGGGGCAGGGATATTGGGTAATCCTCACACTTTTGCAAAGCACTTCTGAGTATTTTACTGGTTGTATCTTGCCGCTTTGTTGGTAAAGCACATTTTATATCCTTACTTGTGGCAGAGTTGCAATTTTTAAATTATATCAGGACATATAATAATCTCTGGGACTGTGGCATCTGATAAGGGGCTTGGAGAAGTGGTCTGCCCTGGTCATCACTTTTTTCTTTAAATGGAGGGGTGCCATTGATAGCTAGCTAGAGAGTTTTTTTGTGACAGTGGGTGACCAAAATATCAGCCTAACAGGAGTGGGGGGGGGGGGGGGGGGGGGAAGGGACGACCTTTACCAGAGGCAAAGCTCATGGATATAGGTAATGTTAAAAGGTAATTTTTTAAAGTTAACCACTTTAATTTGTTTTTTCAAACATTACAATTCAAATATAATGTTGAATAACTGTAGGTTTTATCCTAAAATTCTGAATCTTAAGGGCTTAAGTAAAGGCAGCTCATTTGAAATTAAATCTTCTTTACAGCAGCATGAAGACCTCTTTTTTTCTTTCTTACAACTAATTTGTGTGTTGGGGGCATTACAATACTTTAAGTGATCGGATGGGGCATGTGGTTAAAAAAATGCCTGGGAAGCACAGCTGTAAGTGTGTTAAAATTTGTGTTGTGTGTCTAGAACCTTATTTTTTTCACCAAGATATCTGTTTGGTTAAATACAATGAAGTAATTACATCACAGGCACTATGTTTTAAATATATTTAAATATCATGGATTTCACAGGTTACAACTGGCTTTTTTAGTGGTTTATAGTGTCTGAAATTGAGGATAATTATTAAATGTGCATACTTTCTGCCAAACTCCACCCCCCACCCTTTGCACCAGCATGCAAAAAAATCAAATATCAATAACACCCTCCCCCACAGTGCGTACATGATATATGGATGGTCCCATATAATCCTGATTTAGCAATTTAAATCTATTGAATCTGTGCTCTTTATAATCGTTATTATATTTCCTGGCATACCGCACAGTAAATTTCAGCATTCACTTGCAGACATCGATAGCCTGGGAGAGGAGGGGGGTAAAGTCACATATGGACTATGGGGGAAGGGGTGTGGATAAGTTGCGTATTTAGTATGGACGTCCTTACTTTATTGACAACACCTAACCATAGGTAGAGTGACTTAATTTTTTTGCCTCCTGTAGTTGATAGTTTAAATTTGTTCCATATCAGGGCTTTGGTCCCCTTAAATATCTGAGGGCCCTGCAGCTGCAGGTGTTGCGGGGACCAAGCGGCGGCTCAGCCCTTAAGTCACCCTGGGCACAGATCGAATTCTTGGTAATTTCACACTATTAGTGCCGCGATGTCTCACACGGCCGCCATCTTGGTTGCCGCGACCCGTAAAGTTTAGAATAAAACGTTAAATAATAATGAAAAAAATCCTAAATGTATCCTTAACCTGCTGAACCCTAATTAAGCCTAAATCTATCCTTAAACCTCTAAAAAATATATCCTTAAACCTAACCTGACCCCTAAACAATCAAATCACGCTGGGCACTAATAGTGTGAAATAGCCAATATTTAAATATATATCTAACTAAAAGAACGACCAAAACGTAAATATTAATCCTAAATTTTAGAAATATTATTATTGTGATTGTATCTTCAATGTAAATGTAGTATGAATGTAAGTAACCTACCTTTTGTCGACAGCACCAAAACATTTGCGAAAACAGTTACCCATTGTTGTGTATACAGAGAGGGGTAGATTTGGACAAGTGCATATTTTACTTATTGTTACATCCGATACAGTATTTTATTGTACATTTTCTAATCATATTCTATTTCATGGATTTTAATATTTTCTTCACATGATCACACTTTGTTATTCCCGGAAGCGAGTTAGGATCCTTTATTGAATTTTTTGTCAAATGGCTTGCAGTTTTAATAAAAAGTCACTTTTACCTGTTTTTAAATTTAAAAAAAAAATAATTAAAACCTTGCCTAAAATTAGACAACATACCATTAATATATTTAATAAAATACAATAACGTTACAAACATTATAAATATTTATATTCAAATGAAACAAGTACAACTAATTCAACGAACTATTGTCACAAATAGTGAATGGCTATTCCAGGGAAACAATCCAGTTAAACTCTTCTTGATTCAATAGTTTAGTTGTTACCTCATCTTGTTCTGAGCGTTGGAGTTATAGCATAACACGACAAACACCAAAACGGCACGCTAATATTAAAGCTAGACAGTTGCCCGGATGCGCCACTAACACAGGGGTTCAATCTATGTATTTTGTGACTAGCTGTCAATAGAAATTGTTTGTGCCGTGGTTAGATGCCTAGCCGGGGGCAGATGGGACAAATGTCCCCAAGTGCCAGACTTTCGTGGCGCCAAAATGGGCTTTGATGATATTTAATAGTTAAAACAATGAGTTTCAGAGTTGAGGGGGGGGGGGGAAGCATGAAAGTGAATCTTGTCCAGTTGTGTCAAGCACTCTAGCTACAATTGTGCCAGAAGCGTAGAAAAAAAGGGGGGGGGTGGGGAATGGGGTGGCCATCCCAGGTATGAATTTTTAATTATATGGAGTGAAATAATTTTGTTATAACTGTAGAGTTTGATTCGTGAAATGGAGTGCGATAGTAGGGTATGTGGAGTCACCTTCCCAGAAATTATTGATAATTTAAAAATAAAGAGGTTCATTTTCGATTATACCTGAATTCATTATTTCTATTGATGGGCGAAGGTATTTATTTAACGTCCGGGGGGCGGAAGAGGGGGGGGGGAAGGCATTGTGGCGCACAGGACCATACAAAACTAAATTCATTTTGGCGCATGCTTGAATTCCGTGTTTGTTTCAGACAATTTTTAGATGACCTTTCAGACTTTCGGGGTGGGAAACGCCAAGCCATAATAATGATCAGGAATATCTCCAACTATGCCCGAGTCAAACGTGAACTAAATTCATTCCAGTTGTGGCGGCCCCTTGATGGTATGCTTTTTGCCCTAGGTTATTTTCGTCCCTTAAGTCTTTATAGAAACTGGAAAATTGTTGATTAAACTCAAAACCCAAGAATGCATTTAGTATACCCGAATTTAGTTCTGCAACAATCTACACTTTTGGAGAGCAACGGAAGAGCCGCTGGTTAAAAAATGTAGGCGTCATTTTACCCGAGAGCCATCGTATTGGCTCCGCAACCCTACGGCTGCAGGGAATCTCGGTTTTTAGAGCTTTTTTTTAAAAATAATCAACTTCGAATGTAAAGTGTGTGTGGGGTGGGGGGGGGGGGGAGGGGGGCCTCGAAAAGTCAAAGAGGTTCATACATTTGTATAGGTTTCTAAAATTGGTAATTTTTATGCATCGTATATGAACAGTATATAATTTATGTTAAGAAGGCATGAAATGTTTACACTGACATCATATTATTATATTTATTAATGTCTTATTTATCTGAGGGAAATCGTATAAAAATAAAGCATAAAGTTCCCAAAATTCAGTTGATTATAATTATTATTTGGAATTTTAAACTACTATAACCTTCTGTAGATAAATTACAAATTATCACTTCAATATATTTTGACACATTTTTTAACCAAATCCATAGAGTTTATTTTTAAATTCACGATTTGAGAAATAAGAATTATTTATAAAATTTTACCAAAAAAAAAAGAGATTCACCATAATAATCGAAATGTTATTGCACATAAACTTTAAATTTTTTTTTTTTTTTTAAAAAGCTTTCTACTGAAATATAATTTTTTAAAAAGGTGCGTGCAAATCGGTGGAGGATATCGTTAATTAAAAAAACACCCCGGGTGGATGGGACTCGCTAACCCTGGACGGCAACTCATCCAAGAGAAGGCAACTCTGAATTCAAACCTGGAGATGGAGTCCCGATAGGCGGATAACATTGATACAATGAAACATTCCGACAACTCCTGCGACGCCACTGGTGCCAAGCAGCATCATCCATATGATGTTCCCTTGGGGTTATCCAGCGGCGTGGAGAGAGGCGATTTGCTGTTGGGAACCAGCTTATAATCCTAGAAGAATAATCCCAGGCATTGTGGATTTCGTCCTGCGAATTCCATACCATCGTCACCTTGCGACGGACGGATGCCAGCAAAAAAAAAAATAAGAGAAAATCAGTTGGGAACCTAATAAATACAGGCGAAGTATTTGAAATTACAATTAAAAAACTCTGTTCGTCAGAAAGCCTTGTTTAAAAAGTTGTACATTAAAAGAAACGCAAACGCTTTCGTTATAATAATTGATGAAACGTGAAACTATTTGTACGCGCCAGTTAAATTATTAATTTTTAATTTTTTTTATTTCTCTTTGTATCCCAAAGTACGTGGAGTCGAGTACATTTACAAATATGCTAATAATAACTAATTTGTTTTACCGCATGAAGTAATCATACAATTTATAAATATTAACACCTATCCTTACTTTTAAGGTCAATATTTTATGATGAAATATAGTTTGAAAACGCAATGACGGAGATCGCACATGTTTGATATTTTTCGAGAACTATATTAAAATTATAGACCTTTATATTGATGTAAAGGTAGTTTAATACCACGCAAAAAATAATTAAATAAAAGTACCGATATATGCGAGCAACAGAAAGTAAGTCGTCCGCTAATAATCGGGCGCGGCTAATTTTCAAAACACTACATTATTTATACGAAGTGGCTATATACCCTGTACCAGAAGTGAGAGGTTTGGAATTAAAAAACTATTTAAAATATTATTGTTGGGTTAGTAAGACAAAATGAGGTATCAAATGAAAGATAATTGAATGGACTATCCGTTTGTACACTTAATTCTTCAGTTTAACTAAAGTAAACTACCACAAATGACATCCCGGGGGGGGGGGGGGGGGGATGCGCAGTGCATTAATTTGTTCAGGCGGCGCTGCTTTCATCCATTTTCTTCTATGTTTTTTCTATTTCCAAAACGTAACTTTGTCTAAAATAAGTTGCCAATACGACCCCGTGCACAGAGGCGCAGATAGAGTGATTCGCATCCGGGGAAGTGATTCGCGCCCGCGGACAAGATTCATTTTAAAGTGCCCCTTTTGTCTTTTTTCAAACCCATTATTTTCATCAATAAAATAATAGCAAAGCACATTTTGGCGCCCCTAACTACCCATCACGACCAGTGGGCTCCCTAAACCTATCACGACCAATTGGCTCCCTAAACCTATCACGACCAGTCACGCAAATTCTGGCATAACTGTCGGCTTTAAAGTCTCAAGTCTTCCGCTGTCCACGAAATTAAACTGTTGGAGAGCAGAGTAACAAGTTATGTATATACCTTCAGTTTGGACCGAACCATCTCATGGATTCTAAAAGGACATTATTGTGTCCAACAAATCTAAATAAAATGCGCGTCTCAATTCCATGTATATGTTACAAACTAATTACATGATGCACAATACCGGGAAACACATCTTTTTTTTCTTCTCCGAACAACTTGTGACCGACCGCGCATAGGCTACGCTCACATCATCGTGTGCTAGGAAATATTTGGAAAAAAGTGATTTCTAAAAGTTCATGCGTGGATAGAGTTTCAATAAAGAACAGGATTACTACACTCGCAGCATGTCGATAATTACACTCTCTGGGGAAGACCAGCTTCTGGATGTAGAAACTATAAATACCACAGCAGTGGAGTAGCTTAGAGCTTAACGCCCGGTTGGGGGGTCATTGACTTTGTCAAACTTAATTAATAAAACTAAAATGCAAACGTTTACACCTAAAAAATAAGCTGTCTGATGGATATTAACTGGACCAAAAGTTCCACCCGAAATAGTGGCACCCGGGGGTGGACCGCCGACTCCGTCTACTCCTCCTATCCCTATGTGCAAGCTTGACAGAACCTGGTGAAGACGAACTTAAAGATCAGTCATCAATAAGATCTTAAGGTGGTCCATGGGTCAAAAAAGAAATTTCTATGTCTCTTGAATTAAAAATTTTTTTTTAGTACATACTAACTATACACCAATAGAAAGACAAAAAAACTTAGTAGTTTATTTAAAAAAATTTTTTTTTTACTTTTATTGCAAAAAATATAAAATTGTATACCAATATTGACCGTTACGCAAAATGTATCAACACCAAAAGGTTTATCAATATCATAATGAAACTTTGCACACTCATTTACAATACAGTTGTTAAAAAATGACACCCAGCTTACCGCATTAAAATGATTGGAGCATCTACAAATGACATATATGTGGGGTCACATAAATTTTTGGCAAAATACAGGGGGTAGCATATGTAAAAAAATTATTTAAAAAGTTCTGCTGGACAGATCTAAAAGAAGAAGGTGTCACTTTGTAGATAATATCAATGGTAAGAGGCATGGAAAGTTTGAAGCCTGTAGCTATAAAACTTTGCCTTCTGATACATTTGGCATACCTACAAAATCTGAAAAACATGAAGTTGAGAAAATCGAAAAAGAAGTTTAAAAATGTTTTTTTTTTAAATTTAAGACTACTTGAACAATACAGGGTGCATATATCATGTACACGTACCATTCATAAATGAAAAACAATATAAAAACACAGATATAAAAGATAGAAAATTAATAGTCGTGTTTTCAAAATATCAACCCCCCCCCCGACCCCAAAAAAAAAAGAATAATAAAAAAATTATATAACATTTTTTCTTGGACAGATCTTATGGAAGGAGGTGTTATTGTGTAGATAATATCAATGGTAAGAAGCATGGAAAGTTTGAAGCCTGTATCTGTAATACTTTTTTCCTGATACATTTCGCATTCCTGAAAAATCTGAAAAACGCAAAGTTGAGAAAAACAAAAAAGAATTTTTTTAAAATTAAAGACTACTTGAACAATACAGGATGCATATACCATGGACATAAACCATTCACGAATGAAAAAACAATATAAAAACACAGATATAAAAAGATTTAAAATTAACAAAGTCGTGTTTTCAAAATGTCACCCGCGTCCCAAATAAAAATATTATAATAAACAAAAAATAATTTTAAAAGTTCTTTTGGACTGATCTTATAGTAGGAGGTGTTATTATGTAGATAATATCAATGGTAAGAAGCATGGAAAGTTTGAAGCCTGTAACCATAATACTTTTCCTCGTGATGCATTTGGCATACTTGAAAAATCTGAAAAACGCAAAGTTGATTAAACCAAAAGAATATATTTTAAAAAATCAAAGACTACTTGAAAAATACAGGATTCTTACACCATGTGCATATACTATTCATAAATGAAAAATCAATATAAAAACACAGATATAAAATTAATAAAGCCATGTTTTTAAAACCAACCCCTTTTCGTAAATAATATTATGATAATATAGAAAATTCTGGAATCATGTGAGGTATGGTATGCAGATATAACACTTCTTGAAGAAATGAAACGCGTGCATCTGAAGACACGAAAGCAGCCCGCCGAAATTTATCAATGGGTGTTCCCATCTTGCCTTGTGCCTGACAAAGCAAGGGGACGAGAAGACTATTGCTATAATGTTGGCCTAATGTTAAGCATTGTTATAGCAATGAGAGCATTTCTTAAGGTATTTATCAAGATTTGCCTCAAGTTGCAAATAATCGGATAAGTCGGATAATTCGTCAGTAATAGGCTAAGCAAAGACATATTGTTTTTTTAATAAACAACAAGGAGGAAAAGAAAAATTGAATTACAAAATAAGTGTATGAGAAAAAACAAAATGTTTTAAAGAATTTGTGGTACAAAAGTTACGTAAAGGCTGGTAGCCTAAGTATTTGTTGAATATACATGGACGGTGTGTAAAAACCACTGCGAGTGCCCTTGTGGTCTGTGACAAAGTGTAAAAGGTATGTACCGTGTATGACTCCTGGGCCGAGGCAAGCAAAATGGGCGCTCTGGGCAAAGCCTGGACTTAAACGCCCTCTTCATAAAATAAATATTTGTAATGAATAATTACAATTGTGGTGCTCTCTGAAGATGGCACCCGGGGGTAGGTACACTTCGACCCCTCTTGTCCCACGGTCCTGCATGTCTCAAAATGTATACCAAACCTGATTAAATTTTTCTCCTTCCAAGTCTTGTGAAGTCAAAAGCGATCAATTAATTTGTTTGGACATATTTTTTTATTTAACTATAGCCAGGAGAATGGTCTATTTAACAAGTTAGACATTATTTTTTTTTAAAAATAGAGCAGGAATTAAAATAGCCGCCATCAGAGGCAACAATATAAATCTGCAAGTTTCTTTTGGTTTGAAGTCAACACGAAAATGCAGAGAAGAAACATAATGTGAACCATTACGCATGGCCCAGGCTAAGCGTTTTAACCACTAAGATTGTAGACTCTAAATGTACTTACTAAGAACAATCTTCGTGAAGAAATAAAAATACATGTTTGACAATAAACACCAATGTCAAGTTTACGACGATTTTTTTGTTGATATTTAATTTTCTTATCGTAGTTTTACGGATGCACTGGTCAGACACGTTCAAAACCTCGCTTATACGTTACTCCTTGTTACGTTCTTAATGAAACATAATCTTGCTTCTTCCATAGCATTATCTGTCCGTCTCTCTTATTTGTTAAATCGAAATCTAATATTCTCGTCGTAATGAAATGTAACATCTCCGTTAATCTGACATTAAACATTACCGTCAAACCTAACATACACATCAAACTTAGATCTAACATTTCTGATATTAATCGTGACCATCAAAGTTTCACACGAACGCAGCTAAAAATAAGGGCAAGGGAGGATATAAGGGTAGTAATGAGGAGTATCTCTCGTACGAGATCTCCTATTAGCTCTTTGTCTAGGGATTCTTTACTCTAGCCAAATCACCTCACAGACATAATAAGCTAACTATGTACATAAAGTATAGACTGAAACGAACTACTTGTTAAACGAGAAATAAATACAAGGATTTATTGATTATTATTATTTACAAAAGACGTCATATAATTAGACGAGATATTCCAATGTACTTCAATGGTCACTGACACACTAATGTTATCATCATTATAAATGCTCAAGATACTATGTTCATTCCTTGGGGACTTAACGTTTATATATTTCCACGATGATCTCGGTGGATCACAAGCGTAGTGAAGGCGGAGTTCCCGGTCGTAAGTTCCGTGGGATCTCGGCTATGGTGAAGATGACTCTCCAGCGACGAATCGTGGTAGAAAGAGTCCCTGGATCTCGAAGTCCTAGTAGCCGTCAGGTAGTTTGGTGTAGGATGTAGATCAATCCCCTAGTTCAAGCTTCAAGGTCAATCGGTCCAGTGATAGAAACCAGGTAGTACTCCAGGTAGCAGTCGCAGTTAATGATCACGCTAATGTAGTCCTAAGTCTAGGTACTGCCAGCGTCCAAAGTTAAGTGATCAGATCAGTGGGGCATAACAAGGGGGAGGAATGGTATATCTTACAAGGGTTTTCAGGGGCGGATTTATTAGTGAAGAATTTTCTAAAGTCCAGCCTGGGATCATCACAACATATAATTAGATAAATTTGTTGTTTAAAAATGTTCTCATAAAAAGCATTAAATCAGTGGTTCTCAACCGTTCTAACGCCACGACCCCTTAATAGAGTTCCTCATGTTGTGGCGACCCCACCACACAAATATTTTAGTTGCTACTTCATAACTGCAGAGTACATGTGTTTTCCGATGGTCTTAGGCGACCACTGGGAGAATCTGGTTCGACCCCCAAAGGGGTCACGACCCTCAGGCTGAGAACCGCCGCATTAAACAAATATCATAAAAGTGCGACTGGACTTCTTTTAATTACTTAAGGCTTATTTGTTTCGTGAATTCTTTTCATCACTTCCATTTTTTCGTTGTGACACGTCTGCTTCAAAGGGACAATCCCGTCATAGCAATGGCCTGGTGGCGAACGATACGGCGATAGAGAAAAAAATGGCGGCGGCGAATCATCATAGAACTTCTGCTTCACCCGACTTGCGTAAATTGAGCTGTATGAAAATAATAAATAAAAATAATTCTGCATCCTAAAGACAATCTCAATTAATTTAGTTCACAAAAATCACTATTTTAACTGCAGCAATTAAATGAGGTTGATACAATTATTTTATACAATGCTCTTCTTACGATGTAAGAAGGATTTCAACTTGTATAGTTGAGGTCAGGCGGTACTAAACACCAGCATTTCACAACCTTTCTCTTTGCTTGTAGGCCACTGAAACATTGTATATACCTACGCGACCCCTTCTCTGGTATTGCTATATAAAAACCATTCACTTTTTATGAACATAAAGTCATATTTTCAAATTAGTTTTCATGACCCACCTAATAAATATGCTGTGGACACACGAAGGGCTCAAAAAGCCCACGCCGAGAAACGCCATTCTTAACCAAATAAAATATCTTTCAACAAACACACTTTCTGGGTATCGGAAGCGTCTCTCATTGTTTGAACCCTGATAAACTAATTTTTTGTCACCTGTGGTAATATAATGGGAAGGAATATGAAGACCATTAATTTTGCAGCAAAAGGAAATTGCAGCTTTGGATTTTCGTTTGTGTTCCAGAAATTATGCTTTCATTATAGAATTTAGCCACCATTCTAGTTATCGAAATAATTTGGACATAAAATTCAATCTTTTTGCACGTTAACACAATTGAAAAATACATCTCCCCCCCCCCCTTTTTGCGCCCCTTCACTAACAAAAATCAAGTTGGAAGGGAGTTACTAAAAACATGTCAACCCTGTTTACGTAATCCTGGACACAACTACACTCCATGACACGTGACGTCAAGTTCAAACCGAACTACACCCGGGACAGTTGACATATGGCTTAATTCCAGCTTGACCACTTTTCACCCCTCCTTTCCCTTTTGGTCAGTTTGGAGCTGAGAATCAATAATGTCAATAGCCCCCCCCCCCCTTCAACCGATGACCACCAAACGAATTGACTGACTTCCTTCCGGTACGTTAGAGCCCTCCGCCCATTGGTGCGGACCGGACTTGTGACCTCGGTGTGTGCTCGTTTACAATATGTGTCCCGAGGATGCCTCGAGGGTTGACAAGGTGGATGAGACTTGGACTGGGAGGACAATCAAGTGCATTACATGTACGGCTATCTCAGGCGTACTTTTGTTCTGACATTAACAAGCTGCGGCCATTTAATCAAAGAATGTACTTTTTTTTTCAGGAGTACGATTGTATTGAAATTAACGGGGTCTGGCCATTCAATAAATGACTGACAGGATTTGGCCATTCAATCAATGGCTGACAGGGTTTGGCCCTTCAATCAATTGCTGACAGGGTTTGGCCATTCAATCAATTGCTGACGGGGCTTGGCCATTGAATCAATGGCTGACAGGCTTTGGCCATTCAATCAATGGCTGACAGGGTTTGGCCATTCAATCAATGGCTGGAATCTACTGATTGCTTTGACGAAAGTTCGAATCTTAATCATTTTCTTAATGTGTATGTGCTTACTTAGAAGGGCACTTTGTTATCTGTATGTGCCAGGAAGGGCACCCTGTTATATTTATGTACCAGTGAGGGCACCTTGCTATATTTGTGTACCAGTGAGGGCACCTTGCTATATTTATGTACCAGTGAGGGCACCTTGTTATATTTATGTACCAGTGAGGGCACCTTGTTATATTTGTGTACCAGTGAGGGCACCTTGCTATATTTATGTACCAGTGAGGCCACCTTGTTATATTTGTGTACCAGTGAGGGCACCTTGCTATATTTATGTACCAGTGAGGGCACCTTGCTATATTTATGTACCAGTGAGGGCACCTTGTTATATTTGTGTACCAGTGAGGGCACCTTGTTATATTTATGTACCAGTGAGGGCATCTTGTTATTTGGTGGATGCCTGGGAAGAAGCGTCCTGATTTTTTTTGGGTTGAATTAAATACATGAAGCCACAGATTAGGATGAAATTTAGTCTATAAAAATATCATGTTGCACATCCTAACAATTACAATCAAAAGTTATAGATCCTAGTAGCCAAGTCTCTATGTAGGTCTTCTTGCAGGGCCGTAATCTGGGCGCTGAAAACCACGTGGCTGAAGGGAGCAACTGAAACTTAAGGGACGAAAATTTCGAATGCAAGGGACACAACACTGAGATGTGGCAAGGGGCACAACACTGAAATGTGGCAAGGGGAACAACACTAAGATGGGGCAAGGGACACAACACTGAGATGTGGCAAGGGGCACAACACTGAAATGTGGCAAGGGGAACAACACTAAGATGTGTCAAGGGACACAACACTGAGATGTGGTAAGGGACACAACACTGAGATGTGGGAAGGGGCACAACGTCGATATGTGGCAAGGGGAACAACACTGAAATGTGGCAAGGGGCACAACACTGAGATGTGGCAATGGACACAACACTGAGATGTGACAAGGGACACAACACTGAGATGTGACAAGGGACACAACACTGAGATGTGGCAAGGGACACAACACTGAGATGTGGCAATGAGATTCCGGGGACTGGTCAGCCAACTTGGTCAATATTTAATAAATTTAGTTGAAAGGTCGATATTGCTTTCTATGATGAATTATCAGCAGGTGAACTTTTAAAGGAAATACCAACGCTTAGAAGAGACCAGAATGCAGCTTATATTGCATTTTACAAAGTCATGGACTGGTCAGCATTTGATGTTTTAAAATTCATAGCTGAATGAGACTTCCTGGAATTTCTTCCAATACTCTCGCTAAGCCTTACACTGTTTCTTACGATCTGTGCGTCTGTGGCTTCATGCGAGCGGAGCTTTCCAAAACTAAGGCTTATCAAGAACTATTGACTATCCACCCTGGGACAGTCAATGCATTCTGAGCTTGCTCTAATATCAATTGAAAGTGATACGGTGAAGGATATTGATTTTGATCAAGTGATTGACATGTTTGAAGCTTTGAAGACCAGCAAAGGAATATTTTGAATAAAGTAATTTGTTTTTTAATGTACAACTATAATTTAACGTTGTTACAGTTCTTCAAAACATTTATCTATTGACCTTCAATTAATTTGTTGTTGTTTTTGTCATTGTTATACTGTGGACTTATTTTAACGAGAAGAAATCCATCGTGGCAGTCGGGGAAGAGAGGGTGGGGTGATACCATGAGTTTAACGTACCGGGTGACACCAACCCTAGCTACGCCATTGCAAGCACCTCATTTGTCTTTTGTCTAACCTTATTGCCACCGTCTTCCTTTCTCCAACGCATTTTTAAACATGTAAATAAGACCTGGTCTGATGTACTCTTGAGCAATCAAGAAACGAACATAGAAATAGCAGCCGCGTGTGGGCAAAGCGAACGATGAGATGTTTTTCTTTTCGCCACGTGAAATAAAAGATATGAACAATGATTAACCGAATGTTGCGTCCACGTTTTGCAGAACGTCTGCAACGACGGATAGTCTCAGTGCAAGCCATCAGACACAATCTCTGACCCGTTAACCACTACGCTTTCGCGGTAGTAACTACGTTTTTAAACTTAAGACTACGGCACCACGATGAGCCTTACAAAAAATATGGTTTCGGGATTTTTAGTTTGTTTGGTTTATTTTTAATTAACAATAAATAATGGAGCGAGTTTTCAGTAAAAAGTTACCGCATTTTTTTGTGTTAACACCGTAAGCAATCGAATAAGGATAACGGTGATCAACCTGTACGGTCTTGATCTCATAAACCAACCAGAATATTATCTCTTAAAGAATTGCATTGTTAATAATTTACTGTCAATGCCTGATACCTCATCTCAGCCTTAAGAAAGAAATCGCAGGCCAATATACTGCTGGGAATATGAAGAGAATCCAGTCCTTCATCAATAACTGCCTAAGATGGATTCTCGGGATTCACTGGCCCGACAGAATCAGCAACCAGAAACTGTGGCAACGGACAAAGGAAGAACCGGTAGAACAAGAGATCCTACAGAGAAGATGGAGATGGATCGGCCATACGCTCAGGAAACCTGCCTCCGGCATAACTAGACAAGCCTTGAACTGGAACCCTCAAGGAAAACGGAAAAGAGGCAGGCCGAGGAACACTTGGCGCCGTGAAGTGGAAGCGGATACCAAGAAACTTGGCCACACTTGGGGGAGGCTGGAGAGATTGGCTCAGGATCGGGATGCCTGGAGGGCTCTTGTAGGCGGCCTATGTCCTAGAAATGACCACAGACGCCGATGAAGATCGGCTGCTGTTCCCCGAGGACGAAAAGGCGAAAGAAGAGAAGAAGAAGATATCCTGTAAATTTATTTGTGCTAATTTACATAAGCAGTTGAGTGGATTAACTTACAGAGCTTGTATTTTGATTGCAAACCAGCGGCCCCCCCCCCCCCCCAAAAAATAATAAAAAAATAAATAAATAAATAAAATTAAAATAAAATAAAATAAAAACCCACAGATAAAACTATTCTTTGGAGCTTGAAACTACGCTTTAGAGAGCTGAAAACTACAATGTCACTAGTCTAACCCATGGGTAAACAGGGTCTGCCTGACCAGGTGAATGAATCTCCGAGATTGGGAATTTGATAGATGTTTAAGACTTTCAAAGGGAAACAACTGAAAGTGAGTCGGAAATATCGAAGAATTTAAGAGGACCTTACATGTTAAGAAAGATAAAAATAATTTAAAAAGTATAACAATGTAACAAGGAGGAGTTCAGTTTTTTTATAGAGTTTTTATTAAAGAACTCAAAAGTAAATCTTGTTTCTTTGAATCACGGTGGCGCCCACTAACATTCAGTTTTGCCGTAGGAACAATTAACTCATTATTTATCTAAACTCGTAAAAATTTGATAATTAAATTAGGTTAATAAAAGCAAAGGCGGAGAAAGCCGTTTCGTTATATTGGGCTATCATTTATTCATTCGGCCGAGAAGCTACAAGAGAACTTGCTGGCCCATTATCAAAAAATTTCTCTCTATTTTTGTGTGCTCTTTTGCGAGTTATTGAAAATCGCTCTGCGTGGCACGCCTGATACGCGTGCCGTATTGTTTCCGATCCCGTAATTAAACGATTACTTTAAAAAGTCGCAAATGTATTGTTACTAAAACTGCTGAAATATGCTATATATACTAGCACGTAAACAATATATTTGAATGGCTCGTCTATCCCCCTCCCCACGCCCCATCCATCTACAGTGCACAGTTCAACTTTCTCCTTCTACATTCACCACAAGACTCCAAACCTTCATAGTAAAATAACAACAACAACAACGCAGCATCACCCGATGCTCGCTTCATTCGACAGTATTTTCAGTAATATCCCCACATTTACCTCCACTCGACTGCACAACGTAATGGCATTGTGTCCACACCGATGCGCACTTGCTCTTGACGGACGGATGTTTTCAAATATCCAACGGTTTCGGTCACATACTTCTGCGCCTTGGTTATTTAAAAAAAAAATACGTTTACTTTTTTTTCGATATGACAGTCCTTGAGTTCGGTCTTTTCGACCCGTGAACAGCAATCGATGAGAAGTGTGCCACGACCAAATGGAAAAGTATGTTCTAAAAATATGAAATCAATACAGCATCATGTTTAGCGTTCTATAAATGGGACACCAATACACCAGCCACTGTTTGGGTGATATGATCACAAATGTATTGCGTTCGTCGGCTGCTTTGACCTAATAATTAGTTGAATACTAGTTTTAACTCCTAATACATTATTACATTTAAACTCATGTATTTGAAGTGAGGCTTGGTGACAGAATTAAATTAAGGTGTAGGGTACTTGCGTCTTTCATTAATCTACATTTAAAATATAATGTCAAGTGTCATCTTATCCAATTAGTGGTCATGAGCGCCCGCAGGAATTTTCTCCGGGGGAGGGGGGGGAGGGGGAGGCAACAAACCATGAAGTGGTCTTCTTCAGTGTCGATATATTCATTCTTGTCCTTTGATGATTTTTGTATTGCTCAATGTTACCTAAAACTGTAAAAGCAAAGACTTTTTCATAAATATTTTGTATAAACTGAGTTGTAACACTCTGACGACGTTCACGGAAAATATTTGTTACTATACATACACTACCAAAATCCAGGTGTCTAGGTTGTGATGACTAAGTTACTGTCACGGTCTTACCGCATGTTTATGTTATGTGTTTGGGCTTATAATTTTAACATTGCGCAATTATGTTTTTTCTTTGGAACTTCTCCATATTTCGCACCACTTTGACTCAGTCATGAAGGCGCTATGACGCATTTCCGGTGGTGCGATATATTGGTGCGGAGAATTGTTGTGGACGCCAAGATGCATTTGTTTTAAAGTAATGAGTGAGTGATTTGTTGCGCTGGTTGCTGCAATTTCCATTCTTTCAAGTGTGAACACTCTTGTTACTAGTCGGTTTATTGTGCATTGTGTCTTAACACATCATATAAATAATTAAATGATACCTTTATTTCAAACCATCTCGTCAATTTATTTGAAGAGAGAAAGGAAACGGAGTTGAGGCTCTGATCTGATAGTATGTTTCTGTGGCCGTTGGGAGATGGACCTACCTGTAACAGATGAAACATATGTATGTGAACAGGTGTTACAGCGTTAACTAATGCTTGTGATATGATGGATGGCCTGCAGCTATCACTGTGGTATTCGTTCCTTAACTTATTTTACTTATCACTATCTCACTTTCTCCCAGGAATCAAACAGGTCCAATTGTGTAAATCACACACTGCCTTTATTACATGTTAAATAATACAATTAAATCCTTGGCATTGGTACATCCTTGTAACATACATAGTTACATGTAAAGATGTAAAGAATATAATACACACTATGAATACTTTTCCTTCCTAAATTAATACAATAGTAAAATCCAACATGTTTAACATCCACACAGATAAATTGTCCCCTCTCTACTACTCAGAAAATCATGAGCTCTCACTCCGCTATGAAAAACTAGTTCCTGCTTTTTTTCGTGATATAATTCATTATTGTCGAATCCCTACGCCATCGTGCATTAGGAATAAATACTATTGCCATGTGACAGATCAAGGGTAACTTTGTTGTGTTACACTACCCTTAGACGACCATTCGCCACAGTTACTGGTCCCAGTATCGCTGAATATTAAGGATGATCTGAGATAATGTGGGCGAAGAGCATGAACCAAATAGCCGGTGAATAGTGGTGAGCATCTTTGTCGAGTTTTACCATCGTTAGATGTTGCCAGATTGTGCAATTGATTGCATATCACATCGAAATTCTCACTGAACATGCGAATGCTTTTATATTTAGCAGACCATCAAGTTTCACAGAACAAATGAACGTGACTTATCATTATTATTATTATTTTTAGTTGTGTTATATAGCGCGGTACCCCAGCCTAGGGCTTGGCTCACCGCGCTGTACATAAAAATATTAGAAAAAGAGACATAATGGTGATAATAAAATAAAATACATTTATGTAATAAAGAACAGCTGTATAAAGACAAAACAAAAACTAATGCATATCCACCCCATCCACCCCACTTTATGCTTTCTTGAAGAGAACTGACGATAGCTTGAATTGTGCAACTTGCATAACGCACTTGAACAATTGAATTAAAACTATCAATCAACAGATTGAGCCACTGCGCAGAACAAGGAACAAACGCCGCTTTTGAAAAAAATCTTAGTCTGAACACCGCCTTCCTTTCCTGCCATTGTGGAACAGCCGCCATATCCTTGTCCAAGTAAATTTGGTCATGTCCAGACCAGATGGCAGTGATTTCAAAATTGCAGATGCCGTCATTTAATTCAGTGGCTGGGATACAATAAATTCTTCACAAATTAAAAACAACCCCTCTCTGCGTAATTTACAAAACATACAGCTAACCACTGTTCTATTCCTAATATATCAGCTGCCTCAACTACTAAAATTGAGAATGCTATAGATCTGTTTACTGATGTCATAATCTATTTACTGATGTCATAATATGTTTACTGATGTCATAATCTGTTTACTGATGTCATAATCTGTTTACTGATGTCATAATCTGTTTACTGATGTCATAATCTGTTTACTGATGTCATAATCTGTTTCTTTATTACCTCCTAACACATGTCTTTCAGTTAATTTAGGATCCTGTGAGAAGTATAACGATACGTCTGCAAATGTGTCTCCAGGCCTTTGTCTCCAGTTCTTTGTCTCTAGGTCTTTGTCTCCAGGTCTTTGTCTCCAGGTCTTTTACTCCATGTCTTTGTCTTCAGATCTTTGTCTCCAGGTCTTTGTCTGAAAGGTCTTTGTCTCCAGGTCTTTGTCTTCAGATCTTTGTCTCCAGGTCTTTGTCTGAAAGATCTTTGTCTCCAGGTCTTTGTCTGAAAGGTCTTTGTCGCCAGCCTCCACTCTAAATTGAAACAGATCATGGATATTTCCACGGTCGCCATTTTTTACCCGAATTGCGATGTCGTGTGTTCCGCAGTAAATTATCGTGGATAATATCGGCAGAAGCTTATATCGATTTTCTAAAATCTTATTAGAAACAAACTGGTCTATCTGATTTAGGATATGTCTGTCTGGATTCCTATTGATGCTCAAGAATGTTGAGCACCTTTGTGCCACTCATTTTACACATGAGTAACGAGACGAGCAACTTGTGGAAAGTCGTACTTAGTGAAAGGTGTTGCTATAAATGACCATTGGTACCCGCGATGAATGTGTTGCCGGAAACAGTAGAAAATATAAATATACATACTGGACCTTTAAGATGACTGGATTAGGCAAGCAACGGGGAAAAAATGTCGTTATAAATATTTAAGTAAGGTAGGCTACTTATTTATATTCCTAATTAAAGCAAATAACGAAAAAGAATAATAAAAAATACAATAGATGAATATGGACCATAATGCAGACTTCACAATGTGAAGATGGTGTGGAGGTCACAATGTGAAGATGGTGTGGAGGTCACAATGGGAAGATGGTGGGGAGGTCACAATGTGACGATGGTGTAGAAGTCACGATGTGAAGATGGTGTGGAGGTCACAATGTGAAGATGGTGTGGAGGTCACAATGGGAAGATGGTGGGGAGGTCACAATGTGACGATGGTGTAGAAGTCACGATGTGAAGATGGTGTGGAGGTCACAATGTGAAGATTGTGTGGAGGTCACAATGGGAAGATGGTGGGGAGGTCACAATGTGACGATGGTGTGGAGGTCACACTGTGACGATGGTTTGGAAGTCACAATGTAAAGATGGTTTAGAGACGTCACAATTTGACGCCGGTGTAGACGACACAATGTGACATTTGGTGTAGACTTTGCAGGACGAAATCACAAGGCCACGGGATTTTCTTTCGGAGGACAAGCTGGTTCCCTAGGCAGCAAACCACCTCTCTCCACGCACCTGGATAACCCAAAGGAACACCATACGTGGATGAGACAGCTTGGCACCAGTAGTGTAGCAGGAGTTTCCTGAATTTTCATTGTGTCAAATGTTATTCGCATACGGATCTCCATCTCCGGGTTGAATTCAGAGTTTGCATTCTCATAGAAGAGTTGCCGTCCAGGGTGCTGGTGAGGGATTGAACTCCAGACAACCCGTCACCATGAACAAGTGCGTAAGATAAGAAGTAATAATAGTAATATTTTTGTGATCCATAATTAATTACCGAATCCCTTTTATCACCACCCCAACACAGGAAACCCTCCTGTCGTTCATTAATTTAAGCCACGCACCGAGGAACCCGACCAATGGAGCCGTAACACAGGTTATTTAATGCTGATGGATCGTCGTAACTCAGTCCTGGACCTTTTGACCCCAGGATGAAATATGAGTAAAACACTTTTTGTTGATCTCATGAGGATCCACGCAAGTCTTAGAAGGTGTATGAGCTTAGTAGTCCGGTCAGGGGTTGTACAGCTATCAATTGGTAATTCGACGCAGCTACAAACATGGGAAACTTTTTTGTAGCGAGTACCAGATATAGGCAAAAGTATTGTGGCGGTCCACCATGAAGATGAAATCGGCCTATTTATTCGTCAATTTCTCAGTGTACTGTGTTAAGCCGTATTTCCATAACCAAATTATTAAACATACGGTAATATGGGGTAGCCCACCTTTTCTTAAAGACCTTTATAATTTAACATTTAAATATATAAAAAAAACTAGTAATTTTAGAGTATCTAGCACCGACGAGGCAAATGTTATTTAAAGACAAAATTAAAGGCATAATGTTGAAATTTAAATTGTATTACAACGTCTCATGTTCCATACGTTTTATCAAGTTCACGTACCGTAGGCGGGCCAGATGAACTGGCCTCGCGGGTGTAGTTTGGTGACCCCTGGACCAGGGTGGGACACCATCCCCACTGATTAGGCTGTGACACTATCCCCACCGACCAGGCTGTGACACCATCCCCACCGACCAGGCTGTGACACCATCCCCACCGACCAGGCTGTGACACTATCCCCACCGACCAGGCTGTGACACCATCCCCACCGACCAGGCTGTGACACCATCCCCATCGACCAGGCTGTGACACCATCCCCACCGACCAGGCTGTGACACTATCCCCACCGACCAGGCTGTGACACCATCCCCACTGACCAGGCTGTGACACCATCCGCACCGACCAGGCTGTGACACCATCCCCACCGACCAGGCTGTGACACCATCCCCACCGACCAGGCTGTGACACCATCCCCATCGACCAGGCAATGACACCATCCCCACCGACCAGGCTGTGACACCATCCACGCGTTTGCAAATGTGTTGTACGAATATTTAAGGGCTTTATAAAAGTTCTGTCGTATGGTTGAACTGTGTGTGTGCAATGAGGCGGAACAGTGATGAAATAAATCTTATGATCCATGGCATAGTCAATTGCTATAAGTGATTTGTGGCTATTACGTCCATCCAATACGATGATATGGGGGGTCATCTTTAGTTGGCTTTGCAAATTTAGTCAACTGTTCAAATCTCACTACAAACTGCTCGCAATTAGACCATCCTTTGTCAATGCAGGATCCAATCGCTTCTGCTGGACCACATTTCAAAGGTTGTGGGTTCCATTTTTTTCTGGGGAAAATAAACATCGGAGTGCTGTGCAATCCACCTCCATTAAAGACACAAATAATGTTGGCTTTTCCCCCCTGTTCAGCGATTGATTCTTTGCAGATTGACTTTTTAACTTTTTGGGCTAAAAATGTCGGAGGTTTCTGAACGCAGGTTATTCTAGTCTCATCAGTATTCCAAATCTTGCTTGCAAAGAATTCATCAGATTTAAAAAATTTGACGATAGCCTTAAAGAAAGGAATCAACTTGGATTTAGCTGAAACCAATTGCTCTGGAAAATCTAACTTCTACTTGTGAACTACTTTAAATGCTTGGATTAGTCTGTAGAAAGCGAGACAGACTGCCAGTCCGTAGAAAGCGAGACAGCCTGTCAGGGTCTGCAAATTAAATTAGTAGAATTTTTATTAATTTTAAAATTATATTTTGACGCACTTTTATTCTTAAAAAGTAAAACTAATTCAATGAAATGTACCTTTTTGGTAGAGATGACCATACGTTTGCTTACATGTAACGCTTAAGAAAGGAGCGTTCACTGAACGAAATGGTTGGATTGCATTCGCGTTAATCTTTAAAAAATTTTTGGGGTTGGCTTCTTACCCCATAAGGGGCTTTTTATCCCACGACACCTTTTTTGGGTTCTCCGATTCCCTTTCCAACAATTGACTGTCTCCACTATACACGAGACTTTTTCTTACATTTCTTAACACAAATTACGAACAGATATCACACAATATCTGAGTACGCTGAGTCAGTGTACAGATCCAAATTTATCATGAAAATGTCTTTAAAGTTATTATTTTTATGTATAGCTATTAGCACATACATTGTTTACGGCATTTTCTTGGATTCCAGAAATGTTCGTGAACATGCCTTCTTGTAAAATAGAAACATTATTTCACTGCACGTCGAACTTGCTATTAATTAAGTTTTAAAAAATTGTAAGCACCCACTCTCTAGTTTCGCTCTGGTAATCCCCTGCCATTTTTTAAATATTAAAAATGTTTCAACATGACCGGTCATTGCGCACCACTTTCTTAAAAGGACGCTTAATCCGCCATGCTCCACTGTTTACTTGAACCTGGTGGTCAGCCCTCATATTACGTTTGCACATACTGTAACTCCCTGGTTCAAGGCCTTGGAAAGCCAAACACAAAAGAACCATTGATCTGGAACTTAATTGTTGCACAAGGTTAGCTTAACACACGACAGGCCGACTCATAGCGTAGTTCTGCTTTTGTTTGATGATGTGTCCAAGTGCCGCTTTGTAAATAGTATAGTCTTCCCAGAGGATGGAGAGAAGGAGAAACATCGGAGGCTATATTTTGAATGGTTTATTATATCACCGGTGTTGACAGAAATTACACGGTTTTAGTTAAACAAATCTGATGTCAAAAAAATAAAATAAAAATCTGGTCGGGCGACAGTGGGGTTTGGAACGAAAGGGAGGGGGGACACTGCCGTGAGGGTGGGGGGCGATGCGACCTAACCGTTGCCGCCCTAGAAGTCTCCTCTCCAACCAATAACCCACAAAATTTAATTATTTTTAGACGTTGCGGTGGGTAAAATCTGGAGATGACGCAGCGGGAAGACAAATTGCTAAGACCGCGATTGTATCCCTGCGCGATATTCATGTCCTTGTACTGTAGTGAGGCAAAAAAGATTACCGACTTGAAAAAGAAACTAAATTTTGCGCACTCCCCTACCTCATAGATGTATACTCCCCTACCTCATAGATGTATACTCCTCTACCTCATAGGGGCGCACTCTTCTAGGAATTCTTCTAGGATTATAAGCTTGTTCCCAACAGCAAATCGCCTCTCCAAGCCGCTGTTGATGATACAGCTTGGCACCAGTGGCGACGCAGGAGTTGCCAGAATGTTTCATTGTATCAATGTTATCCGCCTACGGGACTCCCGGTGGTGTTTTTGCTTGGCTGGGCTTTGGTGGGGATCAACTTGAGATTTGCTCAGACCATCAACTTGAGATTTGCTCAGTTTAGACCACTCGACCACCAGCACCAGCATAAGGGCGCACGACTAAATAAAAAATAACAAGTTACATTTACATGACACACAAAGTAGTCATTCGGAGAAACACAAAACGTATATCACTACGCGTTACTAGGGGTGTCAACAATCAAACACCTGCCCGGGTACCCGTTGACCCATGGAACCCGATTCCCGGGTACCCGACGAAGCAGAGAAGGTTTTAGAACATGTAGGGAGTCATTAAGTTACCGGCCGTCACAATGATCTTCGCACCCGGTCGGCTTATTATCTACAAATGTAACAGTATTGATTTTTTGTCTGTGTTGGGTCAATCTTCATCTATACGATCATCACCTTTGCGTCTTTCTTCATTAATTTCAATCAATTCTACATCGATCCTTTTGATCATCAACGAAACGTGATAGTCTAGTAAACTTATCATGTTGTCACATTGCTTGTCTAGTAAACTTAGCAAAGTGTCACATTGCTAGTCTAGTAAACTTAGCAAATCGTCACATTACTAGTCTAGTAAACTTATCATGTTGTCCCATTGCTAGTCTAGTAAACTTATCATGTTGTCACATTGCTATTCTAGTAAACGTATCAAGTTGTCACATAGCTAGTCTGGTAAACTTATAAAGTTGTCACATTGCTAGTCTAGTAAACTTATCATGTTGTCACATCGCTAGTCTAGTAAACTTAGCAGCTTGCCGCAGATTGAGTTGAGGATTGAAATAAAATTCTAATTAATTTTTATTCTCGTTTTTTATGATATTATAATAATACTATATTTAAAAAAGGGCGCTCGCGAATGGAACGGAAAGTTGTCCTTCGGTGTGTTCGTCTACCCTTTTCTAGTTTTACTTGACGGCTTTTATGCTCATCTATAATTTCTATTTCTATATGTTTCTGACCTTTAGTTTATAAACGTAAAAATATATTGCGTCATCTTTTTCCAATGCTTGAAGTAAGACAGCCCTGCACAACTCAAAATGTAAGACAGCCCTGCACAACTCAAAATGTAAGGCAGCCCTGCACAACTCAAAATGTAAGGCATCCCTGCACAACTCAAAATGTAAGACAGCCCTGCACAACTCAAAATGTAAGACAGCCCTGCACAACTCAAAATGTAAGGCGGGCCGTAATACATTATGAAAAAACTTGTGTGCGCCGAAAGAAAATAGCACAAGCGGGAAAGCTATTAAGAAAATAAGAATATTTCGTTACTTTGCGGGCCGCAAAGTTGGTGCTGGCGGGCCGCATGATGTCGATTCAGGGTGTTTCCTTAATACTCTCGATGAGTTCTGCCGCCAAGCTCTGAGTCCGGTGAATGGAGCCGCCCCTGAGAAAGGGTGTTTAAGAGTTATTGACAAACGTCACGTGACGGTGTGGCATTGTCATGTTTGGACCGCTGGAGACGCTAAGTGTGTTTGTGGAGCAGTTCATCTGGTAATGTGTGTCCTGTGACACATGCCAGCGGCCTGGACGATGGATTTAGGATAAACGTCCAACTATAACGGGAGGTTTCTGAGTGAGCGCGTAAGGGATTAAGTTTACTGTCTAAAAATAAAGCCCACGTTATCAATGGTCTTATCGATGCATCAGAGCAACGAACTGCAGAAACGTTAACGACCACAGCTGTTCATGGGCGACTCTGCAACAATCGCGTGCCTGGGCCTGGGCCACAGTAATTTAACCAAGGCTCCGCGACTAACAGTAACAGTGAAAAAAGAGTGCATACTCTCTAACCACATGTATTGCATAATCTTTGAGGCTTTTCTTCTTGAGGAAGAGTTAAAAATGCTGACCAAATATCCCTTAGCCACGAGATGAAAGAAAAGCTGTAAATATTTCACCCTTAGTACTTAGTACAATCACACGACCTAGTACATGACTTATCTCAGTGGACTAACTTCTCCTCTTTTCTTTCCCTCTTCCCTATTTAACATTTCTCCCACTTACTTTCTGTCACAAATCATTTGCTGCCCTATTGGACACTACTTCTCAGCTAAGTGCAATATATTTTTAAAAAAAACAAACTTTTTAATATTTTTTTATTAATTCGTTTTTTTCTGTTTGTTCGCTGATGAAAGCTTCCCGTCGACACGTTCGTTGTTTTGTTGCGTTCTTTTTTTCAGGGTTAACCTTACTTTTTTTGCTAATTTCCTTCTGTGCTAACCCGATTGCAGTCTCTCCCCTTATTACCCTTAGTGAAGCTTGACTTGAACGTATGACGTAAGATGTAATTACGACTAATCGTAATATCCAGGAATGGAGAGTAAATCGTTCACATTGCGAATTTTTCTTTGTTGATCGTTTTGTTTTATTTAACAGTGAAGGCGTGGAGGACACAAAAGATCTGCACACTTTTTTTGCAGTCGTTGTTTTTAGAATTCGTGAAGAAGCAAGTAATTTCCTGGCCGGGTCGATTTGTGTATTTGGGGCTGGGGTCCTTCTTGAGTTGAACGAGTGAAGAAGCTGAAGACCTGTTCCTGAGTTGAACGAGTGAAGAAGAAGCTGAAGACCTTCTGTTCCTGAGTTGAACGTGTGAAGAAGCTGGAGACCTTCTGTTCCTGAGTTGAACGTGTGAAAGACCTTCTGTTCCTGATTTGAACGTGTGAAGTTACTGAAGACCTTCTGTTCCTGAGTTGAACGTGTGAAGAAACTGAAGACCTTCTGTTCCTGAGTTGAACGTGTGAAGAAACTGAAGACCTTCTGTTCCTGAGTTGAACGTGTGAAGAAGCTGAAGACCTTCTGTTCCTGAGTTGAACGTGTGAAGAAGAAGCTGAAGACCTTCTGTTCCTGAGTTGAACGTGTGAAGAAGAAACTGAAGACCTTCTGTTCCTGAGTTGAACGTGTGAAGAAGAAACTGAAGACCTTCTGTTCCTGAGTTGAACATGTGAAGAAGATACTGAAGACCTTCATTTATCTTAAAGTTCTCTCTCGGCATCTAATATACCTGGTGCCATCATTGTCTCTTATTAACTTTTAAACAAACTGTTTTAGTAATAATCTTACGCAATAATCCCATACGGATTTCAAGTCGTTAAATTGTTACCGTGTGTCCACTCCTAAACCACTCCCACTTCCACTCCCCCCTCGCTCCTATCCCACACCAAACATCACTTCCACTCCCACTCTCAACCCACCCATACCCCACCCAACTCCCACCACACTTCCACTTCCGCCCACGCTCCACACTCCCCTCCTACCCACCCACCACACTGCACAAACTCCACCCCACTCCCACTCCAAACTCCCACATCCCAATCCAATAATATCACTCCCACCCCACACCCCGCTCTCACCTTGAACTCTAAAATCAATTCCTCAGTTTCGTCATTGCCCTTTTAATTATGACAGCACACATTTTAACTAACCCGCCCCCACAACCCCGCACGTTCTCAAACGTTTACCCCGATAAACACGTCACACGCCCCCCCCCCCGCCTCTCCCCCTCCCCCCGTCTACCGTTTTAAAAGTCTTGAGACCGCGACTAATACAACTGGTACTCGTCCTGAGACAGAGTCAACACGCGAAGATCTGTTCTAGCAAGCAATGCTGGCATTTAAAAATTAATAAAAAACAACGAATGAAAAGAGAGATCAGCCTGGAGACTGAACAGAGACGCCTCAAGCACAAGCGAGTGTCAGAAGTCATAAAATAATGTTACGGCAATTACTAAAATTCCGTTATAAATGAGATGCACCCCCTCCCCTCTCCTTCCCCACACCCATAACAGTGTGCATTCACGATTAAAGACATGCCATCTTCCCTCACCCTCCCACAAAAAAAGTTTGACCGTAACGGTCAAGAGGTATATAAATAATAGAAAAATATAGAGAAAGGAAGTAAGGAGAGGGTAAAGTGAGAGAGTGAGAGGAAGAGAGAGTGATATAGAAAGAGAGAAAGAGAGAGAGAGAGAAAGAGAGAGACACACAGAAAAGAAGACTATAGCGACAAACAAAATAAATTGAACAAAGCTGATTAAAATTTGGGAGATCAATGATCAAGAGAAAAGAAGGATAAAGAAAAATTACGACAGATGGGGTATAGATGGAGATAGATAGATAGACAGACAGACAGACAGATAGATAATTAGATAGATAGATAAATATATATAGATAGATAGATGATAGATAGTTAGATAGAGAAAAGGCGCTATCAGAAAGAACTAGTCAAATTGAGGTATAGAACGAGAACTATAATGATAAAAAACTTACCAGATAGACATATAATGTACAGAAACTGGATGGATAGCTTAGACGCGGCTGCGGTGGGGGGGGGGGGAGCGCAAGAAGAAAAGGGGCGTACATTATCGGCGTAGAGTTCAGAGAGAGAAAATCACCCCAAAAATACCACAAAAAAAGATATATATTTATAAAATGTAAGTTTAGTTAGCTGAGCACCTTGCTGCATAAACCCACTTCAACTTATCATAGGAGTCATAGGAGAGCACTTTTCTATCCTGAGGTACTTTAACTCGACAATAAGGTGTGACCCCTGAGCCGGCGATGACCCTTGCCCAACGGTCCTTAACCTTCTCGAACCACGCCACTCAATCGGGATATCCCGCTACCCCCAGGTCATTAAACGTTGAGACCAGCGAGTCTCAGATCGTCGGTCTTGAGCCCCGAATAAAATGATTGTTACAAACACTCAGAAACTTTTGTATACACTTTCTCACCAATAGTTTTAAATAACTTTTGGTTACATAAAAATACCAGGCCAAACAACCAACCATTCCGATTTTTGTCACAACTAAGAAATTGAAGCGAGGTCACATAACTTAATAACTATAGTCTGCACAAATAAAGTACACGCTTTTCAAATTAACCCAAGTATTTTAATATGTGCATGGGCTCCCTTAAAAATTCTTAATCCAGATATGCATTTTATTTTTTCCTCAAATATTAATGATGTACAGCGTTTTTATTACCCGGAGCCCAAGGAGCAATGCAATAACACTGTCTTCCTTTCTTGTAAATTGAAACCCTTGAAGGAACGAATCCTATTGCCCTACAATTTATAAGTATGGAGTGAGAATTATAATGAGAGAATCTGTTAGATATATATGTATTTTAATGAAACAGTCTGAGTAGCTTAGACGCGGGGATGTGGGGGGGGGGGGGTAAAGAGAAGGAGCGTACATTTTATAAGGCTCTCCTGAAAAGGACCATGCACACGTTTTTAAGTTTTGGAAACAAGCACACAACTTCAGTTTGGGAACCGCTGGGCTAGATAATTAAAACACAACAACCCATGGAAAGATGTACCCAGAAAATTATTTCCCGACCATGTGTAGATTTGACCATGACGATTCGTCAAGTTTTTTTTTTCTGTTAGGAATAGTTGAAGTTGGCGTGTGGGGTGACATCAAACACACACCCACCCCCCCCACACACACACACCCACCCGGGTCTAAGCTTGTCTAATGCTAATACGATTAAGTGTTCCGATTTGAATCCCACATCAACTCTCGTCACTGGCCTCGAACTATAATGAACCAGGAACACGGGGTGCCTGACATTGCCGTGCCAGTTAGAATTTAGGCTGAAAACATTAATATGTAGTATCTCTCTGTATTGTATCCTGTTTTAGACCGAGCAATATTCATATACTTAAATAAGAGATTAATGTTTCCATACGGATAACAGTACGCAACATATAACTGATTTGAATACAGTAAATAAATAAATGAATATGAGAACCAAAGACTACAATCAAGTACTAGTTTAGGTGCAGTCATATGATCACAATTAAGAACTGGGTGTGTGGCATTTACAGAGTGAAAATAAAAATCCCTTAAAATTCAGTTGCGCGTAAACGTAACATTACATTTTTCATCTTTCATCTTTCAATAAGAAAATACTCATCTTTGATTGCAAGCTAATTTTTAGCATCGGAAGAAATAGTTAATTTAATTTTTTTTTTATCATATGTCCAAGAACTGAATGCAATATAAACTTTAAAAAAAAATTGATTGCTTTAAGCGTTATTTGTGTCTATCACTTTAGCACTACTCCTATGACCCAAGTGGCCGTTGGTATACTTCTTTGTAAATTTGTTAAGAATAAAAAATACGTCACTTTAGAAAGGTAGGTAGCAGTATACATCCACAACTGAGGCCTTAAGGATTGGCGTACTCCCTGGTGAGACACACTCATATAGTTTGGAATGATATTAAGTCTAAAGTGATCATTACCATATTTTATGAATTGAAAAAAAATAAAAATAAACTTAATAAAGCTTTTAAAGTTATCTTGTTCTTATTAGAGGCTTCTACTTTAATATCTTACAACGTACAACTAACACACAATGCGTGGCAAAAGTCTATGTTAGCCATGGGAGATCCTTGCTTAATTGGTGCTATGCTTAAAAGACATATCAAAAGAGCCGTTATCGTAAAGTTCCTGCCATCTTCTACTAGCTCAGAAGCTTTGATTTTTACTTGAACAATAGCTTTTGTAAACATTCTTCCAAATAATAGGTCATATATGTCACAGAATGACCGTTACAGTCATGGTCTACAGATCGTGTGACAGTGGTTAGGTTATGCATAGTGAGTGACCCCTCCTGAGGCTATGATCACACGATGGGGGTTAGATCAATGGAAACTTTGGTGACTGGGAGGTGTCACGGTGGGAAGTGTCATGGTGAGAACCGTGTGAGGGGACACTCGGGTCAAGCGAAATGTTGATCTTTGACTGCCCGCTGTCTTGCAGTTCTCGCATGAAACATTTTTTCACGTGTGCCGATCTATTATAGACCTATAGCTTTGTACCAGTTCATGCGACGGAATTCTATGCAGTGGACTCGTCACCATTTCCTTGTGTTAAGCGAGTTTGTCTCACTTACAAGCGTGTAGCCGTGTTGACAGTAGACAGATACCAAAACTTTGCAACAGCAGGCAGTAAAGAGAATCAGTCACATGCATAGATGGTAGGCAGGGCCGGATTAACCATTAGGCAAACATGGCACGTGCCTTGGGCACCAAGCGTTTGGGCGCACCACAAGTCCTCGAGAATTTTTTTTTGGAACAAATTTAAGTCCAGACACAATTGAAAATTGAACAAGTGCTATGAAAATGAAGAAATACATTATAATAAAAATTCACATTCAAGTTTGGTAAAATCTTGAATGCTTAAAAATGAAGCGCATAAAAAACTAAAAAAAAAAACTCCTGGTAAATGGTAATGAGCAAAATGCGGACCATGCGGACTCACTCGGCTTGTAAATAAATAATGCGTGGTATTCGAATTTTATAAAAATTTTTAAACCATTATTATGTTTTCAATAAATACTATTAAAATAATAACATTAATTAATTAATTCGACCGGGAGCCCCTTAGTAATAGACACAGAAACTTTTTAGAAAGTTTAAGCTAGATTTAGAGTTGGCCTAGCAAGATTTTAACTGTAAGTAAATATATTTTTTTACAAGTAACTTTTGTATGTATGGATCTATGTATTATTTTAAAAATGTTATTGCTTGTTATCTGGCTATAAATTATATAATTAACTGCTATATTTTGGCATATTTTTAAAATTAATGGTTGCTAACTGTTCAACTGAGCGCTCTTTTTCTCTGTTGAAACGTACACAAAATTCCAAATAGATCAACAATGAAACAAGAAAGGCTCGATTCCTTATCCCTGCTTATGATCGAGGCAGATGTGTTGCGCAAAATTAACTTTCACGATATACTCAAAAACTTTGCTAGAGAAAAAAACATTAAAATATAAATGACAATATCTTTTTGATTTTTTCATCAATTAAAAAATAAAGTATTTTTGTCTATTATTATTTCAAAATTTATTAAATATTAATTTTAATACAGGAATACTTTATTGTAGGTTTTATATAAGTGATAGTAGTACAAACTACAAACATATTTGTTAACAGCTGTTTTCTTTGCATAATATTGAACATACCAGCGGTCACGGTCAGTGAAAGATCAGGGGTCCCGGGCAGAAGGGGCATGTGGGTGTGTGCCTTGGGCACTAAAATGGCTTAATCCGTTTTACGGACTTTTATAACATACTACAAGTAGTAAATCGGTTGTCAATTAAGACTGTCATCTTTCATTTTTTTTCTTTCCCAAAGAAAATTCTTCAATCTTTTAAAATCTTAACAGCTCTCCGAAAATTCCTCCTCCCCAAAAAGTGATGCCCTAGGCATACCCCACCCACCCAGTCTTAGGCTATTCCTCGCAGAAAATTTGATGATTCATAAATTGTCTCATTAACTGAAATCTCCTTGTGGCTAATTTATAGGAATGTGTTAAGATTGATGCGCAGATATTCTCCTACAGGGTATGGCAAGCCATCACAGGACTCCATTCACAAGGCGCACGTAGATAATTCACGATCAGCCTTGAACCGGAAAAGAAAAACCAATCACCAGATCATTACGCAAATAGGGCGATGTGCCGATAAGACAGATGCGCTGAAACAAGTTACACATCTCTTCCACCGGGAAAAATGCAGGGACAGCACGAGGGGTTAAATTAATTTGAGATAAGAAGACAAAATGTGATGATCAGGTTCGCTTCACACCACTTCAGCTGCTCGCGGCGACATTGCATGATTGATCTTAATATATCCGTCACGAGCGCGAGTGTCATCGCCAAATGTGGCAGGCAAATTTTAGGCCTCACACTTTGTTGGGGTTTCGGTTGGGAGGGGGGTATTACGGACCGTTATAGATGGAGAATTTAATCTCTGTTGTTTTGTCTAGGGCTCGTTCTAAAAACAGTCCATAATAAAGAACGATATCAAATGTTAAAAATAATAACAAATAAAACGAAAATCAAGGCCAGAGCTAATTGCAATTAATAACTTTTTAATTTGTGAACTTCAATTAAATAATAACAGCAAGTGAAATATGATTAAAATTATAAACTTACAGATTTGCTGGTACTGGTACTGTATATAAAAATACAATGAGCACAAAATTGTACGAGGAAATAAAAATCTCTACACACAACAAAGTATAATGACACACAGCATGCCTCGTAATCAAGGAAAGGAAAAACTCTCTCTCTCTCTCTCTATCGGTCAGCCCTTTTTATAGGCATTTCCTACTAATGTCTAGAACTGTCTAATGCATTGTTTTGTTTTCCCGTTTTATCCAGATCCTTCTATACGGTTCTGAATAACGAAGCTTTTTGTCAACAAGGGAAAGTTTTTGTTAGCCACACTTCAAAGGCGGTCACGAGAGTTCACGAGGGGTCATGCACGTGGAAGGCGGGCTATGCGTATAACAAAACACATCATCCCTCATAACAGGGGGATGTAATCTTTTTGTTTTCAATTACAGTTTATAAGCAACAGTTTATTTAGCCACACGAAAGCTAACTTATTAAAACATCTTCCAAACAAATTCATTATTAATAAATTTTATGACATGCTTTGACCCTACCGTGAAAAGACGGAGCAAGAAATCTATTACATAGCTAGGCGGCTGTTGTTACAGCCCACATGATGCATATATTAATATCTTGTAGTGCAATTAAAGCCCTTCCATGCCGTTTGCTTAAATCATCTACTCTCTTCGGTGAAAAAGACCGAGATTTTTGACGCCGGTGGCTTTCCTTGACTTTGCAACTTTTCTCTCGCGAAAACCACTATAGGTAAATAAAACACACAAACATATGGGTCTGGATCAATGAAGTATGTGGGATGAAATCGAGCTGGACAATTAAATTCCAATACAGTGATATACTTAGAGCACCTAGCTAGAACAACCCCCCCCCCCCCCCTTCAACAAAATCACTTTTTATTGTTCTGTACGAGTTATCCCCTCGCCGTGACGTCCACTTTCATTCCCGCCCTGCGAGGCCACGAAGGAGAGGACTGGGTAAACCACGTCCAACAATAAAGTGACCTTCCAAATTGATTGATCAAGCCAGATCATCACACTCATTTATATTGATTAACATAAGTCTTAACGGTCTGAACACATAGAATTATTTTACAAAGCAATCGACTATTATGATGAATCGTAGGCATCACGGGAGGCCATTGTCCATATTCCATAGAAGCTAGATATAAACTATAAACTGTATAAACAAAATGTATCCTATATCCTTGGCAACTGCTATAGAGACCATATCACCAATGAACAAGTAAAACAAAGGATTCGTCAAGCAATTGGGCAGTACGATGACCTCTTGGCGTCTGTAAAAAAGCGCAAACTTGAATGGTATGGCCACGTGACCAGAAAACAAGGGCTCGCCAAAGAAATCTTGCAGGGCACAACTAGAGGAGGAAGAAGAAGAGGAAGACAGAGAAAAAGATGGGAAGATAACATCAAAGAATGGACGGGATTACAACTAGGCGATGCTATGCATAGGGCAGGAGACCGAGAGGAATGGAGAAGAATAGTTTTTATGTCATCTGTGGCGCCCCAACGGTCGAAAGACTACGGGACATGATGATGATGACGATGATGATGATCCTATATCCTTAGCTAATATAACATCTTTGAAGTGTTGTACAATCCATGTAAATAAATAAGTTAATTTCACTTTTATTAAATTTTGTTTTCCATTCTTTTGATATATAATATGTATGAGTGATTATGATCATGATTATGGCCCTCGGGGAGTGAATTTGATCAAACATACGACCCATAGACACGAGCAAGTGATAAACTCATAAGAGAGTTACCCACAAACACCTACCAGGAGAAGTCATTCCACCACATATATGATTCGAATATATCCCCATTTTTCTGGAGCCAAATATCGGTTTATACAATCTTATCCAACTGTGTACGTCCACAGTATCAAATTGTAGATGTTGTTTTAACGATGGGGGTCTGAGATTATTGTGGAGGTTAATCTTCTGGACACGGAGTCAGAATGTTTCTCTGAATACGTCATTATGTGTATCGGAACAAATCCAACAAGTACAGCACATCCACCCCCACCCCCCCCCCAAAATAAATAAATACAAATACAAATGGAAACATTCAGGAACTACTATAATGTGTATTAAATTAATCTATTTCATTTTCAAATATTTTACAGAACATTTTGTAGTGTCATTCGCCACGCTCGTCGTTTGATTAAATTAAAAATAAAATTGAAGTGCGGATCACGTGACTTGATTAAAGAAACGCGATTGTTTGTCGTCTGCTCTTCTACAGATTGGAGACAGAGCGATGTAATCGATTACTCCACGGTGTAAGTTTGGAGAGTTGTCCTTCGTTTTTAGACACGTGACCACGTCACGATCATGCTACGGCGACACCTGAAATCGATGACGCCGATCTCACGGATCACAGAGTTTGATTGGTGATGACATGACTTTTTCAGAACTGGAGACAGAGTCCTGGTTGTTTTAGGGGGTCATCAACTGATGACTGATAAAATAGACAAGAATGTCAGAATTTCAGGGAGCTGTTGATGTATATGTTGTTGATAGATTGAAAGAGATCTGAAAGGACACACGTAAACGAGAACGAGAGAGAGAGAGAGAGAGAGAGAGAGGAGAGAGAGAGAGAGAGAGAGATGAGAGAGAGAGAGAGAGAGAGAGAGAGAAGAGAGAGAGAGATGAGAGAGAGAGAGAGAGAGAGGAGAGAGAGAGAGAGAGAGAGAGGAGAGAGAGAGATGAGAGAGAGAGAGAGAGAGGAGAGAGAGAGAGAGAGAGAGAGAGAGAGAGAGAGAGAGAGGAGAGAGATTTTAGGAAAAAAGAGATAGCTCGAAAATTAAACTGGGAGGAAACAGACATACAAAGAGAAAGGGAGACCGGCAGAGTGATAGGAAAGGTTATATAGAAAACGTGGTAGGGAATGGCTTAAGAGCGATAGTGAAAGAGAGAGAATGGGAGAGTGATAGACATACATACACACACATCGATAATGGTCCCGAATCTTTCACTGAAGTAATACAAAGGCTCCACCGACCCACATTAGCTATAAAATCTGATATTCGAGTGTCCGCCCATGTATTTTGGGGAGTACACCCAAAAGCTTTCGAAAAAGTGCAAACAGTTTTATTTCCCAGAGAGCTCTGAGTTATCGGGTGTCCAGGAGAATGATGGACCCAAGATCACTTGACCTCTCGACCCCAACAGTTGAGGCTTCGAGTGTTGTGTAATTTAGGAGCTATTCATCTTCCAGTAGCATGTTAACAGCACGATGGAGTAACTTAAATCACCAGCTTCCAGTGTGTACATGAAGCAGGGATCGAAGTCTAGCCATCATTTGGGAGCAGCTAAAATAAATCAATGGTTCAAAGCGTGCTACAAATGCTTGGAATGTCCCAAAACATTCTTGGAATGGCCCTACAAAGTCTTGGAAAGATCCTACACATTCTTGGAAAGGCCCTACAAATGCTTGGAATACCTCTACACATTCTTGGAACGGCTCTAAACATTCTTGAAATTTCCCTACACAGTCTTGGAATGGTCCTAAACCTACACAGTCTTGGAATGGTCCTAAACCTACACAGTCTTGGAATGGTCCTACACATTCTTGGAATAGCCCTACAAATGCTTGGAATACATGGAGCAGGAGTCCACTTGGAACAGTGTTAATTATAAACTTTATTGGCATTTGAATTTCCATCAACTTCACACACACAAACTCCCAAACACTCAAACATACACAAGAACAAAATCTGAAGAAAAAAAAGCTTTTAAATTCTATTCCACAACTATGTGCGTCATTCAATCAGTCCGTCGACTCATTCACAAACAACCCGATGCACGGCGAGCGAAATCGTCAGTAATTAAAGCACAATGGATCCAGGGACACAAACACCGCTGGCCACCATATATCTGGGTCACAGACGGGCGTGGGGAGGACCATGTTCCTAGATTGAATAGGTCCAATTTTCTAGAACGGTGAGGTACCAGTTTGTGACACGGATGCGTCCATGGATACGTCTGGTCTGGCGTGCACTCCAAACCTAGTCAAGTTTGAAGTGAAAGAAGTGAGAGAGCTATTCCGACCGTCATGACCGACCTCGGTCAGAATGGAGGGCATCCGGATGGGGGGAGTGGGGCTGATGAAAAGCTGGGAAAACGGTTATTTTGAAAGGGAAACAGGGACTCATGGCTGTTATATATATGGAGAGAGATAGAGAGAAGAGGGAGAGAGAAAGAGAGAGAAGGAGAGAGAGAGCGAGAGAAAGGTGAGAAGTAGCACGGAAAGAGAGAAAGAGAGAGAAAGAGAGAGAGAGAGAGAAAGGGGAGAAGTAGCATGGAAAGAGAGAGAAAAGGGAGATAGATAGATAGAGAGAGAAATGGTAGAAGTAGCATGGAAAGAGAGAGAAAAGGGAGATAGATAGAGAGAGAGAGAAAGGGGAGAAGTAGCATGGAAAGAGAGAAAGAGAGAGAGAGAGAGAGAAAAGGAGATAGATAGAGAGAGAAAGAGAGAGAAAAGGGACAGAGAACAAAAAGAGAAAGGGTCACAAAGGCGCAGACACATCTCTGACGAAAGCGCCGTCTGTATTCATACTACATGAATAGTTTTGTTGTGAAGCCGTAACGAACGCCAACCTCTCAACCCGAATGCCAACCTCTCAACCCGTCAATATCAGTCTGAAAAACCCTTTCAATTTAATTTCGTGTCTATTTATGGAACTTTTTTTTGGTGTGGATTATTGTAGGACAAAAATTCAACAGAAAAAAATTATAATAAAAAAACAAAAACAAACTTTCTTCTGTGCACCAGTGACGTCACCGTTAATCAAATATATTTTTATAGAGTTAGACTACGAATAATATATAAACTGCCTCTTTTTCCTCTTCTGGGCAATCACATGTAGTTAGACTACGAATAATATATAAACTGCCTCTTTTTCCTCTTCTGGGCAATCACATGTAGTTAGACTACGAATAATATATAAACTGCCTCTTTTTCCTCTTCTGGGAAATCACATGTTAAATTAATGTTATTGAATGATATGCTCTCGACCTCTCAAAAAGAAAAAAACGAACAACAAAACTTTGGAATAAAAAAAAACTTAACACATAGACACATCAACGGGTGATCTACAACATCGTACATCAACAGGTGATCTACAACATCGTACATCAACATGTGATCTACAACAACGTAGACGGAATCAATCACTGTCAGAAACGGGTGTGTGGATGATTAGCGGTTCTCAAGCCGTGTGTGGCCTGTGGTAGGGCTGCTCTTATAAAGTCGAATCCTGTTTTTGGGGCATATGGTATTGGCCAATAAGTAACACGTGCCATATGACATATTGATTGCCTTCCAGCCGTATGTGCGTTGTTCAAGCAAGGGAGCCTTTGCAAAATCTTCAGGTACATATCATCATCATCATCATCATCATCAACATCATGTCCCTTAGTCATTCGACCGTTGGGGCGCCACAGATGACATGAAAACTATCCTTCATTCCCCTCGTTCTTCTGCACTACGCATAGCATCGCTTAGTTGTAATCCCGTCCACTCTTTGATGTTATCTTCCCATCTTTTTCTCTGTCGTCCTCTTCTTCTCCCTCCTCTAGTTGTGCCCTCCATGCTTTCTTTGGCGAGCCCTTGTTTTCTGGTCAAGTGGCCATACCATTCAAGTTTGCGCTTTTTTTTTAAAGACACCAGGAGGTCAACGTACTGCCCAATTGCTTGACGAATCCTTTCTTTCATTTGTTCATTGGTACATATAATCCGTAAAAAAATTTTGATCCGATCCCAATTAGCAGAAAAAGACGATGTGGAAAAAAACACAATTATCTGACCAGATTAAAGACATTTAATGGCAAATGCTAAGATTACTTTCTGTCGTGTCCATCTTCAGGACAAAAAATGAAAAACTCAGAAAATCAAAAATAAAAGTCGTTTTAGTGGGTTTTTTAAAACTTCCGTCTCAAGGAGTTGTTTATTAATCGTCAGTTCACATGATCAAATTTCGCGTCAAATTGTTGTATGAACGCACTATTTTGTGCATGGTTTCTTTTTGGGGAAATTTGATCAAATAATAATTTGAAAGTTGTGACAAGGCTTCATACACGAATTGCATCAAATGCTTGAAGGAAAATTTGATCGTGTGAACCGACCCTTAGGCTTTGGTGAATTTTCGAATGCAGATTTTGTATTAATGCCTACTTAAATAATGTAATGCTAAGTAATCAGATTATTAAATGAAATACGATTCATACATAAAACCCGGAAACACCAAGTCTCAAAACTATTTCCTTTTCCCCCTTCCTAACAATAAATGAATTATGTTACTACAAGTTTGTATTCACTGGGGGATAACAGGAAGTCCCATTAATTGCACCTTCTTGAATGAAGACTCATGACACAAAACACAACCGAAATCACTTTCATCTTAACAGACAAGAGTTATATAGCTTTCCAAAACAATATATAGCTAGCGTTATTAACAAAACAGTTAACAATATACTGCACGATAACTTATAGTATAATTAAACAACCGTTAAAAAATGTAATATCGAGAAATGGGGTGGGGGGTGGGGTCTAAAAATTTTACTAAACATATATTCAAGTAACGCATTATAAAAGAATTCCATTTTTTGCCGCCCCCCCCCCCCTTTCCCCATCTCGGCTCGAAACCGCATATTTTTTCACGCCCCTGAACTATATTAATATTCTAACGACCCACCCGCTTTCACCTCGAGATTTATTACACCAACTATTTCTGTAAAACACATGAGAATAATACGCAACAAACGCACTCGCGATATTTTTAAGAAGCTCATTTAGCGCAGTTATCAGTAATTTTAGCTCGTGGAATAAGAGGCATCTGGTAGCGTTAAGACTGATTTTTGGGGGTTGGTGTGGGGCTGAAAATTTAATAGAATGTGTTGTCATTAGCAACGAGTAAATGTGCCAACTTTCAGCTCGATAGGATGACGGGAAGTGGGTCAAATAGCCGTCCGAAAATTTTGCCTTCAACACACGAACAAAAGCGAAGCTAATATAAAAGATATATAAAAAGACCATTGAATCGAGGCGCGTAGAGATCAAACCATGGCACTGTAACATTTTGTACAAGATATCATAAAAACCGGTACGCTCACTTCAATTTAAAAGAATGAAGAATAAAATATATACATAAGAGATGCATTTGGAGAGAAATGAGGTTACGGAATAAAAACCAAAGGAAATAAAGATATAGGATGAAAGAGGGAGGGACACAAAATGAAGTTAATCTGAATCCAGACATGAAGAATAAATGAAAGAAAACGTTGAAAGCAGACATTAATTGCCGACCAAGGATAGGTGCCCTCGACCGGTGGAGACAGAATCACATCGTCTGCCCAGAGAGACGAAACGCGGTAATACCGGAAGCTCTGTGACCAGGAAGCATCTCGCGAGATTGTGCATTCCCGATGACAGCTGCAGGGAGACAAATCTGAATGGTGGACGCTAGGATTCAGATCTCCTGCATTCGCAAAGTTAACCCGTTCGGATAACGAGGTCTGTTCGCGGCGATGAGCGAAGGGTGGCAGGGGGGTCGATGGGACGGGAATCCATAAGCTGTGCCCGTAATACGAATTGGCTTCATAAGTGTGATAGCTAAGACCACCGGGGTGTTTCTTTACCAGTTAATTTTAATAAACAGGGAAAAAAGGGGGTGGGGGTTACGTTTTTGCTCGATGCTTTTCAAGAAGGGACGTCTTTGATGTAGCAAACAAAGAAATAGCAACATTGAAATTTGATAAATGTACCAGGTGGATGGATGGCTCTACCGCCAGTAAGTCCAGTAGATGTTTTAGATGTGTATGTTTATTTTTCGGTTAAAAGCCGTCAAATATGTGATAAAAGAAAATAATTTTTGAAAGAAACATCTTACATATTTAATTTTCTAGAAAGATCCTCCATCTTGTGATAAAGAAAAGGAAAGGCGGGTACTGAGAGATATTCATCTCTTCCATGAAACAAAGGAGTTATCACTAAAGCATCGGAATACACCGTCGTAGAAAATCAGCAATATCGGTTGCAAGTTATAAAACATAGACTACAGGTAAAGCCAAATGCAGATATACCATTTGAACGTACACGTATTGTACCAATGTATGTTTCCTGAAATTGTTTGTACACATATAAGCATAAAGTGAACTATTATACCATCATTTGTTAAGTCCGTGCACAGTTTGTGATAAAGAATTTTGTCGGATACGGCACACGGATAAACACCCTCAGTTCATCTGGCCGTAACAGGACCTTCTTTGCACTAATCACTGCATTACTTTTTATAAATATTATTATGTTAACAATATATTGATAATACATTTAACCGTTATAATACATACATTCTTTTACTTCCTGTAATCGTGATTTTGGAAAATCCGACTTCCGGCTACAACAATGGCGATCACTTAAGTTTCAAACTAGTTTCTACCTCTTGTCGTATTTTCATTTGTCCTGTCTGCCGAAGAAGGTTCTTAGCCGAAACTTTAT